>OY740804.1:14696722-15314619 GCA_963514005.1 Raja brachyura | reverse complement strand
AGTTGATAACAGGGCTGTGGAAATCGGCAAAGAAAAAAGCAATCTCTTCCTTTGGAGTCCTTTGAATAAAGAGAGAAAATTTAAAAAACGGGAAAATGTGTGTTAATTTGGCGGAGCAAATAACGAAGAACTTAATAAAAAGAATTATTCAAATATAAATAAATATTGAAAACGTCTACGTTTACCTTTTGAAAACAAACGTGTCAAATGAAAAATGAAAAAAACGGCAGAAATCCAGCGTTTAGATCAATCGCTGTCGAGAAACGAAGTCCGAATGACCGTTGGGGAAGAATGTTCTTGAAAAGGTTTTCAAGGCAATGCGAGCCGGCAATGCCCCCCCAGTCACATGTCAAACACAGGCGGCTGGGGCCAAGGCAGATGTAAATGAGATCCGTACAGATTGACCATCTGTGAGGGATGGCATTGTGACATCACACAATGGGAACGTGCTGGAACATCAGGAGGCTGGGGCAGATGTAAATGAGATCTGTTCCGATTGGACATCTGTGAGCCTTGGGCATTGTGACATGGCACGATGGAATGTTTACCAACGTTCTATGGGTGAGAGCAGTTCGATTTTCGAAAAAGGGGGGGGGGGGGGGGGACACGGATTTTATTAAGAACGGTGTAGGTAACGACGTCCAAACGTGACGTGGTGCGCCGTCGCGAAAGCGAGAGCGTAACGTCCGGGCCGGTGGGAAAAACGGCGGCGTCCAAGGGTCCCGTTTCGGCGGAGCGCAACATCAAAGCGGAGACGCGGCAGACGGTTGGCGGCAGTCGGCCACACAGTTTTAATATATATATGATAGTAAAGCTCAGTACCACCAGCAGGGTGCACATCTGAATAACAATCTTGAAAAACTCTTCGCCCTTTTTCTGGCTTGCCAATTCCAGATCATTTTATTCAATCATCCTCAATTTTGGTAACAAGTCTCAGAGTGTATCTCAAATGCACTCAGAAATTATCCCGATTCAGTTTATTAACCTTACTCTGCAATTACTTCAGTCAGTATAGTAAAATATATTTTTCTTTAACAAATGCACACCGACTACCCTCCACTAACCTAAATTACTCTAATCACTATTTCTCCCTTTATTTCCTCACCACCATTGTTATTGGTTTATAATTGTAGCAATGTTACAAAATTTTGAGATTTAAAAAAATCAAGTCTGCAATTTATCCCATCGGATAAAGCATAAAAAGTTTAATTTGACATTAATACATTGAATGCATTTAAGCACACCCTCCCCTCTGAAAGTCACACACACGGGGAGCAGTGGAACTGCAGTGCTGTTCAAAGCAAGTTTTGTAACATACCCAATAATTGTTTACCAAGATACAGTGGAAAAACATTGTCTGGTGTACTCTGCAGGTTAATGATACCACACTCAAGTTCAGGTGTCATATGATGTACCCATAATCTCAATTGGATACAACTTGAATGACAAATTAGGGAACACTGTATTACACAGGTCAAGTGGTTATAACATGATTTTAACTAGGAACTAGAGCACCACTTAAGTTACTTTGAAAATTGACAGCCAGATAAAAAGATTGTATTGTAAAAATCTTGGGGTGAAAGAACTGTTTCCATGCAACTTCTCTGCGGCAATCAGTCACCATTGTCACTCAAAAACATGGTCAGTTTCTTTTGTTTTCTCCAGAGATATTGCCTGCCCACTGATTTACTCCAGTATTTAGTGTTCTCTCATTGGCATATGCAGTTCCTGTTATTTCAGTTTCACCACAAGTGGTCATTGAAATTACAAACAGACATTTTCTACTGACACTTGTCCAATGATTTTCTTAAGTGTATCATGCAGCCTTTAGTATTTTCATTTTGCAGTAATAAATCAATTGATAGCTTTCACAAAGATCTTTAATTTGAAAATCCGGCATGAAAAAAAAATTGTAAGTCTGAAGCACTCTAGCTCCTAACTAATTTGACAACATTCCCCCCCCTCCAATATAACACTAGGTTTCTAAGGGACGCAACTATTTCACGATATACTGAAATACCTGTATAATCATATCAGTACAACAGACTGCAAAAAGAGAAAGGAAATATTTGCATTATATGGTGTTATAGGTACAAAGTGCAGATAAAAGTGCAGCGTCTACAGCAAGGCTGGTCAGCAATTTACTCTTAGATACGAGAGGACTATTCAAGATTCGTATAACAATGGGGAAGAAGTTTTTCTTGAAACTGGAGGTAAATGCTTTCAAGCTTTTGAGACATGCCTGATGGGGGAGGGAACAAAGGGGAATAAACAGGGTGCGAGTGGCCCTTGAGTACGAAGTGCAGATTCATTTGAAGAGCGTGGATGCAGAGACTGGAAGCAGCTTTATGTCATGGACTGGGCTGAGTCCACAACTCTCTGCAATTTCATGTGGTCTTAGGGAGAGCAATTCCTATGCAAGTTGTAATACATCCCAATGGAACTCTTTCTGTGTTGCACCCGTTACGTAATTAGTCACATGCCAAATGTCCTTAGTCATTGGTCTGGTTTCTTGATTGTTGCATGAATGTGGTTGGGTCAAGACAAAACTAGTGACATTTACACATAGAAGCTTGAAACACTCAACTACTTCAGCAGTTTGTTGCAGACTGGGGCATGTAATCCACCATATCCTGGTCAATGACCAGATCCTTCGTCATCTGCTGTGGACCCGTTACAGTGAGAGGTGAACTGTGGTGGATCAGTGGATTTTGGCTGGAGTTGATGCGCACCATGGCCAACCAAGATACTGACATTCAGCGCGAAACAAGCATTGAATGCATTAAATACATCAGGGTTGGATGTGTTGGTGCCAGCGATACAGCCCCACTTTGCTTCACAACTTGTTAAGAGCATACAAGCCTAGCCATAATCAACTGATGGCAATTTGGTATTCAAACTTTGTCTGGAATTGTTTCTTGGTGTCCCTGATGGCTTTGCAAAGGCCACGTTAAACTGAATTATTCACCCAGCATACATCACAGACTCCTTTCTTCCTGTTTTATTTCAATTCATTATCTTTTCCTAGGCAGTATCATAGAACATGTCCTTAAAACAATAGCCATTTCTATAATGTAGTTTTGCCTATTAATCATTGATTCTGAATGATCATGGCCACTGATTTATAATCCCATTTAACTTTTCTTCCAAAAGTAAAGAAGATTGATGTTTGGGCATCAAAATTAATGTCCATACCATGGCGTTGTAAGCTTTCTAGCAGAAAATAGGTGCCAGCTTGCGTGTGGCCTCCCTTTGGCAAGAGGCCAAGAACAGAAAGATTGGTATGGGAATGGAAAGGAAGGTTAACTATTAGAAACCAGGAGATTCAGCAGGCCATGGAAGACAGGGAGCAATTGTTCAGCAAAATAGTTGCCTAGTCTGCAATCTCATCAATACAAAAGAACCCATAGAGAGCACCAAAGATTGTGGACAAGGTTATAACCCAACTGTATGAACGCAATTCTCGAGTTATAAGTAGTACTCCATCCCCTCACATACTGTGCCCTTCCCAACTAGATAGGTACCCATTTATCCCATGATCACACCCCTTTCTCTCCCCTGCTCCCCATCTCTCACTCTGGCTTTACATTCAATTCTTCTTTATGAGACACCCTTTTGTCTTAATTTCATCTCTAGCTGATGTCACTTACTCCACTTATCTGACAATGAACCCCACCTCATCTGCATTCACTTATCACTCGCCAGGTTTTGTCCCACCCCCAGCTAAGTTTACCAGCTTTTACAATCAGCATGGATGGATCTACCCAACTGAAATTGTCACCTATCTATTTCCTGCATAAATGCTGCCTGACCCGCTGATATACTCCAGCACTGTTTGCTTCTGATCCCAGAATCTGCTGTTATGTTCCTCGTCTCTTCACATTTTGAAATGGTAAGAAATCTTTAAAATAGTGAAATTTGAATGGGATATAGGTATAACAAGTCTGCAAAAATTAACATGGAAATCACCAAGCAATCAAGAAATCAGATTATTTGTTGACCTGTACCACGAGGATTTAGGTATCAGAGCAAAGATGCCCATACTAATGTAATCATATATAGCCTTGCTGAAAATGTACCCAGAGGCCTTTACACAACATTGTTCTCCTCAATATACTTGCCACAGGAGCACAATCAAAACTCGTCTAATTTTTTTGTGAGGGAGTGTTTGCTGAACAAGGAGAGATCAGCTCAGCTCTATTTTTTTTTTTTAAACTCCTTTAAAAGTATTGTTAGATCATAAGTGATGCCGTAGAACTAGCCCATTTGGTCCATCAAGTCTACTCCTCCATTGAATCATTGCTGATCTATCTCTCCCTCCTAACCCCATTCTCCTGCCTTCTCCCCATCTCTGACACCAAGGCATTCAGACCCAATTCCAGTGTTAGTGGTTTTGCACCACTGGGTCCTCAGCCAATGACCAAACTTGTATTTTTTCTCATACTCTGAGGGAAATAAGTTTCCTTTTATTGAGGAATATAGAGTTAGAGGTGACACTCAAAATATGGATTTATACCATTTAAGAATTAAATGCGAAATTCTTGAGACACAAATCTGTAGAGTACTATATCCTGAAGGGCTGTGGAGCATATCAAAACTCAAAGTGCTCATTTTCTAGATCGGAAAGGCTACAATAGAACAGGAAAATGGTGTTGAGGTATTTCAGCCGTCTTGTTAACTGACAGACCAGATGCCAGCAGTCGTTTGGCCTTTTCTTGTTCTTCTTTCTTGTAATATTTATGTATATCTATTTATGTTCGCAGCGCACCAGCCTAATGTATTTACACAGACACCTTAAACTTCATAGCTCTGACTCATCCCAACATTTAATCGTACTTTAAAAATGTTCTTGCTAGCTACTACAAATCTAACTAATACCTCAAAACTGCCTCCGTAAATTGCTGTACTAACATACCCTTCAACCTTTGGCTCACCAACATGTTCCCTATGCACTTCCTTACCCTCAAAACAAGTGGCATGCAGTTTGTACATTGACCATCACAGAATCGTCTGTCTCATGTATAGAATCCCTATAAAAGGACTTCATTCCTGCATCCCACTGTTCCCTCCAGTGCAGCTTGTTGTCTTCACCCCCCCCCACAACACCAAACTCAAATGTTGACCATTGGCAACATGCGTTGAAGGTTTCTGTATTTCCAAAACCATACCTTGGCAATCTACACATCCTTAGGGCTAGAATATTTTTTGTTATCATCCCATTGTCGTTAATGAATTTAATTCATTCATTTCAGATCTGAGCTTTGGATACATTAAATAACTTTGTGACATAAGTGTACAAAGATTGTAAAGGCAAGAAGACACTAATTGGTGTTATCTACATACCCCCAAATAGTAGCCTGGATGTAGGGTGCAAGTTGCAGCAGGAGTTAAAACTGGCATGTAACAAAGGTAATGCCACTGTAGTGATGGGAGATTTCAATATGCAGGTAGACTGGGAAAAATCAGGTTGGTTCAGGACCCCAAGAAAGAGAGTTTGTAGAGAGCCTCTGAGATGGATTCTTAGAGCAGCTTGTAATGGAGCCGACCAGAGAAAGGGCAATTCTGGATTTAGTGTTGCCTAATGAACCAGATTTGATAAGAGAACTCGAGGTAAAAGAACCGCTCGGAGGTAGTGATCATAATATGATTAGTTTTAATCTGCAATTTGAGAAGGAGAAGGTTAAATCTGAAGTGGCAGTGATGCAGTTGAACAAAGGGGACTATGAAGGCATGAGAGAGGAGCTGGCCAAGGTAGACTGGAAAAAGATCCTAGCAGGAATGACAGTGGAACAGCAATGGCAGGAATTTCTGGGCATAATCCAGAAGACGCAGGATCATTTCATTCCAAAAATGAAGATTCTAAGGGGAGTAGGAGGCAACCGTGGCTGACAAGAGAAGTTAGGGATAGAATAAAACTAAAAGATGTATAACACAGCAAAGAGTAGCCGGAAGCCAGAGGATTGGGAAACTTTCATAGGACAACAGAAGGAAACAAAACGGGCAATACGGGTTGAAAAGATGAAGTATGAGGGGAAGCTGGACAGGAATATAAAGAAGGACAGTAAAAGCATCTTTAGATATGTTAAGGGAAGGCAGACACGGGTGAAATAATTATGGCTAACTAGGAAATAGCCGAAAAGTTCAACAGGTACTTCGGTTCTGGCTTCACTAAGGAAGACAAACAATCGCTCAGAAGTGCTGGAGGACAGAGGATCTAATGTGGTAGAGGAACTGAAAGCAATTTTCATTAGTCAAGAAATAGTATTGGGTGGGCTAATGGGACTGAAGGATGATAAATCCCTTGGACCGGATGGTCTGCATCCCAGGATCCTCAGGGAGATAGCTCTAGAAATAGTGGTCACATTGGTGATCATTTTCCAATGTTCAATAGATTCAGGATCAGTTTCCGTGGATTGGAGGATAGCTAATGTTATCCCACTTTTCCAGAAAGGGGCGAGAGAGAAAACAGAGAAATTATAGACCGGGCAGCCTGACTTCGGTGATGGGGAAAGATGCTGGAGTCAATTATTAAATAGGTAATAATGGGGCATTTGGATAGCAGTAAAAGGATAAGTACACGTCAACATGGATTTATAAAAGGGAAATCATGCTCGACTAATCTTCTGGAATTTTTTGAGGATGTGACAAGTAAAATGGATGAAGGGGTGCCAGTTTGTGTAGAATATCCGGACTTTCAGAAAGCCTTTGAGAAGGTTCCGCACGGGAGACTGGTGACTAAAATCAGAGCACATGGTATTGGGGGTAGGGTGTTGACATGGTTAGAAAATTGATTGGTAGACCGAAAGCAAAGTGTAGGAGTGAACGGGTCCTTTTCAGAATGGCAGGTAGTGGCGAGTGGAGTGCTGCAATGCTCGGTGTTGGTGCCGCAACTGTTTACCATATATATTAATGATTTGGAAGGGGGAAATTAGGAGCAACACTAACAAGTTTGTGATTGACACAAAGCTGGGTGGCAGTGTGAACTGCCAAGAGGGTGTTAGGATGTTGCGGGGTGACCTGGACAGGTTGAGTGAGATGGCAGATGCAGTACAATATAGATAAATGTGAGGTAAAGATGTGACAAATGTTTGGTGGCAAAAACAAGGGGGCAGATTATTATCTCACTGGGGTTAGGTTAGGGGGAGGTGCAGCGAAGCTTGGATGTCCATGTACACCAGTCACTGAATGTTGGCGTACAGGTACTGCAGGCAGTGAAGAAAGCTAATGGAATGTTGGCCTTCATAACAAGAGGATTTCAGTACAGGAGTAAAGAGGTTCTTCTGCAGTTGTATAGGGCTCTGGTAAGACCACATCTGGAGCATTGTGGTCAGTTTTGGTATCCTAATTTGAGGAAGGGCATCCTCGTCATTGAGGCAGTGCTGCGTAGGTTCACGAGATTGATCCCTGGGATGGCGGGACTGTCATATGAGGAAAGATTGAAAAGACTAGTCTTGTATTCACTGGAGTTTAGAAGGATGGGGGGCGGGGGGGTCTTATAGAAACACACAAAATTATAAAAGGACTGGACAAGCTAGATGCAGGAAAATGTTCCCAATGTTGTGAGTCCAGAACTAGGGGCCACACTTAGAATAAAGTGGAGGCCATTTAAGACTGAGGTGAGAAAAAACTTTCACCCAGAGAGTTGTGAATTTGTGGAATTCCCTGCCACAGAGGGCAGCGGAGGCCAAATCACTGGATGTATTTAAGAGAGTTAGATAGAGCTCTAGGGGCTAGTGGAATCAAGGGATATGGGGAGAACGCATGCACGGGTTATTGATTGGGGACGATCAGCCATGATCACCATGAATGGCGGTGCTGGCTCGAAGGGCCGAATGGCCTCCTCCTGCACCTATTTTCTGTGTTTCTATGAGTCTGCATTTCTCAGTGTAGCAAGAATATTCAGTGAAGGATGCCAAATGGGTTCAATATAGCACTCTTCCCAACAGGATTTCTCCATGACAAGGATGTGGCCGTGTACATCAGGTTAGGTAGGTGGGACAGTGCCTTTGTTCACATGATACACGGTTCACACAGGACATAGAGCCAAAGTGGGTGGGGGAGTGATGTCCAAAGCAACACAGTAATCAGCAGCAGCTTGTGGAAAGTAGCATGTACCAATATAAGATAACTGGTGCTTTAGCATTTATGTTAATCGGCAGCATTGAAAAATGAAACAACTTGCAAGGGTCATCTTTTCATATCCAACAAAATACTCACTTTCTTCTCATGTTGTGAGAATGTCGCTCAGATGTTGTGTTATGGGGATTTCACAGTGCCATTTGCAGATTATCCAGATTTAATTAAATTAAGCAATTCAAATCATACAGGAAACGTGTGAAATTCTTTTTATTTTGGGGATGGAATGAAAAAGGCCATCATAATGCATATAAATCAGACCACAACAGGTAGCACCTCTGGGGAAACTAGATCAAATTAAAACAAGTAAAATGAAAACTTATTGCACTGCAAAGTTTTCCTATCTAGAGTATCTCTCCCACTTTAAGACTTAAAAACAATGGTCAGGGGTAACATGCATGGGAAATATTTAAGGAATACATAAAATATTACATATAAAATATCAAAACAATGATACCTAGAATATTTGCCCACGTGATGCAATATTCACCAAAGGCCTGTAAATAGTTCACAAAGTGCAAAAATACCTCAAGTTCATTCAGCCTCTGAATTCGCGGGGTAAAATGTAGTTTATCAACATCACAAGCAAAAGGTGGCTGCCAGCCCTGTATGCAAAACAAAACATATTTTACTGGGATCCATAAACCCATTGAGCATGTTAATGGCCTTAAATGCTTCGAAGATCATTTCACACCCCCTCCACGTCACTCCAACCCCTGCAACCCCCCCCCCCCCCATCCATCCTCCAACACCATTTCACGCCCCCTCCCTCACCCCTTCACAACCCCCTCCTCCACACCGCCTCTCCCTCCCATCCCCCTCCTCCACCACCTCACACTCAGTCCCCCTCCCCCAAGATCACCCCCTCCTCCGTCCCCCCCACACATACCGTCCATACCGTCCTGGCGTCCAGTACCCCACACCCACCCCCAAGTCCCCCTCCTCCCTCCCGCCCCGCTCCCACACAAAGAAAGGTCCCGCTGCCTCCGCCATGTTGAGAGTCTCTCTGGCACCTATGAAGTTTTGTGCAGCACGGATGCTACTACCGCCGCCTGCCGGGCTCGCCCTTGGGCGAGGCCTTACCTGCGGTGGACGAATCTTGCAGATGCCGGTCCTCTCGGCGATGGGTCGGATCTTATTGATGAATTTGAAAGGGTCAGCGAACTCCTCCGGGGTGGGCTCGAACACCGGACACTCGGGGGGCGGGATAAACTCCACGGCCTGGCTCATGGCACCGACGGCTCTCGGCTGGGTTCGTACCCTGCCGCGGTGCGGGCTGCTGCTGCTGCTGCTGATCGCGGCCGGCGGCGGTCGACAGTTGCTCTGGTTCGAGCTGTGCTCCTCGGCCTCGCGCTCGGCCTCGAGCTCCCCTGCGAGGCCCTCGAGCTGCTGCTGTTGGTCCTGCGGTGGGGGTTGCGGGGGGAGTCGGGATACTTGATCTCGCGGAAGCTGGGCGATCGGGCTCGAGCGGCGGCTACTGTTGCTCCCCGAGGCCTGGGTCGGCTCACGGCGGGCGGGTAGGGGCTGGGCTCGCGGTCGGGCTCGAGCTCTTTCTTTCCGTTGCTCCGTCTCGCTCTCAAACAACGCAGCACCGCCGCCACCTCCACCGGCTTCCTCCGCGCACCAACCAGTCCGCGTGCTCCCGCCGCCGGCCCGCACCCACGTCCTGCGGGCAACCGGCCTGATGCCGGTTCAGCTCTGACAACATCCACGCGGCGAACCGAAGAAAGGTAGGAAATTGAAACGCGGGAGGAAAGTGATTGCCGTTGTTTGTGGTCGGCGCTCTGATACAATCTTCGGTCGGGGAGGAGGCGCTGGCTGGCGCCCGGCACTCTTTGTTTAAAAGCCATTCTCCTCGGCGATGATTGGCTGCCGAGCAGGCAGGTGGGGTTAATGGGGAAGTGCGGCGAGGGTCAGAGCTGGCCATTGGGCCCCAGTGTCCACCATTCAGTCATGGACAACCCGTATACCAGTGTCCCCATCGATAAATATCTTCACCTGCCCTCCTATCTATCCAGGGAGATGGGAAACACTTGACCTTCCAAAACGTTGTTCACCATCTCCCCCCACGAAGTGCTGGAGTAACCCAGCGGGGCAGAGCAGCATCTCAGGAAGACATGGATAGGTTTAAGGTCGTGATCTTACCACCACCAGACCACCAGAGATGCTGCCTAATCCGCTCACTTTAATTCTCAAACACAAACTTTATTCTGAATAAAAAATATACAAAACAAAATATCTGCAAAATAAACTATTCATTCATTCTCTACACGGTAGATGTCTTTAAACAAAATAACCTTGCCACTCATGAGGCCCTCAGTGGTGATATCCCTTCCGTTGATTGAAGCATGCCTCCAACAGACCCAGACCCTCAATGTCCAGCAGCAGAAGGACTATACACTGTGGTCCTGCCCCTCAGAGTCTTCACATTGGTTGCACTGAGCTTCAGCACTTACTCCTTCAGTGGGCTATCAAAGTTCCCTGAAGGGCATCTCCAGTTATTCCAGCCTTTGTGTCCACACAAGATTCCACCATCTGCTGTCCTTGTGTTTCCTCGCTCCCTCCAGTTCTACATTTCATCCCTGGCTTCTTTTCATCCCAACTTCAATCATTTACACCCTTTTGTCTACTCTTCTCACCATCTCCATCCTCCACTTCCCCATCTGACACAGCCAATCAGGCAGCATTTCTGGAGAAAAGGAATAGGTGAAGTTTTGAGTCTAGACCCTTCCCTGAAGAAGGGTGTTGACATGACACATCACCTATTCCTTTTCTCCAGAGAAGCTGCCTGACCCACTGAGTCACTCCTGCAGTTTGTGTCTATCTTCAATGTAAACCACCATCTGCATTTCCTTCCCACACATCTGCCTATAACTTGCCAGTTCTTGCCCCACCCCTTCCACTCACCAGTTGCTCCCAACCACCTTCCCTCCACTCCGTGAATCTGAAGAAATATCCCACCCAGAAAGGCCGTCTGTCTGTTTTTCTCGACAGATGCTGCCTAACCCACAAAGTTCCTCCAGCAGTTTATTTTTCAACCTTCCCTAGTAAAGCTGAAATTAAATATCCCTGACCTAACATGCATATGTTTGGCCAGGAGTGACCAGTGGGTGCAATGACCAAGGAGGTAAAATCTTACGATTGGGCCATTTTCCCACCTGCAGGAGGTCCCAAACCCATTTGCAGCTGAAGGAGTACATTGGAAGTGTTGAATTCTGGGGTGTCACCACTAGGCTTTCGATTTAGAGCATAGTTGGTAGATCAATTCAGTTAGCTTTAGTGCTCCAAAACAAATTACAGAAAATTAAAACAAAAATAATTAATATTCTATGATGCATAGACACATAGGCAAAGATTTATCAACCAACGTTTAGATTTATTGTTGTCATGTATACTGAGATCGGCTGAAAAGTTTGTGTTTATCCCATCTAATCAAATAAAAGTATGCATGTACACATCAAGCCAAACTCGATTACAAAACATTGAGCATACAGAAAATTATAGAGTCATATATAATTCTCAGCATTGTAATGTAACAGTTCCAGGGGAAAAAGTACAATGTCCGCAATGAGGTAGGTTGGAGGATCAAAAAAGATCATGAACACAATAATCTCAATTACCTAATGTCACAATAAGATTTTCTAAATGATAGGAACAAAACTGAGAATTAGTTTAATTGGCCAATGCCTACCTGAGATGATCCTTGTAGCTAGGTCTAGCAACACCAGAGCAACTCGGTGAAACCACAAAATCATGGGAATTTTTTTCGATAAATAAGTTTGGCCACTGTGTCCGCAATTATCAAAATAGACTGTCCCAGCCGATCATATTTTCTATTGTTAGAATCATAGCTCTGCGGGTCATAGCTCTTCAGGTACAGGTTATAAGCACTTAAATGTGACATGAATTTCTGCCTCCGGTCACTTATGATACAACATATACCAGATCCCAACCATCTTCTTGGTGAAAAACAAATCCTCATGTCCTTTTAATCTTTTTGCAAATGTAGCAAATTTTCAGTATAAGTAGTGAGAGCTTGAATCCTAGAAAGATTAAGTCACAAAAGCTTAGGGAGGAAAAAGGTGGTCAATGCTGTAAGACAAAAAGGTTGTCATGGGATAAGAAGCCTCTAATTATAATCAGTCAGCTCCTTTCGACATGCTACACCAATTGCACCTTGACACAACATTCGAGAAACAGATACTCTGTTGCAAGTTCTGTCACATGAAGAGATTACTAGGCGGACAGAAGAAAAGATTCAAGGATGTGCTCAAAGGCTCCTTGATAATAATGTAACATCCCCACTGATTCAAAGGAATCTATTAGCCATGACTGTTCAAAGTGAAGGTAGACACAAGAACCTGGAGTAATTCAGTGAGTTAGGCAGATTCTCTGGAGAAAAGGAATAGCAGTGTTTGGTATGATATTGAGAACATTATTTATTGGTAACATACTTAAGCCCAGCGTAAACAAAAGAAAGGACACTTCACTTCACAAACTACCCATCCACCTGCTATATTCTGTGCAAACAACTGTGGTTCCACATTGACATCATCAGTCACCTCTGAACCCATAGAACCAGAATACCTAAGGGCTGCCTCAAGGAATTGTCTAAGATGAAGAAAGAAACAAATTAAAGGTGAAAAAGGTGTGCAGATATAAATAGTATAATCATTATCATTCTTTGCTTTCTGACATAGTTTGTTTCCGGTTAAGCAGGATCCGGCTGGCATTCATCAATACACCCATTTTGGGACATCATAAAAGCAAAATAAGCAGATGCTAAAAATACTGGAAATGATCCAGTAAATACTGGAAATGATTGGCAGGCCAGACAGCATCTGTGCAGAGAGAGAAACAAAGTTAATGTTTTAGGTATAGAATACGCCACAGTCGTTACAGACTTCATAAGGAAATATGTGGAGGATTGTGTTCCAACAAAAACCTACCAAGTGTTTCCTAACCAGAAGCCTTGGATGAACCATGAGATCCACATTCTTTTGAAGATAAGATCCCGGGCATTCAGGTCTGGTGACGCAGAGGTCTGTAAGAAGTTCAGTTACAATCTTGACAAGGCCATCAAAAAGGCCAAAAGGGATCTGCTCTAAGCTGGAGGATGAGGCAGATCTTCGCCAACTGTGGCTGGGCTTGAATGCCATCACCTCCTACTAAGGCGAAATCTGGAGTTAGCTCAAACGACAGCAAAGCATCACTCCCCGACAAGCTCCATGCGTTCTATGCACGCTTTGATAGGGAGAACACTGATGTGCCTTCCCGAGCCCCCATTCGCCCTGATGGTATTACAGTCACAGTCACAGAGACCGCATCTCCACTCAACATTGGTCCACTTGGACAATAAAAATACTTACGTCAGGCTGTCGTTTATTGACTACAGCTAGGCGTTCAATACCATCATCCCCTAAAGCTGGTTACGGGAGGAGGTGTGGTGATTAAGAGCTCCCGCTCAGACACAAGAACTAGTGTGTTTTATCATCTTTATGGAATTCAGAGGAGATACAGCGGTACTTTAAACATCTTTGTGTATCTCTGCGACGCTGCAGAGACTTGTTTTAAAGTTTTCTGTTTGTTTTGGGACTAAAAGAAGACTTATCAATTGACTGCGTAGCTGCCACTACCTGTGGATGGCAACCTGCCAGGAAACTGCTTGCGAACCAAAAGAGGGGAGACAAATCTTTCTGGACTTGTACAACTGCGTCCAGAACAACCCCCTTTACTGCCTTGTCGGTGCTGACTGGCCCGGTCTGGTTTTCGTGTGGTGTGGGAGGTTTTCTGCACCTGCACCGTCTCAACCTTCTTTTGCGGCCTTGCAGCCTGGAGCTGAAGACTAAGCCTCCTCTCTCTCAGCAAGACCAATGGAGATAAGAGGCTTCCAATAACTAGACTGCAGGCAAGTCCTTTTCGTTGCTGTAGGTGCTGAAGAACAGCTGGGATTGCTTGCGAAACTCAGCAGCTCACCAGGGAATGCAGGAGAGCTGAGATAGTCCGGCGAAGAGATGGTGACGCAGAAGTTTTTCAGGCGAGCCACCATTATCAGCGTTCGAGGTGACACGACTTGCCTCCCTCCCTCGAACTGTTCCATTTGATTTTGTCTTTGTACCTGGCCTTGTGCCATTTGGACTGTCTTTGTCTCAGGCTTTATATAAGTGATATGTTTTAATCTTAGCACCTGATACTATGCTGGGTCAGTGTTCTGGGGGAGTGGGGCCTTCCAGGAGCCATGCAAAGGTGGCTGGTTCAGCTGCTTCGGCTGCTGCCCTGGGGGCCCGGTTCTCCATGAGGAAATTGCCTTTTGAGCATGGGGCAAGGTGCTACTTGCCCCCTCTTCTGAACCTGGAAGACTGCTCAGCTGCCGTGGCTGTGGTGGCCAAGCCCACAGGCATCCTGTACGTGGGAAGGATGTTTGGGAAGGCCGTGTTCTTCCTCGAGTGTTGAGGGGGTAAACGTGGCAGTGAGTAAAGGGATCTCAGCGGGGGAAAATTCCTGCAGGTCAAGCCTTTGGCGATCACCGCGCAGCGGGTGTTCCTGTCCAATCTCCCGCCCTGCATCACAAATGAGGCCCTCCTTCCCCACCTTCACACCGTGGGGAAGGAACTCACGGACATCATCCCGATTTCCCAGAGGTTCTGCAGGAAGGAGCTGCGGCACGTTATTTCCCTCCGGCGCCAACTGATGATGTTGCAGGACCGGGAGGAGGTAGTTGATGGGCACTCCTGTGACCAGCAGGATGGGTGTGATTTCACCGTCTACTGGACATCGGAGCATATTCGGAGGAATTACCCCAAATCGCAGGCGGGGGCCTCCGCCTCCAGTGCCACTAATCCCCCCTCCCCTCCCCCACTTCCACCCCCCCGCTGTAGCTGAGAAAGGGAACCCTGGGGTTGCGCAGAAGGCAGGTGGGCAGGGTCAAAAGAAGGGGGGCAAGGTGGCGAAGAAGGTGAAGCACCTGGAGAACAAAACCCCCAGGGACAAGAATGATCTACCCATCCCGTCACCTCCGTTAGAGAGTCCGCAAGCCCCATAATCCAGCCGGGGGCGGTGGGGATCGGGCGGGTGGAGGGGGTGCCACAGAGGAAGGTTGCTCAGGTGACCCCAGAGTCTGTGAGCTCCTCTCCATCGAAAAAGAGAAGGAGGAATCTCTCTAGGAAGGAGCAGAAGGGGGATGAAAAAGGAATCCTCTGGGGGGAGGGGAGTACTGTGGTGGAGAAAGACTCCCACCCTCTGGTTCGGGCCCCTGTCCTATGTTCTGGAGGGGATTCTGGGAAGGGTGGCGATGGGGACCACTCGGGTGATATGGAACAGGGGGAGATTCCTGTTGGGGAGGGAGTCCCGTATCAGGCACCCGAGGAAGCCCAGGAGCAACCCACCCAGGATGAGGCACAGAGCACGCCTCTGGAGGTAGAGACTGTAGGTGGGGAGGGAGTTGGGGAAACCATCCCTTCTCTCCCTCAGGACCTGGCTCCAGAGGGACTCCCTGAGTCTGGTGCACCAGAGTTCACTCTTGGCCCAACTGGGGGAGGGATAGTCTCCCCCACTGTCGACTGGCCCTAGTCTTGACTCCCCGGGTACATCTGGGGAAGGCCCCTCTGCCACTGGCCTTAGGGTTGGGACTCAGGTGGAGGAGAGCCCAGTGGGTGGGGGAAGAGGCAACCGCCGCACAGGGTGAGGCGGGAGTATCAAGCACTAAGGGTGTGTCCGGGAATGGTGATGGTGTCTCCATATGCAGTCAGCAGGTGGAAGGGGACTCCTCGGACAATGAATCAATGGATGTTCTCACTCCCTCCGGTGGCCAAACCTACATGGGCTCACCAGCTCGATGAACCACATACTCAGAAGGAGGGAGAGGGGCAAGGGGGTGAAAGGGAACGACAGGCGTCAGCTCATGACCTTCTTGGATGTGCTGGAGAAGAATGCCAAGACCAAGAGCAGTGTCATTCCTGTTGAGGGGAGAGGGACCAGTAGAGTGTCCCTTGTAGCCAGGTCCAAACGCCAAGGAACACCGCCACTCCACCTAGGGTCCGCAAGGGAAGGAGTGGCTCTGCTGTCATTGACCGAAGGACTGGTGACGGGATCTAGGGAGTGGGCAGGGCTGAATATTCCCTCGTTGGGTTGCTCCTAGGCCTGGCCAAGCTGGCCATCCGCGAGTCACAGTGCCAGGCGGAAGAGGGCTTTGCCCGAGCCAGATGCTTGCCCCTTTACCGGGGTTGTGCAGTAGTTATTAGAATATTTGGAAAATAGTTGTTTGATGATTTTGTAACGTGGTGGGAATGTTGTTTTTTTTGTTTTGTGTATCTTGTTGGAATTTAAATAAATTATTATTTGATACCAAAACAAAACTGGTTACCAAGCTCACAGAACTGGGTCTCTGTGCATCCCTCTACAATTGAATCGTCGACTTCCTCATCCACAGATCACAGTTCAATTGGCAGAAACACTTCATCCTCAGGAGCAATCTTCTATACCCATGACTGTGTAGCCGGACATAGTGCAAACTCCATCATCAAGTTCACCGACGACACCACTGTTGTTGGACGAATCACAGGTGATGATGAGTCAGAGTATGGAAGTGAGATCGACCGACTGACCAAATGGTGCCAGCACAACCCCCTGGCTCTCAACATCAGTAAAACCAAGGAACTGATTGTGGACTTTGGTCAGGGAAGGATGAGGACCCACAATCCTGTTTACATCAATGGGACGATGGCGGAGAGGGTCAAAAACTTCAAATTCCTGGGCGTGCATATTTCCGAAGATCTTTCGTGGACCCAGTGTAAATAGCTCGTTCTAAGCTTCCCCCCAGTCTAGTTTCAGTCAAAAATCACTGAGCCGCGCACTTGCGCATCTAAATTTTATTTTGACAAAACACAATTACAGTTCCACTACTATACCTAACCACCGTGGGTTCGATCCTCGTATCTGCCTGATCAAGCCCCATTTAGCCTTGCTCAAGCAGAGACACTCCTGAAGGTCACGCAGTCCTAAGCGCTCTTCCAGAAGATCGACACAGGACTTTGTGGGAGCGGTCTTTTATAGGTCCCCGACCTTGATGGACCAAACCACATAAGGGTGGTCTCTTTACAGTCCAATAACAAATTTTCAGAATGCACCTTTCCCATCAGCGCTCCTGGCAAAGATAGATCAATATGTAGACAAGACCTGTGTTTCAATACCTCACCAGTTGGATCCCAAATCTGGACAATGGGCCACCCCTTGCCCTCGAAGCGCGTCAGGCTCTCGTTAAAGCAGCTGCAGTCTCCCAACTACGACCAGGTTTTGGGCCACTCCTCACCCTGTTTTATGGACCCCTAACCCAAAGGAGTGCTAACCCCCCCCCCCCCCCCCCCCCCACTAGACTCTGTTCTAACAATCTCGATTGGACCCTTTCCCGCCCCGAGTAGCGAAGTGCAGAAAATTGATTTTCTGTGGGCCCGATTTCTACACTCGAAACAGCTCAACACCCTTGATTGCAAACTTGTGTTTGGGGGTCTGTTGAGATACCGGATGAGCCCCAAATGTAAATAGCTCGTTCTAAGCTTCCCCCCAGTATAGTTTGTGTCAAAAAGCACTTGTGCATCTAAACTTTATTTTGACAAAACACAATTACACCTAACCACAGCGGGTTCAATCCTCGTATCTGCCTGATCAAGCACTCTTTAGCATCGCTGAAGCAGAGACACTCGAGAAGGTCACTCAGTCCTAAGTGGTCTCACAGAAGATTGAAACAGGACCTTGTGGGAGCGGTCTTTTATCGGTCCCCGAACCTTGAGGGGCGGAATCACATTGGGGTGGTCTCTTTACAGTCCAATAACAGATATCGATTAACACAGTATATGATAGACATTTACCTAACCCAATAATACAGTTACTAATACAATGTATTCAAATGATGCTTCCAAAGAGGAAACAAACATCGCAACATCTGCCTTGGTATTCAAGAAACCCAGGCAAGGCTCAATACTTAATCCAATCAACATCCAGCAAAGTAAATCTTTGCAACATTATAAACAATGTGTATGTCTGGTTTGCATCCATCCAATCCATTCAATGCAATTTGCACCTAATTGTCAGGATCTGCAGATGTTTCCCTTCTCTACCTGCAGCTCTTATCTAGGTTATAGACAAACTGGCACCATTCTGCAGCTTGTCCTATTTCTGCAGAAGGCACATTTAAATTGACCAAATGGCCTAGCAGCCCAGAAGCCTTTACTCAATTTTACTGTCCTGGCCTATCCAATTTCGCCAGAATTAACACCAGCACACTGATGCAATTATAAAGAAGACACATCAGCGATTCTACTTCCTGAGAAGATTACGGAGATTCGGCATGTCAAAGAGGATTCTCCTAGACTTCTACAGGTGCACAGTAGAGAGCATACTGACTGGTTGCGTCGTGGCCTGGTTCAGCAACTTGAATGTCCAGGAGTGGAAAAGACTGCAAAAGGTTTTGACCACTGCCCAGTCCGTCACCAGCTTTGACCTCCCCACCATCGAAGGGATCAATCGAAAATGCGGTCTCAAAAAGGCAGCCGACATCATCAAAGACCCACAACATTCTGGTCCCACATTCATAGAAACATAGAAACATAGAAAATAGGTGCAGGAGTAGGCCATTCGGTCATTCAAGCCTGCACTGCCATTCCATATGATCATGGCTGATCATCCAACTCAGTATCCCGTACCTGCCTTCTCTCCATACCCTCCGATCCCCTTAGCCACAAGGGCCACATCTAACTCCCTCTTAAATATAGCCAATGAACTGGCCTCAACTACCTTCTGTGGCAGAGAATTCCAGAGATTCACCACTCTCTGTGTGAAAAATGTTTTTCTCATCTCGGTCCTAAAAGCCATCTCTACAGCCATCAGGCTATTAAGCACGACAGCAAATAAGCTCTGAACTGCAACAGACTATTATTATTATTGAACTATATTTGTTATTTATTGAGTATGTGTGCATGTGTATACACACACTGACATATTGTTTTCTTCTCCAGTTATGTACTATGTTTACATATTCTGTTGTGCTGCAGCAAGTAAGAATTTCATTGTCCTATCTGGGACATATGACAATAAAACACTTTTGACTCTTGACCTTTCATGAGCTCTGATTAAAATATATCAATTTTAAATGTGAGCCGTTTTTCTAAAGATAGTGCCAGACATACATAGTATTCCCAACTTTTTTAAAATTTTAGAGATTAGTTTTAATCTTAGTTTAATTTTAGTTTAGAGATCTAGGATGAAAACAGGTCCTTGGCACGCCGAGTCTAAGCCGACCAACGAAAATCTGTTCACACTAGTTCTATGTTATTCCACTTTCTCATCTACTGACTACACACTAGGGGCAATTAACAGAGGCAATTAACCTACAAACCCACATGTCTATGGGATTGGGCAATAAATAGAGCACCTGGAGGAAACCACATGGTCACAGAGAGATCATGCAAACTCCTCACAGGATTGAACCCGGGTCTCTGGCATTATGAGACAGCAACTCTACCAACTGCACCACTGTGCCGTCTAGAACAGTGCTAGTTTATCACAGATCACATTACCTTGTTCATTTTGGTAACTAGAAATAAAAACAGCCCATCCATTGGGCGTGGTCTGTTTAGAATATTTTAAGCTGTGCTCAAGTATTTTGTTGATGTTAAAACTGATTATACCTTACCACATACAGTAGCAGACTAGTCAAACTAGTTAGAGCCATAGAAATACACAGCATGGAAAAAGAGCCTTCAGACTACCGAGTCTGTGGCAACCATCGACCACCTACGCACATTCCCCCCAATTTTATGACTTGATGAGGGGTAATTTACTGTGGCCAATTACCCTATCAAAAACATATCTGAGGGATAGGGGAGGAAACCGGAGCATCTGGAGAAAATGCACTCGGTCGCAGGGAGAAAATGCACATAGACAGTACCAGAGACTGTGCCAGGATCTCTGGCAAGATAATGGACAATAAATGGGAGGATATTAAGTAAGTAAGTAAGTTTATTGGCCAAGTATTCACATACAAGGATTTTGCCTTGGTGCTCCGCCCACAAGTAACAACATGACATACAGTGACAGTTACGAATGACTCAGAAAACACTAAACATTAATAATAATAAGACATTAATGATAAAACACCATGGATCAAGCATGTGAACCAACAAAATACCAGATCAAAGGGAGGCTACAGATTTTTGGCTGTTGAGTAGAGCAACCACTCGTGGATAAAAACTGTTTTTATGTCTGGCTGTGGCAGCTTTGACAATCTGGAGTCGCCTTCCAGAGGGAAGTGATTCAAAGAGTTTGTGGCCAGGGTGAGAGGAGTCTTTAAAGATGCCAAGGAATCTTGTAGTGCATGTCCACAGAGCTTGAAAGACAGCAGGAATGGTCTTTTCTTTGGATCCTTTCCTTTAGTAATGAAGTATGGAGTATAAGACCAGGAGTTTCACACCGGAACTGAATACAGTACCAATCAGATCACAAATTGAGGATGGGAAAATATGTTACCATGCAGCTTCATGCAACTACAGATAGAGTTGACTAACAGGATTAACAACCAAAACAAATTTCAGGAAAAAATACCACATTTGATTGTGCGACACATCTTTGGATTGTGAAAGGAAAACGGAGTGCCCTGAGGAAATCCACAGGGAGAACGTGCTTACTTCTCACAGATAGCAACTGTGGTTAGGATCAAATCCGGGTCTCTAGCACTGTGAGGCAGCAGCTCCATGATGCTGCCCTTGAATCACTACTAAACATTCCATCAAAGAACATCTGACTGTAATTTATAAGTAAATTATAATTTACTTGCTATGAATACCTCTATTCCTTTTTCACTCCCAGTATGTATATCCACATAGTGTTTATCTCCAAATTATAAAATAGTCGAGTGTTTTATTGTTTAAGGAAGAACTGCAGATGTTGGAAAAATCGAAGATAGACAAAAAAGCTGGAGAAACTCAGCGGGTGAGGCAGCATCTATGGAGCGAACGAATAGGCGACGTTTCGGGTCAAGATGTGTTATTGTCATATATTTTATTGTCATATGTTCCAAAGCAGAACAATTAAATTATTAGGGGTTACACAAAAAGCTGGAGAAACTCAGCGGGTGCAGCAGCACCTAAGCAGCGAAGGAGATAGGCGACGTTTCGGGTCGAGACCCTTCTTCAGACTGGTCAGGGATCAGGGAAACGAGAGATATAGACAGTGATGTGGAGAGATAAAGAACAATGAATGAAAGATATGCAAAAAAGTATTGATGATAAAGGAAACAGGCCATTGTAAGCTGTTTGGAGTGTGAAAATGAGAAGCTAGTGCGACTTGGGTGGGGGGGTGGGGTACATGGAGAAGGAATGTCAGGGCCCGAGGGCTGAGGG
Source organism: Raja brachyura (assembly GCA_963514005.1). Next base: position 15,293,092 of record OY740804.1, on the reverse strand, counting down.
AGAGGGGAGGGGGAGGAGGCAGTCTGGGTTAACAGAATTGAGAAAATTCAATGTTTAAGCCCAGAGGATGCAGACTCTCCAGGCGGAATATGAGGTGCTGGTCCTCCAACTTGCGGTGTTGCTCACTCTGGCCGTGGTGGAGGCCCAGGACCGAGAGGTCGGATACGGAATGGGAGGGGGAGTTGAAGTGCTGAGCCACTGGGAGGTCGGGTTAGTTATTGCGGACCGAGCGGAGGTGTTCAGCGAAACGATCGCCCAGCCTCCGCTTGGTCTCACCGATGTAGATCAGCTGGCATCTGGAGCAACAGATGCAGTAGATGAGGTTGGAGGAGGTGCAGGTGAACCTCTGTCGGACTTGGAAGGACTGCTTGGGTCCCTGAAAGGAGTGGATGGGGGAGGTGAAGGGACAAGTGTAGCATCTCTTGCGGTTGCAAGGGAAAGTGCCCGGGGAAGGGGTGGAGCGGGAGGGAAGGGAAGAATTGACAAGGGAGTTGCGGAGGGAGCGGTCTTTGCGGAAGGCAGACAGGGGGGGGAGATGGGAAGATGTGGCGAGTGGAGGGGTCACGTTGGAGGTGGCGAAACTGGCGGAGGACTATCTGTTGGATGCACTGGCTGGTGGGGTGAAAGGTGAGGACCAGGGGGACTCGGCCCTTGTTGTGATTGGGGGAATGGGGAAAGAGGGCAGTGTTGCGGGGTATGGAGGAGACCCTGGTGCGAGCCGCATCTATAGTGGGGGAGGGAAAACCCTGTTCTCTGAAGAACGAGGACATTTGTGATGACCTGGTATGGAACACCTCATCCTGGGAGCAGATGCGGCGTAGACGGAGGAATTGGGAATAGGGGATGGAGTCCTTACAGGAAGCAGAGTGGGAGGAAGAGTAATTAAATTATTACTTGCAGCCGCACAACAGATATGTAAACATACTACTCTGCGAACACCATAATAAATGACCAAAAAAAGTTCTGTATATAAATAAAACACAATAATAATACAAAGACAAGACAATGCCCCCTAGTCTATGTAGTTTGGAGTTTAGTTGGAGGTTGTGTTTAATATCCTGATGGTTGTCAGGTGCCCTATGTTTATGAGTTTTGGATGTTACTTTTGATCAGCCATTACTTTTTTGTTTCATTATTTTTTTCTCCTTTCACAGTTTCTTCTGTTCCATCTCTCCTATCAGCAAGTCACCTTTCGTTTGTGGGTACTTTGCCCTTACAAATTCTTAATCTAATCCTTCAGTAGTCCTCAACTTTTCTATTCTCCCATTATCATTTTTAATTAAATCACTAGACAATCAGCTTCACACGGGAGGGCTGGTCCCCCAATGCAATATTCCACCAATTCCAATATACACCCCCACACACACAGACACACGCACACACACGCACACACACACACACCCTCCACTTCACACTCACACACATACACTCACACACATACACTCACACACATACACTCACACACATACACTCACACACATACACTCACACACATACACTCACACACATACACTCACACACATACACTCACACACATACACTCACACATACACTCACACATACACTCACACATACACTCACACATACACTCACACATACACTCACACATACTTTCACTCACTCACACACACATACACACACACACACACAAACATACTCACACACACATACACTCATACACACACATACACTCACACTCACACACACATAGACACTCACTGACTCACACACCATATATATGATAGTAAACTTTCTTGAATCGACTCACATGGCTGAGCGCAGCCTCTCCACTGTGGGGCTTCCGCCGTCAGCGGCACTTCCGCAATCAGGATGACCTCTGCACTTACTGGAAATTACGGAATCTGCGCAACCTCTGCATTCACCGGAAATTACGCAATCACTAAGTCCACTAACCTGTCCACTAAGCGGAAGTCACGAAATGAGCGGGACTTTTGGAATAAGCACAGTTGGACCTAAGAAAGCATTTATTCCTTCCAAAACTCTCGGACCTAATAAAGCATTTATTCCTTCAAAACACAGTCGGACCCAATAAATCATTTATTCCTTCCAAACACAGTCGGACCTAATAAAGCATTTATTCCTTCCAAACAAGTCTGACCTAACAAAGCATTGCAGTTTCAAGCACAGGCAGGGCAGCAGGCCAAACAACTCATGGCATTGTCATTAAGGGCTAACAAATCATTTATTGCAAGTACATTGCAGACTCACAGTTGATTCACAGCTTAGAATGACTGTCATGGCCTCTCCCTCACGATCTTGCAAAGTGACTGACTCACGTCCAGGCATCCAGGTTTTTATAGTCCTGCTAACTCAAAGGTTCTGATGCATTGGAAACTAAATCTGTGTTCCCAACTATCAGCACAATGTGTTTTTAGTGGGCGTCCTCTGAGTCCAGCATTTATGTAATGTAGACTTTATTTTTTGAGGTACTTTGGTGAGATTAGAGTAAATGTGGCCAAATTATTTAATGTAGATAAACATTTTAACTCAGGCATGGTTGATCAGTTGTTATTTTGAAGCTGTATCATACAGGTGTCAATGGAAACCATTGGGATACAATCATGACACCAACTGCAGTAAGGATGGGGCTCAGAATTGATAGCTGGAGTCTCAGAACCCGACTGATTAATACATGAAGAAAGAGGAATAGTAAGATTGAACGAGAACTTACCAGTTCGAAGGTTGATCTTTATTTCATGAGGAGTTGCGGTGAGGGATTTCGTGAAGAACCCGCCGGCACGCATGCGCGACATTCTTCAAAGTAGCGGTGTGGAATCACAGAAACAACAACAGAAATGACTTGGCATAGTAAGATTGACGAGACTCTAATTACCAGTTGAGTATGATCGAGGGTTGGGAGCGGAGGGCACGAAATCCCTCACCGCAACTCCTCATGAAATAAAGATCAACCTTCGAACTGGTAAGTTCTCGTTCAATCTTACTATTTCATTTCGGAGTCACGTGAGTGACTTCGTGAAGACTTCAAAGCTCTGTGATTCCACGCCCTGGAACACGTCCATGCTGTCACACACCACTTATGAGGATGGATAGGAGTAATCAACTTTCCAGACTGCTTATACTGAAAGACAAGAGCAACATTTGTTAACAACAAAAGAAAACCCCTTATTCGGGGACATCTCCACGTTCTTGACCTGCATTCAGCACGGCCTCCGCGAACTGTAGAGGAGCGGCAACAGATGTATTGTAGAACCGCTGGAAGGTGGCTTCGTTCGCCATCCTACTGTGGCAAGAATATGGTCCATGGGCACCTCCATGACCCTTGCCGCCGACGTTGATGCATGCCCTGGTGGAATGGGATTTGAAGATATTAGTGTCAACACGTGACTTACCCAAGACGATCCTGAGCCACCTGGATATCGTCTGGACCGTCACTCTATGGTGAGGGTTCTCCATTCCTTCAGTTTTCTCGTCACTTTCACAAAGTGACGGATATGGGCGGCTAAACATAGCCGTGCATCAGCGGGGTATGCCAGGAACTTCAGCTGCAGCCCTGTGTACCCAGGTCTATGCTGCTTGAGTAGCTCGTCTATGACGAAGACTACTTCCGCAGGGGTAGAGATCATCCTGTCGATCTGGATTTTGCGGAGTGTCTGTACCCTCTGCGCTGAAGTCAGTGCCAGTAACATCACCAGCTTCAGGGTGAGTTTGTCCAGTTCCAGGCCCTCCATGGGCGACCACGTCCTGAGCAGGGTGAATATTTCCCGCATGAGTCTGGACACCAGCCTGTTGGATCCTACCTTAACATTGAGGTAGAATGACAGCGCACTTGAGGCGCTGTTGATGGCACTGTAGCTCAGGTGCTCATTATGATGCAACCCCGTCAGAATTCCAATACGTCGGTTATGGTTACAACGTCGTAGGTAATATGGGAGCGGCCGCAGTAGGTTTCCCATTTCCGGATGTGAGAGAGGTATTGCCGCCTGATGAACTCCCAGCATGACGCTCCGATGGTATCCATGGTTCTAGATGATATGCCATACCGCAGTAATGGCCTGTTCGACGCACTATTTGGATTTCAGCTACCTGTTTCCCAGGTGAGCTCTATACAGTGGCGGACATCAGGTCACGCAAATTCTATGACCACATCAAGTGGATGATGAATCTCCACAGAACCTCCAAGCCAACAAGTTTAGATGACTGTGGCAGGGATGTGGTCCCCCTGAGACAGGGTGTGTACCAATTATGGGCAACCCTCGAAGAGGACCCAAGGTCGACTGATCATATCAAGGACCACCGGATACCATGGCTGCGTAGGCCAGTCGGATATGATAAGAATGCCCTTAGCAGCATTGGTCTGGATTACCCGCAACACCCGACTGATGAGGCAAAATGGAGGAAAGGCACAGAAACCCATTTCCCTCAGTCCAGCGAGACGCATCCATCGCCATTGCCCCAGGATCGGGTCCCACAAACGTATGTTGGTACCTGATGGTTCAACCGTGACGCAAAGAGGTCATTATCCGGTTCACCCAAATTGGGCAGTAATTTTAGCGGATATGTGGAGATTCATCATCCACTTGATGTGGTCATAGAATTTGCGTGACCTGATGTCCGCCACTGTATAGAGCTCACCTGGGAAACAGGTAGCTGAAATCCAAATAGTGCGTCGAACACACCAGAGCCAAATTGTATTTGTCAATTCATCACATGAAAGTGACCTGGTACCGCCCATATGGTTTAGATATGCCACCTCAGTGGTATTATTCATTTGGAGACGGACATGAGCATCAGTAAGGCTAGAACAATAAGCTCGAAGTCCGCGAAATGCTCCCAGCATCTCCAAATAGTTTATCCCTTGTGACAACAAGAAGGTAAATTCAAGGGCGTCCCATCTGCCCTCACAACTGGAGCAGTTGTCCATAGCACCCCGGACATGGGAGCTTGCGTATGTTTGTAAGTATACCATCGGATTGGCCAAAATGATGGATTTAAGTGAGACATAAATATTGTCAATCCTCCATTGTAACGCAATCTGTGCCTTGCAAGGCAGCTGCATTGGTCTATGGAAATGTTTAGCGTTCAGTTGTAACGCCAAGACCTTGGCGCTCTGCAAATTTGATAATGCAAAGGCCCGTATTGGGCAGCTGGAAAAAAGCTACAATCTTGCCAATCACCTTAGTAGTTTGTTGAATTGATGGTATACTGGCCCAGACTAGACCCTAGCATAGTTGGGTGGCCCTCACGTGATTGGAATCCACCATAACCCCAGATACCCTTAACCTGTGAAGGGCAGGACGTTGATTTATCTGGATGGGTAATGAACCCCATTTGCTGAAAAATTTTCACGGGCTGAAACTGCCAGTTCGGCTGATTCCCAATAATTAGGATATCACCTAAACAGGCCAACACTATGTGATTTTGTCTCCTCGTGTAGCCAGTATTGATTGGAGCAATTTAGAAATAATCTAGGGGTGTGTAAGCCCATTTGTGTAATATTTTTTTATTTGAGGTAAACCGTTTACAATGTAAAACTTACTTTATAAACTAACACCTTAATTCAATATTACTACAAATAACATATCAATACTTAATATCTTCTATTTTTTGGAAATAAAGAAAAAGATATATAAAAGAGAAAAGAAAAAAGAGTAAATAAAAAAAAAAAAATAAAAAAACAAAAATAAAAATTATTCTTCCCACATACTTCAATCGTAAATAAAAAGAAAATAAAAAGGGAAAATTTGAAAAACAAAAATATTACATATATATAAACAAAAACTAAAGTCATTATACGAAATACTATTTCATTCAGAAATATCTCTAATAAATGCACAATAATATCAATTATAAGTAAGTTATTCGCATCGGATCCATAGGGTGTCCGTCGAGCCGTGATCCCAAGAATAGCTACTTTTCTAAATACTGTATATATGGAGACCATATCGATTCAAAAGAATTATACCTGTCCAAAAGGACAAATCTAATTCTTTCCAAATTCAACGTCTCCAACATCTCTGCTTTCCACATTTTAATTGTTGGAGATAATGTTCCCTTCCAAGTGTAAGCCCATTTGGCAAAGCTCTGTAGAGCCAGAGCTGATCCATCCAGATAAATGGCAAGAACTTCCTGTGGCATTTCTGAATGGGTACTGAATAGCATGCATCTTTTAATCAATGCATGCCACAAAGCAGCCCCCAGAACCCAAGAACTTAGATGTCTGGAACGTTTCCAGTTTGAAATGGGTATAATCTACAAAAGTATTCAAATGGTGCAAATCAAAAAATAAGTCGACATCCTCCATCCCTCCTTGTGCTGTAAATTTGGCAGCCTAGCCTACTGCCGCTTTTTGCTGGAAAGTGTAAATTTCGGATCTGCATATGCTGGGATGGAGGGATGTCACCATTGATGAATTCAATCGCATGGCCTTGAATACTTTGTAAGATAAACTCATCAGACGTGATGGGACCGCATGCCCCCGGAAAGAGCCGTAGTTTCCCACCAACATGTGAAGTTCAACATGCAGGGGCATGAAATCAGACCACCTTACCATCATGGTTATCGGCGACCCTTGAGATGCATGGCCGTATGTGGAGGTGCTGGATTCTTAAAATTGAGGCGGAGCTGGAGTGGAGGCCCTTGCTGGCCTAATGGCAGGGCCTTCCTGGTCGAGAGATGTGACCACATGAGTCCCACCATCGTAGCGTGGTCATCCCGCTCCTGGACCCTCTTGGGGAGGTCTTCCCCGAAAATGTTGATTCTGTTGCAGGAGGAGCTCCAACATCCGCTCCATCCTGGCCAATACGCCCCTCGGCCTTAGAACTCGGGCGGACGGAGTCCTCATGTTCTGCTGAACTGCTGGGGCTTCGTCCATCGATGCGCACCTCGTCGAGGTGAACCCGGTGCCGGAAGTTGTCGCCGGCAGCCGCTGCAGCGAAGCTGAGCGATTCCCGCGCGGGAGGTACACTCAAACGCCTCCTCGGCGGAGCTTGATCCCGCTGCCACGGAGGGCAAATGCGGCGGGGAGTCGGCACCTGACTTAGCATGGAGACCCGACGCCCGCGCGGGCTTGCCGGCTGCCCACATCATGGACCTTGCCGACGCATGGTCTCGTCCTCCCATCCATGGGGGACTCGGCGACCGTGGCGTATGGGCTCGTTGAAGGGAGGAGCAGTTCGCTGGGCTTTGTGACTGGTTTTAAGGCCTCCGATAGGACCTCCTCCTGGAGCTGACGTTTCTCAGGCTCCTGCTGACGATGGTGAAACCTCCCTGTGCCCACTGGAGCTGCATGCTTCCTCCCGATGATTCTGTTCCAGGAGGAGCTCCAGTAGCTGCGTCATGCGGCCAATACGCCCTTCACCCTGAACACTCGGGTGGTCGGAGTCCTCCGGCTCAGAAATATTGCCGGGGCTCCTCTCAATGGCCAGCACCTCGTTGAGGTGATCCCGGTGCCGGTAGTTGTCGCTGCCAGCCGCCGAAGCGAAACCGCGCGATTCCCGCGCGGGAGATGTGTTCAACCGCCTCCGTTTGGCGGGAGCTGAAGCCGCTGCCACGGAGGGCAAATGCGGCAGGGAGTCGGCACCAGCCGTAGCATGGAGACCCGACGCCCGCGCGGGCTTGCCGGCTGCCCACGTCGTGGACCTTGCCGACGCATGGTCTCGTCTCCCCCATCCATGGGGGACTCGGCGACCGTGGCGGGACCCTACCCAAATTACCCGTCCCGGCGTCGGACGTTGGGGGGTCGACACTGCCTCACAGTGGACCTGGGTCCCGCCTGTGAACCAGTCCGCAACTCGGCGGCAGGTAATGCCTTAGCCCCAGAAGGGTTAGGCTGGCGAGCTCCTTCCCTCCCCCTACTCGGAGGGCTGAGGGAGAAGGGCCGTGCAGCAGCACGCGAGCCCTAGCCCAGGTCGTCCAATGAGCCCGTTGGCGACTCCGATATGGAAACAGGGTCTACCTGCTCCTCCAGCACTGGAGCTCCTGCTCCTCGAATCAGCACTGGAGCTCCTGCTCCTCGAATCAGCACTGGAGCTCCTGCTCCTCGAATCAGCACTGGAGCTCCTGCACAGCGGCGGGTCGGGCCCTGTAACAACAGGGCTCCCCGACTTCCACGCCTATTTCCCGGCCACGTACCTGTAGGGAGAGAACACACTACACACCCGCCTCAACAGGACACCAACTCCCACTGGAGCTCCGGTGTATCGGCAGGTCGGGCCCTGTACCAACAGGGCTCCCCGACTACCACGCCTGTTTCCCGGCCCGACTCGCAGGTGAGCCGCTGAGGAGGGCTCCGGGATAAGTGGCCGGCGACTCCAATCCACGTTCCTGTAGGGAGAGAACACACTCCCCCCCCCAACAGGAAACACCAACTCTAGGGGGCTTAGCCTTATCTGAGTTGGCCCTCTGAAGGGCTGGTGGGGAGCCGCGCTCCCCACCAGCCGTCGGCAGCAATGCGTTGCGACGATATGTCGCGCATGCGTGCCGGCGGGTTCTTCACGAAGTCACTCACGTGACTCCGAAATGAAATGTCACTTGGATACCTTTTTCCAAGAAGCAATTACATTATTTAGCTTTAGTACTGTGGAATTAATCAGTCAAAAAGGACAGATGGAAGGGAGGTGATGGGGCCTGATGACAAGTGCGGCATTTATGGAGATACTGAAGTTGGTGTTACAGAAGTTTCAGCCAATGCATGGCAAACCTGGTTATTGCCACAAGGGTCCTGATTGTTATTGCCCACAAGGGTCCTGATAGTCCAAGTCCTGAGTTTCATTTGAAGAGTAGTACAATCTGTGCAGGGTTTCTGTTAATATGGGGTTCATAGGGATCTTGATTCAGTGGGAAGGGTAACAGGGCAACTGGAAACCAGACCATTGGTAAATGTGTATCTATGCTCACTAACTGGAGAACATGCATGTAGGTGCAGCCAGCAGGTACGCATTGCCTGTCTCTCAATCAATGGAAGTACCTGCGTGGGCTTAGGTACAGGAATCCTGGCCTCTCTCCTCACCCTCCAAATATACCTTCCTGCACATGCATGTTCCTGGCTATGCTCTTGTGTCTGTTTCCCAATACCCAACCCTGTCCTCAGCCCACAGCACCAGTTGCATACCTGGCCACGTTCCCTGAACCTATCCCCAGCCACACAACGGACCATATTCCTGACCACCATCTCCTTTAGATACAGCGCAAAAACAGGCCCTTCAGCCCACCGAGTCCACGCCGACCAGTGATCCACGCACACTAACACTATCCTTTACACACAAGGAACAATTTACAATTACACCAAGCCAATTAACCTACTAACATGTACGTATTTGGAGTATAGGAGTAAACCGAAAATTTCGGAGACAACCCAGGTAGGTCACAGGGAGGGCACACAAAAGGCTGGAGAAATTCAGGGGGTGCAGCAGCATCTAAGGAGCGAAGGAGATAGGCGACGTTTCGGGCCGAAACCTGAATGTACAAACTCCATACGGACAGCAGCAGCAGTCAGGATCGAACTTGGGTTTGTGGCGCTGTAAGGCAGTAGCTCTGCCACCATGCCACCATGTCGCCATGTGTGTTGATGAAGTGCTTTGCGAGGTTGGTTATAGCACATATCAACTTCTACGTCAACAAGAACCTTGACCCTGTACAATTTGCCTACCGTCACAACAGGTCAATTGCAGGATGTGCAATGGAAGGTATTTAAAGACTGCATGGATGAAGTACAAAAGTTGTTCATACCAGTTTGGCAAAAGAATAAATCGGGGAAGGTGGTGCATCCATGGATAACAAGGGAAATCAGGGATAGTATAAAAACAAAAGATGAGGCATACAAATTTGCCAGAAAAAGCAGCCAACCAGAGGACTGGGAGAAATTCAGAATCCAGCAGAGGAGGACAAAGGGCTTAATTAGGAAAGGGAAAATAGATTATGAAAGGAAACTGGCAGGGAACATAAAAACTGACTGCAAAAGTTTTTATAGATATGTAAAGAGAAAGAGACTAGTTAAAACAAATGTTGGTCCCTTGCAGTCAGAAACAGGTGAATTGATCATGGGGAACAAGGACATGGCAGACCAATTGAATAACTACTTTGGTTCTGTCTTCACTAAGGAAGACATAAATAATCTGCCGGAAATAGCAGTGGAACGGGGGTCAAATAAGATGGAGGAACTGAGTGAAATCCAGGTTAGCCGGGAGGTGGTGTTGGGTAAATTGAACGGATTGAAGGCCGATAAATCCCCAGGGCCAGATAGTCTGCATCCCAGAGTACTCAAGGAGGTAGCCACAGAAATAGTGGATGCATTAGTGATAATTTTTCAAAATTCCTTAGATTCTGGAGTAGTTCCTGAGGATTGGAGGGTAGCTAATGTAACCCCACTTTTTAAAAAATGAGGGAGAGAGAAAGCGGGGAATTACAGACCAGTTAGTCTAACATCGGTAGTGGGGAAACTGCTAGAGTCAGTTATTAAAGATGGGATAGCAGCGCATTTGGAAAGTGGTGAAATCATTGGACAAAGTCAGCATGGATTTACGAAAGGTAAATCATGTCTGACAAATCTGATAGAATTTTTCGAGGATGTAACTAGTAGAGTGGATAAGGGAGAACCAGTGGATGTGTTATATCTAGACTTTCAGAAGGCTTTCGACAAGGTCCCGCATAAGAGATTAGCATACAAACTTAAAGCACACGGTATTGGGGGTTCAGTATTGATGTGGATAGAGAACTGGCTAGCAGACAGGAGGCAAAGGGTAGGAGTAAACGGGTCCTTTTCAGAATGGCAGGCAGTGACTAGTGGGGTGCCGCAAGGCTCAGTGCTGGGACCCCAGCTATTTACAATATATATTAATGATTTGGACGAGGGAATTCAATGCAACATCTCCAAATTTGCAGATGATACCAAGCTGGGGGGTATAGTTAGGTGTGAGGAGGATGCTTGGAGGCTGCAGGGTGATTTGGATAGGCTGAGTGAATGGGCAGATGCATGGCAGATGCAGTACAATGTGGATAAATGTGAGGTTATCCACTTTGGTGGCAAAAACATGAGGGTAGACTATTATCTGAATGGTGGCAGATTAGGTAAGGGGGAGATGCAACGAGACCTGGGTGTCATGGTACACCAGTCATTGAAAGTAGGCATGCAGGTGCAGCAGGCAGTGAAGAAAGCAAATGGTATGTTAGCATTCATAGCGAAAGGATTTGAGTATAGGAGCAGGGAGGTTCTACTGCAGTTGTACAGGGTTTTGGTGAGGCCACACCTGGAGTACTGCGTACAGTTTTGGTCTCCAAATCTGAGGAAAGACATCCTTGCCATAGAGGGGGTACAGAGAAGATTCACCAGACTGATTCCTGGGATGTCAGGACTTTCATATGAGGAAAGATTGGATAGACTCGGTTTGTACTCGATGGAATTTAGAAGATTGAGGGGGGATCTTATAGAAACCTACAAAATTCTTAAGGGGTTGGACAAGCTAGATGCTGGAAGATTGTTCCCGATGTTGGGGGAGTCCAGAACAAGGGGTCACAGTCTAAGGATAAGGGGGAATTCCTTTAGGACCGAAATGAGGAAAACATTCTTTACACAGAGAGTGGTGAGTCTCTGGAATTCTCTGCCACAGAAGGTAGTTGAGGCCAGTTCATTGGCTATATTTAAGAGGGCGTTAGATGTGGCACTTGTGGCTAAAGGGATCAGGGGGTATGGAGAGAAGGCAGGTACGGGATACTGAGTTGGATGATCAGCCATGATCACATTGAATGGCGGTGCAGGCTCGAAGGGCCGAATGGCCTACTCCTGCACCTATTTTCTATGTTTCTATGTTTCTATGTCAGTGAAAGATGCAGTCTTACTGGCTCTGCACTCTGCACTTGATCATTTGGACACTAAAAACACATATGTCAGGCAATGTTCCCTCTAAGCTGTGCGCGTCTGTGCATGCACACAAGTTTTGAAACCAGCGAACAAAGAAAATTTATGTGCACACAAAAGGGATTTTGAAATTCGGAGAAAAAAGATCTTGGCTATAAAATTTTTTTTCTTTTCAGAATTTCAAAATCCGCCGCCCGATCCGGCACCGGGGACAGTTGCAGCCGGCTCTGGCATCAGGGAAATCAATAATTGGTCCCTTTCGCGGGCCGCATCTATCCCCGCGCTTCACCGGGCCGCCCTCCTCAAAGATGGCGGTGCTGCTGGCAGGAACCCAGTGGTAAATGTATGGGACTGAACCTTGGAGAGGAGGGAGAGGTTGGTCGGGAGGGAGGGGATGGGTAAAAGGGAGCGAAGTGTAGAGAGGGAATGGGGAAAGGGAGGAGAGGGGTAGAGAGGGAATGGGGAAAGGGAAGGAGGGAGGGGGAGGAGAGGGGAGGGGAGAGAGGGGGGAGAGAGGGGGGGAGGACTGACACTTCCTACTGTAACCACGTTCACAGCCCCACACACCATTTCGACAACCTCAAAGATTTATTGAAAAAGGCTCCCACCCTCCAGATCATAAACTGTGCTTTGCTTTCTGAAAAATATGCCACCTTTCTAAAAGAAGGAACCATTTCTCAAAATACTGCCATTCTCGGGTGACTCATTTACTCCCAAGCCAGCCTGTACACCTGTAGAAACATGAAGCTACTGATAGCGAGTACCAAGAGCTGGCAGAGCCTCCACCAGTTCTGCTCCCAGAGCATGAAGATAACAGTCATAACATGAACTCCCTGGTTGCTTCCACTAACAAGCAACTCGACCCTGAACTTCCACTACATGTCAACAAAACCATTTTGGTTGCAAAGATCGACACTGGTGCCAAATGCAATGTCATGTCATTATTCGAATTTAAACGGATCAGAAATGGCGAACGTATTGTAAACACTTCGACCACTTTGCTAGCCTATGGAGGAGGGGAGGTGCAACCACTTTGAGAAGCTGGGCTGAACTGCCGCCTGGAGTCACAAGCTCACAAGCTGAACTTTTTCATTTTCCGTGGGAAAGTTGCAAATCTGCTTGGCATTAACTCATGCCAGGCTCTAGGACTGGTAACCTTTGGGCCTGCTGTCCATCAAATATCTCCTGCTGAGTGCTATTTGATGACAAGCTTGGGAAGCTACCCATCAAATACAACATCATCATTGATACAAATGTCTTACCTGTAGTTCGAGCACCACACAGCATTCCACATGCTATGCGCGACAGAGTACACAATGAGCTCCAGCGGATGGTGTCCCTGGGTCACTGTCACCAACCCTTCCGACTTGGTTTCCACCACGGTGGTTGCAACAAAGAAAAACAAGGAAGAAATCCAAATCTGCATCAAACCTAGAGACCTGAACACAACGATCAAACGTCCGCACTGCCCGATGTGCACAGTAGAGGAAGTTGCTGCCCAGCTGGGCAGTGTCTCCGTGTTTTCTGTTCTGTATACCAAAAGTTTGTTCTGGTAGATCCCGCTGCACCCCAACTCGTCCAATCTCACCACGTTCGGCATCCCCTTTGGCTGCTACAAATTTCTGCGGATGCCCTTTGGCATCAACCCTGCCGGCGACGTATTCCAATGAACAATGGAACAATTATTTGCGGGGGATCTGTGCGCTGGACGCAACATGGTTGAACATGATGCCAACTTTTAAAAAGTACTGGACCATGCTAAATACATCCATCTCAAGCTAAACCCTCTAAAATGCAGATTTCGTGTCAAAGAGGTCCGTTATGTTGGACACGTGTTCACCAGTGATGGCCTCAAACCGGACCCGTCCAAGACCACTGCCATCAATGAGATGCCTGCTCCCACTGATATTATGAGTTTACTGAGATTCCTGGGAACGGTCAACTGCTTGGGGAAATTCATTCCCAACCTCAGCGAAATATCTGCTCCCCTATGACAACTGACTCACAAAGACACTGCCTGGTCTTGGTACCCACAACACCAGAGAGCATTTGAAATCCTTAAATTACAATTGACCGGTGCTCCCACCCTTGCTTATTTTGCTTTAAACTTACCGGTGACACTAACGTGTGATGCATTTCAATATTACAACGTTATGCCCAGATCGAAAATGAATTACTTGCTGTGGTTTTTGCCTGAACCAAATTCAAGGACTTTATTTTTGGCAAGTCTGTAACTGTTGAAACAGACCACCATTGGTCACCATTCTGAACAAATCCATTCATGCTGCTCCTGCTCGCCTGCAACGGATGATGATGCACCTACAGTGCTTTGAATTTACCCTAGTCTACAAAAGGGGCAAGGACATGCATCTGACTGACATGCTATCAAGAGCCCCATGAACAACCTGTGAACAACAGCCGTCTGAGAAAGACCAGTTCACCGTAATGATGGTGTCGTACGTACCTACAGAATGCCTAAGTAACATGGCAGAGCACACGGCTGCAGATACAACTATTGTCCTCAGTCATCCGACGTGGCTGGCCAGATAACCAACATCGTGCATACTACCTGGTTCGTGAGAAACTGATACTGCTGGACGGTGTCATAATCAAGGGCGACAAAGCAGTCATCCCAGCTGTTCTTCAGGGCAAATACTTTGATGCCGTCCACAGGGGCCACCCCAGCGTGGAAGCAACCTTACTACGAGCAAAGAGCATGTTTTACTGGCCCGGGATGACCGAGTATTTGCGCGAGAAATGTCAAGCCTGCGCTGTCTGCAACAGCCTGATGCCACACCAATAGAAGCAGCCCTTGCTCTCACACCCTGTTCCTCCTCTGCCTTGGACCACGGTCGCTACAGACATATTCGAGTGGCGTAGCAAACATTATCTGGTTCTCATTGACTCATATTAAAGATGGACACAAAATGCAGGAGTAACTCAGCGGGACCGGCAGCATCTCTGGAGAGAAGGAATGGATGACGTTTCGGGCCAAGACCCGAAATGACATCCATTCATCTGCTGATGTCTGTAGAGGCCAAAAGTGTGAACTCCATCTTTAAGTTTGTTGACGACACCACCGTTGTTGGACAAATTACAGATGATGATGAATCAGAGTATATATGGGAAATTGATTGATTGACCAAATGGTGCCAGCACATCGACCTGGCTCTCAATATCAGTAAGATGAAAGAATTGATTGTGGACTTTGGGTGAAGAAGAATGAGGACCCAATAACCTGTATGGGAAGGCGGTGGAGAGAGTCAAAAGCTTCAAATTCTTGGGCGTGCATATCTTTGATGAACTTTCCCAGACCCAGCACACTGATGCAATTACAAAGAAAGCCCATTAACGCCTCTCCATCCTGAGAGGATTGTGGGTTTTGTATGTCCAAGAGAACTCTTTTGAACTTCTACAGGTTTACAGTAGAGAGCATATTGACTGGTTGCATCATGGCTTGGTTCGGCAACTTGAACGGCGAGCAGTGAAGTAGACTGCAAAATGTGGTGAACACTGCCCAGTCCATCATAGGTGACCTCTCCACCATTAAAGGGATTTACAGGAGTCGTTGCCTCAAAAAGGCAGCCAGCATCATCAGAAACCCACACCACCATGGCCACACACTCATTTCACTCCTGCCTTCGGGAAGAGGATATAGATTGGAGCCTAAAAACTGTAACGTCCAGGTTCTGGAACAGCTTCTTCCCTACAGCCATCAGGATATTATACACTACAACCTGAAAATAAGCTCTGAACTACACAGACTTGGGAACATTGGTTTTGCCTTTTTGCACTATTATTGTTTATTTGTTTGTTTTCATGTGTATCAAAGGTATATATGTGTGTATATGTATCAACACAAAATGCTGGAGTAACTCAGCAGCTAAGGAAGCATCTCAGGAGAAAAGAAATAGGTGACAGGTTGAGACCCTTCATCAGACTGATAGACTGTATATATATGAGCCATTTAGCTGATCATTTCCATTGCAAAATTCTACAATTTTCCAAGCATCATGAGCTACCCAAATCAGTCAAGGTCAGATTGTTTTATTGGCTCATAGAGAAATGATGATTGCCGCAATTATTACAATAGTACACACGGGAAGGTTCCATGCAGCCAGGGAAACAATGAGGGAGCAGTTTACCTGAAGTTGGAAAATTCAATAGGTTTTCATAATCCTGATCAATTCCATTCTACCTCCCAAACCCCTCTCCTCCCACCATTCCCTCCTGCTCCCCTCGCCCACTATCTCCAGCGATTGGCAATCCAACTGATTTATTGTGCTAGATTTGCAATGGTGGATGATAGACAGCAGGCCATAATATGGTTACTTGTAGGTGCCGAAAAGCTGGTTTGGAACTTGTGTTTACAGTCTTAGAACTGTGCTGAAATGTACTCATATGGAGAGTTCTAAATTCTTGGAACGTTCTACCCCAGAAACATGTGGATCTCAGTTGTGAGGAGATTCAAGGTTGATGTTGATATTTTTTGGGTACTAACTATTTTTTGGGCAGCAACAGATCTGGAAGTAGAGTTGGAAAGCAAAGGTTACATAGGCATTCAACGATGACTTTATTATATCAGCCTCACTGGCATTACGGCCTATTCTTGTTCCTGTTTCTTCTGTCACTATCAAACAAATTTATAGCAGGGGAATATCAATGACTTTTTGTTGTTGGTTCAATTTTGAATTGAAAATGTGCTATCTGGTGCGCTATTACAAGCCTGTGTGCAGGCTCATCAAGTTAGGTCCATGGTGGGACAACAATGTGGGTGCTGCAGAGGAGGTATAATCCAAGATTCCATCACAGATGAATGCATGAAGAGAAAAGATATCAAGGAGTATAACATGGTCAAAAGGTAGGAAGCTAATTAACCTGATGGAATTTACAATCCAGTGCTGACCAGAAACATTAGGTTGTGCCAAACATACTCATCATCATTTGTTCCTGAGACAACATAGTCCCAGTTCCAAAAGGATCTTCGTATGAGGACAGATGTCATTCATTGGGCCTCTGATGCTGGAATCACATTGAGGGTGTAAGGGTGAATCATAGCTGAAATGACAGGTAAAATTTCCAGACTGGTGTGAAAAATTTGGAAATGCTCTCCTGAAAGAAAATAACATTTCAATTGCGTAACACTTAACAAAACACTATTGTGCACTTCCATTTTTATACATTGATATTTACGCAAAGAATTAAAAACTTAAACACAGATGAGAAGATCTAACATATTTTCTTCCTCAAGCATCATTGATGCAGTAACAGTGTTACGTTACATGCTTTCTTTTTAAATGCTCAAATTCAAGATTGTTATTCAGATCTTCTTGTTTCTCATATGAATGATAATATTGTTCCTTCAGGATTTCCATCAAAGGAACATTTGTTTACAATAAAAGATTTGTGATCAGAAATGCAAGAACCAGGCAATTTCATCAGAGCTCATCCCAATCTTCCACCTTACTTGTTAACAATCCAATTTTCCATATAAATAAGGTTCGCATCATGTTTCCAGAGGTGGCCTGTGTTAGCTTATCTGAAGAAATCATTCAAACTCATCAAAATTTAGTACAGAATAGCTCATGACAATATATCAAATAGAACTTTCCATTGATAGAAAATGTTGTCTTCATGACAATAAAGCCAAAACAAATCATGCCATCAGCTCAAATTTGCATATATATATTTAATTTGATACAATAGTCAGCAGATGGAATGTATTCTGATTATCGCCGATAGCTGAGAGGCTCAGTGGTTGTCTGGGGCCCAGAGATGGAAACAGTAAGTCTGAGCTATTAGTTAAATAAGCGAGTTTGGTATTTCACTGCGCAGGTCCAGGTCATAGGTCATTTGTGATAAACATTCTCGCCAGTTGAGCTGCAGCATGTATTCAGACCTGCGTTTCATAGACCTATTTTCCAGTTTTTCGAGGTAGGAAAATCCTGCATTCAAAACTATTAACTAGGTGTATTTATGGTTCATTTGTACAAAACTATGATGATTTTGTTGGTTTTATTGCTTTATGCTTCAGTGTTTTATTGCTTTATGCTTTGGAGCGTATAACTGTTATACCAATGTCCCAAACTAACTGCTATGTTCAGTAGACATAATATTGCTTTAAGCAATATTATATCTACAGAACATAGCAGTTATTTTGAGATACGGGTATAACAGTTATACGCTCATTGTCTTTATAGGTGTGCCTGGTGAGAACTTCGGCAAACATACTTTAACAGTTTTCTGTGATATATTTGGATTTGTTCACTCCTTGCGGTATAGTAATGTAACATTATCATGGCAGTATGTACGACATCGTCGGTAAGTGTGGTGATCATTCAGGTCACTTTGTGTTTTTTTTTAACAGCTGAAAATAAACAAACTGTTGAAACAGACTCTCGCTCTTGCTACTGCCGCTGGAAATTAAATCTCGCCCCACACTCCTCTACACTCTCTCTCACACTCCTCATGAACAGCCACCCGCTACAATATGGCCCTTTCTTTTGTTAATCTTGCCCGCAGTCTCCGATGGGGCCGGTTTCACAGACTTAACCATGACTGGCCGCATTTAACCAGGGCTCTGGGAATTTGGCATCTGATGGGGACAAGGAGGGTTCCAGAGGGAAGGCAGGGACAACATAGAATCCAACACAGGTTGGCTCTGTAATTAAGACGGTGAGAGCACAGTGTATGGGAATGGTCACTTATGTCCTTTAAAAGAGGGGGGGAGAGGGGGGAGAAGGGGGGAGACGGGGTGGGGAGAAGGAGTGAAGACAACTTTTAAGAAGCCAGAGATAAGCGGCTGTGAAGCATGGCGGACATTGACATTACTGGTCGGTTGCTTGGTTCTGAAAACTACTGTGTAGATCGGCTATTGCATGCTAGCCGATCATAGTGCTTGTTAGTAGAAGTCCTTATACATGCTTTATAATTCACCTACGTCAGGCAGTAGATGTAGCAGCTGGAAATGTAACATACTGCAGATCCTGTGCTGTAAGTGCTTAATAAAAATATGTTGTATCTTTACATGTGTTTGAGTCATAGCAGTTACATGGCGTCAGACAGTGGCTCAGACTCACTCCGCTAAGTTTTATTTTGTTTTATTAGTTTGTTATCATGCCTAATTCTTGCCGCAGACCAAGCGCCTTAATCTTTGATTCCGACATTGCTGAGCGCTGGCGTCTATTCGAATGTGACTATATTCATTATATCCGTATCGTTCACCGCAATGACCCAGCTGACATGAGTGCATCACTTCTGCTTAACCTAGTGGTCCCGAGGCAATGAATCATGCTGACAACTTCATTTTTGCTCCTGCTGTTCTGGAAGCACACGGATAGGTCCAGGTTCCTGCTGAAACTATAGATGACCCCGAGGTGTTGCTCAGAAAATTTAGAGAACTGTGTGATCTGCTGTCTAATCACATAATTGAAAGGACAAAGATTTAATGCTCGCTTGCGGCAGCCTGATGAACCAGTGGAACGATTTATTAAAGACTTGAAACACATGGCCGCGTGCTGTCGCTTTGGTGAGTTAACTGATCAGCTCATTAGAGATAAGATTGTCGGTGGGATGATTGATAGCAAACTGAGAGCTGAGCTTCTCCGTAACACTGGACTTACTCAATCTACGAAACATTGCACGGGACCCCATCCTGGGTTCTCCTGCCCAGCGACTGATGTCCCGCCAAACACGTACACCTTTGCCTGTCTCTCAGCAGTTACAGAAGCCACGCGTTCGCTCCCCACCTGCGGTGCAGAGGCAGCTACAGCTCAAACGAGACATGCAAAAGCGTTTCTTCGATAAATCCAGCAAGCCGCTCAAACCACTGGTAAGAGGACAAGTGGTTCGCCTGCAAACTGACAAAGGCCATACACGGCTAGGACACATTTACGGCCCGTCCAAAGAGCCCCGTTCATACCTGGTTGAAGTGGACGGAGTCATCTACAGACGCAACCGCCAAAATATCCTTCCAGTGAAGGAACCACGTCCTGCAACTCCTGGTCCAAATGCACCACCTCTTGCGTTCCCTCCCGCAGTCGTTCCAGCGACCCCACCACCAGCCGTTCCTCCTGCCGTGGGTTCCCTGCGTCGGTCGGCGCCTACCTCGCCCACAACGTCTCCTTCCAGCCCTGCCAGGTCGGCGGTCGCGTCCCCTCTCCCTTCCCCTGTCAGTTTCCCCTCGAAAGGAGGTGAGGTGGTCTCCTACCGCACGAGGGCTGGACGGGTTTGTAGGCCACCTGACAGATATGGTGACTTTGTGTAATCTTGCTAGCGTAATCTTAACATTCGCCCCCGTCATATGCATATTTCAGGCACCGTAGTTTCTTTATTTTCTGCAAGAAGAGATGTAGATCGGCTATTGCATGCTAGCCAGTCATAGTGCTTGTTAGTAGAAGCCCCGCCTTATACATGCTTTATAATATCAGAACTCGCCTATGTCAGGCAGTAGTTGTAGCAGCTGGAAATGTAACGTACTGCAGATCCTGTGCTGTAAGTGATTAATACAAATATGTTGTATCTTTACATGTGTTTGAATCACAGCAGTTACATACTGTTTACGTTTTTTTTCCCAATGAGCCAATGCAATTCACCGGTCAGCACCGGTGACAATCTACGGCCTCCTAGCAACCCAGTACCACTGCACGTATGTCACGAGAATTCTCGCTACTCTCCATGGCATCAAAATTCTGGTCGCTGTTAATTTTTCTTGTTATCTCCCGTGCTATCTGTGTATAATTTGTATGTTTTCCATGTGAGTGGGTAGGGTGCCCCCAGGTGTTCTGATCGTTTCACACATCCCAAGACTATGCAGGTTAGGAGATCATTTGGCCACTGTAAATTGCCTCTGGTGTGTAGGTGAGTTTGGGGTTGATGGGAATGTGAGGAGAATAGAATAGAATTATTATTAGTTGGGTTAAGTATAAATGGAATCTCAATGGCAGCATGGTCAAAGTGGACAGAAAGGCTTGTTTCATGCTGTAAGACCATGTAGGGTTGCAGAATTTCTAAAGTTCAGAATTAAATATTCCAGAATACTTAAAGTTTAGAAGAGAAGTGGAAAATTGAAAAAAAGAAGAGTGGAGAAATAACCCTGATAACAATGGATGTGATAATGTTTTTAGAGGAAGGGTCTTCATTCAGAAAATCTAAAGTTAGAAACCGTTTGGATGAAGCCAAAGTCATATATCAATGGATGCAATGAAAAGTTTGTGAGTGAGTCTTGAGAAGATCCCAAATCATGTATGGACTGCCTTCCAGATGTCAGCGGAACAGGAAGCGTTGGATAGGCTGTCCTTTTTAGTTTATTGTCATGTGAACAAGAAAAGCTTTTTGATTGTGTACTTTTGTTCCGATTAGATGTTTCAGGTACTGTAATATGGCCCCATTTCACCATTTTGGCTGCACACCTAGATAGGAAGGCAATTCGGAGGCCATGAGGTTTTCTATTTTTCCTCTGCCTCTATGGAAACTATCCAGTCACTCTGATCTTCACTCTCAGGTCCCCAAGTTGCACTACCAGAACCTTTTTGTAAGTGGTTGTAGCGGTAAAGCTGACTTCATGCTTTTCACATGTTTGCCCATGTAAAAGGAATCTGGTTTCCTCTGTTTGTAGTTTCCATGCTACCCACAGGTCTACAGATATGTGGTAGTGATATTACAGCAAAGACATGCATGCTAATGTTTGTTGGCTTGAGGCAGTTTGTAATGATTCTACAAATGCCATTCAACAATGAATCAAGCTTGCATGGGCAGAGTTGTGACTACCGGAAATATTCTTGTCCATGGAGTAACTTAGGAGAAGCATTCAAATTCAAATCATGATAGGATAGGATTTTGAATTGGCAAGTTTCCAGAGATATTGGACTCTGATATTACTTTTCACGTTGTATTCGTGACCATAGCAGTTGTTGTAAAGTGCTTGCTCTGAGTGAAATTTCCTGCTTAGCCTGCTACAACTAGATTGTTGTCACTGTGGAAACTACATCTGTTTGGATGGATCAATACTAGTACAGTTACCTGGAATTTGGCAATTGTAAAACACAATGGCAGAGCTTTTTACTGTGCTCAATGTAAAAGTGATGGTTGAGGGCATTTACCAGCTTCCGAAATGCAACATTGATTTTTTTCCAGATCCTAACAAAACAATTGTTCCTCACCCAGTTGTTGAACAGTTTCTGCAGTCCGTCGCTGTAGCAACTGTTAGCCATTTTGTGTTATTGTGTCAATAAGCAATTACAGGAGGTAAAGCTATATATAAACAGAAGGCAAGAACATTTGACTAAATTGCAATGTTAGAAATCTAGCACATTGGAACACTCTGTTCATAAAGGTACTCATACATTGGCACACTCCACTGCCTCCCTCTGCATAAACCTACACAGTCCATCAATTGTTTGCATATATAATTTAATCCAGCAAGCTAAATATTTTAACACTAACAAAAGTGTTAATATTAACTCAACTAACTGATTACCAACTAAGCTGATCCTTTTTAACCTCTGATTTTCTCTTTTACATAGGCATACCGTTGCCTCCTACTTGACCTACATGCCATCTCTTTTGGTTCTCAGATGCCGCCTGATCCATGAACTTCATCTTAGAACCAGTGCTGACTATACAGCAAGGCATCCTTGATCTTGTCGTCCAACTAATTTATAATAAAAGTTAATTATTTGCTGAACAGACGGCTTGAATGTTAACTTTCAGGAATGCATTAACAAATACATCCAAATCCTTAAATTCAACTTCCACTAGTTGCACCATTTAAAAAGTTAGCTGCTGTTGCCATCTTAAAATAGCTAACTTCAAACATCCATGCTGTGCTCTCTCACCTACTGTACGTGTAACTGGTCTGCATCTATTGCTGCTTTCCCAACTATCTTGATATCCGCAAGCTTAGGCAACTGGATGGGTCCAATATGTAGAGTCAAGAGTCTTTAATTGCCATATGTGCTGACAACAGAATAACACAATTCTTACTTGCTGCAGCTTAACATGCCCACATCACAAAAAGTCCGTAGTGCAACCAGAGACACTTTTCATAGAAGATCATAGTTGCTGATGTTAGTGTTGTGTGGTGTACAAGAACCTGATGGTTGCTGGGAAGAAGGTGTTGTTGAACCTATTAGTCACAGTATTCAGGCTTCTGTAAGTTTTTCCCGATGGTAGTCGCCGAAATGAGACAATGTCTAGGATGGTGTGGGTCTTCAATGATATTGGCTTTTTGAGGTACCGGCTCCTATACATCCCTTCGATGATGGGGAGGTCAATGCCTTTGATGGACCAGGCAGTGTCTACCACTTCCTGTAATTCACTTTATTCATGTGTGTTCAAGTTACCAAAGGAGACCATGATGCAACCAGTTAATATGCTCTATAATATCAATATATTTGAGACATACCAAATCTCAATCTTCTAAAGAAGTAGGTGTTAATGGGCTTTCTTTGTGATTGCATCAATATGCTGCATAGAGATCTTCAGGGATATGCATGTCCAGTAACTTGAAGCTGTTGTTTCTCTCCACCTCAATTCTGTCATTGAATTCTAGTTTATGGATCCCCGACATTCCCCTCATTAAGTCAACAATCAACTGCTTGGTCTTGCTAACGTTAAGACTAAGATTGTTGTTCTGGCACCATTCAATCAGGTTTTTAATAGTAAGATTAAACGAGAACTTACCTGTTCGAAGTTTGATCTTTATTTTATGAGGAGTTACGATGAGGGAGTACGTGAAGAAGCCCCGCCTGACGCTGGATCGGCATACTTCAAAGCAGCGGCATGAAAAACACAGAACCAATAGCCGGAGTAAAATAGTAAGGCTCAAAATAGACTAGAACTACCAGATGATCATTTATATTATGAGGGTTGGGAGTGGAGGGCACGTAATCCCTCATCGTAACTCCTCATAAAATAAAGATCAAACTTCGAACAGGTAAGTTCTCGTTTAATCTTACTATTTTACTTCGGAGTCACGTGAGTGACTACGTGAAGATTTTAAAGCTCTGTGTTTTTTATGTCGTAAATTCATTCCATACGACTCTCTGTTTAGTCAAAACAGTAGTGAGTAAATAGTATTTTAAGACATTGTTACAATTTATGTAATAAGTCCTTTAATCATAAAAAAGAACAACTTTTTTAATAATAACCCCTCTATCACAGGGGAAAATTACAAAAGAAAAATTTATAAATGATGTCAATGGTAACATAAATCGATAATCTAAATTGATAATATAAAACAAAGCAAGCATTTAAAGAGAACCCAGTACTGCGTGTCCAAATCCTGGCACCGTGACAACAGGTTTATTGTAGAACTTTGAAAATGTTTCTTCTCTACACCACCCTGCGGCCTCTAGAATTTGATCGAGTGGTACGTCCTGTACCTTCACCGCGGACGTAGCTGCCGCCCTAGTGGAGTGAGATTTAAACACATCAGTGTCTATTCCTGCTAGACCCAAAACCTGTTTCAACCATCTAGAAATGGTTTGAACTGAAACTTTTGTATGTGGCTTTTTGTGTGTTATCAATAACGCTTTCTCAGAACCACTGAGATTTTTGGTTACCTCAATGTATTGAGTTAAATGCTTAACTACACACAATGTTTCATCAATAGGATATGCTTCAAACATTACCTTCATTCCAGTTCTCCCTGGTCTGCTTTGTTTGATCAGGTCATAAACATAAAACACAATGTTATCTGTAGTCACATGCATGCAATCCAACCGTAACAATTGCAAAGTTTGTACTCTTTGAGCTGATACCAACGCCATTAACATAACCACCTTGAATGTTAATTTCTGCAAAGACATTGAAGTAATTGGAGTCCATTGCTTAAGCAAAGTGAGAACAATGCTAACATCCCAAATTTCTGTATATCTGGGCTTGGGAGGATTTTTATTAAAAATTCCTTTCATGAATCGGGAAACTAATGGGTGAGACCCAACTGAATCCCGATCAGAAATTTGTCCTAAATAGGATGACAATGCACTACGAGCACAATTAATGGCACTATAACTCAAATGCTCATCAAAGTGTAACCCAGCAAGGAACTCCAATACATTTGAAATGTTTGCAATATGATAAGATATCTTTGACGGTGTACAAAAAGCTTCCCATTTCCTTATATGCGACATATATTGTTTTTTAGTGCTATTCCTCCAAGCTGCATCTATAACATCCATGGTCCTGTCTGACAGTTCAAACTCTTGCAATGGTCTGGTCAGAACCTGCAGATTAACAAATTCATATGGTCATGCAATGGATGAATTTCTTTTGTTACTGGTTGTGTCAACAGATTGTTCCAACTGGGAATTGTCATACATGGTTCAACAATCATTTTAAGCATCAATGGGAACCATGACTGCGTAGGCCAATTTGGCACCACCAAAATGCCTTTGGCAGCGTCTTGCGCTATTTTCTTGAGACATTGCCCAATCAGACAGAATGGGGGAAAAGCATAAAAGAACGTATTCCCCCAGTGTAGCGAGAAAGCATCTGCCGCTACTGCCCCTGGATCGTGTTCCCAAGACACGTATTTGGTGCAAACAGATCAATGTCCGGTACTCCATACCGACTGACAATATTTTTGAAAATTTGTGGATTTAACATCTATTCTGTATTGTCTTTAAATATTCGTGATCTTTTGTCTGCTACAACATTGTCTCTCCCTGGGAGATAAATAGCTGAAAGCCAAATATTTTTACCATACACCATTGCCGCATCTGGTTTACCAGATGATCACATGATATTGATCTGACACCACCCATGTGATTGATATATGCGACAGCTGTGGTATTGTCTATTTGTATTTGGACATGCAAATCTTTTAATGTAGAACAATAAGCTTTTAATCCATAAAATGCTCCCAGTAGCTCCAAATAATTAATACCATATGTTTGGAGCAATAAATCCTCTTGGACAGCCCATCTGCCCCCACAGCTAGTCTCATTATCCGTAGCCCCCCATCCGAGAGAACCTGCGACAGTTTGCAAAAACACTACTGGCTGACGAATTAAAATGTTCTTAGCAGCTTGTGGAACATTCTCAACCCACCAATGTAATTCTGATAAAGCTTCCTTAGGCAATTGCATTGGCCTATCAAAATGGCGTGCTCGCTGAATAAGCGCTTGAGTTTTTGCCCTTTGAAGATTTTGGTAATGTAGACGACCAAATTCTACTGCTGGAAATGCTGCTACCACCTTACCAATAACCTTGGCAACTTCTCGGATGGAGGGATAAGGTTTGTTAATCAGGTTCTGACACACATTTGTCAAATCTAACACCTTATCCATTGGTAAAGTTACCAACAATTAACTGAATTTATCACAAACCCCAGATATTCAATGGTTTGGGATGGCTGTAACTCAGATTTTGTTGGATGAATCAGGAATCCCAACTTCTCAAACAAGCTTGTAGTTGCTGAGACTGATTTTTCAGCTGACTCCTGATTAGCATTGACAATTAAAATGTCACCTAGATAAGCCATAACGATGTGTTTTTGTGCCCTTAGCAGTGCAAGTGCTGGCTTCAACAATTTAGTGAACAATCTAGGTGCTGAACTTAATCCATTAGGTAATGCTTTGTATTGCCACAGCTGTCCCATCCATTTAAACTTTAAATACCTGCGAAAACTATGATGAATTGGGACCGAATAATATGCATCCTTCAAATCTATTGTAGCCATATAACAACCTGTTGATACCAACTGCATTGCAGTGTTGAATGTGTCCATTTTAAAATGTTTATACTGGACAAATGTATTCAATTGTGTAAGATCTAAAATGATTCTACAACCCCCATCTTTCTTTGGTCTGGGGAAAATATTTGATACAAATTGTTGTGGATCCTCTCCTGTTCTCTCAATAACTCCTTTTTCACACAAATTCTTAACCTCTTTGTCAATTTGAATTTTTTCAAGATCTGAAAACATCAAAGAATGATTAGGTTTATTCTGTCCCAATGGATCCATACCTTCTACAAAATCAATGGTAGATCCTAACACAGTATCTAATACAACACGATCAGTTGTTATACTGTCCCATTCATTATAAAACATTCGGAGTCTACCACCAATCTGAGGTTCATCCAAACATTCTTCTTTAATAGGATAAAGTTTATGTACCTCTCCAACTGGACAAAATGATCTCCTTTTCCCAATAAATGGGTGTACATTCGGCTGTGTTGGCTTAGTTTCTTTCTAATCATACTCTTGCCTCGGCTTGTTCCAGCTCCAAAGTCAAATCCCCTTTTCATATGGCCAGCCCTTCTCTGGCCAAAACTGAAGGGTTTCATAAGACCAAAAGTTTTTGCCTCTTCATCCATTTCTTTAATTTGTTTAGACAAATTCTCTCCGAACAAATAACCAGGAGTTTGAACATTGCTTGGTTTGCACAACCCTGCAAATCTTGGATGTAACAGAAGCCGAATGGCAATCTTCCTCATGCAATTTATCTCAAAAAATGAGTTGCAAAATAAAGCCAACAAATGTTTCTGAACTTTGGTCATTCCACAACCTTCCACTTGTCTTCCAAAGGCAGTAATGCCAGCTGAAATCAGCTTGAGGACTCTTTGAAATCGAATCTCCTGCGCCTGCATCATCGATGACATTGGCTCCCAAACAGCCGGATTCACCGTAGGTACCTTCAATGAGGCACAATTGATAGGTGTTTTATACAATTCTGCTGTCTCAACCATAACAGCTTCTTGAAGCGGGTGAGAGACCATATAATTAATATTGGCCGCCAGGTTTTCTTCCATGGCCTCACCGCCTCCTCCAGGTATAGCAAAACTTTGTGCCACATCAGGCACACCTGGATCAATATAATATCACTTTCAGGGTCTGTCTCATACAGCCCTGGTACTCCTGAAACTTGTTCAAAGGAGACTTCCTCCAGTCCAATCCCAGGCACTGGAGTTTCAAATTCCCAATTCAAACTGGCACCATATTCATGATATGGAACCCCCTCAGAGGCTGCCTGGGAATATTCTGGGTTCTTAGACCCTTGGTTGATTATAGTTTGGAGCATTTTCTCCATTTGATCCATTCTGAGCCATAAGGCTTTTCTTTCTGGACCTTCAGAATCAGAGTCCTCAGAAACCTCAGGCCTTTCAGCTTTTCTTTTACATTTTTTAGGCACTGGGTTTCCTCCAAAGTTTCTGTTTGTGGAGCAATCAAAGCCTCACTAATGGGAATTTCAACGGCCACCGGTATCGGAACCGGCTCCGCAATAATCTCCTGTCCCGACTCTTCTACACCCCAGGACGCACGTTTTACCCGCTGTTTTTTGGCTTTCTCCATTTTCTTTTCTAACTCCTCCTGGTTTACCCACCAGGCTACGGAGTTCTGAAACCCGCCCTAGAAACGAAAATCTCTCTTACATGCGGGCCGGTTCCTTACCGCTGTGTGGAGCTGCGCTCTGCAGCTCTTTCCTCTGCCGACAGCGACGACGTAATGCCGATCCAGCATCAGGCGGGGCTTCTTCACGTAGTCACTCACGTGACTCCGAAGTAAAATCTCCCTCCTGTACTCTGAATCATTGTTACCCATTATTTGTTCAATGGTGGTACCATCGGCAAAATTACAAAATACCTGTGTCTGGCGATACAGTCATGGGCATAGAGAGAATTGAGTAAAGGTGATACAAACCAACTGCAACTGATGACCAGCTGATCCCTGTGGCAGTCTATTATTGCAGCTGTACCAATCTGAAAATGACTCATCTATTCCTACTATTCTCTGGCTGTCACACAAACCTCAATGCAAATTATTTGTAACCCATGAGCTCCACTCTTCTGGGAATTAACTCGTAATGGTTAAATTGCTGTACCACTAATTTAGAGGTGCCCACAGTCTGACAGTCTAAGAGTCAGTGACTCAAATCCCACTATAGCTCTGGGCAATAAAAGTTTAGTTAAGTGAATTATCTGGAATTAAATATAATCAACATTTCTCAGTAATGGGTACCTATGAAACGACTTAATCGTTGAAAAAAATACAAGCTGCTTCATTGATGTCCTAGGGGGTGGAAACCTATTGCCCTTACACAGTCTGCCTTGTGTGTGAATCCAGTTCCACAGCTCCACGGCGAAGTGCATGCGTGTTAACCACTTCTCGAAATGTGGCAGAAAAACTTTCACTCTGTCAAAACCACCACTCTAATACGCAAGGATAAAATTAAACAGACTTGGCCAAAATTGCTCTTCGTTGAGTCTATCTAATAAAGCCATCCGCACTAGCATTTGGGACAGCTGTTTAAATTAGTCTGTCCCAGAGACTCGTCAAACTAGAGCCTGATGTAATCAAACCATTTCAAGAGAGAGTTAGATTTGGCTCTTAGGGCTAAGGGAATCAAGGGATATGGGGAAAAACCAGGAACAGGTTACTGATTTTAGATGATCAGCTATAATCATATTGAATGGAGGTGCTGGCTCGAAGGGCCGAATAGCCTACTCCAGCACCTATTTTTCTACGTTTCTATGTAATATACATTTCTTACGGTTAGAAACATAGAAACTTGAGGGGAAAAAATAGATCAGCCATGATTGAATGGTGTAGTAGACTTGATGGGCCACATGGCCTAAAGGGACTGTCCCACCAGCATGCAACTCTATGCGATTAGCGCGACCTAACGTGGTCGCTTGCGCCGTCCGGCGTCGCGGGGCCGGTCCCACTTCGATCGCCGGAGCCGTGCAGAATTGTGCGGAGTTCGTCCCGAGTTCGTCCCGACACCGCGCGGGGCTCAGAAAAACCGACTATGTCCAAAAATTCCGCGCGGCAATGGCTTGTCGGCTCGCAGTCGCCTCGACATTTACACACCGCCCGGACATCGTGCCTCCGTGAACCTATTTGTAAGTGCCTCCGTGACCCTCTATGCGTGTGGCTCCGTGGCCCTGTATGTGTGTGTGCCTCGGTGCCCCTCTCTGTGTGCCCCTCTAAGTCCTGGCGAACTTACCTTGGACTTGCTCCAAGTTCGCCTCGCTTTGCGCCGCGTTGCGCTACTCACCCAACCTCCGCGCGGCCCCTGCTACCGGTTTAGTTGCGCATGCTGGTGGGAACGGCCCTGTACAGGGATCACCCGACCTCCGCGCGGCCCCCGCTGCCGGTTTGATCGTGTTCATCGCATAGAGTTGCATGCTGGTGGGACAGGCCCTTTACTTTGCTCCTATCACTTATGAATGTTTCAAGTAAAGATCCTGACATGAAATGTCACCTCTTCATTCCATCCAAAATGCTGCTTGAACTGCAGAGTTACATAGAAAATAGGCGCAGGAGTAGGCCATTCGGCCCTTCGAGCCTGCACCGCCATTCAATATGATCATGGCTGATCATCCAACTCAGTATCCTGTACCTGCCTTCTCTCCATACCCCCTGATTCCTTTAGCCACAAGGGCCACATCTAACTCCCTCTTAAATATAGCGAATGAACTGGCTTCAACTACCTTCTGTGGCAGAGAATTCCAGAGATTCACCTCTCTGTGTGAAAAATGTTTTCCTCATCTTCCTAAAGGAATTCCCCCTTATCCTTAGACTGTGCCCCCTTGTTCTGGACCTCCCCAACATCGGGAACAATCTTCCTGCATCTAGCCTCTCCAACCCCTTAAGAATTTTGTAAGTTTCTATAAGATCCCCCCTCAGTCTTCTAAAATCTAGCGAGTACAAGCCGAGTCTATCCAGTCTTTCCTCATATGAAAGTCCTGACATCCCAGGAATCAGACTGGTGAACATTCTCTGTAACCCCTCTATGGCAAGAATGTATTTCCTCAGATTTGGAGACCAAAACTGTACGCAATACTCCAGGTGTGGTCTCACCAAACCAATGTACAACTGTAGTAGAACCTCCCTGCTCCTATACTGAAATCCTTTCGCTATGAATGCTAACATACCGTTTGCTTTCTTCACTACCCGCTGCACCTGCATGCCTACTTTCAATGATTGGTGTACCATGACACCCAGGTCTCGTTGCATCTCCCCTTTTCCTAATCTGCCACCATTCAGATAATAGTCGACCCTCCTGTTTTTGCCACCAAAGTGGATAACCTCACATTTATCCATATTATACTGCACCTGCCATGAATTTTCCCACTCACCCAGCCTATCCAAGTCACCTTGCAGCCTCCTAGCGCCCTCCTCACACCTATCACTACCCCCCAGCTTAGTGTCATCCGCAAACTTGGAGATGTTGCATTCAATTCCCTCGTCCAAATAATTAATATATATTGTAAATAGCTGGGGTCCCAGCACTGAGCCTTGCGGTACCCCACTAGTCACTGCCTGCCATTCTGAAAAGGACCCGTTTACTCCTA
Organism: Raja brachyura; assembly: GCA_963514005.1. The sequence goes on along the minus strand of OY740804.1, from coordinate 15,261,957 downwards.
CCCTTTGCTTCCTGTCTGCCAGCCAGTTCTCTATCCACATCAATACTGAACACCCAATACCGTGTGCTTTAAGTTTGTATACTAATCTCTTATGCGGGACCTTGTCAAAAGCCTTCTGAAAGTCTAGATATAACACATCCACTGGTTCTCCCTTATCCACTCTGCTAGTTACATCCTCGAAACATTCTATAAGATTCGTCAGACATGATTTACCTTTCGTAAATCCATGCTGACTTTGTCCAATGATTTCACCACTTTACAAATGTGCTGCTATCCCATCTTTAATAACTGACTCTAGCAGTTTCCCCTCTACCGATGTTAGACTAACTGGTCTGTAATTCCCCGCTTTCTTTTTCCCTCCTTTTTTAAAAAGTGGGATTACATTAGCTACCCTCCAATCCTCAGGAACTACTCCAGAATCTAAGGAGTTTTGAAAAATTATCACTAATGCATCCACTATTTCTGTGGCTACTTCCTTGAGTACTCTGGGTTGTAGATTATCTGGCCCTGGGAATTTATCGGCCTTGAATCCGTTCAATTTACCCAATTTAGCACCCCCCCCCCCCCCCACCCCCCCCCCCCCCCCGGTTCCTCCAGTACTTTGTGCTTTGCTCAATATTTCAGTATCTGTAGTCTTGTGTCTCGATCTGAAAAATGAACTTTATTTCTCATTCCATGTTTGCTGCCTGGCCTCTGAGTGTTTCTAGTATTTCCAATATCATTTCAGATTTCCATTAATTGCAATTTGATATTTTTTTAGCTGCCATTGTTTCCTTGCAGAACATTCCTGCTTCCCCTTTAAGCACAATGTTGTTAATTACATTAAATTGCATTGGAGTAAAGGAATGTGACAAACTGAGTCCTACCGAAACTGTTGACCATTGTCAGAAATCAGTTCCAGAGAAAGCCCATGGGCTACCAAAACTATTGTCAGATCCTCTATGATCTGTCTCTGGAGGCATATGATTCCAATAGTAACATTTCCACCCACATTGCATGGACATCAATTGGTAGAAGTAGACAGTTCACACACATCTGAGAAAAACAATGTGCACCTGAACAGCCAAGCTAGCCACCTACATTGCCTGCAACGGAGCTGCCGCTGTAATAATTTTTCATTATTAATGTAGCTTTCCCGGTGTGGACGCATCTCATCAGATATTCAGTGTCCTGATCAATTCCAGGTCAGTGCACATGTCCTCCAACAGGCAACTGATGCTCATATGTTAACTGGGGTTGCCCTTTAGTATCTGCACTTGAGGTTTGCTCTCTGTTGATTCTGGGCCTCCAGATGTATATTATTCACGTATACGAAGGCAGGGCCTCAAAATGGATTCGAATTAATTGCTGCACCATATGACTTTTCTAAGTCTATTAAATAGTTTTAAATCAGAAATATCTATTTAATAAATCTATTAAAAATATAACATAAATATTAATCATCATTTTCTTTCTCTCCAAAAAATGGTGGATTCCACCGTGTGCCATGTTTAGTGTATTTACTTGCAGGTGTATCACGTGTAGATTCTTTACATTGTAAGTTTGGAATTAAAATAGCGCGTTTTCAGCTTATATAATGATTCAGCTTTCTCCCTTACCAGAAACCTCTGTTTTCTTTGAGTAAGTTAATCTGTAAGCTATTGGAGGCTGCCTTACACATGCAGCAGCTTAACAGGACTGTGTCAAAGCTGATCATTTTAGAATATCAAAAACATTTCTATATAATTAAAAAAATAGTTGACAATGCTTCTCATCTATGTTTCAAATTAAGGTAGTTTTGCTCTACATAGCAGTGATAAGCTGAATGTATAGATCTTCCCTTCATTCTTGGCTTATGAAGAAGGACTCTGCAATGTAATGATTCGAACATTTTATATCCAGTCAGGCAATATCTCAAAACATGAAAGGTGTTACAGGTAGAACATAGGAATGTAAGAAATGGGAGCAGGAGTACCTAGATCGTACAAACTTGCCATTTGATGAGATCATGAGTGAATTTCAACTTTCCTACCCTAACCTCACATTCCTGATTCTTCTAGTGCTGATTGACTGAGCATGTATATTTTCCAAAGATTCTCGGATAATTCCTGCAGCTTGGAGAATAGCAATCGTGACCCAAATATATAAAGAGGGAAAACATGGAACTGATAATCTGTTTACCAAACATTAGTAGTTGTGAAAATGGTGGAACCTACAATAAAAAATATTCGTCAAAATACTTAGAAAATAACAATATTATTGAGCAGCGTCAACGTGGATTTATGAAGTGTAGGTGAAGTGGATCCAATGATACAGTGACTATGGTGTATTCAGATTTTCAGGAGGCTTTAGGTAAGGTACCACACAGGAGGTTGATAAATACGTTAGAGCACATGGAACTGCATTAATATATTAACATGGATTGGAATTAGTAATTAAAAAATAAATGGTAGGAACAAATGGTAGGTAACTGAAAAAGGGAGCCAACCCAAAACGTTGCCTAATCATTCGCTTCACAGATGCTCCTTGACCCTCTGATTTTCTCCAGCATTTAGTAAGAATAAATTGGTTCTTGGCGAGCTGCGACTAGTGAGCACCAACTACTCACAGATTCTATTAATCACGCATAGCTTTCCCAGTAGCAACCTACTACTTAATTCAAGGAAGGTCACTTGGTCTTCAAGGCCGTCTTGACTTGCAATGTGATCACAGCTGGTCTGCCCCAGGCCTTAACTTATTTTCTGTGCTAATTCCCTTAGCCTGAATGCCCTAATCTTTCAAAAATCTAATTCCCCTTCAAATTCCCCCTGTGATCCAGCTGCACAACCCTCTGGGGTAAAGAATTCCAGACATTCAATACCCTCTATATTCTCCCAAATACTTGTTTAGTTTGACCATAGAGTGAGCATAGTGGGTAGTGGGTAGTGGGTAGTGGCTGCCTGTTCCGCTGAGTTACTCCAGTTTTTTGTGTCTATCTTCGATTTAAACCTGCATCTGCAGTTCCTTCTTACACGTTTCGTGAACATAGTGGAATGCATTCACTGGTGAGTTTTGGAGCTGCTTTACAATGTGTCTATTTCTGCGCACGTATGAGGGACACAGTGGACTGTGCTTATTGTTTAGTTGTGACTGTTCAACAATGGCCACTTTCTGTATCTGAGAACTCCAGTCTATGTCAGAAGGGTTTTGAATGTGTATCACACCTTGACTGAGGATTGCACAGTATAGATCCTCTAATTAGTTCCATCATACTCCAGGGAATGCAAGCGTGCCGATAATGTGAGTATATTATTTACAATAACATGGGCACCTGAGACTTGGAACTAACCTAGCATCTTTTTTTAACCCTGCGTAATTTATGGTATGTAAAGAAAAACGGACAACTTGACTAATAACTTGACTCATTTCCTGTTAAAAATCAAGGCAGAGACTGCTCCATCTTCAGCAAGTTTCACAGTAAAGAGTGGGAAAAGTCACAGAATCATACACCACAGAAATAGACTCTTCAGCCCACTGAATCCACGTTGACCATCAAGCATCATTTATATAGATTCTAGACACATTGCATTTTATTCTCCCTACGTTTCCATAAAGTCCCCCCAGATTTTCCCACTTATCTACATACTAACCTGCACATCTTTGTAATGTGGGAAGAAACCGGAGCACTTGGAGGAAATCCACGCAGTCACAGAGAGAATGTGCAAACCCCACCCACACACACACACAGAACCAGAGGTTAGAATTGAAACCAGGTTTCTGAAGCTGAGACAGCAGCTCCACTAGCTGTGCCACTCAAGCCTGCAGCTTCAGTTCAGATCTGAATCAAAAAATGCAGTTTGTCTCCTGCGACATAAGTTTGAAAGTTGTTAATGAGTACAATTTGATAGAGATGTGAAATGCATGGAAAGTTAATGTTTACCAATTTGCTTTCCCTAAGTAGTCTAACTGCTATACAGTCAATTATGCATAAATCTTCAAGACAGCTCATTCAATTAGAACCCCAAGAGACTGCTTGAGTCTGAAGAAAGGTCTCGACCTGAAACATCACCTATTTCTTTTCTCCAGAGATGCTGTCTGACCCACTGAGTTACTACAGCATTTTGTGTCTATCTTGAATTTATTTTGTTTGTACGCAAAGACTGAAGAAAAGATAATGCTGGAGATTTATCTGTAAAGGATCCAATCAAATGCCATTCAAGGGTTTCACATCTTTTTGTTCACTGAGAACACAAGTTTTAAGTAGAGAAGCTTATCAAAAATAGAATATTTGAATTTCAGAGAAGGGAGGTGAATATTAATGATAGTGGTTGTTTATATAATAAGATAGATATTGTAATTGGTTAGGACATACACCTAATTCCCTAAGCATCTTTTGCAATTGCTTATTACAAAATAAAGACTAGAATGCTATAAACACTCAGCGGGTCAGGCAGTATCTGTCGAAAGAGAAACAAAACTAATGTTTCAAGATGAAGACTCTTCATCAGACCAGATGATTGATCTGGACACTGGATTCTATGATGAGGGAAACGAAGATGCACCATCTATTCAGAACCTCTGGCTGATAGTGGTTGTAAATACTTCAGCTTCTTCTTTTGCTTGCTGGGCCCTGGTAACAGGAATGTTCTCAGAGCCTCCTTCTCCATTTGGCTGTTTAATTCTCCACCACCATTCATGACTGGATGTGGTAGGATGCAAAACACTGAGTGTTGCCCTGAGATTATTTACCTCTGCCTGTTACCTCTGTTTTTGTAGTTTAACACATATATGTAATACTGCGCTTGCAGCTTCAGGAGGCAAATCCTCATCATTTTTCGTAATGGCCTGTGCTGCTCCCTACTTCACAGTTTCTTCCCAGCTGTTATCAGGCAACTGAAACATCCTACCACAACCAGATAACAGTGCTGAACTACTATCTACTTCTTTGATTATCGTTGATCGGACTTTGCTGGCCTTGCACTAAATGTTTACCTTGCACTAAATGTTTACCTTTGTTTACCTTGCACTAAATGTTATTCTCTTATCATGTATCTATACACTGTAAATGGATCGATTACAATCATGTATTGTCTTTCTGCTAAATATTATCAAATGTATATACATTCGTCCTTGTCCAAAGTTAATGTTCTCACTGTTCAATCCCACTAACTGAATCATACTCCTCTTCAGTGAAGTGGTATACAATATATCCCTTTATACTTATTTAATTAAATGCCATTTCCCTCAGCCTGCCTCTGTGAACTGTAGTGGGACAAACTCTCTCTTTTGTTTTCCTGGTATCTTTAACACACAGATGTAAAATTAAATGGAGCTATTGAAAATGCCAATATTATTTCATGCACCCTCTATCTCCCCTTTACAGAACATCCCAGTGTTCTTTTATGCTTGAGCCTTTCTATAATTTTGCCCTTGCGATAGTTGTACTAAACACCAGGGTATTATGTATACGCGCATAGAACAGTGAGCTGTCCCCTATCTTCCTCTGCTGAAAACATTTAATATAATCTTTCCACATCAAATTGTTTGGCTCCCACCTCACTGCACAGAATTTCCACACTCTTTTGAGAGAGTTAGATTTAGCTCTCAGGGCTGAAGGAATCAAGGGATATGTGAAAATATTCGGGAATGGGGTACTGATTTTAGATGATCCACCTTGATCATATTGAATGGTGGTGCTGGCTCAAATGGCCTACACCTGCACCTATTTTTTCTGTCAATGTTTATAGAAATATGTGTTCCTGGTTTAACTTTAATCTTTGGCCTGCTTGTATCGAATCTCTCAGTATGCAATCCCACAGGCTATGTCTAATCACTCAAGCTGCTGCCTAAGCCGCTCTCTTGTGCTCTCTATGTACTGAAGAACAAGGTTCCCTCAAACACATTTCCATTTGTTATGTCCTTAGTTAAATTTGTTGTACTTCTGTCACAATTAAATGGATGTCGTGTGTAAGAGGAAAAAAGATAGCAACTTGACATCTGTGTATTTCTGCACAATTCACTTTAATATCCTTCCCTCTTCCTGAGATTATCTAGGCCACACAGATCAAACCTATCCATGCAAAGTGTCATTCTTCTCTTCTCAGTACAGCCTATATGCTTGTTTTCTCAGTCAAAACAGTTGTATTTGTGTCCTTATTCAGTGTTTCTGCAACCCTTCCTGTACATCTCTCTGTATTTTTCCTGTTAATTAAGCATATGTTGAATCTTAACCTGGGCGATTACAAGTTGTCTCTGGCGTTCCAGGCTTATCCTAATGCCCCTTCTTCTGCCACTGGCCAGAAATGACATCTCTCCTATCTGCTGGGCTTTATGCCTGTTCTGTGCAGCCTTGCCCATGCAACAAAGAGTTCAATCACTGTGGTTCATATATTACATATTTGTCTTCATTTATGTACATAACCATATTTTCATTAATGAATATCTGTATGTTTCTATGTATGGTATACTTGTGAATGATTGTTCATGGGAGTGAGTTGGGAAAGGAAATAATCTGTTACAGTGCTTGAAATGGAGAATAGCAGGGAGAATGGTTACTTGCAATCAAGTATAGTAGGGAGAGTGTTCATTATGTTGGAAAAAAACTCATGCCTAAGTGGTGATGTCCCAACTTCAGATATCTTGTGAGGCACCTTACATGCATCCCTTCCCACAGTTACCCTGATTTCTTGGTGTCTCAGCTGCTGCTAACTGCACCTCGGTAGCCTGCTGCCACTTCAGATCTCTCTCAACTGAACCCTCCAGCTCAATGTTAGTGAACATGGGTGTATACTCTCTTGCCATCCTGCATCACATTTGAAAAGTTGAGGCAATGGCGCCTGTTTGTTTAAGGGCTTGATGGCAAGGTTGTACCTGTATGGGTTAGGTGCAGTTAGTTGCACCATGTTGCTGCGGATCTCCATAGCCTTGAGCTCTGCTTACAAGCCAAGGCAGCATAAAAAATAAAAGTTCATAATGCTCAGGCACATGGTGTATTACTTCAAAACCTGAAGCCGGAGCAGTGAAATTTCCAGGCCATTGGACTGGTGGTATTTGGAGGGGGTGTGTGGGACAAGATTGCTCATGGTTTTTCTGGTGCGGAGGGGGAAGAATGGGGGATGATTAGCAGAATCATGTAGAGTTGATGGACATGAAGTTAGCGGTTATAGGGAAATAAGTGAGAGAATGAGAGCTGGCATAGATTTGGTGGACTGCATGGTCTCTTTATACATCATGGCGAGGTCCCATTTGGGGTATTGTATTCAGTTTTGGGAACTCTGCTATAGGAAAGATATTGTTAAGCTGGAAATAATACAGAGAGGATTTACAAGAATGTTGCTAGAACTTGAGGGCCTGAGGTATAGGGAGAGGTTGGGCAGGCTAGGACTTTATTCCTTGGAGCCCAGGATGAGGGGTGATCTTATAGAGATGTTTAAGATCATGTGGGGAATAGATAGGGTCGATGCACAGTCTTTTATGCAGTGTAGGCGAATCAAGACCAGAGGTCTTAGGTTTAAGGTGAAAAGGGAAAGATTAAGAAGAACCTGAGGTGGTGGGTATATAGAATGAGTTGCCAAATGAGGTAGTTGAGGCAGGTACTATAACAACATTTAAAAGACATTTGGACAGGTACATGGATAGGAAAGGTTTAGAGGGTTATGGGCCAAATGTAGGTTGTAGGCTGTCCACACATGATGTATGGGGCGGTGGGTGGTAGGTTATGGAAATTCTGCACTAGACACTGCAAAAGATTGGCATGGAGTAAATTGGTGGTTGATGTGCACTGTATATGTATTGGCTGTATCTATAGACATAATAGATGGAGGGACACAAAATGCTAGAGCAATTCAGCAGGACAGGCAGCAACTCTGGAGAGAAGAAAAGGTCAGATTGGGAATGGGAGGGGGAGTTGAATGGGAAGTGCTGAGTGAATGGGAGGGGGAAATTCCCCCATCCCATTCCCAATCTGACATTTGTCCTAGGCCTCCTCCATTGTCAGAGTGAGGCCCAGCGCAAATCGGAGGAACAACACCTCATATTTTGCTTGGGGAGCTTACGCCCCAGGGGTATGAACATTGACATCTCTATCTTCAAATAGCCCTTAATTTCCCTCTCTCTCTTCATCCTCTCCCCCTTCCCAGTTCTCCCACTAGTCTTACTGTCGCTGACTACGTTGTATCTCTGTCCCGCTCACTCTCCTGACATCAGTCTGAAGAAGGGTCTCGACCTGAAACATCACCCATTCCTTCTCTCCAGAGATGCTGCCCGTCCCGTTGAGTTACTCCAGCATTTTGTGTCTACCTTCAATTTAAACCAATATCTGCCGTTCTTTCCAAAACAGGAAGGCAGATTATTATCTAAATGGTATCAAGTTTGGAAAAGGGGAAGCACAATGGGATCTGGGGTCCTTGTTCATCAGTCACTGAAAGTAAGCATGCAGGTACAGCAGGCAAGTGTTGGCCTTCATAACAAGAGTATAGGAGCAAATAGGTCTTTCTGCAGTTGTACAGAGCCCTCGTGAGACCACACCTGGAGTGTTGTGTGCAGTTTTGGTCTCCAAATTTGAGGAAGGACATTCTTGCTAGTGAGGAGGTGTAGCGTAGATTCACAAGGTTAATTCCTGGGATGGTGGGAGAGTCATATGTTGATAAAATGGAGCTGCTGGACTTGTGTACTCTGGAATTTGGAAGAATGAAAGGGGATCTTATTGAAACATATGATTATTAATGGTTTGGACACGAAAGAGTCAAGAAACATGTTCCCGAACCAGAGGGTCCAGAACCAGGGGCAGGAAACATGTTCCCAAACCAGGGGAAGTCCAGAACCAGGGGCCAGAGTTTAAGAATAAGGGGTAAGCCATTTAGAACGGAGATGAGGAAATACTTTTTCGTATAGAGAGTTGTGAGTCTGTGGAATTCACTGCCTCAGAGGGAGGTGGAGGCCGGTTCTCTGGATGCTTTCAAGAGAGAGTTAGATAGAGGTCTTAAAGATAGCAGAGTCAAGGGATATGGGGAGAAGGCAGGAACGGGGTACTGATTATGGATGATCAGCCATGATCACATTGAATGGCGGTGCTGGCTCGAAGGGCCGAATGGCATACTCTTGCACCTATTGTGTATTGTCTCCACATGGATGGTGAGACTGCAGATGCTTAAATCTGGACAAAAAGTAGAATGCTGGAAGAACTTAGAGGGTCAAGCAGCAATGGGGAGGCAAAAGATGAAGTCGATGTCCCCAGCCTATTCATATAACTCAAGTTGTTCAATCCCAGTAACATCCTTGTGAATCTTTTCTGTACCCTTTCCAGTTTAAAGATATTATTTCCACAGCTGGTCCACCAGAACTGCAATCAATACTTTAAGTGTGGTCTAAGCAACAACTTGTACAATTGTAACATGACATTCAATTCCTGTACTTAATGCCCTGACCAATGAAGGCAAACAAGCTAAGCACATTCTTCACCACCCTGTCTACCTGTGTCTCCACTTGTAGCTCAACATCACTCCCCAGGGCTCTACCATTTACAATGAAAGTAATTTCCCCCTGGTTTAACATAACAAACTGCAATGCCTCACATTTGTCCAATTGAATTCCATCTACCATTCTTTACTCCACTTCCCTTTGAAACAGGATATTGATCCCCAGTTGATCAAGATCCGTTGTCATCTTCGATAACCCACTCACTCTCCACTTTGCTGCCTATTTGTATATAATTTGCAAATTTACAAACTATGTTTACAGCATTGTCATCCAAATCATTAATATAGATAACAAACAGTGCGACCAACACCACTAGTCACAGGACTCCAATCTAAAACAGAATCCTCCTCTACCATCCTCTGACTCCTTCCAACAAGCCTGTTTTGTATCCGATTGGCTAGCTCACCCATGTGATCTAATCTTCCGGACTAACATACCAGGCAGGACCTGCACATCTTCACTCATGCATTGAATACAATGACCTGTTTGTCCTCTGGAAATATTTGTACCGCTGCATTTCTCCTGGTGTTTGAAATTTGTGACAAGTACTTTCCAATGAATTTGGCAGAACTCCTAGCTCCAATGCATTTCCATATCCAATGCTGTGAGTGCTCAGCCTCAGGCTTGGACTTTTTTTTTCCCCACTGAAAACCCAAATTTTATAATCCAGTTTTAACATTCTGTATTTTGATGCTCCTTCACCAACAGCTGAATTCCCCAAACAGAGCAACTTTCTTACCAAGTGTGCATGTTGAGAAGTCTGATCGATTCCGCACCTGAAGCTCCTCCTCTCCTTGCCCAAGCTTCTGTCCAAGAGCCTGACACTAACATATTTTACTAGCACAGCCATATTAGACTGGCTGTCAGTTATTTATTTCTTGGGGTTCTATGTATTACTAACAGGCTAGCCTGAATAACCTAACCCTAATTGCCCTTGAGAAGGTAGTATTGAGCTATCTTCTTGAAGCACTACAATCCTTCTCATGAATGTGCTACAATGCTGTTGGGTAGAGTCCAGTGACAAAGGGGGAATGGTGGTAGATTTCCAAGTAACTTTGATGGATCATGTAGTTGGAGTGCACCGGCTGCCCTTTTTTTTGCTTTTAGATGTTGTGGATTTACGAGTTACTATTCGATTAGCCAGGGCAAGTAGCTGCAGTGCATTTTGTAGTTGGCACATGCTGTAGTCATGGTGGAGGAATTAATGTTTAAGGTGCTGGATGAGCTGACATTTAAACAGACTGATTTGTTCTAAACTGGTATCGAGCTTCCTTCCTGTTACTGGAGCGTGGCTCATTCAGGCAAGTGGAAAGAATTTTGTGGTTTGTAGATAATAGACAGACCTTGAATGTCAGGAGGCAAATGACTCGCCACAGGATATTCAGCATCTGACCTGCTTTTCTAAGCACAATATTCATGTGGCAGGTCTTGTCGAGTTCTCTTGTTAGTTATGACCACCAGAATGTTGATGGCAGGGTCCTCAATGATGGCAATGTCACTGGATGTCAGCAGTAGGTGTTGGACATTTATTGGTGATAATCATTGCCTGTATTTATTGCCGTGTAAATTTTACTTGCTCCTTTCACCACTGGATCTTACATGAAGGCACAGACGCCTTCATTTACTGGGAAGTTTTGAATGGAAACATGAGCAAATTTCTCAATTCTGAGAGAAAAAAAAACAAAGCACTGAAGGAACTCAGCAGAACACGCAGCATCTGTAGATAGAAATGGGCAGGTGACGTTGAGTCCGGAATCTTCCTCAGACTGGAGAACCCTGATCTGAAATGTTATTTGAAATGTCCATTCCCTTCATAGATGCTGCCTGTCCCACTAAATTCCCTCAGCACTTTGTTTTTTGCTCAAGATTCCAGCATCTGTAGCCTCGTGTCTCCCCATTTCTGATATTGTTGTGGGAACAAAGTTACTAACAAAGCAGCTATGGTTTGGTAGGATCTAGGACAATGCCCACTGAAGTCTTGCAGCAATGTCAGGGGGCTGGGATGAGTGACTTCCAACACCACATATTTTCTTTCCACAAGGCATTACTCGAGCCATTGATTACTTATCCTTTTGTTACCTATTAACTTCACACTCAGTTAAATTATGCTTTGATATCAAGGACTATTACCCTCACATCTGAAGTTCAGCTAATGGTCTGTGTTTAGACCAAGGTCATGATGGGATCTGGAGCCAAATATTCTTGGCGAAACACAAACTGGGCATCAGTAGATGCCATTTGATAGTATTGTTATGAGTATGACACTTTCCATCATTTTGCTGATGATTGAGTACAGATTGAGTGAAATCACTTTTTTTCATTTACTGTAAGAATTACATATATTGCACCTTCTGTATGTCTTGCTGGATGTTCTTTTATTTTATGGGACATCTGGCAGTGTAATTTTGATGTATTGTTCCAGATACAATTTGTGTAATGTAAGTCATGGATTCTTTGAAGTTTACCTGATAATGGGCAGGGCCTGGGTTTAAAAATGTTGGTGCAACATGAAAAGCTTTGCATTTAAGTAATTCCTTTCCTAGGAAGTAGATTAACCACTTTATAATCAATCGGTTGTGTCCTGAGGAAGTTTATTCATTCACAAGTGACACGAAAAGCTGCAGTCACTTTCTACACAGTAAGGTCTGACAAATCGCAATGCGATGACAATGAGAAATACGCTTTGATGTAAGGGTTGGCTGGTTGAAGGACAGCTACAGGTTGCCCAGTGCGCCGTGGACATCCAATCTGTTGTCATCCCCACCGTGGACCTTTCTTATATCCAGTCAATGGCAAATGATGCCCAAAACCCTAACCATGCACATCTTTCCGTAATGTCAACATACAGAAAGCAGCTGATCCGGATGGAGTTCCAGGGCGGGTTCTCAGAGACTGCGCTGCTGAGTTAGCTGACCTGTTCATGAACATTTCCAATTTATCCCTGGCACAGTGCATTGTCCTCACATGCCTAAAAACCTCTAAAATAGCGCCAGTTCGCAACCTGCCTCAACGACTACAGGCCGGTAGCACTAACACCAATAATCATGAAGTGCCTGGCGAGACTGGTCCTTAAGCACATCAAGGCCGCTCTCCCATCAACCCTGGATTCACACCAATACGCAAACAGCCAACAGATGACGTCATTGCCACTGCCCTCCATACTGTATTGCTCCATCTAGAACAACGGGGAACATATGCACGGCTGCTGTTTGTTGATTACAGCTCCGTATTTAATACAATCATACCCAGCAGACTGGTCTCCAAGCTGTCTGACCGAGGCTTCAAACACATCTGCTTTTGGATAAAGGACTTCCTAACAGACCGGGCGCAGTCAGTCAGGATGGGCCCCTACCACTCTACAACTCTGTCACTCAGCACAGGGGCTCCACAAGGCTGTGTGCTGAGCCCCCTCCTCTACTCACTCTGTACCTATGACCGTATACCAACCCACAACACAAACACAATCATTAAATTTGCCGACGACATGGCAGTGGCGGGGGTGATCACTGAGGGCAATGAGTCAGCTTACGGGGAGGAGGTACCGAGGCTAATAGGCTGGTGTTCAGAAAACAACTTGGCAGTCAACACCAAAAAAACAAAAGAGCATATCTTCGACTTCAGGAAGAAGCAAGGTGACCATCCCCCACTGCACATAAACGGAGAAAGATTGGATAGAGTCTCCAGTTTCAGGTTCCTGGGCACCCACATCTCAGAACATCTAACATGGTCAACCAACATTAACGCTCTGGTTAAGACGGCTCAACAACTAATTCTCCGGACTCGTGGTCTTTATTATGAATATGGTGATAAGGCGAGCCGGCTTATGGCTCACCAGCTGAAACGTCAATCCGCGTCACGGCTTATTCCTCAGATAAGAGACATACACCAAGACATAACAAGCAATCCAAAAGAAATAAACAATACTTTCACAGCCTTTTATTCTTCTCTTTACACCTCAGAATTCCCCTTGGATACTATGAATATGGAAACTTTCTTAGACGATTTGGAAATAACCACTCTGGAATTAGAAGACGCAGAAAATCTAGACCAACCCCTTGGGCAGGAAGAGATTAATAATGCCATTATGGCGATGCAGAGTGGTAAAACCATGGCCCTGACGGCTACCCATTATAATTTTATAAGAAATTTAAGGATAAGCTCACACCTGTTCTTTTAGAAATGTTTGAAGAATCTTTGGAAAAAGGTTCATTACCCCCCACTCTTTCTATTACCCCCCAGGCTTCTATTTCACTTCTTCTTAAAAAAGACAAGGATCCGACTCAATGTGGATCATATCGCCCCATCTTTCTGTTGAATGTAGATGTAAAAATTTTGGCGAAGGCGCTGGCTTGCCGTTTAGAATGCCAACTTCACAAAATAATCTCAGAAGATCAAACAGGTTTCATTAAAAATCGTCATTCCTTTTCTACTATCCGCCGATTGGCCAGCGTGGTCTATTTGCCCAGTGCTTCTCCGCGCCCAGAGGCTGTTATCTCTTTGGACGCGGAGAAGGCATTCGATCGAGTGGAGTGGCCATATTTGTTCAGAGTCTTGGAGAGATTTGGATTTGGCAAAATATTTGTAGCCTGGGTTAAGCTATTATATCATTCACCCTTAGCATGTGTACAGACCAATTATTTGCGATCTGATTATTTTCAATTAACACGTGGCACTCGTCAAGGCTGCCCGTTGTCTCCGCTTCTTTTTGCGATTGCAATTGAGCCTCTCTCTATTACACTTAGGTCAACTATGAAGGACATTGAGGGAAGTTAGTGTAGAAATAGCCGGGGCTATGACAGAAATATTTCAAATGTCATTAGAAATGGGAATAGTCCCCGAGGATTGGCGTACTGCGCATGTTGTTCCATTGTTTAAAAAGGGTTCTAAGAGTAAACCTAGAAATTATAGACTGGTTAGTTTGACTTCAGTGGTGGGCAAATTAATGGAAAAGATACTTAGAGATAATATATATAAGCATCTGGATAAACAGGGTCTAATTAGGAACTGTCAACATGGATTTATGCCTGGAAGGTCATGTTTGACTTATCTTAAATTTTTTGAAGAGGTTACTAGGGAAATTGATGAGGGTAAAGCAGTGGATGTTGTCTATATGGACTTTAGTAAGGCCTTTGACAAGGTTCCTCATGGAAGGTTGGTTAAGAAGGTTCAACTGTTGGATATAAATGCAGGAATAGCAAGATGGATTCAACAGTGGCTGAATGGGAGAAGCCAGAGGGTAATGGTGGATGGCTGCTTGTCGGGTTGGAGGCAGGTGACTAGTGGGGTGCCTCAGGGATCTGTGTTGGGTCCTTTGTTGTTTGTCATGTACATAAATGATCTGGATGAAGGGGTGGTAAATTGGATTAGTAAGTATGCAGATGATACCAAGATAGGGGACGTTGTGGATAATGAAGAGGATTTCCAAAGTCTACAGAGTGATTTAGGCCAGTTGGAAAAATGGGCTGAAAGATGGCAGATGGAGTTTAATGCTGATAAATGTGAGGTGCTACACCTTGGCAGGACAAATCAAAATAGGACGTACATGGTGAATGGTAGGGAATTGAAGAATACAGTTGAACAGAGGGATCTGGGAATAACCGTGCATAGTTCCTTGAAGGTGGAATCTCATATAGATAGGGTGGTAAAGAAAGCTTTTGGTATGCTAGCCTTTATAAATCAGAGCATTGAATATAGAAGCTGGGGTGTAATGTTAAAATTGTACAAGGCATTGGTGAGACCAAATCTGGAGTATTGTGTACAATTTTGGTCGCCCAATTATAGGAAGGATGTCAACAAAATAGAGAGGGTACAGAGGAGATTTACTAGAATGTTGCCTGGGTTTCAACACCTAAGTTACAGAGATAGGTTGAATAAGTTGGGTCTTTATTCTCTGGAGTGCAGAAGGTTAAGGGGGGACTTGATAGAGGTTTTTTAAATGATGAGAGGGATAGACAGAGTTGATGTGGACAAGCTTTTCCCTTTGAGAATAGGGAAGATTCAAACAAGAGGATATGACTTTAGAATTAAGGGACAGAAGTTTAGGGGTAACATGAGGGGGAACTTCTTTACTCAGAGATTGGTAGCGGTGTGGAATGAGCTTCCAGTGGAAGTGGTGGCGGCAGGTTCGTTGGTATCATTTAAAAATAAATTGGATAGGCATATGGATGAGAAGGGTATGGAGGGTTATGGTATGAGTGCAGGCAGGTGGGACTAAGGGAAAAAAGTTGTTCGGCACGGACTTGAAGGGCCCAGATGGCCTGCTTCCGTGCCGTAATTGTTATATGGTTATATGGTTAACTACATTATTCCAGGGCATTAGGAGAGGAAACAGGGAACATCGTGTGTCTCTATATGCTGATGGCCTCCTTCTTTATGTGAGCGACCCTATAGCCAGTAGCCCTGCAATTGTGTCCTTGTTGGATCAGTTTGGGACTTTTTCCGGCTATAAACTAAACCTCCAAAAAATCAAATGCTTTCCCATCAACTTATCCCTGCAGATCCAACAGGAAACCCTGCCCTTTCCCATATCTCAAGAAGGGTTTGTATATTTAGGAATACACATCACCCGCTTTTTCACATCCCTGTTTGCAGCTAACTACATGCCTCAAGTTGGCCAAATGAAGGTTGACTTTGAGAGATGGCGTAGTCTGCCACTCACTATGGCTGGGAGAGTGCAGTCAGTGAAGATGACTGTACTTCCCAGATTTCTTTACTTGTTCCAATGTTTGCCGGTTTTCCTACCCAAGTCATTTTTTAACTCAGTTAACCAATCTATAACCTCCTTTATATGGGGTAACAAGGTTCCAAGGGTCAATAAGTGCATTCTCCAAAGAGGTCGTGAAGTAGGTGGACTGGGCCTTCCTAGCTTTATTCATTATTACTGGGCATCCAATATCCAAAAGATATTATTCTAGCTCCACCGACCAGATACAGACTGGTGTCTGCTTGAATCACAATCCTGTTACTCCTCGTCTCTCCCAGCTTTAGTATATTCCTCCCTGCCATTGAAACCCTCTAGATTTACATCCAACCCTGTTGTACTATCAACAATCAAAATTTTTAACCAATTTCGTTGCCATTATAAGCTTACATCAGCTTCAGTTCTGGGTCCAATTCACAGTAACCATTTATTCCCCCCCTCTACACTTGACTCAACCTTTCGACAGTGGGGTTTGAATGGTCTTATGTCCATTAAGGATTTATACACTAACAACATATTTGATAGTTTCGACGACCTACACAAAAAACATGGCCTCCCACATAATCATTTCTTTAAATATCTTCAGGTTCGCCACTTTGTCATGAAACAATTTCCTTCTTTTTCTGATCTCCCTCCTGTCACAGTGTTGGATAAACTCACTCTTACCTTTGGAAATAAAGGACTGATCTCTGCAATATATTCTCGATTGATGTATTTAGGAGATCAAAACCTGAACAAAGTTAAAGCTAGGTGGGATGACCTTAGTATGGATCTGTCTGAGGAATGCTGGACAGAAGCGCTGAAAAAAGTCCACTCCTCGTCATCATGTGCTAGATTGGGGCGCATACAATTTAAAGTTTTACACAGGGTTCATTTAAGCAAAGCCAGGCTTGCTAACATATATCCAGGGACAGACGCTGGCTGTGACAGGTGCTCGTTCTCTCCAGCCAATCTAGCTCATGCATTCTGGTCTTGCCCCAAACTTGTTAACTACTGGGCAGTGGTTTTTAAAACCATCAGTGAAGTCCTTGGGATGACAGTGAGACCTTGCCCGCTTGTAGCTGTATTTGGTGTAACAGATAAAACCTTGGGTTTAAATACAACCCAGTCTGATATCATTACATTTACATCACTTTTGGCCCGTAGGAGAATCTTGATGGTCTGGAAATCTAACACTCCTCCATCTGCCGCTGCTTGGCTGGAAGACGTCATGTTTTCTTTAAGGTTAGAAAAGATTAAATTCACATTGAGGGGTTCTGTGAAAAAGTTTTATTTGAAATGGGAACCCTTTTTTATCATACTTTGAGGGTCTAAAGGAACTACCTATTGACTGAGGGCACTTGACATTAAGTGGGGATCTGCCTTTATTCTGTTGTTACTTTATTATTGTTTAAAAAGTGCATTTGATTTTGTGATATATATGGATTGTGAAAAAATAAGCTGCCAAGGGGTGTTTAGGGAGGGTGGGTTAGGGTTATTTTGTTCATATTATTCTTATTATTTATAAAAAAAACAAAATGGAGGAAAATGTAATGCCATACATTAGATGTACTGTGAATTTCTTTTTTTTCCCCTCCAATAAAAAACTATTAATTTAAAAAAAAGAAGACGGCTCAACAACGGCTTCACTTCCTAAGAACACTCAGAAAAGTCAACTTGCCACAACAGCTGCTAGTGTCCATCTACCGCTACTCCATTGAAAGTGTCCTGACACATGGTATCCCAACATGGTATGGCAACAGTTCTCCACATGACAAGATCAACACAGCCCAGAAGATCACCAACACACATCTGCCTGCCCTGGAAGACATCTATAGTTCCCGTTGCCTCCGGAAGGCATCCTGCAACCTAAAGGATCCATCTCACCCCTTTGCCCTTCTGCCTTCAGGAAAGCACTACATGCCCATCAAAGCACACACAAGACTAACAATTTCTACCCTAAGGCCATCACCGCACTTAACTCTGCACTGAAAGTACACCCCCCCATAGTCAATATTTATACTGTACAGTACCTACCTTTGTGCAATACTGGTATATTAATTTATATTTATTTTTATAATACAATATAATGCAATATCTTATATTCTGACAATGATCTTCTGAGTGCAATATCTTATATTCTGTTAAGGGTGCATACGTAGGCATAATGTGTATGCATTGGTGAATCTGTGTGTATGTGTCACAGTATGTGTATGTGATTGTAAGAACAATTTTTTTTTTCTCACTATTTTGCTGTTATTTTATTGTTATGTTTTATCTTGTACATTTGAGCTTCGCTCAGGCAGTGTGCCTGAATTTCGTTGGATGCACCACTACAATGACAATAAAGTCAACAATAGGATAAATGCTGAACCTCACTCAGCAAATTGAAGATGACTTTGAGGGTAAGCTGATCACAGGTGCAGCATTTGGAGACTTGTGCACAGCATATGATACTGTAAACCACCGTATCATGAAAGTCAAACTGCAACAAACACGACAGGACTCTCATCTTGTCCAGTTCATTGTGACAATGATGGAGAACTGCCACTTGTTCGTATGCCTGAATGGTCAGAACAGCCATTGGAGACGGCAAAAGAATGCTCTACCACAGGGCAGTGTCTTTGCCCCAACGTTGTTTAATATATACGCCAATAACCAACCCATCACGCCGAAAATTAGGTTGTTTCTGTATACTGATGACTTATGCATCGCAACGCAATCCTCAGACTTCAGCCAGATTGAGACCGTACTAGAGGCTCTAGGCAGAATATGACCACATACTACCAACAGAACTCCCTGCGCCCAAACCCAAGAAAAACGGAAAGTGCAGCTTTCCACCGGAACCGGGATGCGAAACGTCACCTGCAGGTGCGATGGAATGATATCCTGTTGGAACATTGCAAAGCCCCAAAGTACCTAGGTGTGGTCCTCGATCGCACGTTATCATATCGCCAACATGTTGAGAAAACAGCTCATTTGGGAGTGACCCAACAACAATCCGGACTGCTGCCCTGGCGCTCTGTTTCTCAGTAGCAGAATATGCAAGGCCCGTCTGGAGGCGCTCTGCATTGAAAACTGCCTGCAGGAAAACCACAGTATGCCTGAAGCTGACAAAGGTTGAACATCTGTACGAGCTGGCAGGCATCGGCAAACCATCTCGAAGACGTGTTCGGGCAGCTGCAGTAGAAAACTTCAATGCGGACACAGACCCCAGCCACCCGTTGCACAATCACCAATATGCCAAGAAACGCCTGAAGAATCGGAACAGCTTCATAGAACTAGAACCAACCGCACCAGGCACTAAAACCAAACAACAGATGGCACCAGGACACCACCTGCCTTATACTACCTGGAAAGCCCTAAACCGCCTCCACATTGGAGTGGGACGTTGCGGACTCAACCTGAAGTGGGGCCTCTCAAACTCGGACAAATGCAACTGTGGAGAGGTACAGACAATGGCCCGTCTATTGACTTGCGGCAGAGAGGCATGCACTGTGGAGGATCTCCGCAGAGGCACAGATGTGGCTGTGGCTGTGGCAAAGCGATGGCAGAACGTCGTCTGACACACGAACGAATGAATGACAATAAAGTAATAAAATAAAATAAAATCAGTCGGATTCTGGGTTCAAGCCAAAGGATGGGTTTATACCTGCATCCTTCTACCTGCATCTACTGATCTGCTGCAACATTGTGTACAAAACAGTGGTCATGAGGTATTTATAACTGAATACCTTAGCATATAGGAGTATAATTCATACATTTTTTAGTTAATACGTACAATACTAATAAGGAGAAATTATACTCTTTCCACAAGTAGATTAGTAAAATCATTTATTAAAAGTATGAGTTGCTCCGATTCAGTAAGATATAAAGTACTGTTACCGAGCACTTGTCATGAAACAGCAGGGGTCTAACATGCACAGGGAATCTAACATATTGTTTATGCACATCTGATGTTAAACTAATTGGTTCAACTAAAACAAGATTGATGATTTGTTGTCTCTCTGGTGAATGAACACTAACTGTAGATCAACTGGTATATGGTCAGCATTAGGTCTGTAGGCCAAAGGGCCTGTTCCTGTGCTGTACAACAGCACAGGCTCATCACACTAAAATAATTTGTAGAGAAATTAATCACCCATGATGTCCTGCAGAAAGTTCACCAAGATGTCAAAGCAAAAGGAAATATTTTGAAGGGCATAGAATTGGGGCCCATCTCTGAGAGAGGGTATAAGTGCAGGAGACAACACATTTGCACTGAGAGTAGAAATGTCCCAAAATATAAAAGCACAAAAATGAAGAGAGCAGCTGGAAATTAATTTTGCAGAAATTAACCACGTTGTGAGACAATTGCCAACCCTCGGAAGATCCAGGAAAACCAAACTGTAAATGAAAAGAATTGTTCAAATTCCTGCGAAAACTGCAACTGTTACTAAATCAGTTTGTAGTAACAGTGTTTAGATGAAAGATTACAATCTCCACAATAGAGCAATTAAATAAAAAGGGAGGCTTGTGAGTTTTTACAAATGCTGGCATTTTGTCCAAAACCGAACGCGGTTGTGGATAGGTCCTGTAGAGAGGAGGTACAGAAGTTTAATCTAAGTGAATAGATTAAGTGGAAAGAGACTCCCGACTGCTTGGGTCAAGGGTAAATGTCAAACGAGTAAAGTTTAGAAGGTAAATGTCAACATCTTTAAGGTAAAGTTACCCGAGGTTATTTTCGGGAAAAGATCAAATTGTGCAGCATACTTGTACTTTCAATTGTGCAACCTCAAGTGACCCGACCACCTTTGCAACCAAAAATACTTGTAGATTTTGTAGCTGACTTTAATTTCCCCAATATTGATTGAGATACCCTAAGTGCAAGAGGCCTATATTAGACAGAATTAGTGCATCCAAGAGGGTTTCTTGAAAGCAGAGTCCAACCAGAGGAGGGGCCATACTAAACCTTGCATTAGGAAATGGGCCTGGCTAAGTGATTGAGGTTTCAACGAGAGGGCATTTGGGTACAGTGATCACAACTACTCACGTGTTGGGATAATTACGCATAACAATAAGTCTAGATATCCGGGGAAAATGTTAAATTGGGAGAAAGCAATTTACAATATAATTAGGCAGGAGCTAGGGAGAGTAAATTAGGAGCATGTGTTATTGGGTAAGTCCACATGTGGGAGTCATTTAAAGACCAGCTGATCAGAATTTAGGAATATGCAGGTTCCTGTGAGGAGGAAAAACAAGGATGGCAAGATTTAAGAATCTTGGATGACAAGAGATGTAGAGAAAGTCAAAAAGAAAAAAATGAAGCATTTGTAAGGTTTACAAAGTTGAAACCAGACCGTAATGAATGTAACAAAAGCACAAATGAACTCTAACAGGAACCAAGATGATATCATGACAAGCAGTATTAAGGAAAATCCAAACGCATTCTATTCATACATTAAGACAAGAGAGTAGCTAGGCAGAGGATAAAAGAGAGAATTTATGCCAGAATCCGGAGGAAGACGAGGACCTCAGAAGGATGTATTCCACAGTATTGGCTGTGAACAAATGTTTTAGGTTTGTCTCAGAAACTCAGTTTGATTTGACCTTGTTGCTTGTGGACATGTATTACTTCATTATTGAAGCCGTTAGTGATTATGTACAATCATCCGCAACTAAGTTTGAGTCATAGAGTATGGAAAAGGCCCTTTGACCTAACTAGTTCATGCTGATCGTGCCCACCTAAGCTTTCCCATTTCCCTGCGTTTGACCCACATCCCTCAAAATCTTTTGTAATTATGTACCTGTCCAAATATCTTTTAAATGTTGTTATTGTATCTGCCTCCGCCACTTTATCCCATTAAAACACCAACAGACTTAAGGTTTATTCATTGCATTTACACATTGCACAGTGAAAGTAGCACAGCACTTGTATTGATTATAATGGCTGGAACGTGGTTTTCAGTATTCGTCATCATCATCGTCCTGATCCACGCTGTCTGCCCCTACTTCCTCGTAATCTCTCTCTAATGCAGCCAAATCTTCCCTTGCTTCAGCAAACTCTCCCTCTTCCATTCCTTCGCCCACAAACCAGTGGACAAATGCCCGCTTGGCATACATTAGGTCAAACTTGTGATCCAGACGGGCCCAGGCCTCAGCAATGGAAGTCGTGTTACTTAGCATGCAGACGGCACGCTGAACCTTGGCCAGGTCACCGCCGGGCACCACAGTGGGAGGCTGATAATTGATCCCAACCTGACAACCAGAGGGGGAAAGTCAGCTTAGTTGTTGATAAAAATATAAAAGTTGCAGGAAATAACCAGTGTTAAGATATCAGCCTTTGAGCAGCTGAGACAAAGACATCAGAACATTGACCTCCACCACCTCTGCTGCCCAAATCAGGGACTCCCGAGTGTGCAATGCAACCAAATGGTCAAATCTACCATGGAAGATGTGTGTGCCACATGCAAGACCAGCAGTCACGATCCTTCCCCAGTTGTCTTAGTGACCTGTCATATCCTACGATCATAAGACATAGGAGCAGAATTAGGCCATTCAGCCCATCAAATGTGCTCCGCCATTCCATCATGGCTAATCTCAACCCAATTCAGCAGCCTTTTCCCCATAACCTTTGACAACCTGAGGATTAAGGTGAGAAAAACGAGAATCCTTCCTCAAAAGGTATTAGCAGACAAGTTATGTTTTCGATGGCAATCTGACATACATTAGAACAAGAAACAGAAGCACATGGCAGGAGCATGGCTGATCTTGTACCTCAGCACTATTTTCTTGCAGTAATCCTTGATTCCTTTAATATTGTTTCGCAATCTTGACATGTTTCCTAATATTCAAAAACCCATTAATCTCAGTGTTGGCATTGCTAATTAGTACCACCCTTGCCTGAAGCAGTGACTGATTTGACTTGTCTAGCAAAGGCCTGCCAAGCAAAGCAACGCAAAAAGAGAATCCACTGATGAGCATGCGGATTTGGGTTCTGCTTCAGTGAGGAGATACAAGGGCCAGGGGTGACACCTGGTT
This sequence comes from Raja brachyura, assembly GCA_963514005.1. The sequence continues at coordinate 15,238,823 of OY740804.1, read as the reverse complement.
CCCTCAAGTGACAACACTCACCTTGAATCCAGTGGGACACCAGTCCACAAACTGAATTGATCGCTTGCTCTTGATGCTGGCAATTGCAGCATTGACATCCTTGGGGACCACGTCGCCCCGATACAACACGCAGCAGGCCATATACTTGCCATGGCGGGGATCGCACTTCACCATCTGGTTGGCAGGCTCGAAGCAGGCATTGGTAATCTCTGACACAGACAGCTGCTCATGGTAGGCTTTCTCAGCAGAGATGATGGGCGCATAGGTTACCAATGGGAAGTGAATACGTGGGTAGGGGACCAGGTTAGTCTGGAACTCTGTCAGATCTATGTTCAAAGCTCCATCAAAACGCAGCGAGGCTGTGATTGAGGACACAATTTGGCCAATCAAACGATTGAGATTGATGTATGTGGGACGATCTACGTCAAGGTTTCGGCAACAGAGGTCATAGATTGCCTCATTGTCCACCATGAATGCACAGTCCGAGTGCTCCAAGGTAGTGTGAGTGGTGAGAATGGAGTTGTACGGCTCAACCACAGCCGTAGAGATCTGAGGAGCTGGGTAGATAGCAAATTCCAGCTTGGATTTCTTCCCATAATTGACGGATAAACGCTCCATCAACAGGGAAGTGAAGCCAGATCCCGTGCCTCCCCCAAAACTGTGGAATATCAGAAAGCCCTGAAGGCCTGTGCATTGGTCTGACTGCAAAAGAAAAGGGAGGCAGGTTAGACAGTCTGGAATTGGCTTTGCAGCTTGTACCTGTTCACCAGAAAAAAAACTAAGGACATTAGCAACCTCTGGCAGATGTCGATTGGTCAGATAATGGAAAGGTCTTGCATAAGCAAAACAATTCTTGTCCCCAAACTTCAATTGCTCACATGACTTTAAGCCTGGATATCAGAAATTATAACATCACTATGTCATGTTATTGAATGGTGATAGTTAAATGTTAACGAACCAGTGATATTGGAATTATTCAGAAGTCTATTCGGGTGAGGATGAAGTTTTAAACAAAGCAATTGATTCAAGAGAGAGCTAGTTAGGGCTCTTAAAAATAGCGGAGTCAGGGGATATGGGGAGAAGGCAGGAACGGGGTGCTGATTGGGGATGATCAACCATGATCACATTGAATGGTGGTGCTGGCTCGAAGGGCCGAATGTCCTACTCCTGCACCTATTGTCTATTGACTGAAGTACAGCACAAGATTCACTGAAAGATACAACATGGAAATCGACCCAATAGCCACAGCCACTCTGTTATCCCGCTTTCACATACACTCCTTTCTCACTCAGGGCAATTTACAGTTTGCCAATTAACCTACAAACCTGCACATCTTTGGAGCACCCGAATGAGACCCACTCGGCCTCTGGCACTGTGAGACAGCAGCTCTACTAGCACCACTGTGTTGCTCAATGGATTTCAGATAGATGTTTGGAAGGACAGGATGGAAATGTTCCTCAACGACAGGGTTTTAAATGGAGTTGGACAGGAAACACGTCTCTCTGCATTTCATGCAACTTTCTACACTCTTCACTCTCCACACTCACCAACTTCCGGACACGCTCAAGGACTGTATCAATGACCTCCTTCCCAACTGTGTAATGACCCCGGGCGTAGTTGTTGGCCGCATCTTCCTTGCCAGTGATTAGCTGCTCCGGGTGGTAAAGCTGCTGGTAAATCCCAGTCCTGACCTCGTCTGAAGGGAACGAAGGAGAGTCAATGGTTGAACCATGGTGCACAAAATAAGTGAATGATCAACACACCAGGAAAGGTGGCGTTGATTTGAATTCCATGGACACAATATTTTTTGGTGTGTACAAGCTTGAAACGGACAGTAAGCAGCCTGGATTCACAGCCTCCATGCACCCAAGGCAGATCAGAGCAGAAATCTCCCAGGGGAGAACGAGAGATACGACGGAAAACTGGAGACTCGTGTTCAAGATGCTGTGTGAGGGTATCCCAAATGTAAGCATTGTACTAACAGTAAATTAAATAACTACTGTCAAACACCGAGAGCGTGTCAAGGGGACTGATTCAAAACAATAAATGTATGTTTTTATCTTAAGTAAATTATACAAAATTTGGTGGGAGCAAAAAAAGCATGAGCAATTCCGCAGGTCAAGCAGCATCTGTGGAGGGAATAGATTGACGACATTTTGGAGCAGGAACCTACCAACTCATGGGAGTATGGGGGAGAATGCTGGGAAAGAGAGATGCGAGTTTGGTAAAGCCTGGCAAATATTCGATGGATACAGTGGTGGGCGGTGATTAGCAGATAGGTGAAATAAGTGACAAAGGCTAGAAGTGAAAAGGAAAAAAGTGTGTTAGATAAGCAAATAAGAGGAGATATGCATTGTAAAGTCAGAGGGAGGGATATGGTTAGAAGGGGGAAGAGAAAAGGGGGGGGGAATAAAAGAGAAATATGGAACTCAGGGATGGGAGATAAGTATACAGAAAATGGGAAGGGTTTCAGGGTTACTAGGGTGATATTATTTGAAAGTCAATAATTGGGTTGCAAGCTACCCAAGTGCAATAAGTGGTGCTGTTCCTCCAGTCTACATGGAGCCTCAATCTTGCAATGGAGAAAGCCAAGGACAGAAAGCTCGCTATGGGAATGGGGTGTTAAAATGGTGAGCAACTGGGAGCTCCAGCAGGTCATGGTGGTCAGAGCGCAGACGCTTGGTGAAACAGTCACCCAATCCATGCTTAGTCTCTTTGATGTAAAGGAGGCCACATCAGGAGCACTAAAATAATAGACGTGGTTGGAAGAAGTGCACGTGAACGTCTGTCTCACTTGGAAAAGCTACTGGGGCCCCTGGATAGCAGTGAAAGAAGAGGTGACAGGTGTCATATCTCAGGGGAAGTACTTGGGAAGGATGTAAAAGCATAGGAGCTGCAAGGAGAGCGGTCTCTACGGAGGTTTTGTTTTGAAAGTCAAAGGCCATAGATGATAAATAGGTGTGAGACAAAGGGTTGAAGAGTTGGAATTGTGATGACAGAGGAAGGAATCTAGGTGGAGGGGGCAAAATTGGTGCAAGTCTAGCTGGGGCAGAGGGGGGGAAGAAAGTGTGTGTGTGGGGGAGAAAGGGGAGGGGTGCTGGTCAGAAGTGACCTAAAATTGGAGCACTCAATATTCATACCATTGGGTTGTAACGCTACCCACGTGAAATATAAAGTGCTGTTCCTCCAGTTTGTGTTAAGCCTTACGCTAATAGTGGAGGAGGTCCTGAAAAGAAAGGTCAGTATGGGAATGGGAATTAAAATGATTAGCAACCAGAAGATCTGGTAAGCCTTGGCAGCCCAAAACAATGTGTTTGGTGAAACAGTTGCCTAGTCTACGCTTGGGTCGCCGACGTACCGAAGGCAACAATGGGAACAATGGGATGCAGTCGATGAGGTTAGCAGGAAGTGCACATGAACCTGTTTCGATTATAGGGCTGCTGGGTCTCTGGAGGCGAACAAGGAGGTATATAGACATCCAGGAACTCCAGCAAACCTTCCAGGTGTGAAAGAAGTTCATGTGCTCTAACCTCATTGACTGCATCCAGTATTCCCTATGTGCATCCTGTACATCAACGAGACCAAGCATAGACTCGGCAACCGTTCGCCAAACAGTTGTGCATATTCCCCCAAGGCCTACCAGATCTCACGATTGTCATTTTAACTCCTCTTCCCATTCCCATATTGACTTCCTGCCCTGGTCCTCATCCATTGACTAAGTGCTGCCATGTGCAAACTGGAGGAACAATATTTCATATTCTATTTGGGTCACTTACCAACAATAGTATGAACATTGAATTCTCCAATTTTAGGTAACCTCTACCACTAGGGTTCCCAACCTGGGGTAAATTTACTCCCAGGGGGTAAATTTCCCTTACCCAGGAGGTAAATTTGTTGATTCTGGATTTGTACATATTTTTTCTCATTGATTAACTGTGTTTGGTTTTGGTATACCGGTATCTGTTCATCATTAGTTGTTCATAAATAAGTGAAATAACATTGTTATGTGCTATTAAAATTGCCAGGCGTAAACGGGACAAAAAAGGTTGCGAACCCCTGTTCTAACACTACCCTCCCCCTCACAAACCCCCTTTCTTCCCACCCCCATCACCTGCGCCCCACCTAAACACGTGCCAGATTTGTGATAGCATCTGGGGTAAGGTACCAGGAAGGTTGGGAGAATAAAAGAGGTTGAGTGTAAATAGGTAGATTTGAATCCAAGCAAGTATGAGGTTTTGCATTTTGGGAGGTCAAATGTAAGGGGAAGGTATATCGTTGATTGCAACACACTTAACACCTTAGTGTTCACAGAAAATCTGAGGATTCAGGTCCATAGCTCCGTGAAAGTTACACCACCAGTGGATGGTGTAGTAAAGATGATGTATAGTATGCTCGCTTTGATGGATCAGAGTATTGAGTATAAGAGGAAGTCGTGATGCAGCTTTATAGGACGTTGCATAGCCCACATTTGGAGCCTTGCGTGCAGTCATGGTTACCCCAAGAAGAATGTGGAGGCTAGGAGACGGTGCATATCAGGTTTATCTGAATGCTGCCTGGATTAGGTGGAATTGGCTGTAAGGGGAGTTGGACAAACTGGAATGTTTTTCCTGGAATGCCGAAGGTTGAGGGGTGACCCTAGAGAAGTATATAAAATTAAGGCATATGCAGTCTGAACTTTGTCCCCAGGGTGTTAATGGCAAAAACTAGAGGGTGTAGATTTAAGATGAAAGGGCTGAAGTGCTGGGCAAGTTTATTTTACACAAAGGATGGTGGGTGTCTGGAACGCACTGCCAGGGAGGGTGGTGGAGGCGGATACGGTAGTGGCTTTTAAGAGGATTTAAGAGGCTTTTAGATAGGCACATGGATGTGCAGGGAATGGAGCGATATGGATCACGTGCAGGCAGATGAGATTAGTTTATCTTGGTATCAAATTTTGCACAGACATTGTAGGCCAAAGCACGTATTCCTGCGCCAGAGAAATTCAGCAGGTCAGGCACCATCTTTGGTGCCTGACTTGCTGGATGGCTGACGTTTTAGGTCAGGACCCTTCTTCAGACTGGTGATACTTTGGGGACAATGGCAACCCTAAAATCAATTGGGTAATGTTATTGGAGCAAAGAGGTGGAATTTCTGAAATTTTTAGGAGAATTTCCTGAATTGCTGAATTTATGTTGAAATATTTGCTGAAACTGGATCTTGGGAACGAGGACAAAGTGAGAGAAGGAAAACAATGTTTTGATAAGGCTAGGATTGGTAATGAGGAACCCAATGTAGAACTTCCTGACTGAAAGCAGGAAAATCTCAAGGCTAGAGAGTGAACTGGCCTGGATGCAATGGAACCAAGGTCTGGCCAGTAAAACTACAATGACACAATGAGAAGTCTTAACTACTTGTTTGGTTCATCCAAAAGCCACAGCACCGTATTCAGCTCCTTCGATCACAAATGAGGTAGAGAATAAGTAGATGCAACCAAAAGGACTTGTGTCGTGTCGTTCCATGATCCTGAGCTAAATATATACAGCCAAACAGATAAGCGGAAAGGAAAACTGGAACAAAAAAAACAGAGTAGCCGTTATAAAAAAGGAGTACAAGAGTCAGTGTGTGACTAGTGCTTACAGTATGTGGGGTCCTAAAACAAAGGCTGGGACCGATTAGGGACCAGGAGCATAATCCAAACAGAGGCAGAGCTGGAATATTTTATGGGTACTTTGTATTGACTTTTATAAAGAAAACATGTTGCCAATATCTAAGTAGAATTGAAGGCAGGAGACAAGATAGGTAAAAATGAGGAGTTACTGGAAATACCGGTTATGCTTCATTTGAATTATTCAAATGGCATAGATGAGATGCATCCTAATTTGCTGAGAGATATTGAGTCAGAGATGCCATCATAACTTTTAATCCTCTCAAACATACAGAGAGCTGATGGAGGTTCTGAAAATGGCATGTGTAAGACCTTCATTCAGACACTATGACATGTCAGACACAATCAGCTGAGTAACGGTGGAGAAGGTTTCAGAAACAATAACCAGGAGAAACATTAAAAGACACAAGGGGAGATCAGAGTTAATCAAAGCATGGTTTGTTAAAGGCAAATCGATTGACTATCTTGGTTGAATTTTCTGATGCAATAGAGGGTTGACAAAGTAAACGCAGTAGATCTTGTCTACATTTGATTTTCAGGAAGTGTTTGACAAAGTCCACATAAAAAATTGATTTAAACAATTGAGGTCCAATATAGAAGCAGCATGGATATTGAATTTGTTTATGAACAAATAAGATGGGATAAGTGTAGATGGTTGGCATATATTCAGTGAACCAAAGCACCTGCTTCTATGCTTTATGATGTTATGACTTTGATGAAAGGAAAATGACTAAATGGTAAATTATTGCTTTTCTAGATTTGTGAATGACAGGCAATGGCATTCTCCAGAGATTACCACCATATGAGCGTTTCAGTTATGAATGTGCAATTGTCCATATTTAGGTACAAGACAACCCTTGATGGTGTAGCCTTCCAAAGGACATAGGCTAATGGCAAAGGTAGACAATGACAAGAAATATGATGCAGTCACAAAAAAAAATAATTAGCACTGTTCTAAAGGGTGTATAGAAACAGAGAGTGTATCATTGGAAGTGGCAGGACATGTTGAGAGAGCAGCTGGTAAACCACATGGGATCTTTGGTGACAAACACAAGCAGGCATACAAAAGCAGGGAAGCTTTGTTAAAACATAATAGGCAGTGTCTAAACCACAACTGGAGACCTGCGTCTCATTCTGGAAGTAAGCTGAGCCCCTGAGGAGGATGCAATGAAGATTTGACCTGGTAGCTGCATGGGTGAATGGATTTCAGCAACTAGAAGCTTGGGTCATTCTCTCTAGAACAAAGTATGATGGGGGAATTGACAGATGTGCAAGATCATTATTCTCATTTGCCCGGGCTCGTTGTATATCACACTGGACTTGCTCTTTGACGCTCCGCTTAATCATGTATTGTCTTTCCGCTGACTGGTTAGCACACAACAAAAGCTTTTCACTGTACCTCGGTACACCTGACAATAAACTAAACTTAAATGTCTCTTAAATGTAGTAATTATACCCGACTCCGCCATCTCATCTGGCAGATATCAACCACCTTCAGTGTTAAAAAACAATTACCCCCTCAAATCCCTCTTAAAAATAAGCTTTCTTGCATTTGATTCCTCTAACAAGGGAGAAACATTTCTGACTTTCTACCCTGTCTCATGGAGGCATAGAACGTGGAGACAGGCCCTTCAGCCCTACTCTTCCAAGCCGTCTAAAATGCCCTGTCTATGCTAATCCCATTAGTCCAAGTTTGGCCCATATCTCTCTGTCTGTGCCTCATTGCCACAGAAGGCGGTGGAGGCCAAGTCAATGGATATTTTTAAGGCAACGATTGATAGATACTTGATTAGTACAGGTGTCAGGAGTTATTGGGGAGAAGGCAGGAGAATGGGGTTAAGAGGGAGAGATAGATCAGCCATAATTGAATGGCAGAGTGGACTTGATGGGCCGAATGGCCTAATTCTGTTCCTAACATTTATGAACACATTTGTCTTAGACAGGGCAAACAGAGGAATGTTAATACTACAAGCAGATGGTGCAAAAGTCTAAGGGACAGAGCTGAAAGTTAAAAGGCAAAAGATGCAGGGAGGTAGAATTTTTATTTGTTTTCTGCAGCGATACTCTGGCACACACTGGATATTTGGGTTTGAGAAGTCAGCGGAGGATACTGGGTAGGCACATGCAAACATAATTTTGAGGGTTCAGAAAGAACAAGATGTTTTTTTGAAAAGGCTGCTCATCAGTGGATTAGCATGAACCTGAGTGGTCTCCTGTTACACCTGGGAGCAGATTGATTAGGCAATACTTGTTCAACTTTAATAGTTCTTACCCTTGTTTTTGATGGCTCACTTCCATAGCCACGCTTTCCTTCACAAATGCCTCCAGCTCTAACTCACTCCTTGTGCATTCCAACTTAAGTTCCACCCTTCACATTTTGGATCCAATCACGATTTCAGGTATAGTTATGAAATTAATTGTTTTCCAAACCAACCCACTGTTCTGGTCTCCTTCTGAAATCCAGGCTCAATGTCATCCTTGGTGCACTCACACTCTTGACTTCTCCCTTCAGAAACTCCTATGGATGCTCTCAGAGGTGTCCTAGTTCACATTTCTTCACTGCATTTGGTACCACAAAAGATTTTCTTATATCTTCTCAGGCAGAGATTACAAACTTCAAGTCAAATTCTTATATTTCTGCTGGTCTGTGTTCGCTCTTCACTTTCCTCCAACCTCGCTTCCTTCTGCAGTCTGATTCCTTACTGTGTGTTTGTGCCCTATTCTGACCTTGCCGTCTGTAATCTTAAACGATCAGTCTTCAGATGCTTAAACTACACCCCACAAGGTTGATGCCAATATTGATGCAGATGGTCTGCCCAATTCTATGCTTTTGTTTTGGTCCAGTAGTTTTGGTATGATGAATCGTTTGCTAGAACAGCCAACATTGATATGGGTCTTGGATCGTCTAGACTAGATCACCGAGGGGCAGATTTCCATGACTGAATGAATTGTTGAAACAAACAATGCGATTCACTAATCACTTTCACGGTTTCATTATCTAACACTAGGTTTCCTTATAAAAAGTTAATTGAAATATCCAAATTAAGGCCTAAATTAGTATGATAGGTGTTAATCTCTTGATTCTGGATTGTTAGTGGGTAATTATTGGACCAGTAATTTATTACACTGATCTGTAGCATCTAAGAAAATAGGGCAGCACAGTGACGCAACAATCACCTTACAGCCAGAGACCTGGGTTTAATCCTGACTATGGGCGCTGCCTGTACAGAGTTTATACATTCTCCTTGTGACTGCGTGGGTTATCTCCGGGTGCTCCAGTTTCCTACCACATTCAAAAGGCGTACAGTTTTATATTTCAATTGACTTCTGTAAATTGTCCCTAGTGCGTAGGATAGAACTAGTGTATGGGTTGATTGTTGGTTAGCGCGGGCTCAGTGGGTTTGGCTTGTTTCCAAGATGTATCTCTAAACTAAGCTAAAAGTGAATTTAAAGCGTCGTTGGAAAATAATCTAATAATCCAGAAATCCTGTCAGTCTGGCACCAAAGTTCAAAGAACTTCAGGTTATTAACTGAATGTTAATTCCTCAGAGCCATGATGCGATTTGAATCTGAGTGTCTGGATTGTTAATATAGGCCTCTGGGTTACTGATCCAACAATGTAACCATTGTGAGATTATTCATAGAAGATTTAGGCTCAGAAGCAATTTCATCAAGGATTAAATGACAGTCATAAAAAAAAAGTAGAGATAAACAAGAGTCTTTTTAGAATGCCACAGTTTAGCTAATGGAGTAATCAAATGTTCAAGCAGTGGGTACAGTAGTGCGTGTCCACATGTCTGAACTGTGGATAAGTAGAACGGGGTTGGGAAAGAGAGCTGCCAGATGGACACAAAGTTGCAAGAGTTGCCAGGATGTTTGTGGTTAACCTTAATTTTCAAAAAATATAAGAATAGGTTTAATTTTAAAAGCAGGGTGAGCTTAGTAAAAGTTAGGATTGAGAAGGATTGGGATGTCTTTATAAATACATCCTGAATGTTAACATGCAAGCAGCAGCAAGCATTGTGGTCAGCAAGCAATACGTTAGCCTTTATTGTAAAGCAATTGGAGGACAAGAACAAGGAGGCCATGTTGTAGGACTTGCACTTTACCTATCACCGAAGGTTCCAAGTCCACAAAGACTGCACGAGGAACACGTCTTCCTGCTCCAGTCTCACTAAAAAAAGTGCTGAAGGAGTCGTCTGCTTTGCTGGTGGACTTGGTACTCATCACATTTCCGTCCGGTTGGATCCCGTGCTCCAGGCAATACAGCTCCCAGCATGCATTGCCGATCTGGACTCCAGCCTGTCCGATGTGGATGGAGATACACTCTCTCTGTTGTTGGCAGTGGTGGAATAATAACACAAAACAATCAGAGTAGTGTGGCACAATCCCTTCAATCAGCATGTTCTGCAATCGTTTAACCCACCATCCAACCCTTTAAATTGGCATTGTCTGCCTGTGGTTGCCAGGTGCAAAGGAACACTGCTGCTTAAAGTGGTCAAACTACGATATCACTGGTGGGGGGAGGGAGAAAGGCCAAGTCAAGTCAAGTCAAGCTTATTCGTCACATACACGTACGGGATGTGCAGTGAAATGAAAAGTGGCAATGCCTGCGGACTTTGTGCAAAAAAACAAACAAACAACCAACAAACTACAAACAGAATCACATGTTCTTTTTCATATTAAATATTGTGGGCGGTATTGTGGTACAGTAAGTTAGTAGAGTTAGTCCCAGGTGAGATTCACAGTCCGAATGGCCTCTGAGAAGAAACTCCTTCTCATCCTTTCTGTTCTCACAGCATGGCAACGGAGGTGTTTGCCTGACTGTAAGAGCTGGAACAGTCCGTTGCAGGGGTGGAAGGGGTCTCCCATTATCTTATTGGCTCTGGAGTTGCACCTCCTGATGTATAGTTCCTGCAGAGGGGCGAGAGAAGTTCCCATTGTGCGTTCGGCCGAACGCACTACTCTCTGCAGAGCCTTCTTGTCCTGGGCAGAGCAATTCACAAACCAGATTGTAATGTTTCAGGGCAAGATGCTTTCCACAGCCGCAGAGTAGAAGCACTGGAGGATCCTCGGAGACACTCTGAATTTCCTCAATTGCCTGAGGTGGTAAAGGCGCTGCCTTGCCTTACTCACGAGTGCTGCAGCAGGCGATATCCATGTCATATCGTCAGAGATGTGGACTCCCAGGTATTTAAAACAGCTCACGCTATCCACAGTATCCCCATTTATCCTCAATGGTGTGTACATCCTCGGATGATATGCCCTCCTAAAGTCCACGATCAGCTTTCGTTTTTTTGATGTTCAAGAGGAGGCTGTTGTCCTTACTCCAGAGTGCCAGATCAGCTACCTCCTCCCGGTAGGCCTTCTCATCGTTGTCTGAGATAAGGCCCACCACCACGGTGTCATCAGCAAACTTGATTATCGAGTTGGAGCTGCACCTAGCCACACAGTCATGTGTGTACAGGGAGTACAATAGGGGGCTGAGGACGCAACCCTGGGGGGATCCTGTGCTCAGGGTGAGGGACTTCGATGTATTCCCTCCCATCTTGACTACCTGGGGCCTGGCAGTGATAAAGTCCAGGACCCAGGCACACAGTGGGGTGTTGAGCCCCAAATCCAGTAGCTTCGCGGCCAGTCTGGCGGGGACTATCGTGTTGAATGCTGAACTGAAGTCTATGAACAGCATCCTCATGTAGTGCTTCTTCTTAACTTTCACTGGCACAGCATTGTGTAAAACTGGCCATGCCTTGTGTGCCATTGAATTATAGAGCTCAGCCAGATGAGTCATGACTTAAGTTGTGTCGATAACTCACAGGAACCGATACACACTCACCCACCCACTTGATGGAGCAAGGTCAGGGTCAAAATGCCACCAGAGTACCCGAGTTCAAATTCAGCTGCCATTCTATGTGTCACTAAAACTGAAGCAATGTGTAATAGAGGTCAAACAGTTCCTGCAGCTCCACAAATGCTCAGCCCTTCTGTATGAACAGGTCAGATGCAAATTCCTACAATGGGCCTAGGGCTTAAAATGGGTAAAGTTGACAACGGTGTACAAGATCTTGCAACAAAGGTGCAATGAAGCTTAACTACGCATCTCTTTCCTGAGTCATGCGAGACAAATGTGAGTTGGGTGGGGATTGTAGGTGGAAAGGCAAGTTAATTATACCAATGTAAGAGAAAACTTTAGCGAAATGTGACAAATATTTTTAAAATCCTTGAGATCCAACAGGTTCACAGTAATTGAAAGCCAAAACAAAAATTGCAGTTTCCTGAAATCTTAAATAAAATCAATGCTGCAAACACTTTGAAGTTCAGGCAGCATCTGTGAAAGACTGGAAAAGACTCCTAAAAATGTTCTTCAGAAGGGTCTGCAACCTGAAATGTTTCCAGCTCTTTTTTTTTGTTTGAGTACCAGCATCTCAATTTTGAAAATAATTCAATATTCAAATGCTTTTGGATCTGAAGTTGTTTTTTTGCAAATATTTGTCAAATTTGTGTAATGTATTCCAATAGATGTACAGTTGCTGTTAACAAGCCCCAACACAACCTGGGATGGGAAAGCAGCTCAACCAGTTGAGCTGCCGTTTTTAACCACAAATGCCCTGCGGAAAAAATGTTAACCCGTTCGCTCTTTACAAGCTCAATTCGCAAGAGGGTACTCGGTAGCCCAGCTGAAAAGCCCACCGGACCTTTACTGGAAAAGTCACCCTTCACTTTACAAGCTGGTTCACCTTTGGAATCACTGAAGGCATCTGATGTTTTAGAAGGGAGGGTACATTTCCAGTCCAGAAACAATGGGTTGAGTGACAAAGGGTTCATGGCAGGACTAGGACTGCAGGAATCCAGGTCTTTCCCATTTACCTAGGAAAAGGGAAAGGCTTATGCCTGTCCATACCCGGTCTGAGGGAGACTCCCCTTCCCACCACCTTGGTGTAGGGGCCACAGCCCGCTTTCACACACGCTCGCCCGGGCGGACGGAGGCTCCCGTGCCTGGGTAGGGGGCACACCCACGGACCGATGTCTCCGCGCGTTCGTCCGACTCCCGCTGCGGGTCCGGAGCGCTGCCCACCACTCACCATGTTGATCCGTCCGGGGACTCTCGAATCTCAAGCACGCTCCTTGCTCGGCGCCAACTCAGCCACGGCGGGGCGGGGCGGGCCGGGCGGGGCATCAGCGTGCACCGGGCGCCGTCATTGGGCAGCTGGAGGAAGACGGGGCTTCTGCAGCTGCCCATCCAACCGAGGTGTGTCAGAGGAGCAAGGCCCGGACAAGAGGAGGTGGAAGTTGTTCAGGGGGAGGACAGGAGGAGGTAGAACGTGCAGGGGGAGTAAGAGGGTGCATGGGGATGGGAAAGGGAAAGGGCAGGGAGCGAGGAGGTACTGGGGAAAAGAAGGTGCAGGGGGGTATGAAGGGAGGAAGATAGAAGCAGGTTAGGATGCAGGAACTGTAGATGTTGGTTTAAACCAAAGATATACACAAATCTGACTTCCAAACTAATCAAATGCAATATGTTGCCTCCACGTATTGCCCAGGGTTTTACCAAACAGGATGGTCCCGTCCGAAATCCACATTAAATTCTTACATCTGTTGTCACCTTACATACTTGATAATATCATACTTAATCGCAGATTCTACGTTCACTTTTCTAGATGTTAAACTAATTGATTTGTCTCACTCTGATACAATGGGCCCAGTGGCTGAAGCATATTTTCTCACGGTTTACCTCCCTCAAGTTTCCAGCAGCCCGTCATATCGGAGACTGAAAAATGCAGATGTTGGTTTACAAATTAAAAAAAACACAGGCTGCGGGAGTAACTCAGCGGGAAAGGCACGTCTAAGCAATGTCTAATATTGCTTTACCTTACTTTTAAACATGATTACTTTATCTAAAATAATATTTTATAAGTATCTTTATTTATTAGCGGTGCTGGAAGTTACATCAGTGTACATCCCTTGTATTGTATTACAGTCATTGTACCCCTTAATTTTTTAATTTTTTAATTTTAAGGCTTTAGAAAAGAGAGAATAGAGAGAAAAATAGCAGCATAGAAAGTAGAAAAGTGAAAAAGAGATGTGAAAGTGCCAAAGCGTAACAGATGGAAAGGAAACGCTCGAAGAGTTAGAAACGGGAATTAAGAGGTAGACCCTGGAGAGGAAAAAAAAGGGAAAAATAGAAAAAGAAAAAAGAAAAGCCAGTTACTTTATTCTAAACATCTCGCAAAAGGAATCTACCAACTCGACAATTTTTCTTCCCCCTTTAACCATATAACAATTACAGCACGGAAACAGGCCATCTCGGCCCTTCAAGTCCGTGCCGAACAACTTTTTTCCGTTAGTCCCACCTGCTTGGACTCATACCATAACCCTCCATACCCTTCTCATCCATATTTATGCCTATCCAATTTATTTTTAAATTATACCAACGAACCTGCGCAACCACTTCCACTGGAAGCTCATTCCACACCGCTACCACTCTCTGAGTAAAGAAGTTCCCCCTCATGTTACCCCTAAACTTCTGTCCCTTAATTCTAAAGTAATATCCTCTTGTTTGAATCTTCCCTATTCTCAAAGGGAAAAGCTTGTCCACATCAACTCTGTCTATCCCTCTCATCATTTTAAATACCTCTATCACGCCCCCCCTTAACCTTCTGCGCTCCAGAGAATAAAGACCTGACTTATTCAACCTATCTCTGTAACTTGGCTGTTGAAACCCAGGCAACATTCTAGTAAATCTCCTCTGTACCCTCTCTATTTTGTTGACATCCTTCCTATAATTGGGCGACCAAAATTGTACACCATACTCCAGATTTGGTCTCACCAATGCCTTGTACAAGTTTAACATTACATCCCAGCTTCTATACTCAATGCTCTGATTTATAAAGGCTAGCATACCAAAAGCTTTCTTTACCACCGTATCTATATGAGATTCCACCTTCAAGGAACTATACATGGTTATTCCCAGATACCTCTGTTCAACTGTATTCTTCAATTCCCTATCATTTACCATGTACGTCCTATTTTGATTTGTCCTGCCAAGGTGTAGCACCTCACATTTATCAGCATTAAACTCCATCTGCCATCTTTCAGCCCATTTTTCCAACTGGCCTAAATCACTCTGTAGACTTTGGAAATCCTCTTAATTATCCACAACTTGGTATCATCTATCTTGGTATCATCTGCATACTTACTAATCCAATTTACCACCCCTTCATCCACACCTTTACCAAGACACGACACCGGTACTTTTTTGAGGTATTCTTGCACCTTATTCTTGCACTATATTAGACCACGTTTTACAGAAACAGTCTGAAAAAATACTATATTTTTAAAGAAATAATTCGTCACGTTCAAAACCAAATCAGAACCGCTCGCCGCTATCATGTTTCACACGGCCGGAATCCAAACGTCACATTCACTCCCCAGATGCTGCGTGGCCCATTGAATTTCTTCAACACCATGTGTTTAGCTCAAGATTCCAGCCATGTGAAACCATAAGTGATTCCAGGTTAATACTATGTCCAATTATGGTAGCAAATATAATCTCTTTGAGTGAGGGAGATTGAGTTATTGAGTTACAAAAGTTATTGAGTTATTTTGAGTTGAGAAAAATATTGAGTTACAGACTGATAGGGTGTTTTTCCACAGGTGCTGTTGGCCCTTGTTGAGTGTTTTTAGTACTTTCTGGTATTTTTAAGCACAAACCAGTTCAAATGGAACCAGATGTGGCATGTTGCTGAAATCGATCACAGTATTAAGGAAATATCAACATGACACTGAGAACATTGCATTGGGACCGGGCAAACTCGACATAGAACTGGGGGAGGGAAATCGTTTAAGTAAAGCAGTTCACTTTTTGAGGATGTGATTTGCAGAATGTATGAGAGCAACCCAGTGGGTGTAGTTTATTTGGATTTCCAAGAAGACCTTTGATAAGGTCCCCCTAAAGAGATTATTAAAAAGGAATTGGAGCACAAGGCAATGGGGTTAATACACGAGGTTGTTGAGGAGACGAAGGTGAACGATGAGGGTAGGACAGTGAATACGTGGATTTTAGTGAGGCATTTGATAAAGAACTCCGTGGTCATCTGATCCAGAAGAACATGATTCATAGCATCTCCGGTGACTTGTTTATCTGGATTCTGGCTGGCTTTCTGATAGTTTGTGGGACAATATTCAAACTGGGTGGCTGTGACCAGTGGAATTACGCAGAGATATGGGCTGGGACCCCTGTTGTTTGTGATGTATATAAACGACTTGGATGTAAATGTAGATAGGCTGGTTAGGATATTTGCAGACCACACCAACATTGGTGTAGTTGTGGACAGTGAGGAAGACTGTCAAAGCATACCGCGGGATTTAGCTCAGCCACAGCAATGGGCTGAGAAATGACAAATGGAGTTTAACCTGAGCAAATGTGAGTTATTGCACCTTGGAAGGTTGAATATAAGGGGGAAATATATAGTTATTGGCAAGATGTACAGAAATATATTGTGGTCGTTGTCCACAGCTCTCTGAAAGTGACAACACAGGTAGATTGAGTTGTAAAGAAGGCATATGGTATGCTTGCGTTCATAGATATGGGCATTGAGTATGATGAGCATTGAGGATTGTTTACATATTCTGTTGTGCTGCAGCATGTAAGAATGTAATTGTTCTATCTGGGACATATGAAAATAAAACACTCTTGACTTGCAAGCAGAGATCAGTATGACTTGGCATCATTTGGCATGGATATTGTGGGCCAAAGGGCTTGTTCCTGTGCTGTACTAACCTAGATCAATAATTTAGAGACAATCACATTAAATGTATCAAAATGTGCTGATGATACATGTCTGAAGACCTGTATGGTTTATGAGGAGCAGATAGAGAGGCTTGGGGGGGGGGGGGGGGGGGGGGTAAAGGAAGGCTCAGTGAATGGGCTAACATTCTATCAAATTTAGAATATGTGATCTACTTGAAATACATAACATTCTTACAGGGTAGATGCAGAGATGATGTTTCCCCTGACTGGTTATCTAGAACCAGGGAGCACAGCCTAAAAATAAGGGGGCAGCAGTTCAGGACTGCAATGAGATTTCTTCAACCAATTTGGAAATCTACCCCCAAGAAAGCTGCCGAGTCTCCATCACTCAGCATATTCAAAACAAATGCTGTGAATTTTATGAAGGGTTATTGCAGTAAAGTGGTTAGTAACCTGAAACTATCAACCAGGCCGTTTTGTCCTCTGGACAATTTGCAAATCCAAAGAACCTACAGCACCCAGTCCCTTATTCAAGTCATTAAGTCATACAGTGTAGAAACAGTCCGTTTAGTCCAACTTGCCCGCACCTAACAACTTCCCCCACCTATACTAATTCCACCTGCCTGCATTTAGCCCATATTCCTCCAAACCTTTTCTATCTATGTACCTGTCCAAATATTTCTTAAATGTTGTGATAGTATCTGCCTCAACTACCTCATCTAGCAACCCGTTCCATTTACTGACCATCCTTTATGTAAAAAAGTGGCCCCTCAGGTTCCTATTAAATCTCCCCCCCCCCCCCCCAAAACTTGTGGTTGTTTATTCCCTTACTCCAGGTGAAAGACTCTGCATTTAAGCTATCTAATCCTCCAATGAGGATTAATATAGATCGTAAACAGTTGATTCAAGCACTGATCCCTGTGACACCAACAATTCCTACACACTTTTTTTATGATGGTTAGTCAATCCAGTCCATGACGATACATTATTCCCAATCCTGTGCACCATTTCACGTGGCATTTTATCAAATACATCTTGAAATCCATCCTTTTAATTTAATTCAAAGAACTCCAGCAAATGTGTCCAACAATTTCTCTTTCATAAAACCCTACTAACTTTACGTTTATCCTACGTTTTTTCTCAATGTTCTGCACCTTCTTTAAATTCCAGATGGCAGATCGCCAAGTGATGTGTCTTCTTCCTTTCTTGAATAGTGGTTTCACATTTTTTTTGTTTCCTTGTTACCTGAGACCTGGCAGAATCCAAACAATTTTGATGCATTACAACCAACACGTCTATCTCTGCATCCACTTTAAGACCCTTGTTTGCAGACCAACAGGCCTTCATTAATTTGTAAAGTATTTATATTCCACTCATAGCTCATGGTGGAAATAGTTTTAGGATTCCCCCCCCCCCCCCCCCCCTCACTATAGCCTCTTGATTATTATTGGAATGATTTTAGTGCTTTCTATCAGAGATTTATCCAATATACTGTAACTTTGTATAATTTATGCCATTTCTCAACATACCATTACTAATTGACCTGTCTCATTCTGTAAGGAACCAGAGTATATTTAGTGAGTTTTTCCTTTTTATATATCTTTAAAAGCTCTTTTTGTCTGGGTCAACATGTTTACTGAGGTGTTTAAAACACTTCCTTAAATGTGTGTCACTGCTGATCTACCATATTATCCTTTAATTTACCTTCACTGTCCACTTGAGCCAACTCTGGCATACTACTGCAATTGCTTTTAACTATCAGACTCAAGTTTTTCCTCAGAGTGAATCTGAAATTCTAATGTGCTATAGTCCCTCTTTCCTAGGGGATTCTTCACCATGAGATCATTAATTAATCCTGTTTCATTACATAATGCAAGATCTAAAATAGCCTGGTCCCCAGTTGGTTACTTGAGACTCGAGTGCATTAGGATGGCTGAGAATTTGATTCTGTGCAACCCATATGATAACTAACATAATCTGCGATTATTTCAGCTCCTTTCTTATGAGCCCCCTTTAGTCATTTCCCATTGTATACTCTACTGGTGCCAAAAACTATCCCAAATAGTGACACATTACTCTTACCATTGTTCATTACCATGCAAACAAAACCTATTTCTTGAGCTTCTGAATCAATATAACTCAACACTGCTGTAATATCATTCTTTATTAACAGATAATCTCCACTAACTTTTCATTACTACCTATCCTTTCAAAATACCAAATACAACATAATATATGGTTCCCAGTTCTATACCATTTTGCAATCCCATCTCCGTAATGGCTACCAGATTATACCCATTATTTTTCATTTGTACTGCCAAATCATCTATGCTGGTAGGAATACTGCATGCATTCGGGTGAAAACTTTTAATCTTATCATATCTTTTTGTATTTATGATTTTATTTGCTGTGCAACTACCCTGTTTCACTTAGGAATATCAGTGGTATTACCTCATCACACAATAGGATATCAGTGATACACCAAAGGATGCCTGTGTCGGAATCTAGGGATGCAAGATACTGCACAAAACAACAAACTGCTGGAGAACTAAGCAGATCGAACAGCGTATGTGGGAGGAAATCTGGTGTCAGAATTTGATGTCTCCCCTCATACCTGGAGAACTGCAAGTTATTATTTTCAGTCAATCTGGCAGTTATGATACAAGTGGATGCCTTGCAAAATACTTTAAGACCATGGCTAAAAATCAGACGCAAAGGCCAAGCCAGAATGAACCAGGTTTTTCTCCAGATGATTCAGTTGTCCCCTGGACACTATTTTAGGAACAAGCCACTATTAGAAATTACAGATTTTGGAATCAAATAAATCGTTTTTCTGTTGCCATGGCAAAGTTTAAGCATGCACCTCTGCGTCAATAATCAAGGTCTCAGGTTACTGGTCCAGTCGGTTACTGGTATGTTTTAATTCAGGAGTAAACCAGCCAAAGATCAATGAAAAATGTTCAATACAGAATTGATTGTGATACAGTACAAAGTTATATCTACAGGGGATATAATTCTTCTATACAAAGAGTAAAGAAAAATGAAAACACCAGCAGCTGAGTAAGATACAATGAACAAAAGGCGATAAACAGATAAGCACTTTTAAAAAGGAGCAGGAAAATAAACTGCCATGGGACATTTAATAATAATGAACGCGAACAAATGGTCTCCATATATAACTGATAAGTGATAACCTAAATGAAAATCAGTAAATAGCAAGAATGTTGAATAACATTTCAGCTGTATTTCCAAGAAGAAATAATTAACCTCCCCTGCCAATGAGAAAAATAAATAAAACGGGGACTCACCAAACACAATGCAAGTATAAAAGCAAAAGAAGAAAATATCACTTTAACATGACAAACCCTTAGGACCAGACAATTCCAGAGTTTGAAACTGGTGACAATGCTGCGGACACCCCAACTATAATCTTCCAAAGTCCTTCTTCAGGAACTAATACTTTAGATAGAAAAATTGCATGTCACTCTGCAATTTAAGGCAAATAAAGGAAGCCAGGGAATTCTAAAACAGTAATCCAATTTTTGTCAAGAAATTATCAGAGTTGAGGACAAAATAGCTGAACATTCACGTATTTTCAGATGATAGAAAGCTACCATGCACTTGATGAACAGTACTAATTTTTAAAATTATATATAAAGGTGACTAAAGCAGTGGATTGGGGAAATGTTAACATATTAAATGTGTTTGGGTTTCCTGAATTCTCTTATAAATTTACTACATTTTAAATTGACTGATGGAAAGGAATATTAATAATGGACAAGGCCTGTAAAGTACTCGAGCTTCAGGAGGTAAATGTCCAGTTTTGTAGAATATGATCTGCATTATCCTATGTGGATCAGCAGTGTGTTGTAATTAATCACAGTATTTATAAATTTCATAGACGAGGGAATAGAAAGTGGCACATCCAAGATCACTAATAATACAAAGACAGCTGGCATTGTTAGCAATGTATATGCACTATATTAACATAGCAAAACTATGGCAAATGAATTCCCAGATAGACAAGTTTAAGATCATTTGAATGAAGAACGTTTTGAACAGTGCATCGTTAAAGGATAGAAACTGTGCACATCCAAAGAAACAAAGTTCTCTCTTCATGAAATTACATGACTGTACTTCATACAGCAGTCTTTACATCTGGACTGGAGTGCAAGGCTGCAGGCATATGCCCTTATAGAAACTACACGGCAAAGGATAAGTTGATTTCACATGGAATGCAGTGTAGGCTAACAAAAATCTCATGTAAAGGGTAAGACACAAAGCAGGGGTGCATTCTTAATGTAAAGGGGTAATATGATTAAGTTCCCACTAATACCTAAAAATAAAAATCATAGGATGAATAGAAAATGAATATTTTCCACTTGGCTGAGATTGCAGGAGCCCTGGCTGAGATTTACGAGTCATTATTAAATGCGGGCAAGGTGCCAGATGACTAGGAAGGCGGCAAATGTTGTGCCTTAATTCAAGAAGGGCTGCAGAGAAAATACTAGAAACAACAGGTCAATGAGATTAACATCTGTGGTCAGAAAGTTACAAGAGTATTCTGAGGAATAGGACATGCATGTATTTCAATGGAGAAGGGCTGATTTGGGATAATCAGAATTGTTTTGCCTG
Organism: Raja brachyura; assembly: GCA_963514005.1. The sequence continues at coordinate 15,217,797 of OY740804.1, read as the reverse complement.
TAGGAGTCGTGCCTCATGAATTAGTTTTTTTAATGATGTGATCAAAAAGGTTGAAAGCTTGCATATATGGATTTATGCAAGGCATTTGACAAGGTTCTGCAGGGTAGGCTGCTCTGGAAGTTTGGATCCCATGGGATCCAAGGAAAGATAGTTCAATGGATAGAACATTGTTTTCATTGAAGGAAGCTGAGGGTAATGGTGGAAGGTTGCTTTTTGAACTGGAGGCCTGTGCCTAGTGGTGTGCCTCAGGTTTTGGTACTGGGCCCATTGGTTTTTGTCATCTATATCAATTATTTGTATGGGAACATACATGGCATGATTAGCAAGTGAAGATGGTTGTCCAAAATTGCAGCAGGATCTTGATCGGTTGGCCAGGTGGGCTGAGGAATGGTTGATGGAATTTAATAGAGAAATGTAAGGTGTTGCATTTTGGGAAGACTGACATGGGTAGTATCTACACAGTGAATGGTAGAGCTCTGGAGAGTGTTGCAGAACAGAGCGATCTGGGAGTGCACGTACATAGTTCATTGAAAGTGGCACCAGAGTAGATAAGGCAGTCAAAAAGGCTTTTGGCAAATTGGCCTTAATCAGAATATTGAGCATGGAAGTTGGGAGGTCATGTTGCAGTTAAATATAAAACGCTTATAGAGTATTGTGTTCACCATGTAATACGAAAGATGTTGTCAAGCTGGAAAGGGTGCAGAGAAGATTTACTAGTATGTTGCCAGGATTCGAGGGCCAGCTGTGGCAGGAGGTTGAGCAAGCTTTGATGATGAGGGGTGATCTTATAGAGGTGTACAACATCATGAGAGGAATATATCGGGTAGACGCACAGAGTCTCCTGCACAGAGTACGAGAATAGAGAACCATAAGACATCAGTTTACGGAGGGAAGGTTTTATTAGGAATCTAAGGGGTAACTTTTTCACACAAAATATTGTGTGTGTATGGAGCGAGATGCTGGAGGAGGTAGTTGAGGCAGGTACTATCACAATGTTTAAGAAACATTTAGACGTACATGGAAAGGACAGGTTTAGAGGGATATGGGTGAAATGCAGGTAGGTGGGACTAATGAATATGGGACATGTTGGTCGGTGTGGGCAAGTTGGGACAAAGGGCCTGTTTCCATACTGCACGACTATGACTATGACTATGAAAATGCTTGTGTAGTCATAAGGTCATAAGTGATAGGAGCAGAATTAGCCCACTTGGCCCATCAAGTCTACTCCACCATTCAATCATGGGTGTTCTATCCCCCCCTAACCCCATTCTTCTGCCTTCACCCCAAAACCCTTGACACCCATACTAATTAAGAATCTATCTAACTCTGCCTTAAAAACATCCATTGATATCTTTAGTCCAAGATTGGGAATCAGTCTAAAAAGTTAGAAGTGTATGTTTGGGAGAGGAATTTGTAAGTTTTTGAACTTCCGTCTCCAACAACAAAATTTGTCTTTGGATCATTTTAGATCTGGGATTGATCTTTTAATATTTTTAGATAAGATACAGGGAAGAAAAGTAAGTGAATGATGGGCTAAATAGTCTACTCCTAGCCAAAGCCAGCACAGATTTCTTAGATCATGTCAAACTAAGTCTTTTTGATGAAATTAGTGAGGGAAATGCAGTTTGATGTGCATGGACTTTCAAAAGGCATGTGATATAACGCACATCAATATTGTTGTCAAGATTGAAGCCCATGGAATAGAAGATGTTGTAATGAAATGTTCAGAAAATTTGCTGATTAACAGAAAGTGTGGTAAATTATTCTTTTGCACTAGAGATGTACAATGGCGTTCCCGGGTTTTGATACAAGGATAACTTGATATACAAAAGTGGCTTGAACCTTGGCGTACAATTTCCAGATATATAGCCCGCAAAACCTGGAGGCATAGTAAACCACAAGGGCAGTAACAGATTTTAAGGAGATACATTCAATAGAGGAATGAGCACAAAGATGGCAGATGAAATTTAATGGTGCAAAATAGTAAGCCATACATTTTGGTGGGAAGAATGAGAAAAGGGAATCCAAACAATTCTACAACAATTTTCCGTGCTGTAATTGTAATTGGTTATATTGCAGGCAGGTGGGACTAAGGGAAAAAAGTTGTTCGGCACAGACATGAAGGGCCGAGATGGCCTGTTTCCGTGCTGTAATTGTTATATGGTTATAAAAGGGAAACATGAACAAAAGGATGTGGGGTGTTCATGAAAACACATGATAGGGCACACAAATTGGTCCAAAACCGTTCACAATCCTCAACTTTATAAATACAGAAATGGAGTACAAGTGATAGGAAGTAATGAAGAACATTTATAAAACACTAGTTCAGTCATTCGGCTCTGGGAGTCACTTCAGAAAAGCAATCGCTGGAGAGAGTGCAGAAGCGATACCCTAAAAGAGATGCGGGATCTTAGTGGAAGAAACAGATGTGGTTGTGGAAGAATTTAAAATCATGAGAGGTAGAGAGAGAATAGAGTAAACTGCTAAAAGAGCCAGAAACCAAGGAATGGGATTAACAAAAGCAAAAGTGACAAGGATAAACTCTCTTATACAAGTGGTCAGGGTCAAGTGTACTGCCTGGGAATATTAGTAGAGGGAAATTCAATTGTAACCTGTAATGTGGAGCTGGATAGTATCCAAAATAAATTAATTTGGAGTTCTGGAGTGAGGGCAGAAGAGGCTAGGTAGATTGATCTTCCATGGATACAGCACGGAATATGTCGACTGAATAATCGTTATCTACGCTGTATCTATTTTATAATGTTGCTTCCCAATAAGTCTGGAATATAAATAGCACTGCAATGGTCCAGCATCACAAGTCTCACTGTGGGTATTAGTGCTGCACCCAATTCCATTGTTGGATGGGATAGACACACCCACTCATGGTATCCGTAGCGCAGCCTGACAATCCCTCTCCTCATGTCCTAGTCACTAACATTTCACTGGGGTTGCTCAATAACAGCACAGGGCAGTCGTAATATTATTTTTAATGATAACCCAGAAATACAGACCAAGCAATCAGTCCCCACAGGTCTCCAGATTGATGCACAGGTTTTGGCTGTGGCTTGAACTAATACCCTGGAGCAGTTGCTGCTGGACATGACATACAATGAAATTGCAGTCCAGCCTCCTGGAACAGTTTAATGTGAATAATACACCGATCCTGCCAGTAGATCACTTTGTGGCCCTGAAAGCTCCTCGCCCCCAGACCTACACTATTCATGCTGCACCCGATCTAAAGCAATGTAAAAGCTCTTCTTATCATCCAGACTGTGCCATCCAATGGGGCCAATCTCGCAGTCGGCACACACAAGGTACTTGATGTTATTCACATTCTTGGTGAATCCAATGTTCTCGAAGGTGTACATATCATCGACGAACCAGTGCTCCTGCAGCATGTCTCCTGTGACTGCACTGCCCTCCGTGCCCAGTGCCACCTTCTGCCTCATGGAGGGAAGAAAGAGCTGCAAGATAAAGTACACCAGTTACCCCAATCTGCATTGACGCCACTATGGTTGGTGAATAAATAGGACAATTAGGGAGATTTTCGTGTCAGATGGAGGACTATGTTTCAATGTATATGGCTTCCCATGAGATTTACTTAGATACTCATAAGCAAAAGGCATATGGAATTATGCAACATGTTGGTTACCTTGGCAACAGAACACTATGGACCACCTCTTGCAGTAACATGGACTTATTTTCCAATTGTGTATTTTTGCACTAATGTCTTGTTCTTTTTTTCACTGTTGTATCATTTGTGTAATTTATATATAGATTATGTACAATTTATATTTTAGTGCATTGTCGGAGTCTATGTGCCTGTGATGCTCTGCACACTATACCTGTACCTCACCGTACTTATGCATATAATAAACTCAACTTGAATTCAGTAGTTGCGAGTTTTCCAACTGGTTGAATGTGGTTACTGGTGCCCAAAAGGAACACCTCTTTTCACCATTGGTATATGGCTTGGAGGATAGATCATTAGGTCATGTGTATACATTTTCAGTTGTCTCTTGTCAGAGAGCACAGTAAACTGGCATATAGATGGCTGAGGAAAGTCATAAAGGGATATTGATCAATGGGTAATATTGGAATGCAATACTCTGCAGGGGGAGAACATCCGCTTTGGATGCAGTGGGAGGGATCAATGCATTTTTCCAGATGCAGAAAATGCTACAAACCACGTTAGAACAGTGATTTCAGATACAAGTATGAAAATGATGAACAGTTAATCAACAGCTAGTTAAAGGCTAATGGAATTTAGGACTTGGTATTCAGAGGGTAAAAGTCAAATCACTGGTGTAATCCCATTTAGAATATGATGTTCTATTCAGGGTGCTTCACCTTGGATGAGTTGTAGCATAGAATAGTCAAATTGATCCTTAGTCAGTGTTATACAGCATGTAAATATGCCATTCGGCCTAACTGGACCATTCTGACCAAGATCCCCCATCAAGCTAGTTGTATTTGCCTTCCTTTAGTCCATATCTATGCCCTCTGGCATTGCTCATTCCCACCATGAGACACAAAAAAATCTGACTGTCTATCTATGCCTCTCATAATTTACAAACTTCTGTCAGGTCCTCCATTAGCCTCCAATGCGCCAGAGAGAATAAACTAAATTTGTGCCAACCTCTCTTTATATCTAATACTATCTAATCTAAGCACTCCCTCCAAAGCCTCCATATCTTTCCTGCAATGATTAACCAAACCACTCCAAATGCAGCCAAACTTTTATAAAGCTGAAACCCGACCTCCTGACTCTTAAACTCCACGCCCCAACCAATGAATCCCAGTATATCGTATGACTGTTTTACCACTCTGTCTACTTGCGTTGCTACTTTTAGGGAGCTATGGACTTGGAACTCAAGATCCCTCTGTACGTCAACGCTAAGGGTTCTGTCATTAACCTTATCTTTATCCATCATTCACCATCTTTCAGCCCCATATCAGTAACTGATCTTCATCCTGCCAGAGATACTGCCTGTCCTGCTGAGTTACATCAGCATTTTGTGTCTCTCTTCGGTGTAAACCAGCATCTGCAGTTCCCTCCTACACAAGAACAAAAAGAGACCCAGCTGGGGGTGCCACCAAGAACAAGAGGGACTATTTGATGCTAATGAGTACGTTTATCACTTTTGTCGGCACCAGATATGTTAACGATTTGCATATACAAAAACAAAGAATTTGACTGTAACTAGGTACACTTGACCATAATGTACACTGAATCATTAAAAAGTACCCCCTTAAAGTATCCCCTCTCATCTTTGGACCCTCTTCGGCTCCAAAGAAACAAGTATCAGCTGATCTCTTAAACTCAAACCTACATGTCCAAGTAACATCTTTTGGATAGCAGTAACAGGATCGGTCCAAGTCAGCATGGATTTATGAAGGGGAATTCAAACTTGACAGGAGATTAGTGGGCAAAATTTGAGCACATGATATTGGGGGTAGGGTATTGACATGGATAGAAAACTGGTTGGCAGACAGGAAACAAAGAGTGGGGATTGCCGGGTCCCTTTCAGAATGGCAGGCATTGACTAGTGGGGTGCCGCAAGACTCTGTGCTGGGACTGCAGCTAATTACAATATACATTAATGATTTAGATGAGGAAATTAAACGTAACATTAGCAAATTTGCAGATGACACAAAGCTGGTGGCAGTATGAACTGTGAAGAGGAAGCTCTGAGGATGCACAGTGATTTGGACAGGTTGGGTGAGTGGGCAGATGCATGGCAGATGCAGTATGATGTGGATAAATGTGAGGTTATCCACTTTGGTGGCAAGAACAGGAAGGCAGATTAGTATCTGAATGGTGTCAGGTTAGGAAAAGGGGAAGTACAACAAGACATGAGTGTCCTTGTACATCAGTTACTGAAAGTAAGCATGTAGGTACAACAGGCAGTGAAGAAAGCTAGTGGTATGTTTGCGTTAATAACCAGAGGAGTTGACTATAGGAGCAAATAGGTCCTTCTGCAGTGGTACAGGACCCTAGTGAGACCACACCTGGAGTATTGTATGCAGTTTTGGTCTACTAATTTGAGGAAGGACATTCCTGCTATTGAGGGAGTGCAGCGTAGGTTCACGAGGTTAATTCCCAGGATGGCGGGACTGTCATATGCAGGCATGATATTCGCCTCCAGAAAAAAAGTAATCAGTATTGCCCGGGGGTCCTAGAGGACGGCTAGGCCCCCGGCGGGGTCCTGGGGCAGCGCCCCGGTGGGGGTTTAGGGGGCTCCTGCATTTTCAATAAATTGAAAGCAATTCCTAAGCGTTCTGCTGCTAGTTTACATAACAGAAGCTTAGAATTTTTCTAACACATAACCAGTAAAATAACCCCCAAAAGATAAATATTTCATGAAATAATTGACTTCATACAGCTAAAAAAATCTTTACAAAAAATGTTACGTGAATTTCTAAATTAGCTATTTGTAGAGAACAAAAGAACACAAAAGTAAAACCTACACATCACCTTAGAAAGGTACCATCTCATGGCATAATTATGCACAATACTGCAAGGCACTGTTAACTGTCCATACACTGATGTCACATCAACAACGCTAAGAAGGTAGAAAACTAAAATCTCTGCCAATAACAATGAAAACAAAAATTCCCAATATAAACAGAAAATCACCAGAAAGGAGAGGGGGTAGCCGCTGCCCAGGAGGCAAGGCCCCGCATCTCTCTAACCCCCGCTATTATCGGCGGTTCCATTCCCTTTCCAGTCGCAGCGCCATATGGGAAACACAAAACACTGTTGTGTTAATTTATTTTCCCCACACGAGAGGAGGGCGGAGGGGATCAACGCCCCGAAGCTATCACCCCCGTCTTAGCTGCCTGGACGTCCCGCTCACACCGTGCATGCGCACCCGTTCGTGGCCCCGCTCATGCTCTGGTTCCATCTAACAAACGGGCACCATCACACCTCCCACGGCGCCGCCGGGCTGATCTCAGCAGCAGCAGCCACAGAGCGCAGTTGTGTTCCCTCTGCCCACGGCCACCCGCGTGTCCCCCCTGCTATTGGCTGACCTTGGTGACTTCCATCATGAATCACAAGCTTGCCCGCTTCCAGACCCGTGCCTCCACTGACCCTCCTTCCCTCACCCTTTTATTTTACGATCTTGCCAACTGTCAATGATGTGTCAAAATCGGGCACAAAAAAATTGAAAAATCTGATTCACTGTTAGGATGAGAAAATTCGGAATTCCAATTTAAATCAGAAGAATATCATGCCTGCATATGATGAAAGAATGGAGCGACTGGGGTATTTACTGGAATTTAGAAGGAAGAGAGGGGATCTTATAGAAACATATAAAATTATTAAGCTAGATGCAGGAATCATGTTCCCGATGTTGGGAGAGCCCAGAAACAGGGGTCACAGTTTAAGAATAAGGGGTAGGCCATTTAGAACTGAGATGAGGAAAAACCTTTACACAGTTTGTGGAATTCTCTGCCTCAGAAGGCAGTGGAGGCCGATTCACTGGAATATATTCAAAAGAGAGTTAGAGCTCTTAGGGCTAACGGAATCAAGGGGTATGGGGAGAATGCAGGAATGTGGTACTGATTGTGGATGATCAGCCATGATCCCCGTGATTACGTGCTGTAATTGTTATATGGTTATCCCATTGAATGGCGGTGCTGGCTCGAAGGGCCAAATGGGCCACTTCTGTACCTATTGTCTCTGTTGGTGAACATTCTCCTTTCCCTGCCAAATGTCAAATTCATCTTTATATTGCGCTCTCAACCCATATTTCCAGCTCTCACCCTATCTCTAGAGCCATCCCACAAATCCTTCCCCGTCCATTGCCCTACACGATCACCAAGCTGCCATCCCTGGGTTTACTCCGTCCCTTTCCCCCCAACAGTTTACACCCCACCACCCGGGCCTCGCCCACCTCTCGGCGACGGTATCGCGCCGTCCCTGGGCTCAGCACACGGGAGCCGCACCGCTCGCATACAACCGCCTTCCCGTTGGTGCCGGAGGCGCTGACCAGGCCGGCCGAGCAGGGGTCTGTGATGGGCGATAGGCTCTCTTCGCCCGGCGGGGCTGCCCGGTCGCCCGACAGCTGGAGGGCGGTGCCGCCGAGAGAGCTGCCCGCCGGCTCCATGTCGTCTCTCAGACCGGAGGGTGCGGGAGACGCATGTCCGTTTCCGGCAGGCGGAAACTTCCGCTTCCGGCCCCTCGCCGTCTCCATGGCAACGGGGCGAACAGACCACCGCCCGAAACAAGTCGCTGGACAACTACCAGCTTCCTGTTAATAACGCCTTATGCGGCCCATCCAATCCCCCCGGCAGGTGCTACACGGACTGTGACCCTTCAAAGACACAGAGCGCGGGAGTAACAGCGAGCCAGGCAGCATCATAAAGTCACACAGTCTGGGAACAGGCTCTTCGGTCCCACTTGGCCACACCGACCAACATGTTTAGTTTTAGTTTGGTTTATTTTATTGTCATGTGTACCGAGGTACAGTGAAAAGCTTTTGTAGCGTGCTAACCAGCCAGCGGAAAGACAGCCCATAATCTTTGGTCTGTAGTGTACAGATACATAAGGGATCAAAGATAGACCGAGGGTCCCGACATGTCCCATCTACACTAGTCCCACCTGTCTCCATTTGGCCCATATCCTGCTAAATCTACCCAATCCATGCACCTGTCCAAATGCTTTTTAAATGTTGCCATAGTTTAGGATCTTCAGAAGGTTCATGTCCCGAAACATTGCTTTTCCATGTTATCCAGAGATGCTGCCTGACTCGCCGAGTTACTCCAATGCTCCATGTCTTTGCTAAACCAGCAGTTCCTTTGGTCTGCAGTCAACCTCAAACCTGATTTCCTCAATAGCTAATATACATGAACACGGACCCTGATCCTCTACAAAAAGCTGATACACTAAATATGGCCCTTCAACTCTGACCCTTCTGCAGCAGCTGATTAGACAATAACCCTTCAGTCCTGACCTTCACCCAGTAACTCTTCAACCATGACCTTCAATTGATACAGTGACCTTCCAACTCTAATCCTCCCACTGCAACTGCTACACAGGCAGTGACACTTCAACCCAGACCCTCCCCAGCAGTTGATACATGAACAATAACCTTTTAACCTTAACCCTCATCCAGCAGCTGATAAACCGACGATGACCTGTCAACCTAGAGCCTCGTCCAGCAACTGATAATTGGCCCTTCAACCCTGACCCTCCCACAGCATTTGCTGCACTGGCAATGAATCTTCAACCCTGACCTTCTCAAACAAGCTCATACACCAATAATGATCCTTCAACCCTGACCCTCTTCTTTGAACTGACACCCACTACTGGACTACCATTTATTCCCACATATGCTCCCCTATATAAAAACAACCATGGTAAACACAAAGTGCTGGAGTAACTCAGAGGGATAGGCAGCATCTCTGGGAAGGAATGGGTGACATGCTGTCTGATCCGCTGAGTTACTCCAGCATTTTGTGTCTCCCTCCAATTTGAACCTGAATCTGCAGTTCTTTCCAACACATAAGAACACCCATGTCTGGACACTGACCCTATCTTCTGTTGCACGCTCCCAGACCAAGGCCATGGCTGCTACTACCTGGGGATGTGCAACTGAAGAGAAAAGTCACTCTGGGTTGCCCTCCCATCAGGGCCAGCTCTGCCCGTAGCACTGGCTGATTACCTGCTCAGAAGCCACATCTGTCACTTCCATAGACATTGATGCTCCCTTCAATCTTAGCTCAGGACAATGACTGTTCTTTATTCCATCTTTGATCCTCCAATCCCTGCTACCAATCGCTACACAATCTCCTCCTGAATAGAATCGCTGACCCATTCGACACCTAGCCAACAGCCATCGTACCTAAGCTGCACTGAGGCATCGATTGTAAATCTCCTGATCTGTGAACATTATTCACTGCAGGTACGCCCTTCTATCCTGCAAATATAGTCCACCAAAAACTCTAACCCTCTTCCATCTGCACACTGACTCTCACCAACGGTGTCTTCTATCACCTATTAGTGCCCCAGGCATAAACCCCTCCTCTGAACTATCTCCCCCCGATAGCAACTTTTCAACCAAGACAGTGATACCCTGACCCATGGATGGTGAAAGCCTCCACTTAACTGTGACCTTAGTGTGCAGACAGTGACCTCCCTACTGATGGTGAATACCAGATGCTGAACCCCATGAAGAATATGAAGCCCATGAAGAGTAAACATCCTGTGTCCTTCTTGGACAGTGCCACCTTAAATACTGATCCTCCCTGGAGAGATTGGTCAGAACCCCACGCTGACAGAGTTTTCCTGAAACTGATGGTCCCACAAAGTCAGTGGCTTTTGCATAGTAACCCCTTTATGGTGATTATGTCAAAACCTTGACCCGGGGACAGTATCATCTGGATAGTCAGGCCCACTGAAATGGTGACTCAAATAGGGCCACTAAACACGATCCTGGGACAGTGCCACATCTGGGATAGCGCCATCCTTAACTGGCACCTTTGGAGATCATTCCAAGTCAGATCATCCAAACTCTGGACCTGTCCTCCAGAAAGTAACCCTCCCAGAACACTGGGACTGTGGGACATGGACTGTGACCCATTGTCATCAGTGAAATGGTTCCATTGGAATGTCAGCCCGGGAAGGTAACTAACACCGACTGGCTGGTAACTACTTCCATTCATGTCCAGTTACATCCCAAGAGAGGATAACTTACCAGGATGGCACCTATCTCAGTCAGTGCCCTACTAAAGAGTCAACACCAATCATTCTGATTCTTCCATGAACCACACTGGATAGTGGCCGTCATGTAAGGCCACCGGGTCCGACAGTATTCACCCTTGACTGACCAACGGACATAGACCAACCCTCTGTGACCAGAGCTTGGCTATTACACTTCTAACCATCCATGCATGTGAATTGCCTGACTCTAGCCCAGTTATAGAACCTACCGTAGAGGGGACATTCTACAAGGAAACATGACATAGTGACTGCTACCCCTGACCAACAACCTGAAAATTAATCATCTCACTTTGACTGACCCTAACTTAGCCATTGTCTGGAGACACATGCTCTGATTCTGACCACCTTGACTGTCGCAATCTCTGACTTCAATCATCCTTTTGACAATGGCTACACGAGACCCTGACACTAACTGCCCTGAGAGAGACCATCCCAGTCTGACCATAAGCCAGTATGCAAATGCGAATCTCCAATGCGAATGTCTCAACCTGTGACCTCCAACATCTCTTCTCCCCAGTTATCCTCTGCCACAGATTGACATCCACTCCAGAGAGTGACACTTCAACATAAAACAGAACAGTACAATAACTACTTCTTCAGACCACCATGTCTGCACCAACCATAATGCTGATCTAAACTAATTCCATCTGCGCGTATATGATTCATATTTCTTAATTCGCTACCTGTTCTTGTGTCTGTCTATATGCCTCTTAAACATTGCTGTCATGTCTGCTTCCGCCTCCTCCCCTGGAAGCATGTTCTAAGCACCTACCACTCTCTATGTAATCATTGAAACATAGAAAATAGGCGCAGGAGTAGGCCAAACGGCCCTTTGAGCCAGCACCGCCATTCAATATGATCATGGCTGATCATCCAAAATCAGTACCCCATTCAAGCTTTTTTCCCATATCCCTTGATTCCCTTAAACATCCAGTGAATTGGCCTCCACTGCCTTCTGTGGCAGAGATTTCCACATCTCAGTCCTAAATGGCCTGCCCCTTATTCTTAAACTGTGTTCTGGACTCCCCCAACATCGGGAACATTTATCCTGCATCTACCCTGTCCAATCCTCTAAGAATGTTATATGTTTCTATAAGATCCCATCTCATCCTTCTAAATTCCAGCGAATACAAGCACAGTTGACCCATTCTTTCATCATATGTCAGTCCCGCCATCCTGGGAATTAACCTGGTGAACCTAAGCTGCATTCCCCCAATAGCAGTAATGTCCTTCCTCAAATTAGGAAACCAAAATTGCACACATAACTCCATGTGCAGTTTCACCAGGGCCCTATACAACTGCAGTAGAACCTCCCTGCTCCTAAACTCCAATCCTCTCGCAATGAAGGCCAACATGCCATTGGCTTTCTTCACTGCCTGCTGTACCTGCATCCTTACTTTCAGTGACTGATGTACAAGCACACTCAAGTCTCATTGCAACTCCCCTTCTCCTATTCTTGCCACTAAAGTGGATAACCTCACATTTATCCACATTATACTGACAAAACAATAACTTCAAAGAGCGATTCCTAGATGGTAGATGGCTTGTGTAAATGACTCTTCAACTCTCTGGATGATATGCACATCTACACTGAACCTCTGACCCATGATCCCTGAACTGTAACCCCTCAGACATTTATCATTCTGTGACCATGAATCAGTCACCTCTGCTCCATTAGTACAGCCTGACCTCTTGGTCAAGTCAAGTGAAGCTTATTGTCATATGCACAAGTATGGTGAGGCTCAGATACATTGAAAATCTTGTTTGCAGTAGTATCACAGGCAGACAGACAACACATAAAAACATGAATGACACAAATTATATAAGATAGTGAAAAGAAAAAATGCACAAAAACAAGACATTTGGTCAAAACAGTGAGAAAATAAATGCATGGTATCAGAAGTGGTCTGCAGTGTTGTGTTGCAGAGGTAGGATTTGGGTTGTGCAGGTTGGCTCAAAAACCTGACGGTTGCAGGAAAGTGACTGTTCCTGAATCTGATGGTGTGGGACTTGAGGATTCTGTATCTCCTGCCCGACAATAGCAGCAAGAAGAGGGAATGGCCCAGATTGGGGGAATCTTTGATGATAGTTGCCATCTTCTTGAGATAGTGCCTCACGTAGATGCTTTAAATAGAGGGGAGGCTTGTGCCTGTGATGGAAAGAGCTGAGTCCACTTCTCTCTGCGTTTTTTAATGTTCTTTTTTATTGGAATTGCAGTGCGAAGCCAATGATGCAATCCGTCAGGATACATTCCACAGTGCATCTGTAGAAGTATTTGATGCTATGCCAAATCTCTTTATACTTCTAAGTAAGTGGAGGCAATGGCACGCCTACTTTGTGATTAGACCTATGTGCTGGGCCCAGGATAGTTCACCTGAGATGCTAACGCCCAGAAGTTTGAAGCTGCTGAGTCTTCTCCACTGACTTATTAATTAAAACTGACATATGATCTCTTGACTACCCTGTTCTGAAGTCATTTATCAGTTCCTTGGGTTCATTGATGTTTTTGCCTTTGCATATCATTTGCCACAGACACATCATGCTTCCTTGTCTGAATTCTCACTCTGTTTTCTCCCACAAACCCATTTGACTGGATGATAACTACACACATTTCACCCCATCGCACATTTCTCCTTATCCTCTCCACACACTTGCCATTGTCTCCGCAATTTACAACTGTTTTTTGAAATCTCAATTTTCCTGAGGAAGGGTCCTGAAACATTAACTCTCTTTCTCTTTGCACAGATGTTGCCATTTTGAATGTTTCCAGCAGATTTATTTTGGTCATGAACACATCTTGGCTGTGACTTCCCTCATCTCACCTTCTCAGTGATTTTGCTGGGTGGCTTGGTGCAGATGGTGGAGATGTTGCTTCACAGCACATGGAACCTGAGTCAATACTGACCTCCAGTATGGCTTGTGAGGAATTTGCATGTTCTCCCTGTGAGTTTCCTCCAGGAGCTCCTATTTCTTTCCATAAACCAAAAATATATAGGTGGTAAGTCAGATGACCACTGTAAATTGCCCCTTGTGTGTAAGTGAGTGGTAGAATCTAGGGGGAGTTTGGAGAATAAGAAATGGGATTCATGCAGTAAATTGGTGGTTGATTGTTGGCATGGACTTGTGGGGCTAAATAATCTATTTTTGTGCCTTACATGGGGTATTGCCCTTCCTGGGACAAAGGCCCCTGTTGACCTTCCACTCCTCCATTTTCATCCTCCTCCTTCAGACCCCCTTCCTTACCTCCAACCTTTACCTCAGACCCCCTCCCTTGGCCAGACCTCCGCACCCCCTCATCTCTGTCATACTCCCCCGACATCAGATCCCTCCCACTCCCTCTCACCACTCTGTCCACCTTCCCCCTCAGATAATTCCCTCTCTCTGACCTATCTCTCAAGCCCCCCTCCCTCAGACACTCTTGCCCCATCCCTCTGATCCCTTCAAACCATTCCCCCAGAGCCTTCTCCCTCTAGCCCCCTTCCGTCCCCCCAAGACCCCCTGATGGTTACTGAAGCCCTCTCAGTGGGTATGATTACAGAGTGACCACCAGTCTCCTCCCCAAACTCCCTTCATTCCCTCTCTGTCGATGCAGCTGTTAACTCCCTGGATCAGGCCCATCGGACACGGCTTTGCTCTAATTTTAACTGTTGGTATTTCTGGGCGGTCGAGAGCCGAGGTCAGCACATCGCGCTGGCAGAGCGAGTCCCAGAGCCCGGGGAGTACAGGCGGCGTGGGGGAGACCCATCATGGAGACGAAGCCGGAGGCGGACGGGGATGTGGCGCAGAAGAAACGACCGGACAGTAAGAAGGGCAAGAAGCCGATGTTCGTCGGACCACCGCGACCCGCCAGGTCCCTGTTGTGCCTGAGCCTCAAAAATCCGCTTCGCAAATTCTGCACCAGTATCGTGGAATGGAAGTATCCTTGCCGTCGTCTTGGCGGTTGGGGGAGGGAATCGCGGTGTCGAAAGGGAGGGTGGAGCAAGGGAGGGCGGGGGCTGGTGAGAGAGATAGTACTAGGATGGGTGAATGGAGGGGGCAAGATGATGGATGGGTTTGGGTGGGAGGAGAGAGAAGATAAATGCGTGAGGTGTGGTTGCGAGGAGATGGAATGGGAAGAATGGTGAGCAAACAATGATAGGATGGGGAAGGGTAGATTAGATGAAGGCATTGGAGGTGAGATGGAGAAGATCATGGCTGTGATGCGTGTCGGATGGGTAGGGAAGGGGAAGGTGGTGGGTAATCTTTGGTGGTAGGGCGTGTGGAATGGAGAAGATGATGGGTGAATTCAATGAAGAATGGTGGATGAAGTGAAGTGATGGAGGATGGGTGGGGATGTTGAGTTGGAGGATTGGATGAGAACAGAAGGTGGGGTTAGTTGATTGGTGGGGAAAGTATCTGTGTGTCCAGGAGGGACAGAAGAAATATGTTAGTACTGCCTCATAGTTCCAGAGTCCCAGGTTCAATCCTGACACTCCAGTGCTGTCTGCATAGAACTTGCGTCCTCTCCCTGTAACCACATTTGTGCTTTTTTGTACTCTGGTTACCTCTCATATTCTGAACATGTGCTGATGGTTTAAATATTGATTGTATATTATCCCTTAGTATAGGGAGATGGCAAAAGAACCAAAGGAAAATGCGCGAGAGGTGGGTTAAGGGGGAAGTGTGCATGTGGAGGCAGGATGCTTTGGGAAGGTGGACAGGAAAGTCATAGAAAGTTGTGCTGGAGTAATGGCATTCTGGTGGACACTAGCAGGTGAGAATATTAAGGGGGATGTCTGAGAGTGCAAGATGATGCAAAGGATGAATATGGGTTATGGTCTCTGAGAAATGGGGAGAGGGCAGCAAGAGTGGAAGGAGCAGCATGACGTTGAGAATAGTATGGGACAGGCAAGGATGGACTCAAAGGGTAAGACACGTAGAAGGGAGAGAGGGCTGAGAAAGGAGAGGACCAATTGGAATAATGAAGTGCGAAGGTGAAGAGGAATGTGAAGTGGAGAGACTGAGTGAGAGTGGGGAATGTTGTGGTTCCAGACAAGAAGACAATAGCAGAAAGAGAGTGGGGATGGGGAGAGGGAAAAACTAAAGGAGCAGGAATATGTGGAGGGGAAAGGAAGGGTGAGGGAGAGAGTAGAGGAGAAGGAACACAAAGGGTGCGAGGAAAAAGATGAGCAATTAGAGGCGAGGGAGAAAGTGGAAGTCAGTGGGTAGAAGGAAAGGATGGAGATAGATGAGAGGGAAAGTGTGTGGGTGGATATTTATGGGTGAGAAAGAAAGATAGAGAAAGGAATTTGGGGGTGGAAGGAAATGCAGGGCAGTGAAGAAAACGAATGGCATGTTTGCCTTCATAACAAGGGTTGAGTATAGGAGCAAAGAGGTTGTTCCGCAGTTGTACAGGGTCCTAGTGAGACCACACCTGGAGTATTGTGTGCAGTTTTGGTCTCCAAATTTGAGGAAGGACATTCTTGCTATTGAGGGAGTGCAGCGTAGGTTCACAAAGTTAATTCTCGGGATGGTGAGACTGTCATATGCTGAGGGCTTGTATACTCTGAAATTTAGAAGGATGAGAGGGGATCTTAATGAAACGTGTAAGACTTTTAAGGGTTTGGACACACTAGAGGCAGGAAACATGTTCCCGATGTTGGGGGAAGTCCAGAACCAGGGGTCACAGTTTAAGAATAAGGGGTAAGCCATTCAGAACGGAGATGAGGAAACACTTTCTCACACAAAGAATTGTGAGCCTGTGCAATTCTCTGCCTCAGAGGGTGGTGGAGGCCGGGTGGATACTTTCAAGAGAGAGCTAGAAAGGGCTCTTAATGATAGCGGAGTCAGGGAATATGGGGAGAAGGCAGGAACGGGGTACTGATTGTGGATGATCAGCAATGATCACATTGAATGGTGGTGCTGGCTCGAAGGGCCGAATGGCCTACTCCTGCACCCATTGTCTATTGTCTATAAAGAGCAGAGTGGCAGAGGCAGAGGAAGAATGGTGGTAATTAAGAGACAGAAAAGAAGCTTATGGAGAGAGCAAGAGTTTGAAAAAAAAATGGAGGGATGAGAAATGGAGCAGGGAGAGGATCAGGGAAGGGTGAGTGACAGGAAGGAGGGAGAGGAGAGAGTCAGATACTGGAGAGATTAGAACGCGAGAGAGGAAAATATGAAGAAAGGAAAGTTGTCAAGGAACATAAATCTTGAGCAATTAAGGAGTGTGTGAGTATGAGTTTTCTCACACTGTGGTGAATCTCTGGAATTCACTGCTGTCAGGGGTTGTGGTGGAGAGCTGCAGATCATTCAATACATAGTTAGAGATAGGTAAACATTTGAATCTAGGAATTGATGTTTTGTGTAACTGATGGAGTTGAGGACAGCATAGATCAGACATGAATATATTGAGTCATGGTTTAAGCTTGAGGGGCTGAGTGGCCTACTGGTGTTCCTATTTTCTTTTGTTCCTATGTCCCTGTGAGTGGAAAAAAAATGGGGGAGACTTAAGTGATGAAGGTAGGTAGTGGGGAAAGTGAGAGAGAGCATGGGAGGAGATGAAACAGGAGAGATAGGGTGAAGTACTAAACTGAGGAAGAGAAGGGAGCAGAGAAAGAAGGACTAATGAGAAAGGGAATGGGAGGGAAAAGGGCAAATGGAAGGGTGAGGAGAAGTGGGAGTGGATGGAGATAGTGAGGAGAGGATTAGGGTATGAGATGGACAGGAGTAGGGAGGTAGGCTGAGGGAGAGTGGCCGAAAGGAAGAGGAGTAGTTGTGGGGTACGGAATTTAGAGAATTGGAGTATGGTGGAGAGATGGGGGGGAAATGGTGCATGTAGAAGGAGAGTGGCGAAGTTTGTTGGTGAGGGGGAAAGTGTCGATAGAAGAAGCTGGGGGAGGCCGAAAGAGGAGTGGTGAGAAAGAATGGGGAGAGATTAGTGTTAGAACTGGGTAGAAGAGGAGGAGGCTGGGGAATGTTATTAATTTATGAATGTGGGTGTGGGAAAAGTGGGGAGGAGTGATGGAGTAGGGAGGAAGAGACAGAAAATCACACGCTGAAAGCAGCAAAGAGACAGGAATAGAGTGTTGTGAGTGTGACGGGAGATGCCTTTTGACATGGTTTGTGCAGCTGTCCCTGGTTTCAATCCATATTTGGTCAGCTACACCCAGCTTACTCTGGTCACTGAGCTTCTCTCTTGTATTAAAAGGAATTGCTGGCCTTCTCTAGCTTGTTATTACCAAGACTCTAAAAACTGCAGCTCAGTAATGTTCTTGGTCTCTGACAGAGACACTCTTGTACAACAATAACTGCATCGCTGTAAATTTCCGCCTTTATACTGTGATGAAAGTGGGGAGGCAGGCTAGTGGGAGCTTACGTTGTAGCTAGTTTACAGATGAAGTAATCTGGAAGGCTAGACTAAGGATCTGCTGACGCAAGTTCATATTCATCCGATCATTGTAACTAATATTCCACAGTGCTGAAAGGTTTCTAATTACCCTCTCATTATATCCTTTGTAAAAGGTGATCAGAGGTAAACGTAGTGGTCTACTTCTGGCCTCTATTCCTACCTCCAATGCGCCTCCCCACCTTCCCCATACCCAATCATCTCCTCTTCTGCCCAGTTCTAATGCTACTTTGTCCCTTTTGCCTCCACCTCTATCTACCCACCCTTCCCCAGGCCTCTCCCCACTACTGTTTTGTCCCTTCTATCGACACTCTCCCCTTCCCAACAACCCTCCCCATCTACGTTCACCTCCCCATCTTTGTACTATATTCCTTTTCTCAATATTTCTATTGCACAAACCCACCCTCTTTCCTTCTCACTATTATTCCCATCATTATTATTTGTTGTTTAACCAGCATTGGGAAGATAGGAATAGGAATACTTTATTGCCACATGTGACTGGTTACAGTGAAATTCTTTGCTTGCATACGCAATGTATACATTCTATACATGTATTCTAACTAACATGGAAATTAATAATGTAGTAAATCATGTCTCATGAATTTGGCTAATTTTATATGAAGAGGTGACCAAGAATATTGACAAAGAGCAGGACAGCAGACTTTATCTAAGTGAATTTAGCAAGGCTATTGTCAAGATCCGATATAGGCTGATCGGGAAGATTACAACACTTGGGATACAGCATGCACTAGCCTATTGGATAGAATATTGGCTTGGTGATAGGTGCCAAAGTGTGGTAGTGGAGGGTTGTTTTCAAGAGTGGAGGCTATGAGTAGCTGCATGTCGCAGGGTTTGGTGCTGGGTCAAATATTGTTCATAATATATTAATCATTTGGATGAGAAAGTTGGTAGCATGATTAGTAACTTTGTAGATGACACCAAAATTGGTGGTAAAGTGGGCACTAAAGAATATTGGCTAATGGTATAATAGGACATTGATAACTGGGTATTCGTGCCAAGAAATGTCAGATGAAATTTAACTCAAAGTGATGCAATTTGGGAAGACACAAAGAATGGCAGGGCCCTGGGGCGTGTTGTTGAACAGTAAGGTCCAGGAGTACAGGGACGTAGTTTCCTGGAAATGGCGACACATGCTTGTCAAGAATGTCAAGAGTGTTTTGTTGTCATAAGTCCCGGATGGGACAATGAAATTCTTACTTGCTGCAGCATAACAGAATATGTGAATATGTAAACATAGTACACGACAGAGGAAAAGAAAAAAAAGAATGAGTTCAATAAATAACAAATATAGTGCAAATAACAAATGATAATATAGTCTTTTGCAGTTCAGAGCTCAGAGCTTATTTGTTGTTGTGTTTAATAGCCTGATGGCTGTAGGGAAGAAGCTGTTCCTGAATCTGGATGTTACAGTTTTCAGGCTCCTGTACCTTCTTCCTGATGGCAATGGTGAGATGAGTGTGTGGCCAGGATGGTGTGGGTCCTTGATGATTTTGGCTGCCTTTTTGAGGCAGCGACTACGATAGATCCCTTCAACGGTGAGGAGGTCAAAGTCAGTGATGGACTGGGTAGTGGTCAAAACTTTTTGTAGTCTTTTTTGCTCCTGGACGTTCAAGTTATCGAACCAGGCCACGATGCAACCAGTCTGAATGCTCTCTACCGTGCACCTGCAGAAGTTTAGGAGAATCCTCTTCGACATACTGACTCTCTGTAATCTTCTCAGGATGTAGAGTCATTGATGTGCCTTCTTTATAATTGCATAGGTGTGCTGTGTCTAGGAAAGATCTTGGGAAATATGCACGCCCAGGAATTTGAAGTTATTGACCCTCTCCACCATTGTCCCATTGATATGAACAGGATTGTGGGTCCTCATCCTTCCCCTACCAAAGTCCACAATCAGTTCCTTGGTCTTACTGATGTTGAGAGCCAGGTTGTTGTGGTGGCACCATTTGGTCAGTCGGTCGATCTCACTTCTATACTCTGACTCATCCCCATCTGTGATTTGTCCAACCACAGTGGTGTCGTCAGCGAACTTGATGATGGAGTTTGCATTATGTCCGGCGTGGCAGTCCTATCTAACGCCTGCTCTCTGCACCTGGAACACGTGGAGGTGAAGTGCCACCCCTTCTACCTACTGAGGGAATTCACCTCCATCATCCTGACTACGGTCTACATCTTACCCCAGGCAGACGTATGACTGGCACTGGAGGAGCTGCACTCTGTGGTCAACAAGCAGCATACAGTCTACCCCAAGGCGTGTATCACCGTAGGTAACCTGAAGAAATTGCTCCCTAACTTCCACCAACATGTCTCCTGCAGCACCAGAGGATCAAACACTCTTGACCACTGCTACACGACCATCAAAGACACCTATCACTCTATCCCTCGCCCTCACTTCAGAAAATCCGACCACTCAGCGGTGCTGCTTCTTCCTGCATACAGGCAGTAACTGCAGAGAGCACCCCCAGAGGTGAGGACTGTACAGAGCTGGTCGGGGGAGGCAGAGGAACAACTCCAGGACTGCTTGGAGTCTGTAGACTAGGCAATGTTCAGGGACTCGGCAAACGGACCTGAATGAATACACCACAGTTGTCACAGACTTCATAAGGAAATGTGTGGAGGACTGCGTTCCATCAAAAACCTTCCGAGTGTTTTCTAACCAGAAGCCTTGGATGAACCATGAGATCCGCATTCTTCTGAAGACCAGATCCCGGGCATTCAGGTCCAGCGATGCAGAGGTCTATAAGAAGTCCAGATACGACCTTGGTAAGGCCATCAAAAAGGCCAAATGGCACACCGACTGTGGGAGGGCTTGATTGTCATCACCTCCCACAAGGCGAAATCAGGAGGCAGCTCAAACGACAGCGAAGCATCACTCCCCGACAAGCTCAATGCGTTCTACGCACGGTTCGATAGGGAGAACACTGATGTGCCTTCCCGAGCCCCCATTCGCCCCGTCGGTAATACAGTCACAGTCACAGAGGCCGATGTCAGAGGATCCTTCAGGGGGGTGAACCCTCGGAAAGCGCCTGGACATGATGGTATACCTGGTCGAGTTCTCAAGACCTGTGCAGACCAACTGGCGGAAGTTTTTGCAGACATTTTCAACCTCTCACTTCTGAGGTCTGAGGTTCACACCTGCTTTAAGAGGGCATCAATAATGCCAGTGCCCAGGAAGAGTAAGGTGTCGTGCCTCAATGACTATCGACCAGTGGCACTAACATCTGTGGTGATGAAGTGCTTTGAGAGGTTGGTTATGGTGCACATCAACTCCTACCTCAACAAGAAACACGACCCACTACAGTTTGCATACCACCACAACAGGTCAACGGAGGTTCTCCACTCCGCATTGGACCACTTGGACAATAAAAATACTTACGTCAGGCTGTTGTTTATAGATTACAGCTCGGCGTTTAATACCATCATTCCTTCCAAGCTGGTTACCAAGCTCACGGAACCGGGCCCATGTGCATCCCTCTGCAGTTGGAATCTCGACTTCTTCATCCACAGACCACAGTATGTTCGAATTGGAGGAACCACTTCATCGTCAGTAACAATTAGTACGGGAGCACCTCAAGGCTTCGAGCTCAGTCCCCTGCTTTACTCACTTTATACCCATGATCTTTATCGGCTGTAGCATTGAATACAAGAGTTGGGACATTATATCATGTTTGCACAGAACATTGGTTTGACTGTATATAATATTATGTACTGTTCTAGACCCCACACCACAGGAATTGTGATGAAGGTAGAGAAAGTGCAGAAGCGATTCACAAGGTTATTGCCTGGATTGGGGAGATTAGATAGACTGGATCTGTTTTCTCTGGCGCAAAGATGGCTAAGACATGACCTGATGGAGGTATATACACTTCTGACATGCCTAGATCGGTAGACTGACAGAATCTGTTTCCCACAGTGAAGGTATCTAACACTAAAAGCCATAGGCTGAAGGGGAGAGGGAAGTTTAAGGATATCTGAGGATTAGTTGGTATCTGGAGTAAGCTGCCAGAGGAGGAGTTGGATAAAGGAACAGCAACGGCATTTAAGAGGCATCTGGACAGTTGAGGGGTATGGAATTAATGCAGGCAACTGCGATAAGGCACGATGGTCTTTGTAGATTCTGTGAGTCAAAGGGCCTGTTTCAATGCTATACAACCCAATTATTTCAATTTCACAGCTTTTGTACTAAATGGTCAGAATGTATCTATTTATTTTCATGATTCACAGATGTATTGGGAAGTGGCAATTTAATCTAATCAGAACCATAGATCTATCTGACTGCTGTAATTGGAGGGTTAGCATATGAATCAAAATACTGGCTGAGGAATTCTAAGATTTTCCCTTTGCCCTGAATGGGCAGCTTGTGATGGCTTAAGCCCTTGTCTTCATTGTATCTTTTGTTTTCCCTTTGATCATTGTGGGATCTTTGACCGTGCCGGGAATATAGATTTTGAGTGTTGACAGTTGGCCATTCAATCGAAGAAAATGATGTGATGATTATTGCTGCAAGAAGAATCCTGAAACATTGCCTATTCATGACCTCCAGAAATGTTGCCTGACCAGCTGAGTTACTCCAGCACTTTGTGTTCTATGCAAGATTCAAGCATCTGGAGGTCTTTGTGTCTCCATTGCTGCAATGATGTTAGGCTTGGGGAGAACCTGTTGAAGAGGATTTTCCAGAGAAATTGTTGAGGTTATCTCCCCAGGTTCTTTGGGAAATATAAAAAAGTTATTTAGGTTTCAAATTAATAGAGAAAGGCATGGATGCAAAAGTTGTGCACCTGGAATCTGATGTTATTCCATAGGTCATAGTGAAGATATGTTGAAGATATTTTCCAAAAGAAACGTTCATGTATTGGATCTAATATTGAATTTTATTATCAATGTGTGGCTTTCAAAATAAGTCAAAGTCAAATTTATTCGTCACATGCACCAACCAAGGTACAGTGAAATGAATTTGCCATGCAGCGATACAGTTGAAAAAAAGAACACACAAAGCACAACAAAATCCAACACAAACATTCGCCACAGCATTCTTCACTGTGCTGGAAGGCACCAACGCTCAGTCAGTCCTCCTCCCTTGTTCATCTGTGGTCGGGGCCACAAACACTCCACAGTCGCCACTACGGGCAGCCGGATGTACAGGCCCTCTCTTTGGGATGATCAAAACTCCGACGTTGGGATGGTCGAACACACTCCGCGGCTTGGAGTGCCACTTTCCTACCGGAGTCAGCGGCTTCAGGATACTATAGGCCGCAGGCTGGTGGTAGGAGCACTTCTCTGGCGATTCCCAGCAAGGGATCCCAGACTCCGGAGGTAAGCCCACGCCACTCCCGCGGCTAAAAGCTCCGCAGACTACGGCCCCAAGATGTCAAAGTCACAAGGCCAGCGATCGGAGCACTCCTCTCAGGCGACCCCCGGCAAGGGCTCGCCCCCGCTCCGCGATGGAAAAGTCCACGCTGCGTCCGCTGCTGAAGCTCCGGGCCCGTCTCCGGGAAAGGCCACCCCAATCCAAGGTGATAGGCCGCGAGAGGGGAGGCGGAGAAGCGACATGGAAAAAGTCGCCTCTCCATGAGGAAGTGACCGAAAAACGGTTCCCCCCTTTTCCCCCCCACCACCCCGCACACAAGACACACTGAGAGACACCAAAACAAACACTTGGTCACACCAACAAAAAACCAAAAAATCAAAATAACAAAACCTCTGCTGGCAGGGCAGCCAACTCGCAGCGCCCCCAACCAAAAATAAAATAAAGCTTTGATTGGGCCTAAATCTTCCCTCTTTCGACGAATGCAATCAACCCAGCATGCACAATCAAATAAGATCAATAGAACAAGTTGTCCTACAACTTTAGGCTGTGCACGCCATACACAAGAAGAAGAAATATATTGGGTATTGGTGGTTAATGATATATTTGTCAGATTGGTCTTTCTAAATGTCCAAGTCTGAAGATCGTCCATTCTGATTTGACGTCGATCCTGTAGAGAAAGCGTCGTCAGTGAGGAATAACATGAATGTACAAAGATGAACAACAAAATTGTGATGAAGCACCCTTGCTTGTTTGGATGAAGATGGGGATTGCCTTTAAACCTTTGTAGGTCTCAGGACCTGTGTCAATTTTGTAGGGCGGTCATGAAAGAGTTAATCGCTGAGGGCTTGTAGGGTATTAGGTAGTGAACTTTATCAGTCAAATTGGGCCTAAGTCTTCCACTGTGTAAATTGTCAAAAGCTTTTGCCACATGAATTTAAGCTATGTACGATAACTGATTATAGTATTTTTCTTGGAGCTGCTCTGTGAAATGGTTTGAATCTACAGGGAGGAATGTTTTGGCAATATTTAGGGTACAATTAAGAAGTATAGAGGGAAGAATTTCCCAGTGAGGCAGAGTGGGGCAATAGTTCAGTATTTTCCTCACAAGTTTAAGTTCCTTAGAATGTTGTCATTGTTCCATATTTGGAGAATGCGTTTGTGCAGTTTTGCAACTGGTTATGGTTGAAGAGTCCCAGCAGTCCAGATTTGCTGCACTGTTGCTCCTGCCCTGCTTGATGCATCATACTACTTTCTTAAAGGGTAAACTGATGGACAATTCTTCTTTCAGTGGTGAGAGTTCTCCATGAAATTGTTTTATTTCCCCGTAGGAGCATTGCTGGAGATTTGGCCTGTGGAAGCACCATAAATGTACCATGTGGCCTGACAAAAGTTCCACATGTAATTCTTGTCAGCGTAGAGCTAGCTCTTCCTGGTCTTGCTCCCAATTGGTTTTGATGTCACCTATATGCCTTTGAGTTTGTAATTTAGCTGCTACTCTGATACTTTCTTTTGCTGGTGCAAGATATTGTTTTCCCACAAAATAACTTAATTTTGAGTTGAAGTCTTGAATCATTATTTTCATAGTTTGACCCTGCAGTTGGTAGGTAATGTTGGAAATTGATTCAGAACACTGAGTGGATGGCGTTGACCTACTTGTGTCTCCCAGTGCTCTCAAGGGCTATAGTCATGGCCACATTTTGTATTGATATAAATGCTTGTGAACTCTTTTTAGGAAGTTGGTATTCATTTTCTTTTGCATTGACTTTGGCTGCTTTTCTCCAGGATGGGCTAGATAAACCAATGGTATACACAGCAGTTTTGATCTTGACAGTGCCATTACAGAGATATTGAAGCAAATTTGAATCACCAATATGTCACCAAGGAGAAGCGCTTCTCCCTTAGAAAAATTGCTCAGGACTTGATCAAGCTTGGAATCGACCAGTTCCTTGTTCCTATTTGCTGATAAAGGTGGCATGCTGATTGCTTCTGGGTATGAGATGAAAGGTAGCAGTGATGAACTCTAGAAAGTGATTGATGAGCTTGTTGTTAATGGCAAGTTTGAAGATGTGAATGGCTGTCCTTAGGTTCCTCTTTCCAGCAGAAAGTGAGAATCACCCTTTTATCAATTGACCTTGTGTCTTCATCTTGCCTTGCTCAAGGAACCAATGCTGATGTTACATCTCACAGGTTTCCTGTGATAGCAGTACTTTGGTAATTCACTATATTAGTTATCTATCAGGATGTAACTATGTTTAAAAATAATTATCTCCTTCCAGTTTTAACTGCAGAGAGAAAAAGAGAAAAGATTACTGTGATTACAGATTCTTCATAGACAGAAGCAGGAGAATTAATTATAGGGAATAAAAAAACGACAAACGGCTGGAGGAATTCAGTGTGCCAGACTGCAACGTTGGAGGGAAATGGGCAGACGAAAATTGGGTAGACGAGAGTAAAGAGGAGATAGCTGACTGATGGAGTAAAGAGCTAGTAGAAAGAGGTAGAGATGGATTAATTGTTCCTCAGGACAGCTTTTGCTGCAGAGGTTCTGAAAGGCTACAAGGACCTGTAGATGCCGTTTTACAAAACACAAGGTTCTATAGTAAGTCAGCTGGTCAGGCAGCATCTCTGGAGAGTGTGGATCGGTTGGTTTTGAGGGGCTGTTGTTACCAGTAGTGGAAAAACATCACAATCCTCAAATGCAGGAGTTCTAGTGTTCTAGTCAAGGAGGTCAGTGTGAAGATGATTGGAGATCCTATCTTGTCCTGCCATGTGGAGCTTTAATACTGTGTTCTGTTTTATCCACTGTTGACAACTTCAAAAGTGTATTGCAATCTGAAACCTCATGTCAGACCTATTCACGCTGAAGCAGTACAAGACACTGGTCACTTTGTTCCTGGGATCATTAGAACAAGAACATTTCTCAAAATGTGACGGGCTGAATCTAAGACAACTGGCGCTGCGTGTGCCCTGTGAGAGTTTGATAGAACAGTGTTGAAAGAGCATTACTTTATGCATTCTGTGCCAAAACTACCTAGGATGTATTTGGTACAGCCATGTGGACGGAGATTTATTCCACACTTGTGCTGAAACCTTTCAGGAATTAATTGATGGACTTCAATGGTGCAATGTGAGGGAATATTTCACAAACTAACATTTCATTCCCCACGATTTAGCAGGTGATGGGTAATTGAAGTTTTTCTGAATTTAAGGGGATCTGCTGAAGCAACTAGAGAGAAATTCATTCTAAGCTTTACTACCCTTTTGAAATCAAAACTGTAAATTCTCAAAGCATTCACAGAGAAGGAGACAGTTAACATTTCAGGTCAATGATCTTCTATCAGACCTTCTGATGAAAGATCATCGACTTGAAACATTAATTTTGTTCTCTCATTTTTGTAGATGCTGTTTGGACATCTTCTTGCATTTGCCATGTGCCCATTTTGGTTTTTATTTCAGATATCAAACATCCGCAATAGTAAGATTCTGTTTAAGTGGTTTGGACATTAAAGCTCACTTTTTTATCCACTGAGTGCCATACCCTACCTGTGAATCTTTGCCAAGGAATATGAGAGGCAGTTTTATTTGTAGAAGTAGAGGTCAGTGGGGATCGTTAGACAGCGAATCGTTTTCCTTGATTGCATTGACAGACCGTTCGAAATTATCATCCTCATTACCATCTTCGCCAATTGTGTGGCCCTCGCTGTGTTCCAGCCTCTTCCAGAAGATGACACCAATTTGTTGAATTTCAAGTTGGTAAGTAGAGTGTGAATATGCATTGAAAATGACTCCGTACGCAATTGAGCATAATGACGGTGTAAAATCATAAGTGATAGGAGCAGAATTAGGCCATTCGGCTTACTCCACCATTCAATCATGGCTGATCTATCTCTCCCTCCCAACCCCATTCTTCTGCCTTCTCCCCATGACCTCTTACACCTGTGCTAATCAAGAATCTATCAATTTCTGCCTTAAAAATATCCACTGACATGGCCTCCACAGCCTTCTGTGGCAAACGATTCCTCACCACCCTCTGATTAAAGAAATTCCTCCTCATCTGCTTCCAAAAAGAGCGTCCTTTAATTCTGAGACTATGACCGCTAGTCCCATCTCCCACTAGTGGAAACATCCTCTCCACATTCACTCTATCCAAACCTTTCACTGTGCTGAAAGGCTCACCGTCTGGCGAGATTGG
Organism: Raja brachyura; assembly: GCA_963514005.1. The sequence continues at coordinate 15,190,163 of OY740804.1, read as the reverse complement.
GGAAATCGGGAGAGATCAACACTCTGGCACAGACCTTTCCCTCTGTCTTAAATAATTCCCAATACCACGAGGAAACCATTTTGAAATAACAGATAATCCAAATTATGGGAGAGATGTAGAGAGAATTTGCTGTACGTTCAACCTGGAATGTTATCAGAGAGCTTGCATATGATGGAAAAAGCTGCATGGTCACTTGAGCTTTTGAATATGTGAGATTCTTCACTGATCGAAACCAGTGAGTAGGTCCAGACTGGAACTCTAGACTGGTATCTAGTGTTCCTTCTCTCTCTCCGTAGCTTGTGTTATTATCTTCCTGTTCTGTCATCCCAGCCAGAGGATATGGCTTTTCCAGCCCTATGCATCTATTGTTTGGGATTTTATTAACTTGCAAATCCCAGCTAAAAGCGAAGAGCGACATTCGAGGTCACCAGTGGCTGGATGATATGTTAGCTTTTACATTGTCATTATGTGGGTTGAATTGTGAGTTGGGCGAATAAAACAGCTAATGTATTAATAAATTATAACACATAGCTAAGCTGTAAGTTTACTGATTGGAAATCCCAATGGTTTGGCATTTAACACACCAGGTACTGTTCAGCAGCACCAAAGTCCCTAGCATGTTGAACTGTAGCTATCACAAAGTTAAGAAAAGTGCAGGAATTAATTACTTAATTATATAAACCAGTAATCTAGGTTAGTATTAAAAAATATTAACCTGAGAGAGTTATACCAATGATTTGGACGAGAATGTAAAATGCATTATTAGTAAGTTTGCAGATTACACTAAAGTAGGCGGTATGGTTGATAGTGAAGAATAAGTGTACAGTGATAGTGTATAAGTGATAGTGTATAAGTTGAGATGTTTCATTAAAGTTGTACAAGACATTGGTGAGGCCACATTTGGAGTAAGTTTTGGTAGGAAGATGGAAGTTGGTTATTAAGATGGAAATAATACAGAGAAGATTTACAAGGTGTTGCCAGGATTGAGGGGATGAGCTATGGGGAGAGGTTGTGCAGGCTAAAACTTTATTCTTTGGAGCACAGGAGCCTGAGGGATGACCGTATACAGGTGTATAAAATCATGAGGGGAATAGATAGGGCGAATGCACAGTCTTGTACCCAGGGTAGGGGAATCAAAAACAAGAGGACATAGGTTTAAGGAGAAAGATGCAAGATATAATAGGAAACCAAGGGGCAACTTTTTGACTCAGAAGGTGGTGGGTATAACTGCTGTGGGAACGTACTGCCAGTGGAAGTTGTTGAGGCAGGTACTTGGACAAGCACATGGATAGGAAAAGTTTACTTAAACACTAGCTCATGGGACTAGCTTAGATGGGACATATTGGTCAGTATGGACGAGTTAGGTCAAAGGGGCAATTTTCATGGTGTATGACTCTATGGCTAGTTGATGGATATTTAACTTGATTTCTACTATGTCCAGGCGTGGTTGGGTTTTTGAGTGAATGCATGATAAATGATAAATACAATGATAAATAAAATGATGAGTGCAAAAGAGCAGAATGGTACAAGATTGTGATGCAAACAAATCCGAAGCAGTGATAAAAAAAAGAAATAGAAGAATGCAATAATGAATGAGGTAGAGTTAAGAGGAAGAGCATGTTGTAATGCCTCTGGGAATGGAGTGTGACCAAGCTGATCGGTTTCGGAGTCGAATAGCATTTGGGAAATAGCTATTCTTAAATATGGATGCTTGAGCCTTCAAACTCTTGTACATTTCCCCAGAGTCATCAGCAAGACCAAGTGTAGACTCGGTGTCTATTTCACGGAATACTTGCTAACCATTTTTAACTCCCCTTCCCATTCCCATCTTAAGCTTTTCTAAAATGACCTCCTCCACTGCTGGACTGGAATACTTGACCGTGTGGACAGTGCTAAATGCTTTCTCCTGTGATTCTGCTGTTGGAATAACCAAAGTCTCACACCGTGATTAAGGTCCAAAGACTTTAGTTACAGCATAGGTAACTTCATACTAGCACGTTACTCTAAAAGTGTGAGAACAAGGCAGGGAAGCTTTCTGTTAAACTAGGGTTATTGATTGGGGACGATCAGCCATGATCACAATGAATGGCGGTGCTGGCTCGAAGGGCCGAATGGCCTCCTCCTGCACCTATATTCTATGTTTCTAGTGGGCGTAACTACAAAGTATGACTCATAACATCTACAATTGTGGGTTGTGGTGGAAGGTCGCTATTCTGGCTGGTGATCTGTGACCAGTCATGGTCCTCATGTATCTTTGCTGGGACATCTACTCTATGTGATATAAATAAATTACTTTTATGTTAATGACAATCCTTGTTTGAGGCGTACCGTGACCCTATCCCCGAACTCTACCTCCGCTACATTGACAATTGCATTGGTGCTACCTCTTGCACCCATGCAGAACTCACTAACTTCATCCATTTTACTACTAATTTCCATCCAGCACTCAGGTTCACCTGGACCATTTCCGACATCTCCCTACCATTTCTAGACCTCACTATCTCCATCGCAGGTAACAGACTAATGACCGACATCTACTACAAACCCACTGACTCTCATGGCTATCTGGACTACACTTCTTCCCACCCGGCTTCCTGTAAGGACTCTATCCCCTACTCCCCATTCCCCCGTCTACGCCGCATCTGCACGCAGGATGAGGTGTTCCAAACCAGGGCATCAGTGTGCCCTCATTCTTTAAGGAGTGGGGGTTCTCCTCTTCGACTATAGATGAGGCTTTCACTAGGGTCTCTTCTATGTCCCGTAGCTCCGCCCTCACTCCCCATCCCCCACCCGTAACAAGGACAGAGTCCCCCTTGTCCTCACCTTCCACCCTACCAGCCGTCACATACAACAGATAATCCAACATTTTCGCCACTTCCAACGGGATCCCACCACTGGCCACATCTTCCCATCTCCTACCCTTTCAGCTTTCCGCAGAGACCGCTCCCTCCATAACTCGCTGGTCAATTTGTCCCTTCCCACCCAAACTCCCCCCTCCCCTGGTTCTTGCAAATGCAGGAAATGCTACACTTCTCGCTTTACCTCCCCCTCGACACCATCCAACGACCCAAGCAGTCTTTCACCTGAACCTCCTCCAACCTCATCTATTACATCCGCTGCTCTAGGTGTCAACTGCTCTACATCGGTGAGACCAAGCGCAGGCATGACGATCGCTTCGTCCAACACCTCCGCACAGTTCGCATTAACCAACCTGATCTCCCGGTGGCTCAGCACTTCAACTCCCCCTCCCATTCCGAATCCAACCTTTCTGTCCTGGGCCTCCTCCATGGCCATAGTGAGTCCCACCGATAAGATAGTTTACACCCCAGCGGTATGAACGTTGACTTCTCCAATTTCAGGTAGTCCTTGCTATCTCCCTCCTTCCCCTCCCTTTCCCTCTTCCTTCCCTTTCTTCTTCCTGCCCACCCCCCGCCCCCACAGCAGTCTGAAGAAGGGTCTTGACCCGAAATGTCACCTATTCCTTCGCTCCATAGATGCTGCCTCACCCGCTGAGTTTCTCTAGCATTTTTGTCTACCTTTTATGTAAATGACGATGGGTTAGTTAATAAATTTGTAGATTACACGAGGTTTGCGTGGAGCAGCAGACTGTGAGGAAGACTATCAAAGTTTACAGTAGGATATAGATTAACTTCAAAAATAGGCAGAGAAATGGCAGATGGAGTTTGTCCGAGCATGTGTGAGGTGTTACACTTTAGGAGATTGAATGTAAGGGGAAGGTATACAGTTGATGGTAAGACACTGAACAACATCGCTGCGTAGAGGGATCTCGGGTTCCAGGTACATAGCTCCCTGACAATGAAATGCAAGTAGATAGAGTGGTCAAGAAAGCGAATATAATGCCTGCCCTCATTGGTCACGCCATTGAATGTGTGTCAGGAAGTCCACCAGTATACAGACGATTGAGTTTTGCGATCATGTCTTATGAATTTGATTGAGTTTTTTTGAAAACGTTGACAAGGGCAAGGCCGTAGATGTTGTCTTTACAGACATCAGCAAGGTCGTTGATAAGGTTCCACATGGTAAGCTGCTCTGGAAGGTGAGATCACATGGGATCCAGGGAGAGGTAGATAACTGAGTACAGAACTAGTTTCATGGAAGGAATCCGAGAGTAGTGGTGGAAAGGTGAAGTCTGGAGGCTTGTATTGGAGACCTGTGATCAGGGGTGTGCTCAGGGATTTGTGCCAAACCCATTGCTGTTTGTTGTTTATGGCACTTGTATTATATCAATATTTATATCAATGATTTGGATGAGAATGTACAAGGCATAATTAGTAAGTTTATAGGTGACACTAAAATGGATGGTATGGGAGATAATAAAGATGGTGTGGCGTCAGCCTAAACATGGGCCACTTATGCTCAAACCCTCGTCAAGATATACGAGGGCGGGCACGTGACGTCATGGGCTGGAGGGAGTGTCCTGGTACTTAAGGTCTCTTACCTCGAGACCTAGAGGAGTCAACAGGTAGCTGAGCCCGAGAGTACAACCTCGCTCAGCTACAGCAACATTGTAATATGGTTAGCGCACCAACTTAACGTGTCACCACTGAATAAACAACAGTTTGAACCGGACTGACGTCTCACCTTTATTCACCACGTTTGATGCCGCTACAATGGTTATCAAAAATGATAGCAAGCTTTTCAAGTGGGCTGAGGAATGGTTAATGGAGTTTAATGCAGTAAAGTGTCAGGTGTTGCATTTGGGGAAATCAAACCAGGGCAGGGCCTTCACAATAAATGAAACGACTCTGGGGAGTGCTGCAGAGCAGAGGGATCTAAGAATACAGGTACACAGTTTCTTTAAAATGACATCACAAATATAGAGTAATAAAGAAGCAACATTCTCATTAAGAGGGTGATAAGTATATAGAACGAACTGCCAGTGGAGGTTGTTGAGGCAAGTACTATAACAGTAGTTAAAAGACAAGTACATGGACAGGAAAGGTTTTGAGGAATCTGGGCCAAACATGGACAGATCTGACTAGCTCAGATGGTGTATCTTGGTCGGTATGGATGAGTTGTACTGAATGGGCTTGCTTCCATGCTGTATGTCTCTATGACAAAGGCATGATGCAGCTTTATAGGATGTCATTTAGGTAGCATTTGGAGTATTCTAGTTCTGGCCTCCGATTTCAGAATAAATGTGGAGATGATGCAGAAATGGGTTTGCCAGAATGTTACCACCAGGATTAGATGGTATTACCTGTAATGAGACGATGGACAACCTGTGATTGTTTTCTTTGGAACGCCAGAGACTGAGCGGAGGCCTTATAGAAGTATATACAATTGTATGAGACATAAATAGGGTAGATAGGCAGAACCTTTTTTCCAGATGGAAATGTTAAGGCGTGGAGATCAAACTTGAAGTGAGGGTACACCCATAATGTCCTTGAAGTGAGGGTCCTTGAAGTCCTTGAAGTGAGGTACACCCACAATGCTGTTGGGAGGGAGTTCCAACGTTTTGACACAGCAATGCTGTGGGAATGGCGATATATTTACAAGTCAGGTCGGTGTGTGGTTTGGTGGTGTTAAAAACGGAGAAAAGGATAAACTGATTAGTTGTAAGCCAGTTGTGGGGAAATTATTGGCATGAATTCTGTGGCACAATACCAATTTTAATTTGGAAAGGCACAGATTAATCGGTGATGGTCAAAATGTATTTATTAAAGAGAGATTGGGTTTGCATTTATTTAATTTTTGGTAGTATTGATAAGGTCAATGCTTTTGTTGTTGTTATAATGGATTTTAGCAAGACTGCTGACAAGATCCCACATGGCAAGATAGTCACAAAAATAAAAGTTGATGAGATACAAAAGAGAGTGACAAATTGGATGTAAAATTGACTCAGTGACACAATGCAAATGGTAATTGTTGGCAAGTATTTTCATGACTGGCAGGCTGTTATTAATGTGTTTCCATGGGGTTCTGTGCTCTGTCCTTGGCTGTTTTTTTGTAGTTATTAAACATTTGTGCCGAAATGTGAACCATGTTAACGAAACATGACATGATGCAAAAGTTGGCTGTGTGGTGGACCATGAGGAGGAAACCTTTCGGGTGGCAGAAATGGAACTTGACAAATGGAATTTTGTTCAAAGACGTGTGAAGTGTGCATATTGGATAGGACAGCAGGCAAGACTTGATCAGCAGTAAGAATACTACGTGTGGATCTGAGACACCATAAATGCAAGTTCACAGATCCGGGAAGGCAGCAGGGCAAGTAGATAAAATGGTTAAGGTATATTCGGGACATTTGCCATTGTTGGTGGAGACACAGAGTACAGGAGCAAGGCTGTCACAAGTGAACTGCTTAGCCTGAGTAAAGTGCATTGTTCTTGTTATAGCTTCAGGGAGGATGTGATAGCAGTCAGGAAGCTATAGAGGGCTACTAGATTTCCTCGGTGACTCTTGGAAATTTGATGATGATCCAAGGCTGGAAAGTTATCAGCCTGAGGAGAGACCAGCAGGCTGGGATTCTTTCCTTTGAAACAAAGGAGATTGGGGAGTATTAAATGAGATGTGTAGGTGTATGACCTGCATCAACAGGTGGACTTATTTTCTTTTATAAGGGGATCAATAATTAACAGGGATAGATTAGTGTTTATTGGATTAGAGGGGTGTTGAGAACAAAATTTCTTTATCCAATCTAGAACAATGTTAGAGCTCTAAAGCTTTTACCCAGATGAAATGTCACAATGTGGACTGAAAAAATAGTTTTTTTAATTAGTAAATCGGTTTTTTAACTGACATAGTTACAGTGGGCCTAACAGCCTTCTTTTTGGGCCTTACATTTCAATAGACAATAGACAATAGGTGCAGGAGTAGGCCATTTGTCCTTTCGAGCCAGTACCGGCATTCAATGTGATCATGGCTGATCATCCACAATCAGTACCCTGTTCCTACCTTCTCCCCATATCCCCTGACTCCGCTATCTTTAAGAGCCCCATCTAGCTCCCTCTTTAAAGTATTTCCTGTGAAATATTTAATTCAACGAGAAAACAGAGGGTGGTTGTAACAGTAATACATTTATATCACTGGCCCTTGTGCAGGAGGAAGAACTTCCCAGCTCCTCTTCCTGGAGCCGATGCGGAATATTTTGCAGCCAGATAAAATGCCTTGGTTTAACATCTCATTTAAACAGTTTCACCTTCTAAGTACAGGAGGTATAGCCTGTAACACAGTGCATCACACTCTCGATGTACCATTACCGCCAGCGTTCTCTTTGACAATGCAATGTGTTCTCTTTATTTATTTCCTTGGGCACTCTTTTAAGTTGCACTGACCTGTTTGCTCCAAATTTGTATTTGAGTCTCCAAAGTTCGTCTTGAATCCAGGACATCCTAACTCTGATATGTGAGTGCTGTACAGTGATCCACAGCTGATCCCTTATTGATAGTCTGGTGAATTCCCTGTATTCCCTGGAGGCCAATTCACTGGATGTATTCAAGAGTTAGATATAGCTCTTAGGCCTAACGGAATCAAGGGATATGCGGAAAAGGCTGGAACAGGGTACTGATTCTGGATGATCAGCCATCAAGGCTGGGTGAGTGGGCAAATGTTTGGCAGATGCAGTATAATGTTGATAAATGTGAGGTTATCCACTTTGGTGGCAAAAATAGGAAAACCGACTACTGTCTAAATGGTGGCCGATTAGGAAAAGGGGAGATGCAGCGCGACCTGGGTGTCATGGTACACCAGTCATTGAAAGTAGGCATGCAGGTGCAGCAGGCAGTGAAGAAAGCGAATGGTATGTTAGCTTTCATAGCAAAAGGATTTGAGTATAGGAGCAGGGAGGTTCTACTTCAGTTGTATAGGGTCTTGGTGAGGCCACACCTGGAGTATTGCGTACAGTTCTGGTCTCCAAATCTGAGGAAGGACATTATTGCCATAGACGGAGTGCAGAGAAGGTTCACCAGACTGATTCCTGGGATGTCAGGACTTTCATATGAGGAAAGATTGGATAGACTCGGTTTATACTCTCTAGAATTTAGGAGATTGAGAGGGGATCTTATAGAAACTTACAAGATTCTTAAGGGGTTGGACAGGCTAGATGCAGGAAGATTGTTCCCGATGTTGGGGAGGTCCAGGACAAGGGGTCACAGCTTAAGGATAAGGGGGAAATCCTTTAGGACCGAGATGAGAAGGAATTTTTTCACACAGAGAGTGGTGGGTCTCTGGAACTCTCTGCCACAGAGGGTAGTTGAGGCCAGTTCATTGGCTATATTTAAAAGGGAGTTAGATGTGGCCCTTGTGGCTAAGGGGATCAGAAGGTATGGAGAGAAGGCAGGTACGGGATACTGAGTTGGATGATCAGCCATGATCATATTGAATGGCGGTGCAGGCTCGAAGGGCCGAATGGCCTACTCCTGCACCTAATTTCTATGTTTCTAATGGCAGTGCTGGCTCGAAGGGCAGAAAGGCTTACTCCTGCACCTACTTTCTATGATTCTATGTATTGTTTATCGCCTTGAAAGCCTCATGTCATGCCTAGACTTCCCGTTTCCCCCCATCCACCTGTGGCGCTGCTGTCTGATCTGCTCCTCGCTTTGTGTGTTGTCTGTCGCAACAATCAGAGACAGTCAATTAAATGCAGAGTGGAGGGGAGTGAGGGGCTGATGTGTAAGTTGGAGATCACATCCCAAAGTGGTGGAGAGTGAGGGGGAAATCACGTATCAGAGTAGGGCAAGGAGGAATAGGAATAAACGGGGAGAGTATATGACATCATGATGTAATGGTGGAGCAGAGGCGGTAGGGGCAGGGAGTAGGGGTACGCAAGGGCACTGGCTCTCTCAACAATTATTTTGTGTGATAGATTTGCGTACATGTTGATTGTACCCCTCCATGAGAGGTCACCTGTCCCTGCCAAAGGCCGTGTTTTGGATGCAGGAGAGACCCTACCCTGAGGTACACGATGAAGGAAAGGGATCATAGAAACATAGATAAATAGGTGCAGGAGTAGGCCATTCGGTCCTTTGAGCCAGCACCGCCATTCAATATGATCATGGCTGATTATCTAAAATCAGTACCCATTCCTGCTTTTTCCCCTTCTCCTTTGATTCATTTAGTCGTAACTCCCTCTTAAAACTATCCAATGAATTGGTCTCCACTGCCTTCTGTGGCAGAGAATTCGACAGATTCACAACTCTCTGGGTGAAAAGGTTTTTCCTCATCTCAGTCCTTAATGGCCTAACCCTCATTCTTAAACCCCTGCTTCTGGACTCCCGCAACATCGGGACCATTTTTCCTGCATCTAGCCTGTCCAATCCTTTAAGAATTTTATTTGTTTCTATAAGATCCCCTCTCAACCTTCTAAATTGCAGTGAATACAAGCCCATTCTTTCAACATATGTCAGTCACGCCATCCCAGGAATTAACCTGGTTAACCTATGGTGCACTACTTCAATAGCAACAATGTCCTTCCTCAAATTAATTGTAATTGTAATTAATATATTAGCCAAGTATGTAAAAACATGCAAAGAATTTGATTTGCCATACAGTCATACCAAATAAGCACCAAAACACATATCTACTTAAAAATTAACATAAACATCCACCACAGTGCACTATGATGGGGCAATAACATATTATCTTCTTCCCTCCTTTTCTCCCGCGGTCGGGTCAGTTGAACCAACCGCAGTCGGGGCGATCGTAGCTCCTGCAGCCGGCGATCGAAGCGGCCGCGTCGGGGCGATTGAACCTTCCGCGATTGGGGGGGTCGTAGCTCCCGAAGTCGATCCTGAACCAAGGGACCATGCGAGCTCCACGATATTCAGTCCACAGACTCCCGCGGTTGGAGCTCCCAAAGTCAATCCCTGACAAAGGGATCGCAAGCTCCACGATGTTAAGTCCGCAGGCTCCCGTGGTTGGAGCTCCCGAAGTCGATTCCGAGCAAAGGGTCTGCCAGCTCCACATTGTTTGGCTGCAGTGCGACGGAGTTACGATATGGAAAATGTTGCATCTCCTAGTGATGTTACAATACTTACCTTCAGTGGCGCTGCAGTTCTGCCACTGGCCGTGTGCGCGACTTTGGCACCTTTGAGGGGGGGGGGGGGGACGGGATTAAAATGCCGTTTTCTCCTGCCTGTCGGAGGCGAACTTCCTCAGGCTGCCAGCTGCTGAAGAACAATCGCCCGAACTTCCATTCTCGGAATTAAAAAAAAAAAATCGCGGGACAATTTAATTGCTGGAGTAAAATAAAAAGCTACTTCTAACGCCCTCAACGCCTACAACGGGACGGATCTCACGTAGGGGACAAAGCATAATGTAAGTCGATTATTTTACATATAAACTAGTTTCTCAGGATGACTTTAATCCAAATTTAATTGGGGAAAATGTGATTTTGGCCCCATACGAACCGGCAATGTTTTTTCTGCCGATATGGGGTTCAAATTCACCGCAAATGCAACGTTCCAATCGATCGCGTTCCCCAACAACCCAATCGCAAGATGATTTAAATGCCCATTAATTCACGGGAATTAAAGTAAGTAAGTAAGTAAGCCAAGTATTCACATACAAGGAATTTGCTTTGGTACTCCGCTCACAAGTAACAACATAACATACAGTGACAGTTCCGAATGACTCAGAAAACACTAAACATTAATAATAATAAAACATAATGATAAAACACTAAATAAAACATTAAATTCCTTCCATTTGGCCTATAAATTAATGACAATGAGATTAAAAAATTATGTTATATTGTGAATTCTTGTGTGAAAGTTATTTGGACACTTAGGCTATTAAAAAATGTTAACCTTTTCTTAGTAAATGGATAGATGTTTAGATCTAGTCATTGAATTTTATAATTAACTACAATTAGATAACTAACTAATTATATGCTTTAATTTCAGGTCATCCAAGTAAGATTGTTTCATATTTGTTTCAGAATGCTTCAATCTATAATAACTTAAAATATCATTCAGTTCTCTTAATTTTTAAGTAAGTTATGGGCTTTTGACTGTCCTCGATCGCAGCTTTTGAGTTAAGTCAATGGAAAAGCAATAGGGAACAAGATGCTAATTTCAAAGTATGAAAATGGCCATAACTTTTTTAATGCTGAAGGTATGAAAGTGAATTAGGTGTCAAATTAAACTTATTTTTATGCTTTATCTGATGGGACAAAATTGCAGACTTGATTTTTAAAATCTCAAAATGTTGTAACCTTGCTACATCGTGGAAAGAGATAAAAAAAAGTTTCCCCCACCCTCCACGTAATACAAAAACTAAAGATATACTGAAACATACATGTAACAACAGACTAAATACAACAAAAGAAGAAAAGGATGAGACAGACTGTTGACGAGGCTGCCATCGTACGGCGCCACCTGGTGGTACTCGATAAGAGACCAAAATTGCACACAATACTCCAGGTGCGGTCTCACCAGTGCCCTGTATGGTGGCGGTCTTGGTGGAGCAGTGTCTAATGTTTGGGGGGGAAAGCAATTCCTGGGCTTGAAAGAGTGCATGAAGGGTGAGCGAAAGGCAAAGGAGACACCCGTAGTATTGAGAATGTTATTACATGTGTCTTTTGCAAGTGTTGTACTATTGTTGATTATTTGATATCTTGAAGAACCTGTTTGGGGACTCGATGATACGCTCACCAACCTCATACACTCCCTTTCCTTACCTTTGTTTTTCTCCCTTCTTCTCTCTCCCCCTTCCCCTACCTCTTCCTACCCCTCTCTCTCCCTTCCATATCTCTCATAGGAAAAGATCGAATATATCTTTCTGATAGTATTCACAATAGAAGCATTTCTGAAAATTATTGTTTATGGATTTCTGTTTCACCCGGATGCCTATCTACGGAATTTCTGGAATGTTTTGGATTTTGTCATCGTGTTTGTTGGGTAAGTCCCAGGATTATCTTGCAATGATATAGCCATAGAATTGAACAATATTGAACAGGCCCTTCGGCCCACCATGTCTATGATGACGGTAGACATAAATGCTGGAGAAACTCAGCGGGTGAGGCAGCATCTATGGAGCAAAGGAATAGGTGACGATTCGGGTCAAGACCCTTCTTCAGACTGATGTGGGGGTGGGGGTGCGGGAAGAAGCAAGGAAATGGTGGAGCCATAGGCTGTGGGAGAGCTGGGAAGGGGAGGGGAAGGAGGGAGAAAGCAATGACTACCTGAAATTGGAGGTCAATGTTCATACTGCTGGGGTGTAAACTGCCCAAGCAAAATATGAGGTGCTGCTATCAAGGTATATCAAGGTATGTCTATGATGAATTATCAAGGTACGTCTATGATGACCATGTATCATATGCTGACCTGCCATTCTGGGCTAGTCGTATTTGCCTGCATCTGGCTGATACCCTTCTCAATCCTTCCTATCCATATATCTGTCCAAATGTCTTTTGAAAGTCATAATTTTATCCACTTCTATAGCTTTCTGCCGCAGCTCATTCCAGATACAGATTACTCTATGCGTGAAATGCTTTCCTCTGCGGTACTTCTTAAATCTCTCCCCTCTCACCAGCAGCCTGGGGCCCTCTGGTTTTAGAATCCTCTACACAGAGAAAAAGATTGCGAGAGTTGCTTTATCCATGCCCCTCATGGTTTTCCATACTTGATCAGGTCACTCTTCATCCTCCTACGCTCCAAAGAAAAAAGTCCCAGCCCATCCACTCTCTCCTTTTTCTGTGCCCTTTCTAACTTAATGACATCCTCCCTATAGCTGGGCAACCAGAACTGAACACCGTATTCCAAGTGTAGTCCCACCAATGACCTGTGCAGTTGTATCATATTGTCCCAACTTTTGTACTCAGTATCTTTCCCAATGAAGGCAAATGTGTCAAATGCCTTCTTCACCACCCTGTCCACCTGACTTGCCATTTTCATGGAACAATGCACCTGTACTCTTCAATCTCTCTGTTCCACGACACTCTCCAGTGATCTGTTTATTCCCACAGTTCCCACAGTATGTTAATACATACATGTATAATTTGTTTTGTCTGCACTGGATTTTAAATTGTATTCTGTCGTTCCATAGAGCACGTGCAAGAGGTGAGCACAATGACATAAACACAAATTTTCAACAGAAAAATATTAAATTGCGGAAAAAAACTTAATGGTTTGGGAATGGGGAGGGGGATGGGAGAGGGGGATGGGAGAGAGGGATGGAAGGGAAACTGATGCATTAAATAAGGTTTTACACTACGCTAGGATGTTACAAACTGAAATTTTGTCCCAGTTGTGATTTAGGAAGCGGTGTTATCTGTATATAAAAAATCCTACAACTGGCAGTGAAGTGAATAGTAATGTTGGTTTAAGGAACATGGTAGGAGGAATGAAGGGAGAGGGGGAGAGTTGTGTAGTTCCATTCAATGTTCATACTGTTGTAAGCTACCCAAGGCGAGGTGTTATTCCTCAGGTTTGGTGAGGCCTCACTCTGGCAATAGAGGAGTTAGCAAAGGAAGATGGTTAGCAAAGGAACAAAGGAACCACAAGCGCAATTGTTCGGAATAACATTTGCAGAGTCTACGTTTGGTCTCGTCATTGTACAGGAGGCCACATCAGGAACACCAGATGCAGTAGATGTGGTGAGAGGAGGTGTACTTGAACCTCTATCTCACCTAGAAAGACTGCTGGAGTTCCTGGATGGAGGTGAGGGGAGAGGTTTAGGGGTACGTACCCATGCATATTAGGGAGTTATATCACATGTGGTTGCAGGGGAAATTATCCATCAATACTAGTCCTAACCATTGGTCTATTGGCTTCCATGCCATGGAAATTCAAGTGCTCATCTGGATACTTTTCATATGTTGTGAGGCTCTCTGCCTCCACCACCCTCTCAGCCAGTGTATTCTTAACACCAACCGTCCAACCACCGTCTTGATGAAAAAATTGCTCCTTGTATCCTTTATAAACCTACGCCCTCTGATTCAGACATCTCTGCTGTGGGGAAAGTTTACTACTGACTTTTTATCTAAATTGACTGTTATTGTTGAACTGGTGCCTCACCCGCTGAGTTCCTCCAGCATTTTTGTCTACCTACAACTTTCACTGGGGTCAGACTATGTTGGGGTGGCAGGTCTGAGCTGTCAGCACGTGTTCACACGCATGGCTTAGACATCTGCAGTGGCAAACTTTCATAAAGTAAAAAAACTAATATTAAACTGCAGGAGATACGCATGTAATGCTGCATGTATGGAGGGTTGGGACCCTACTTCAGATTGCCCATTTCCCTCCGCAAATGGTGCCTGACTCGCTGAGTTCCTCCAGCAGTTTGTTTTTACACAAGATTCCAGCATGCAGCCTTCTGTATGTCTAGCAAACCTTTATGTTAAGCTGACAATAACATTTAGTTTGATTGATGTTGCAAAACTTTGCAAAAGGAAGCAGTTAACCCATTTTATGAAACATTGTATTGTTCATTTCATTGTGTTGTATTGTTAACTGGCTGTTCATCATCAAACTAGATTGTTTTGGACCAAATAGGACACAGGTAGACACTCAATCTGTTTATTGCTGGCATCAGACATTTCTGCTTGGAGATGTAACGGCGGGACTGGAACTGGTTCTTGCTTTCTGCTTGTGGTCTTGGGACTTGCTGTTATCCACCTAGATTTTGAGCAGACAGAGCAGTACAAGTAATTCAGCCTTTCGGGCCTACTTGCAGAAGCACTTGATTAGTTTAGTGGAGTTAAGTTTAAAGATACAACATGGAAACAGTCCCATCGGCCCACCGAGGCTGCACTGACCATCGATCACCTATACACTATTTCAATCCTACATAATATGGCCAATTTATAAAAAATAATTAATCTGCAAACTTACACGCCTTTGTAATGTGAGAGAAAACCAGAACACATGGAGAAAACCCACGCGGTCACAGGGAGAACGTACAAACTCTGTATAGACAGCACCCGTAATCAGGATCGAACACGGATCTCTGGCGCTGTAAGGCATCAACTCCATCATAATGCTCCAAATTGTGATAACGCACAGTATCAAAAATATCTGGTAGTCCTATCATGGGAGAAAGCAGAGAAGGGAATAAAAGAGGCTGGGGAGTACAGAATTTGATTTATGTATTGTAGAAGGAGCTACCTTAGTGAAGAACAATGGTGAGTCGTTGTGTCAGTGTGTGAATTGCTCGATTCTTCCCTTGCAGCCTGTTCACTGTGATCCTGGAGCACCTCAGCCCATCAGCCAAGAATGCAGGGTTCGATGTGAAGGCCCTTCGAGCATTCCGAGTTTTGAGGCCACTGCGCCTGGTGTCGGGTGTTCCTAGTAAGTAGAGGGGGGATTGTTTGCTTCTCACAGGGATGTTTGAAAGGCTATTTATTGCAGGACATGATCATTCTCTGCAGCTGTTCATTGTTACTGTTTATTCATTTACCCGTTATGTACTGTGACTATAAAGTCACAATTTCTTCAAGAGTAACAGTAAGAGTTCTATTTTTTTTCAGGATAAGACTTTGATCATGACAAGAATCCCTCAACTACTTAGTGGTGAGGGACACTAACTACTTGTACAGATTGATCTTTATTCAAAGTGTGCATAACTACTGTAATAAACAAAACTGTTGGAGATCTCAGCAGATGAGGCAACATCTGTGGAAGGAAATGAATAGACAATGTTTCAGGTCGGGACCCTTCTCAGTGTTAAAAAAGGGTCCTGACCCGAAACGACTTCTGTCCATTTCCCTACACCGATGCTGCATGATCTGTTGAGTTCCAGCAATTTATTTTACGTTCAAGATTGCAGCATTTACATTCCCTTGTGTCGACATAACTACTGTCCCTGTTTATTCAGGATAACGGTTTCTATAGTATTTGCACTGTGGAAACATGCCATTTGGTTCAAATTAGTTCTTCTATGTTATGCTCATCTCACCCTTATTCATCTTGCTCTTTTCCTTTTTGCATTTGTTTATGTGGCTTCTTTTATGCACCACAAGAACAGAATCGACTATAGAAATGGATGGACAATGGCAGATGGCGTTTAATCGGAGCAAGTGTGAGGTGCCATTTGGGATGTCAAATGTAAGGGAAAGGTATATGGCTGATGCCAAGATCCATAACAGCATTGATGTAAAGAGGGATCTTGGCTTCTCAGTCCCGAGCTCCCTGAAAGCAGCAACACAAGCAGATAGAATGATAAACTAGGCATATTGCTTGCAGTTCTGGTCGGCCCATTACAGGAAGAATGTGAAGGCTTTGGAGAGGGTGCACAAGAGGTTTGCCAAAATGCTGCATGGATTAGAGGGTATTAGCTACCACAACAGGTTGGGCAAGCTTGCTTTGTTTGCTCTAGAAAGCTGGATGTGGAGGGGAGACCTGATAGAAGTATTTAAAATTATGAATGGTATAGATAAGAGTAGATAGTCAGAACCTTTTTCCAAGAGTCGAAATGTCAATGACTAAAGAGCATAGCTTTAAAGTGAGAGGGGAAAATTTGGAAAGAAATATACGGAGTAAGTTTTTTTTAAACAGAGTGATAGGTGCCTGGAATGCACAGCCAGAGGTGGTGTTGGGAGGCAGATATGAAAGTGGGGTTTAAGAAGATTTTAGATAGGCACATGGATATGCAGGGAATGGAGGGGTGTGGTCTTGTGTAGGCAGATGAGATTAGTTTATTTTGGCAATATGTTCAGCACAGACATTGTAGGTCGAAGTGCCTGTTCGTTTTCTGTTCTTTGTCCAAAGTTCTATTGGGAGTTCCATTCTTTTTGGCCTTTCCTTGTCTTTTATTAGTGTATTCAAATTAGTTAACTGTAATGATTGTGATTTACTATTTTACATTTGGCCTATAAATTTATGTCTGCTCTTTCCCCATTTGTCTTCTGTTAATAAGTGGGTTGTCAAACATTTCAAATAATATATTGGATTACTTTTAATGATCTCAATCAGCATGAATTATTTTTCGGTCTTCATGTAAGTGATATTCATTTATCCAATTGCCATTATATATGTCAATTGTCCAAACTTCATTTGCTTATGCTTCATATATATTGCTACATTTAGTCACTATAGTTTATTAAATGGAGACACTAGAGATTGCAGATGAAAATTCCTGAACTGAAATGCCGTCTGTCCATATACCTCCATAGATGTGTAGGAAGGAACTGCAGATGCTGGTGTAAATCGCAAATAAACAAAATGCTGGAGGAACTCAGCGGGACAGGCAGAATCTCTGGAGAGAAAGAATGGGTGATGTTCAGGTCGAGAGCCTCCTTCAGACTGATGTCAAGGGAGTGGGAGGTACATAGATAAGGAAGTGTATAGATGAGGAAGTGATGTGTGAAAACAGGACAAAGGGAATGGAGATCAAGGAAAATGTGGAATAGATCATTGGTAGTTGGGAGAAGGAAACAACAAAGCAAACAGAGTTATAGTAACCCGAGGCAGTAAGACTGGTTAGAGAACTGGGAAGGGGATGGAGAGAGAGGGAAAGCAAGGGCTACTTGAAGTTAGAGAAGGTAATGTTCTTGGGCAGCGTACACAGAAGGTGTGTACGCTGCCCAAACGAAAAATGAGGTGCTGTTCTTCCAATTTGCGCTGGGCCTCATTCTGACAATGGAGGAGGCCCAGGACAGAAAGGTCAGTGTGGGAATGGTAGGGGGAGTTAAAGTGTTTAGCAACTGGTAATGGGAGGGTGAGTTAAAGTGTTCAGTTGCTAACTCCCATTCCCACACTGACCTTTCTGCCCTGGGCCTCCTCCATTGTCAGAGTGAGGCCCAGCGCAAATTGGAGGAACAGCACCTCATATTTCACTTGGGCAGCGTATACCCGAGCGGTATGAACATTGACTTCTCTAACTTCAAGTAACCCTTGCTTTCCCTCTCTCTCCATCCCCTCCCACTTCCCAGTTCTCCGACCAGTCTTACTGTCTTCAACTACATTTGACCTCTGTTTGCTTTGTTGTTACCTTCTTCCAACTAATAATTATTTATTCTACCTTTTCCTTGATCTCCATTCCCTGTCCTGTTTTCACACCTTACACTTTTTTACCTATTCACCTCCTTATCTATGTACCTCCCATTCCCCTGACATCAGGCCAAAGAAGGGTCTCGACCTGACATGCCACCCATTCCTTCTCTCCAGAGTTGCTGCCTGTCCCGCTGAGTCACTCCAGCATTTTGTGTCTACTCCATTGACGTTGGCTGACCCGCTGAGTTCCTCCAATAGTTGGTTTTATTACTCAAGATTCCAGCATTTGCAGTCTCTTATGTCTCTAGATGAAAACCGATGATTTGGCCATAGTTATATTGCCACATGTGTGGAGTGCACCAGGGTGGGAGATCTTACTTCCTACAAATTTGCAGCTGAGTTTTCATACATTGTAGCGGATCTGCATTTCAACAAGTAATGATCCCCGAGACACCTGAATGGTCATTGGACCATTTTGAGTCTGCAAAAAGTGCAATGGAAACTTGCGCATCAAGATGACCTTTCTTATCTCTATTGATGAAATGAGCTGTCTATGGCAGAGGTGTACTATGCTCAATTATGTTCTACTGCCAAAGGAAAGATATAGTTTCCTTGGAGGTTTTGAATGAATGAGGCAAGAGTGTTGTCCTTTTGTGAGGGATTGAGTAGAATGTGCTTGTACTCATTGGATAATCGAAGAATGAGAGGTGTTTGCAGGATTTTGAGTTGGGTCAACTAGTCTGATGCTATGAGCCTGATTCTTGAACCTGAAGAGATTGTTTCTGTAAACAGGTTGGCATTTCCCAGTAACTTTGCTCAGCCAGCAGTAGATTTTTGGAATTTACTGCAGAGAGCTGTGGGCGTTCAATCAATGTGACTAATCGCTTCTTGGATTCTAAAGAGCAGAGAGAGATAAGACAGCGAGCTGATGATCAAACATAATCTGCATCAATGGTGAAGCAGAGCAGGTGGTACCAGCACAGCTGTTTTGCGGTTCCTTTGTTATTTTTAAATAGACAGTGCGTACATGGGGAGGCCATTGATCTCTGCTTTCAGGTTTACAGGTGGTGCTGAACTCGATCATCAAGGCCATGGTCCCACTGCTCCACATTGCGCTGCTTGTCCTCTTCATGATTATCATCTATGCCATCATCGGACTGGAACTGTTCATGGGAAAAATGCACAAGACGTGTTTCTTCGACGGAACAGGTACAGAGAGAGAACACCACAAAAGTACCATCTATAGGGCAGGCGTGCTTGTATACAGAGACATCTCTCTCCCTCTCCCTCTCCCTCTCCCCCTCCCCCTCCCTCTCCCCCTCCCTCTCCCCCTCCCTCTCCCCCTCCCTCTCCCCCTACCTCTCCCCCTACCTCTCCCCCTCCCCCTCCCTCTCCCTCTCCCCCTCCCTCTCCCCCTCCCTCTTTCTCGTTCCCTTGTGCACACTCAGACAAAAGCACACACCTACACACAAAAGCACACACCTATTGACTATGTAATTATTGGAATCACATAGCCTTGAATTCACATACTATAGATATGGGTGATGTGGCATATAGATGTAGTATAATATATCCTTTAAATCTAAACGTATAAGCATACATGGTGTATAGTGGACAGAGTGAACACGTGCCCAAAGGCAGTCTAAACATACTTTAGTCAAAGATAGATACTTGATAACTAAAATGGGTGAAAGGTTGCTACAGGAATGTGGAGCTGAAAGTATAGTCCAATCAGCTATAATCATATTAAATGGTGTGGCAGCCTCATGGTGCTGAGTGGCCTCCTTCTATTCCTAATTTGTAAGTCTGTGCGACAGAGTGAACGCACAGATAATGGGAACACAGAAAACCTTGGTGGAAGCACAACGTGAATGACAGAAGGAATGGGTGACCCGAAATGTCACCATTTCCTATCCAGAGATGCTGCCTGTCCCGCTGATTTACTCCGGCAGTTTGTGTTTATCTTGGGTTTGACACTGATGTGGGTACAACATGAACACACAAGCCAGAGTGAACATGCAAGCACAGTTTTACTTGAAGAATGCAGAGGAGCTGGATTTTTGAAAGGCTTACATTAAATAAACCATGAAAGGCTTGAAATATTATGGCTCACAAGGTTACTAAAAGGAGCAACAATAAATGGGCCTCCTTCACTTGGCCGACTACTAGCAGTGGGGTGCCACTGAGATTGATACAGGCCTTGTGCTGTTCGCTCTTGACAATAATGACATGGATGAAACAGCAGCCTGTGGAGTATCCAAGCTGGCTGCTAATGCAAAGCTCATTTGATAAGACAGCAGTGAGGAGTGGCAGATGAAGCGTAGTAGGGGAAAATTCAAAATTATGCGCTTTGAATAGAACTGAAAAAGTAGAATTGTTTTTAAATGAGAAAGGGCGACACAGTGGAGCAGCTGGTAGAGTCACTGCGTCTCATCATCATAGACCATAGTTTAACGCAGACTTCAAGTGCTATGGAGTTTGCACATTTTCCCGGTGACCGTGTGGGTTTCTTCCGTGTGCTCCAATTTCCTCCCACATCTTAAAAATATGCAGGTTGATGGGTTAATTAGCTGCTGTAAATTGTCCCTTGTGTGTTGGTGAGTGCTCGAATCCAAGGGGAGTTTATGGGCATGTGAGGAGAATAAAATGAGATTAGTGCAGCATTAGTGTGATGAAGTGGTACATAGTCACTGTGGCCTCAGTGGGCCGATAAACCTCTTTACATGCTGCATGTGATTCTGTGAAGAAAGAACATAGTCATAGAAATGTCATCATGCATACAAGACTGTGCACTATACCTATGCCCCTCATGATTTTATGCATCTCTACAGGATCACTCTTTAGTCTCCTGCTCTTCAAAAATTAAAATTCTAACCAGTCCAACCTCTCCCTATAACTTGGGAGCTTGAGTCTTGGCAAAATCCTCCAGTTAACAACTTTGTCCAGGTACTCTGGGCGTCCCGGTGAGCCGCTGTGGCAGACGCCTCCCAGCGAACCGTGGCCGTAGCCGGAGCCCCCCGCGGGTCAGAGCCTGCGGCCTAGGTTGGAGCCCGCACCTCGCAAATCGATGGGGACCGAGGCTGGGGCCTGGGTCGGTGCCACGGAGGCGTCTGGAGAGAACCCGGCAGTGATAATGGGAAGGTCAACGCGGCGGTCGATGGGGGCTCCGATTGACGGATGAAGATGGGCCACGTGTGGTGTGGACTCCATGCCGGAGGAAGTTAGAAAGGAGGACCTGGTGTGGGGTGACCGCCGTGAAGAAGGGGGAGAACAATGGAGGACCCAGATGTTCATTCACTCATTGATTTACAGATGCAGAATGTAAATATTCACACATAGCAAGCAGTTGGTAGACAAACAGTATGTTGGCCTTTATTTCAATAGCTTTGCAATACAAAGTAAGGATGTCTTATGGAGACTCTCCAAGGTTTGAGGTAGTTTAGATTTGTTCCCAGTTTCTTGGAGGGTATACTTGCCTTTGAATCTGTGCAGCTCCACTCTCAACCATCCCTGTCTTTCTGTCTGTCCCCCATCCCCTTCTTTCCCACCCCATCCCTCTGTCTCTCCCATCCCCCATTTTCTCTCCCATCCCCCTCTCTCTCCTATCCCCCCTCTCTCCTATCCCCCTCTCCCTCCTATCCCCCTCTCTCTCCTATCCCCCCTCTCTCTCCCATCCCCCCTCTCTCTCCCGTCCTCCCTCCCATTCCCCTCACACCCACTTTCTTTCTGCCCCCTCATCCACTGTGCCCCTCTCGATCCTCCTCTCTTTCCCACACTCTCCCATTCCCATTCTCCCATCTCTCTCTCTCCCTCTCCTGCTCCCCATTCTCACTCGCCATCTCTTGCCAATTCTTTATACTCGCTCTCTCTCTCCCTTGTGCACTGTTGCATTTTCATGGTTCTTCTCCCTACCTCCTTCCTGTATCCCTGTCTCCCTTCCTCTCTGCCTTCCTATCTCCCTTCGTCTCTCCCTCCCTCTCTCCCTCCCTCTCTCCCTCCCTCTCTCCCTCCCTCTCTCCCTCCCTCTCTCCCTCCCTCCCTCTCTCCCTCCATCTCTCCCTCCCTCTCTCCCTCCTTCTCTCCCTCCTTCTCTCCCTCCCTCTCTCCCTCCGTCCCTCCCTCCGTCCCTCCCTCCGTCCCTCCCTCCATCCCTCTGTCCCTCCCTCCCTCTCTCCCTCCCTCCCTCCCTCCCTCTCCCTCACTCTTTCCGTCTTGCTCTCTCTTTCTCCCCCACTCTCCCACTCCCCCTCTCCCTCTCCTACAAGTCTTTTGCTTTCTGACACATGCTTTATTGGCACAGATATCATAATGGAGGACGAGCCTGCCCCCTGTGCACATGCGGGCAATGGTCGACACTGTGACATGAATGGAACAGAGTGCAGGTCGGGCTGGCCTGGGCCCAACAATGGCATCACCCACTTTGATAACTTTGGCTTTGCGATGCTAACCGTATATCAGTGTATCACCATGGAGGGCTGGACTGATGTCTTGTACTGGGTAAGTAGCAGCTAGTGAGTGATTCTGGCCTTTGTTTGTTACCATTCTGTTGATGATTATTGGCATGTTGTTGGTATGTGAGTATGGCTGTGTAACAATTGAGCAAGTGATGTTCAGTGAACTATCTTACACAGTGTATATGGCACAGCACATAGAACGTTACATTGCAGAAACAGGTCATTCTGCCCACAGTATCTGCACTGAACATGATGCCAAGTTAAACTAATCTCTGCCTGCACATGATCCATAACCGTCCATGTGCCTATCTAAAAGTCAGTTAAACTATTTCAGTAAGGCATTTCATAAACTCCATTATGGTAGGCTGATCCATCAGATTAAGATGCATGGGATCCATAGTAAATTGACAGTTTGGATTCAGAAACATGCTATTTACTGGGCACTGTATATTGGCCAGGATGATACTGGGTAGTCCTTACCTCTTTATTCTTACTTGCGGCTGCCCTGACAACCATGTTTCCGGGCGTAACAGAGGCCTTCCTGGCACTTCCAGGCACTGTAGTCACTGTAAATGTAAATCACAGAGTCAGGGATCTCCACTGCTGTCAGAAACTCTGTTGCCTTTGGAAACGTTGTCACTATCAGGTGATCACAATAGCGCTAATGCATTTAAATGTCTCGCAGCTGGTCTATTACATGACTCAATTGTGCTGTTAGTCCTGGCTTGCCTCACCACCCCAGCTGTTGATGCAGCCCAAGTCTGTGTTGATGGGAATATGACCCCCCCGTACTGGTGATGGTGAGGCAGTGCTGAAGGTTACGATATCACATTTCAAGAGTGTTTCTCGTGAGTTTATTTGTCATCTGCACCGGATATCAACCCAGACAATGAAATTCGTACCTAATGCAGCTTTACAGGCACATTAGCATTTCATACCGACAACAAAGTATATCTACGTTTTGCAGCTGATTTCCATCTAATTTGCTGCTGAATGCATTGAGTTCACTTGTTTCTGTTGCACCTGGTTGTGATAGGAGGGCAAGATAATCTGCAAAGTTACGTTCTTCAGGGAATGAGAAGGAAATGCACCTAATCTTTGATGCATCTTCTTTTGTGCACTACATTTTGCAATTGTAGACACTACAGGGGATACACCCCTGTCAAGCCCCTTTTCACTTTCACACTGCCCCAAAGTGATGAGCAGAGCATTTATACTTTGAGTAGAACCTTTGGCAGAGTGGCTGATGAAAGCATCCTCAGAGTCTCTGAAGTTCATGTGATTTACCGTGGCCATTCTAAACACATTTCCATTATGTATCATCGACCAGCGAGTTGGTCTGTACACCCACCACCCTCTTTCTGAAAGCCACCTGGCTCCTATCTGAGATTGCCCACACCAGTTCCTGTTGTATGCTCAACAATGATCTTATTCAATACTTAAATAAATAACTTTTGGATAACCATTCTATCCAGTTTGTGTTGGGACAGGCCAGTTCCGATGTAAGTTCATTAACTTGTAATGTTAACTCGATGTTTCTCTACCCACAGATTTTGCCTGACCTACTGATTATTTCTATCATTCCCATCTGTTGCAGATTGCCAGCAATTTCACAGTCCCTGCTTTTCAGAGTTCTAGCATTTTTCCTCTCTCCCCAACTTCAGTCATAGACGATAGACAATAGGTGCAGGAGTAGGCCATTTGGCCCTTCGAGCCAGCACTGCCATTCAATCCCCAATCTGTACCCCGTTCCTGTCTTCTCCCCGTATCCCATGACTCCACTATTTTTAAGAGCCTTATCTAGCTCTCTCTTGATAGCATCCAGATAACTGCCTCCACCACTCTCTGTGAGAAAAAGTGTTTCCTCGCCTCCGTTCTAAATGGCTTACTTCTTATTCTTAAACTGTGGCCCCTGGTTCTGGACTCCCCCAACATCGGGAACATGTTTCCAGCCTCTAGTATGTCCAAGCCCTTAACAATCTTATATGTTTCAATGAGATATTCTCTCATCTTTCTAAACTCCAGAGAGTACAAGCCCAGCTGCTCCATTCTCTCAGCATATGACAGTACCGCCATCCAGGGAATTAACCTTGTAAACCTACGCTGCACTCCCTCAATAGCAAGAATGTCCTTCCTCAAATTAGGGGACCAAAACTGCACACAATACTCCAGGTGTGGTCTCACTAGCGCTCGATACAACTGCAGAAGGAACTCTTTGCTCCTATATTCGATTCCTCGTGTTATAAAGGCCAACATGCCATTCGCTTTCTTCACTGCCTGCTGTACCTGCATGCTTACTTTCATAGACTGATGTACAAGGACCCTCAGAACCCGTTGTACTTCCCCTTTTCCCAACTTGACGCCATTTAGATAGTAAGCTGCCTTCCTGTTTTTGCTACCAAAGTGGATAACCTCACATTTATCTGCATTAAACTTCATCTGCCATGCATCTGCCCACTCCCCCAACCTGTCCAAGTCGCCCTGCATTCTCATAGCATCCTCCTCACAGTTCACACTGCCACCCAGCTTTGTGTCATCTGCAAATTTGCTGATGTTACTTTGAATCCCTTCATCCAAATCATTGATGTATATTGTAAATAGCTGCGGTCCCAGCACAAAATCTCCCATGTGGGACCTTATCAAATGCTTTCCGAAAGTCATCTATTTATAACTGCAGCAATTGCAGTCTTTTGTTTTTGAATGAAATGAAGATAGTCAAGGAAACTCATCCTGCCACTTTCAGTGGTAGTTTGCATCAAAACATGGATAGCAAGTGTGCATGGGTTTTAGGTGAGGGGGGAAAGTTTGAAGGAGATGTGCATGGTAAGATTTTTTTACACAGAGAATGGTGGATACCTGGCTGGATACATGCCAGGGATGGGGATGGAAGCAACATTTAAGAGGCAATTAGACAGACACATGAACAGACAGGGAATGGAAGAATATAGACCATGTGTAGGCAGATGGAATTAGATTGGCATCATGGTTGACACAGACATGGTGGACTAAAGGGGTTATTTCTGTACCCTATACTGTTCTAGGTTCCATGTATGTTTGCTCATTTCCCCAATATACTGCACTGGTCATGGTGTTGAAAAGAGGTTGCTTTGATTATATTAGAGTTGGACTTTGGTGGTTTATCCTAGACAATCTGATATGAAAACAGAGAGCACTAGAAATCATAGGTAGACAAAAATGCTGGAGAAAATCAGCGGGTGAGGCAGCATCTATGGAGCGAAGGAATAGGCGAAGTTTCGGGTCGAGACCCTACAAACAGTTTACAATGGCTTGTTTCCATTATCATTGTTACTTTTTTGCTTATCTTTCATTCATTGTCCTTTATCTCTCCACATCACTGTCTATATCTCTAGTTTCCTTTATCTTTAACCAGTCTGAAGAAGGGTCTCGACCCGAAAGGTCACCTATTCCTTCTCTCCAGCGATGCTGCCTATCCCGCTGAATTACTCCAGCTTTTTGTGTCTATCTTCTACGAGGCACCAGTTGCCTGTGATGTATTGGGGTACGCTTGTAAACATGCTTTATGAAATTATTTGTTCCTGTCTGCCACAAAAATAATTTCAGGAAAGACTGTCGCTCATGAAGGAAATTTGGAACAATATTAGATCCTTAGAAGATGCATATATAATTGCCAGATAAAGAGGCAGGTTTGAGGATTGAGTTACATTTCAAGTTCAGCAAAGGAGGACTTAAAGAGGGGAGATGATGGAGGGGGAAAACTGGGTGGAGACATAAAAACTGACAGTAAATACTTGAACAGATAACAGTTAGCGAAAACATGTACAGGTCCTCGAAGTGAGTGGATGTGATATATTTATTCTTTCAAAAGGCTTTTGACAACATTCCAAATAAGAGATAGATGTATGAAAATTAAAGCATTTGTGATTGAGTATAATATAGACAAAATGCTGGAAGAACTCGGCGGGTGAGGCAGCATCTATGGTGAGAAGGAATAGGCGACGTTTCGGGTCGAGACCCTTCTTCAGACTGATGTCGGGGTGGGGGAGGGGGGGGCAAGAAAAAAAGGGTATAATATCCTGGTATGGATTCAGGATTAGTTGATAAAAATAATATAGAGGAGGAAGAAACTGGACTTTTTCTGGTTGACTGGTGGGGTGATGCAGGGTTTGGTGCTTGGGCCCCAATTTTGCACAATGCATATTGCTAATTTGGGCGACGGAACTAAGTGCAGCATCTCCGAGTTTGCAGATGACATATAGCTGTAGGGTTGTGTGGGCTGTGAAAATGATGTAAAGCAGCTCTAGTGTGTACAGCAGATGCAACTTATTGTCGATAGATGTGAGGTTATCCACTTTTGGATTGAAATACCCAAAAAATTATTATCTGGATGTTGATAGATTGGGTTAGGGGTTGGAGGCGCCATGAGACCTGGAAGCCCTTGCTTCTGGTTGCTGAAAGCTAACATTCAGCTGTCGCAAGCCGTTAGGAAGGCGGAGGGTATGTTGACCTTTATGGCATGATGATTTGAGTCCAGGAGTCAGAATGTCTTTCTAAGCTTATACAGGGTCTTGGTGAGATGTCACCTGGAGTTATGTGTGCAGTTTTGATCGCCTTTTTCAAGGAAGGGTGTTCTTGCCACGGAAGGAGTCCAGCAGAGGTTTGCTGAATTAATTCCTGGGGTGGGGTATTTACATTTGAAAAGACATTGGTTCAATTAGACCAACGTTAATTTACAGGAGTGAGATGGCATCTCATAGAAAAGTATAACATTCCAACGGAACTAGACTGGCTAAGATGCAGGATATTTCCCATGACCTGTGAGACTGGAACCAGGGGTCACAGCATCGGGATGCGAGGTATGTAATTTAGAACCAAGATCAGGAAGAATCTCTTCACCCAGAAAGTGTGAACCAGTGGAGTTCCTCTGCCACAGAAAGTTGTGGAGTCATGTCATTAAATATATTGAAGAAGTGATTTTTCTTAATACTCAAGGTTAATGGAGAAGAAGGGAACTGGATACTGAAATGGATGATCAAGCGTTACCCAGACCAGATCTAAGGGGCTGAATGGCCTCCTGTGCTTTTTCTCTATACAGCTGTGTTCTGTCTGCTGGATGTTTGCTCCCTCTTCAAATAACTCCTAGTTCAGCTCGTGTGAAGTACTCAGTTCAGCAATTGCATATCCATTCACTGCTGTCAGTAGGTGTATTTGTGTGCCTCTGGTGGGTTTGTATGTTTACATTCTACAGTCAATACTGTAATTTTGTTAGTTCCTTTTCACTCTCCTTTTATTACCAGGTAATCAAGATCTGGCTGTTTGAGTCCCCTTGGATAATGTACCTGTGAAATGTCATTGGATGTTTGCTGCAGTAAGAGTTATATATAAATACATATTTTATATTTGTAGGCTGATCCTTGTGTCTGTATCTTGCAGGTTAACGATGCCATTGGTAACGAGTGGCCTTGGATCTACTTTGTCAGTCTTATCCTGCTGGGATCATTCTTTGTGCTCAATCTGGTCCTTGGTGTTCTGAGTGGGTGAGTGGAAATCAGAAAAATCCCAGCATAATAGCAGCCATCTCCATCACACTAATGCCCATGTACGCTCCAACCAGGCTCCATGATAACAATGTATGATCCAGCCAGACCAATGTCGCACTCTTCCCTTCCATTTCCTTTGACAATTTAAATTTGGTTCAGATCTGGAAATAAGAAGATGGTGTGGGTAAAAATAAATATAGAATATAGAACAGTACAGCACAGGAACAAGCATTCTGGCCCACCATGTCTGTGCCGAGCATGATGTCAAACTCAAGTAATCCTTTCTGCCTCTATGTGTTCATAATGCATCAATTCCTTGCCCATTCATGTGCCCATCTACTAGCCCCTTACACACAATAATCATATCTGCTTCCATCACCGCCCTGGCAACTTGTTTCAGGCACCAAGCATTCTGTAAAAAAAACCTGCCCCGCACATCTATTTTAGACTCTCCCCTCTAACCTTAAAGCTAAGCCATCTAATATTTAACATTTGGGGAAAAGATTTTGATAGTCTACCTTATCTGTGCCTCTCCAAATATAATAAACTTGTATCATGTCTCCCTTCAGCATTTCAAAGAAAACTATTCAAGTTTGTTCAACTTCTCCTTATAGCTAATACTCTCTGCTCCAGGCAGCATCTGGTGAACCACTTCTGCACCCTCTCCATTGCCCCTGCAACTTTCCAGCAATGGGGCGACCAGAACTGCACACAATACTCCAAATAAATTCTAACCAAAGTTTTATGAAGTTATTGAAGTTCTTGTATTGTTCAAAAATGCAACATCGAATTGAATTGAATTGAATACTCTATCATCGCATGTGACAAGTCACATTGAAATTCTTTGCTTGTATACTGTGCCAGGTTTTCAAATAGCAGCCTAAGGGGAAGGAAATTATCACCATTATCCCTCATCCAGCTCAGCCGATAAACTGTTTGGTTCCACACCCATGGAGATGACCCACTGAGGCATTTATGATCAAACCATGGTTCTTCAGGGCAACTAGGCAATAATAGCCAATATTTACTGACCTGGTGTGTGACGTATATGTCATGGAGTGCAAATCAAATATATTTTGTGGTATATTTACAGCCATAACAGAAACATGGCTGAGAAAAGCAGGCTAGAACAAACTTTATTATTTGAAGTGGAGAATGAGATATGTAAAAAATGCAAAGTCTTTTTCCAAAGAAAGGAGAAATCAAAAACTAGAGGACATAGGTTTAAGGTGAAAGAAGAAATATGTAAAAAAGATTCATCATCCCCAATGATTGTTGCAATTCATCATCCTCAACGATTCCTGGAAGGCTGTTAGGACTGGTATCATTTCACTGATCACATGAACACTAGTCACTGATTCCTTTCTTCACTGATGCTTCCCTCACCCAGAGTTTGTTTAAATCTTTCTGTACTGTTGTACACTGATTTATTTTTCCTGTGACCATGATGTGTTTAACAATTCCGGGGAGAATGATAATCTAAAATGAATTCCAAATGGTGCCATTTGTAAAGGTAATTAGTTTGCAAGTGCATTCTGTTTTAATCGGACAGATCTTCCAATCTGTACAAAGGAGACCATGTGTACTCACTTTAGTAGTAACTCGCTGATTGTTTGTACACCAGGGAGTTCTCCAGGGAGAGAGAGAAAGCCAAGTCCCGAGGAGACTTCCAGAAGTTCAGGGAGAAGCAGCAGCTGGATGAAGATCTGAAAGGATACCTTGACTGGATCACACACGCTGAGGATATTGACGTGGACCATGTCAGGCATCGGGAAGGTCAGGCCAGGGCGACAAAGCACACGGTTCCTCGGGTTCATGAGAATCTTAAAACACAATCCTGTGTGTTATGTCAGCGACTTGGTTCTCTGTAAATGAAACAATAAGGCCGAGTTCTTAGGCTGCATGATGATACAGTTTCAATTTAATCTAGCCTTCCTCAACTTGTAATTTCACACATGCAAGTGGGGATTGTCCTTAAATGTCCAAAACACAAAGAACATCAGCAACTTTAATATTGGTTAGTGTCCATGATATAGGAACAGAAAATATCTCTTAAACATGTGGACTTGACCTCTTATGTTCTCCATCCTCCATCCTCAAACTGTCCTCTCTCTGGGTCAGATGGTTTCTGTGGAGACTGAGTCAGCATCTATGGAGAGGGAAACATACTTACTTTTTCAGTTCAACAACCCTTCAAAAAAAGGTAAATTCCATTTCCAGCACCGGCAGCATGGATTAATGAAAGGGAAATCATGTCCAGCAAACCCATGGGAGCTTTTCAAGATAATTTGTAAATTAACAAGGGGGAAGGATTGGATGTGGTCTATATATATTTTCAGAATACTTTTTATAAGGTCCCATATATGGGCTAGTGTGCAAAATGAGATTGTGAGTAATGTACTGGCCAGAAGTGAGAATTGATTCACTGGCAGGAACAGACAGCATGAACAAATTAGTATTTTACTGGGTGGTTCGTAAAAACATTAGAATGTCTTACTGTCTGAATGATGATAGTCTGGGTAAAGAGGGAGGTGCAATGAATGGTGGATTTGCTTGTACACCAGTTGCTAGGACCAAGTGTTCAGGGGCTGCATTCTGGAAAGCAAGTGATGCGTTGGCCTTCAATAGAAGAGGTTTTGAATGCTGAAAAAAACTATCTGGCTGCAGCAGAACAGGGCCTTTGTGAGACCTCAGACAGTGTTTTGTCTGCCATTTTAATCTACGGATCTATTGAAGGATGTTTTAGTCTACGGATCTATTGAAGCTCAATGCAGATTCAGCAGGCTAATCTCTAGAAAGGAAGGACAGATGTTGGAGGTGAGATTGGGTCTATATTCACTGGAGAGGGAATCTCATAGAAAGCTATAACATTTTATTTGGGCTTGACAGATCAGGTAACGGGAGGATGTTCCTCATGACTGGAGGGCCTGAACCAGGGGTCACAATGTCAGATATAAGGTACCCATATACAACCAAGATCAGGAGGAATCTCAACAACCAGATGGATGGGCATTATTGTCACGTGTATCAAGAAACAATGAAAACCTTTGTTCCTCTAATTCAGAGGGTAGTGAATTTCTGCTTCTTAGAATGCCAAGCAGTTCCTTAAATATTTTGAAGAAGATAGAAGACATATTTGAGATGTAAGAGATAGAAGAGACGGACCTTGACCTTTGGCTGTTCCCCCTTTCTCCTACTGTGGAAGATTCTAAAGCAGTTTAGTTGTATCCTTAACACAGGGATCAGAGAAAGCAACAAACGTCACCCACACCTTCTCTCCAGGGATGCTGCATGTCCCGCTAAGTTACTCCAGCATTTTGTGTCTATCTGGAATCCTGCATGGACTTTGGCTTTGCACTATTATGATTGCCTAGTATTACTGTCTGGGCAGCGGGCAGGTGCTATAGACCTGAACGGGAATGTATACGCTCCCGCCCCCACAAGTCTCGGGCAGATGGGGCTCGTCAGCCTGGGAAGGCAGTCCATCTAGGAGAGGGAAAAGTCTGATTTAGCACCTCCACTGCCTTGTGGCCATATCCAGTCATGGAAAAGGCTCCAGGAGTAAACCTCAAGAAAATCCGGAGTCGGAGCCCCTATGGCAGTTTGTCATTGTCTACCACCTCGCTCTGGCAGCTCCTGCGACGGCGCTGGTGCCAAACTGTAACGGCCCTGCTGTTCCTTTGGATCGATCAGCGCCGTGGAGAGGGGGGACGTGCTGCATGGGCAACAGCCTGTCCTCCATATGACATCGCCCAGGCTTGCATCCGACCAGGATGCATCACCCATGGTCAGTCATGACCGAGGGGGGGCCTACTAGTATTACTGTTATTAATTCATTTTATTACTGGTTATATATATTTATCTGGTATTATTGCATTAGCAGGCCTGCATAAGCTGCAGCAAGTAAGAATTTCATTGTTCTGTGGCTGGTACATATGACAATTAAACACAGTTGACGCTCTTGCCTCCCGGATGCAGCAATGTTTGAGTCTAAGTCTAAAAGATCCCAGAGCACGATTTAATCAAAAATAGGGCAGACTTGCAATGTTCTGGCCATATTGATGCTCAGACCAAATCA
This sequence comes from Raja brachyura, assembly GCA_963514005.1. Next base: position 15,158,218 of record OY740804.1, on the reverse strand, counting down.
CCTAGCTGATTATTGCAGTCTGCATGGCAGGGTTTTGTATTTGCTATATTACTACAGTGACTATTTTACTTGTGAAATGCTATGTAAATGCAAATTGTTCTTTCATAGAATCTTGTACACCAGATGTGCTCAAACTGCTGAAATCCAACACAAACCCCCAATCCTTTGACTTAAATATGTGTGTAACCACAGAGTTACGCTAACACAACAAAAATGATTTGTCTCTGCCTCTTCCTGCAGGAATATTGGCATCGGATGAAATTGGCTCCCTGGGCTCTGAGGAACTACTCAAGATGGAGGGAATGAGTCTGCTCTCACGTATCATGTAAGTCAGCACAGACTAACTGCTGCCTGCCTCTCACGATGTACTGTCAGAATGGTCAACAATGTGCACTAGTGCTGGCTTTAATGTGTGTGGTGACGAAAGAGGTGAAATGATACAATGAGAAGTTTTTTTTTTGGAGTAGAATTGGACTCGGGAGTATCTATATTATGTCAAATATTAATCTTGATATTATTAACTGTGCCTCGTGGATAATGCTACTGTCCCTGAGACAGATTGTTGATGATGTAAACACCACTCAAAGAAATGAGAATGCAATTAATTTGCGATAATCCAACGCCCTTGGTAGTGCTGGAATGGCAGATTTTCTGGACTGCCAGATATTACTCCTAGTAATAGACCAACACTATTCACATTTTATTTGGGATACAGGAATAGATTTTCCAATAAAATTAAAGGGCATGTGAGAAACAGGGCTCTACTGAGTTTTGAAGGTGTGTGGGAACAAACCCCAGTGAGGTTTCAGGGAGCGTGGGAACCAGAGCCCTGGTGTGTTCTAAAGGAATGTGGGGATCCAGGACCTTGGTGTGTTTAAAAGGAGCAGAGGGAACCATGGCATTGGTGTGTGTAAAAGGAGTGTCGGAAAGTGTGTGTTAAAAGGTGGTCACGGTGGCGCAGCGGTAGAGTCGCTGCCTTACAGCGAATGCAGCGCCGGAGACCCGGGTTCGATCCTGACTACGGGTGCTGTCTGCAGGGAGTTTGTACGTTCTCCCCTTGACCTGCGTGGGTTTTTCCAAGATCTTCGGTTTCCTTCTACATTCCAAAGACGTATAGGTTTGTTCGTTAGTTGGCTTGGTAAATGTAAAAATTGTCCCTAGTGGGTGTAGGATGGTGTTAATGTGTGGGGATCGCTGGTCGGCGTGGACACGGTGGGCCGAAGAGCCTGTTTCCGCACTCTCCACATCACTGTCTATATCTCTAGTTTCCTTTATCCCTAACCAGTCTGAAGAAGGGTCTCGACCTGAAATGTCACCCATTCCTTCTCTCCAGAGAGGCTGCCTGTCCCACTGAGTTACTCCAGCTTTTTGTGTCCATTTTCGGTTTAAACCAGCATCTGCAGTTCCTTCTTAAACATTCTCGTAAATCTGCTCTGCACATTTTCCTAACCCTTAACAACTTATTTCCTGGAGTCTGTACTCCAAAACTGAAATCTGTACTCCAAATCCAGCCTCACCAACTGCTTGAACAACTGTTACTTAATATTCTAACATCTATACTCAATACATTGACCAAGGGAGGCCAATGTGCCGAATGCCTTCTTGATTACCATTTCTACCTGTGATGTCACTTTCAAGGAACCATGTACCTGCACTGCCAGATCCCTCTGCTCTACAACACACCCCAGACTCCATCCATTTATTTTAAAGGTCCTGTCCTGGTTTGCTTCCCAAAATGCACTCCTCGCACTTATCTACATTAAACCCCATTCCTCAGGCCATTTGCTGAATTGATCAAGATCCTGCTGTCATTTTTGATAATCTTAATCGCTGTCAATGATACTACCCACTTTAGTGTCATCTGCAATCTTACTAATCATGCCTTGTACATTCTCATGCAACTGGTTGACATTAACTACAAACAGCAATGGGCCCAGCAGCGATCCCTGAAGCACCACTAGTCATAGGTTTCCAGTCCTAGAAACAATCTTTCACCATCTCCCTCTGTTTCCTTCCATGAAGCAAATTCTCTATCCAGTAATCTAGGTCTCCCTGCATCCCATGTGATCTAACCTTCCAGAGTAGCCTAGCAAGTGGACCCTTATCAAATACCTTGTTGAACGCCTACAGCTTTGGCTTTGTCTAGCTTCTTGGTTAGTTTTTCAATAAACTCAATCAGATTTGTGAGCCACGATCTTCCATGTACAAAACCATGCTGACTATCCCTAATCAGCCCATCTATACAAATGCATTTATATCTTGTCTCAGAATACTTTCCGGTATCTTGCGTGCCACATATGTTGGCACTTAAAAGATGGATAGAGCAGTTGCAGTTCAGGACTATTTCATTTGCTGTGACTCTGCTACTGTATGGGACAGCGGGTAGGCTCTCAATCCAAGAGTGTTGAAAGGGAGGGGAGGATTTGTCAGAGGGGAGGAATAAACGGAGCCTTACGTACATGCACAAATCAAGGAAGATTTCATGGAACAGTGGTCTCTATTGGCTTCCCACAGCTGGCTATGTCAACGATGCAACCCAATGTTCAGGAGGAAATGCAGAGAGCTGGTGAAATCCAACTTCTTCTACTGGCTGGTGATATTCTTGGTTTTCCTCAACACACTAATGATAGCTTTAGAGCATCACCTTCAGGCCGAATCGCTGACTCATGTTCAAGGTAAGAACAGAATGGATGACATGCAACTCCCACTCTGTCCGGCCCCTGATGCAGAGAAACTGTGTATAATTCCATTCCATCGTGGGCCACAGAGCCATGAGCCTCCATGCCCTCTCCCAAATCCAGTTACAGGGATCCATGCATTGACTACAAACATTCCTTCTTTCAGTTATTCTGTCCCTACATTAATTTTACACTGTTTCTTCCTGCACTTGCACACTTTTTATTGATCTTCTTGTGTTAATATAAGAAGCTGGCCTTTTGTGTCCAAGTTAATAATCTCTTGCTTCTTATTCTCTTGATCCTGCTCTCCTTGCTTCCTCGCTTCCTCAACCATAGAAAATAGTTGAGGCAGGTATAATACCAACATTTAAAAGAATGGGTACATAGATAGGAAAGGTTTTGAGGGGTCAAACACCAGCAAGTGGGACTAACTTAGATGGGCATCTTGATTGATATAGACAGGTTTGGCCGAAGGATCTGTTTTCCTTCTGTAACTCTATGCCAATGGTTAAATAGCAGTGTTATTATCTTTTCACCGTCCATGTTCTTTTATGCCATTCACACCTTTTATTGTTTTTAGTCTATTAATATAACTCTTTCCATCCCATCTTCTCCGCTAATCCTGTTTATTCAATGTTCAGCCCATCTCTTTTTCTCTCTGTTGATGTCTTCCTCTCTCACCGGTTGTTTTTGTGCTACCTTCTCCCTCTCTGTATCTGTCTTTGTGTTAATATTCAGTGTATTCCACTGTCTTTCATATCCCAATCACCTTATCTCAATGGTACTCTGACAAATGAGACTACCTCTGTTATTATCATTTTTATTGTATAAATGTCATTCATGCTCTCTTTCTTAATATTCCTCTTTCAGCCCTTTTGCTCCATCAATATGATTATTTCCGTCAGCCTCGATTCATTTGCTGTCAATTTCTCCTCAATTTGTGCCTCACTGTTGGTACAGTTTCACTCTCCCTTTATATTCTTATGGGGGTTCTCATTCTCATAATTGCCGTCCCCCCTTTGTTAATATCTCCCTTCATCCTGGCCTCTCCACGCTAATATCATTCTTGCTAACACAACCTCTATGTTGTTTTCTTTATATTTTTTTACTAATATAGTCCTCACTAAACGTCTTTCTCCTGTTGATAGACAAGAAAAGCTGGAGTAACCAACTAGTGCAAGTAATGGGTGACGTTTCAGGGCGAGACCCTTCTTCAGAATGCATTTATATCTTGTCTCTCAGAATACTTTCCGGTAACTTGCGCACCACATATGTCAGCACTTAAAAGACGGATAGAGCAGTTTTAGTTCAGGACTATGTCCATTGTCATTCCACATGTGAAGAAGGGCTCGGCCAGAAACATCATCCATTCCTTTTCTCCAGAGATGCTACCTGTCCCGCTGAGTTACTCCAGCTTTTTGTGTCTATCTTTGGTTTAAGCCAGCATCTGTAGTTTCTTCCTACACCTCTCCTGTTGTTGGTAGAATTGTTTCAGACCCTGATTGCCTATCAGCCAGTCATTGTTTTAATAAAACATACCTTTGCCGATCAAAGATTGTTTTAATAAAACATATCTTCCTTTCTAATGTCTCTGTAGGTATGTTACAAAACTTACCTTTAGCGGCGCTGCACTTCTGCCGCTCCCCGTGTGCGCGACTTTAGCGCCTGTCAGAGGGGGGCGGGCTTAAAGTGCCGATTTTCACCAGACCAGGATAATCGATGAATGTCGGGCGATTTAATTGCGGAAGAAAAATCGCTCCGACATTTCATCCATTAAGGTATTTTTTAAATTACTCTAAGTTATTTGTTAACTAGAGTAATTTAAAAATCACCTTCAAAAGCCGTGACCGCAGACCACCGGAAGCATTTTCCGTAGGGGAGAAAAAAAGGTAAATACTTTATTTTTTTATTAAAAGTTGGTTTTTTGGGAGGCATAAATACTATTTTAATGTTGCGAAATGGGTTCCCCAAAAAATGTATGAACCCCCAGTATTTTCCCCCCCGACTTCACCGCTAACCGCAACGTTCCAATCCACCGCATTCCGCTAAAACCCACTCGCTAGTTGATTTAAATGGCCATTTATTTACAGGCAGTAAACACTAAATTCCTTCCATTTGGCCCAGAAATTCATGAAAATGAGATTTAAAAATTATGTTATATTGTGGATTATTGTGTGAATGTTATTTGGACACTTAGGCAATTTAAAAAAAGTTTATCTTTTCTTAAGAAATTGATAGATGTTTAGATCTACTCATTGAATTTTGTAATTAGCTACAATTAGATAACTAACTAATTATATACTTTAATTTCAGGTAATCCAAGTAAGATTGTTTAATATTTGTTTCAGAATGCTTCAATCTATAATGACTGAAAATTTCATTGAGTTCTCTTAATTTTTAATAAAGTTATGGGCTTTTAATTTTTCCAGATCACAGCTTTTGAGTTAAGTCAATTGAAAGGCAATGGGAAGCAAGATACTCATTTCCGAGCATGAAAATGGCCATAACTTTCTTAATACTGAAGATATGAAAGTAAATTAGGTGTCAAATTAAACTTCTTGTTATGCTTTACCTGATGGGATAAATTGCAGACTTGATTTTTAAAATCTCAAAATTTTGTAACATTGCTAGTCTCTGTTAATTTTCCCCTCTTTAACTCCCATACCCAATGTCCATTTTCTCACTCTATCTGTTGTAAAGGTATAGCTTGTTCTTTCCTTGTGTTTGTTAATGTCAATTCCAAATCTTGTCTTCCTAATTTATTTTTCTCCCTCTCCCCTCCCCCTCCCCCTCCCCCTCTCCCTCTCCCTCTCCCCCTCCCCCTCCCCCTCCCCCTCCCCCTCCCCCTCACCCTCACCCTCACCCTCTCTGTCTCTGTCTCTCTTTTTTGCAAAAGTTATACATTGGGGAGATTAGTTTTCTAGGTAGAGAAGTAGCACAAGTGCATTTCAGCCAGCTCCTTGGAAAAAAATCAGTCAGGGAAGGAATTGAAGAAATTCAACGGTTTTGGGGAAATCATATTCCCCAAAGGGAAAGGACAAGCCAGCCTAACCTAGTGCCACCTGCATGACAAGGTTCAATAGGATATGGGACAGTTTAGCACAGGAACAGGCCTTTCAATCCATGATGTCAGTGCTGACCATGATGCCAATCTCCTCCATACCTGCACATAGTCTATCCTTTTATATCATCTGCAAACATACTAATGATTGCACCTAAGCCAAAATCATGTATGGTAAACCATGGTGCTTTATTTGTCATATAGGCAACTGCAGCATGAAATTCTTTTTGCATATATTACACATGCAGGCGCCGCCATTTCTGGCGCCATTATTCAAAGTCCAAAGACCGGTCAGCCTTTGCGCTCAATGTACTGGAGCAGTTCCCGCGAACTGATGTCCTTCTCCTCGTCTGGTCATCTTTGTGCCCGGCGGGGCACCTCCTGCAACCAACCTTGAAGGCGCTCCAGACATTACCCCGATTCATCCTCCTACCAGTCCTTGCTCCTCACTTCCGACGCCTCCAGCTCCCTCCCGTTTACGTTGTCTGATGAGCCTTTGGGCGGGTTCACTGTCCCGTTGACTGAGAAATTATTAATATATATTATAAATGACAGAGGTCCTAGCACTAATCCATGCAGAACACCACTGAGCGTAGACCTCCAGTCAGAATGATGACCCTCTTCCACTACCCTTTGACATCTATGGCCATGCCAATTTTGAATCAACCTGCCAAGTCTCCATGATTCCCATCTGCCTTAATTTTTGGATCAGAAAAAGAACAAAGAGAAGCATGTGTCAATAATGCTTCATACTACAGAAAGCCAGCAAAAGTATAGGAGTGAATTTTAAAGAGAGGACACTCTCCAGTACATTCCCTCCCTGTGTTAACATAACTCTCTTTCTACCGTACTTGTTCCCTATATTAATATAACTCTCCCTACCTCCAACAATATTCTTATGTTAATATAAATCACCAAACCTCTCTCTTCTCCCTGTGATAACATCATTCTCTGGTCCTCTCTTTTCCCTGTCATTTTCACTCTGCATATCCAGCAATCTGTCCACATTAATCTTTATTTTCTTCCTTTTTTACTATCTATACCTCATTCACTCTTTCTTTCTTGTACTGCAGACATCGCCAACAAGGTGCTCTTGTCCTTGTTCACGGTGGAGATGATCTTGAAGATCTACAGCCTGGGCCTGCAGGCCTACTTTGTATCTCTATTTAACAGATTTGACTGCTTTGTGGTGTGTATAGGGATCGTGGAGACGATCCTGGTGGAGGTGCAAGTAATGTCTCCGCTGGGAATTTCCGTTCTCCGTTGTATCCGACTCTTGAGGATCTTCAAAATCACCAGGTTTGTAGGATTATGAAGTCCATGTAGAAACATTATAACAATCCAGGGGTCAGTTACAATTAGTTCGGCTATAATACAGTACTTGCATTTCTTAAGGGCTTGTCCCACTTACTCAATTTTTTCGGCGACTGCCGGCACCTGTCATAGTCGCAGCATGTCGCGGGGTGATGCCTGTATGGTCGTGCGTAGTCATCCAAAGAGTCGCACCTTTTTCTGGTTGCCGCTGGATTTTCAATATGTTGAACATTTTCGGCGACCTGCTGCGACTATGACGGGTGCCGCCAGTCGCCGAAAAAATCCCGTAAGTGGGACGGACAGGTCCTTAAGAAAACTTGCATAATGGATAATCGTGTTATAAAAATGATTATGTCAAAGGCGAAGAGGGGGTTCGGAGCTAAAGCATTTCAGACACACAATAACATGTTTTTTTCTGACATTATATTAAAAAATAAGCTCATTAATAGCTCTGGGTTTATTTTTTTAACTGCAAACTAACATTGCTAACGGGTGCATCATTATAATTGTTTAACGATATATCATTGCACAAATATCAATAGAACTGACCCGTTGTCATTTCAATTGCCACCTGTGGTGAAACCGACAGCCTATATTCTTAAAAGACAATGACAACTGATTATTGCGGGAAAGTTACATGAATTTATCCCCAGATTTTTTTTTTCACAGGGCAGTTTTTTTCCACTTGTCCATTTCCAAACAAACATTTAAATAGTTTTCAAGTTCCCGATCGAAATTATGTTTTGACCAATTTGTCCCACATATTACAAATAATATTCCATAATTCATCAGTCACGTTATATCCAATTCTCAATCAGGAAACATATGCAGAACTATTTGTGCTGATGATATCTGACTCCTCTTTCATTTTCATAACTAATAATGCTCAATGCTCTAATAAAGTTAATTTGTATAATTATTAATCAAGTAAGACCGGCTAGGGGAGACATCAATGGAAAACCTTATATAAGATAAATTTAAAGGGATGACAACAATTAATGGCACAAGGATGTAGGCTAAAGCTTCTGGGGATCATTAATCAGCACTTCAACCCACTGATGTATCAGTTTTGCTGAGTCTCTAGGAGATTTAAGTTAAGTTGAGTTGTGTTTATTGTCAAATGCACAAGAATGGCAAGGAATTGGTGCAATGAAAATGTTGTCAGACAACTTGCCAAAACATAAAACGTACATAATTTACACAAGTTTCGCAAGACAGTGAAAAGTAAAAGACCACTAAAAACAAGACATTAGTGAAAACACAATTATAAAACAAATCCATGGTAGTTCATGTGGCAATCTATAGTATTCCGTTGCTGAGGTAGGATTAGGATTATACTCTGTTGTTCAAGAAGCGGTTGGTTGTTGTTAAGTAGCTGCTCCTGAACCATGTGGTGTTGGACTTCAGGCTTCTGTACCTTCTGCCCGTTGGTGGCAGCGAGAAGAGGGCATGGCCTGGTTGAAGAGAAGCTTTGATGACAAATGCCACCTTTGTTAGGCACAGTTTCATGTGGGAGATGGTGAGAGGGCTGTGTCTGTGTTGGGCCAGGTTGTGCTGGGTCAGGCTGTGCCCACCACCTTCTGCTGCCTCCTACTTTCCTGTGCGTTAGCAGACAAAGTGAGGCGAAGATGACGTATAAGGAAAGCCTGAGGCTACGGTTTAATGTTGCTTCCTCTGTCATGAAACTTGGTGGAAAAGATGAGGAGACAAAAAATAACTTTGGAAGGAATACAGAATGGCCTGGGGTGTTTCTGCATTAATACTTGCAGTCAGGAAGATGCAGAGAGCTCAGAGCTACACGTAGCTCTATGTAGCAGGCCCAAGCAGAGGCAGGACTTTGAGCAACTCAGGGGCTTCATTTCTGGGATTCAAGTTGGCATGCATAGAGAGCATCAGTCCAAGAGCAGTTTTGTAGCACTTAGTGACTTTTAGTTATTAAAAAAGGGTGTGTGTAAAACCAGAACCATGGTTCTAAACTGAAATAGACTGACAAGTGATTCAGCAACACTGGATTAGACTCAGCAACCTGAGAATTACAGAGCAATTGGGGACATTCACAAAGAAGAAAGGCTTCAGGAGAAACGTAAATGGGTGGAACTAGCAAATGTGGAGTCTCTGGGATGACTCAATGCATAGTGGGTAAGATAACGTTAGAAAGAGTTTGAATTGGAACAATTGCATTCATAATTGCTAGAGCATACCAGGCACATTAGAAACAAAATTATCAGTATTTCTGTGTAAGACAATAAGAGTAAAGATACCAAAACACATAGAGCAACCACAGTGGTGCAAGGTCAGTTGCAATTCAGTGCTCATGTATGGTTGCCGTTAGGTTCCTGCAGAGTGGTCCAAGACCCTGATGGTTGAAATGAAGAAACTGTTCTTGAACATTGGAGGCAACAGTTTTCCAGCCTTCTTCCCAATGGCAGAGAAGCGAGTGTGGTTGGAGTGGAGTGGGTCTTGGATGATATTGGCTGCCTTCCTGATGCTGCACTTCATGTAGATCCCTTTGATGGTGGGGAGGTCAATCACTGTAATAGACCGGGCAACGTCCACCACTTGCTGTCGCCTTTTATTCTTGGGCTTTCAGGTTACTGAACCAGGCAGTGATGCAATCAGTCAGCTTGTTATCCACTGTACTCCTCTTGATGTTTGATAGACTATTCAGTGACATGCTGAACCTCCTGAGACTTCTGAGGAATGAGGTTGTCATGTGAAACAACAATTGGTTAATGCTACAGAAAGCTGAAAGGAGCATGTTGAGTGCAGGGTCGAAATTAAAAGGGAAACTTAGGAAAGCACAGAGAGGGTTACAAAATACTGATAATAAACCCAATTTGACTAGATCAGGCTGTCTACGGGGTGAGAGTACTTTGTTAAGGCTCTTAATGAATGTTTCCTGTCGATGTCGACCTTGTTGGCATTCTGGGCGAGTCCTTTTTCTTGCATTTAGCCCTTCGTGGCAGTCCTCAGCAGAGGGGGTGATCCTTACGTTTCAGCCAAGGGAAGATACTGGATTAAATAAATATAGTACAAGAGGAAATATTAAAAGGGAGAACTCTTTGAAAGGAGATACGGTATCTGGCCCAAATGAATTGCATATGTTTGCTGTTCAGCAATCCTGCAACAAGGTAACGACACTTGGGACCCACCGGTGAGTGATAAATAGGCTCCTAAATTAGCAGTGACAGGAAACACAGTTTGATTAATTGTTTTTGTGGCCGTAAGGCTGTTTTTAGAAGAGTTCCACAGGCTCACTACATGGTCTCGTGGTATATGTAAGCGGCACAATTAAGAAGTTTGTAAATGACATAAAACTAGGCAGCATGACGGAAAATGGAGAAAAAAGCTTCTGACTGTAAGATATCGATGTTCTAGCCATTTAGGTAGGGGAATGGAAATTAAAAGGTAATTGTGAAAAGTGTGAGTTAATGCATTCGAGGAGGTGCAACAAGACAAGGCAATGTTTGATCAATGGAAGGATACTGAACGATGCAGAGAACCTGGACAGCCTGGTGTGTAGGTGCATTAAAGGTTATAGACAGGCTGATAAGGTCATTAAAAGCCATATTTCCTTTACGAACTACAATACAACAGCAAAGAAGAAATGCCGAAACTGGCTAGGCCACAGATGAAGCAATATATGATTGCCTTCATCACATTACAGCTTGGATATGAGTGCAGAGAAGATTTACGACCATCTTAACAGACCAGAAAATGTCAGCTAAGAGGAAGGATTAGATAAACATGTTTTCTTTGAAACAGAAGAAACTACTGAAGATTTAATTGATCCATATAAAATTATGAGGGCTTAGAGGAAGTAAATGGGAAGGATTTAATTCTGTCTCCATGATTTATCTCTCTGTGACTCTAAAGAGCTACTATGTAAGGGCCAACTCGAAATGCGAGTGAGTGGGAATAGAGGGGATGACTGTCACACTGACAACTCTGCACTGATTGGCATCCAATACTCCAGCTTGCCAAGTTAGGACGTGAGAACACAATATTAGGAAAATAAAGTGCAATGGGCCACACAGTCCTTTGGCTTATACACATCACTCACGTCTGTTGCGCTGTCAGTTCATTCACCCTGTTATAAAAGTCTTTAAAAGCATTTGGATAAAGAGTATTACATTTTACTGTATTCCTCTAACCTCATTTTCTGCTGCATATTTACTATTATGTATTCTGTCAATTTCTGCCATGTTTTAACATTATTGTTAAATATATCACTTTTTCCTTTCTGTTTAACTTTCTAAATTTGACCTTAACCCACACCCTACCCATTAATCAAGAGTGTTTGTTTGTCATATATTAATCGGAGCAATGAAATTCACATTTGCATTAGCTTTATTGGCACATTAGATGCAACAACAACAAAAATATATACATTTAATTTGTATTTATTCTAAGTAAAATAGACCGTGTTAGCACAAAATACTAAAGAACATAGATCAAATAACAGTGCAAAGTCCATAGTGATTTGTGTTGTGGTGGGGTTGTGGTTAGGGTAGTGCAGAATAATGCAAGAACTGTTCATGAACCTGCAGGTAATGGTTCTTGGGCTCCTGTACCACACACAACATTATACACACTATTATACTGCAAGCAATGCACAAATGTTCACTATATACCGGACACCTGAAGTGACCATTTAGCAAGCATGAAAAATTGAGACAATTGACTTGGGTAGGACGTGGGGCAAAATCCCTACTAATAGGATATTCCCAATCTTGTTTGCTCACCCTAATAATGTAAACACTCATAAACCTGCGACATCTGCTGACAACAAGGAGAATGCAGTTTGGCTCATGGGAATCTGCAGATTTCCCTGCATGCTGTTGTTGCCAGCCTGACTTGGTTAGCAATATCTTGTAACTCACCAGCAGTGTGCTGTTTTGTGCCTTGAAGTGTTTATAGTTGACTGATGTTTCAGAAACTATGATTCCTCCTCTCTTCTTCATTCACCTTTTTTAATTGCTTAGATATTGGACCTCATTGAGCAACCTTGTGGCATCGTTGTTGAACTCTGTCCGGTCCATTGCATCCTTGCTTCTCCTTCTCTTCCTCTTCATCATTATCTTTTCCTTGCTTGGAATGCAGCTGTTTGGTGGAAAGTATAACTTTGATGACATGCACGTACGAAGGAGCACCTTCGATAATTTCCCTCAGGCCCTTCTGAGCGTCTTCCAGGTAGGTAACTTATACAAAGCCCCACAGCAGATCTCTCTAAAATATATTGGGTAGCCTTCAGTGGAGAACCTCGTAGGTTAGGCCTCATTCCTGTAAGACAGAGACCAGGCAATGCTGAGATACTGGAGAAACTAATTTATAATGGTCGTAGCATCGGAGGAGGCAATTCAGGCTAAATTTGGAACAAAATGTTAAACTGAGGCCTTGTCTTTACGAATGAATGAAAAGAAGCCCATGACTGATTTGACTAATATTTATCTCAATTTGTATTCAGCACCAGTATTTCATTGATTGTAAATGAGTTTCAGTATTTGAAATAGTGAGAGTGCTACGCAAGTCTCTGTTGCTGAAAGGCAGCAGCTTAACTTGCTCTACCACTGTAATACCCGTTATTTGTTGAGCCCGGGCGTAAACAAGCATTGACAGCTCGTGTTGAAACAAGCATAAGGGCAAATTCTCTTCTTGTTAATTCCCATTTTCATATACTCCTCCCCGGATAAGATGTCGCCTTGTCTCACAAAAGATGCACTGACACTGTGGCCAATTCAATTCCCACAGCCAGAGTCTCATTGATGCCAGCAGAGAGGAATACACTGAAATACACTCAAAGACAAGTTTCTGTCCACAAGCTGGGTTGCATTTAATTGCTCTTTCCTCACTCTTACTCCCGCTCCGTGCCCACCCGAAATCCAACCTTTTCACCCACAGACCCAACTTCATAATAATTGCCTCTCCTTCCAACCCAACATCCCCTGCTTGGCTTTCCCCAGTTGACGCCCCCCTCACACTCCTCAAACCTCCATATATCTAACCCATATCTCTGCGTTGCTTACAACTGGCCTCCCATATTTACCCATGCACCAGTTTGATCATCTTGCCCCCTCCATCCTCTCCGATCCACACTTCTGCAATTTTGCTGGCCCAGTCTCCCCCATTGTACCATTTCCCCAAGTCACAACATTAACCATCTCAATCCTTCCCAATCCACACTACCCTTACTTATGGTGCTTAACAGGTTGAATCACTGCCACCTGACTCCTGAACAAATCATCTCTTTCACACCTCCTTCCTGGAGGTGCTCAATGTACTCTTAATATTACTTCTCCCTCCTTTGGTCACTCCGTTACTGTTCGTCAATAAAACTTGCACTACTTGGATTTTGTTCGACAGTCTTGCACCATTCTGCTGTTTTGCCCTGGTTGTTGTACTTATTGTTTGATTTATCAATATTGGTATGTATACTGATTACTCTGTGAATGTCATGTGAATGACAAATTTCATTGCGTCCTGCTGTATATGACAATAAACGAACAGAATCTGATGCAGGGATATTTCCCTTGACAGAGAAGTCAATTGCCTCAGGTTATGGTGTCAGAATTGGGAAGAAGTTTGTTCAGATCGAGGTTTGAAGAGTCTTTGAATTATGTTCATGCAAAAAAGTTGAGGTGAAAGATTGGCCATAATCTCATTCAATGGCAGGGCAGACATGAGGAGCACTACTCCTGCTTCCACCTCTTATGTTCATGTGCTGCATCCTTGCCTCTGTACAGTGCCAGTGTGGGGGTAGATTCAACTCTGTTCTGTTCTGTTCCATGCAGATACTTACTGGTGAGGATTGGAATTCTGTCATGAATGATGGCATCATGGCGTACGGAGGACCCACCTTCCCTGGAGTGCTCGTCTGCATATACTTCATCATCTTGTTTGTCTGTGGAAATTGTATCCTTTATTGTGGAGACAGGAGGAGGGGAATGGTGAGTGGTGGGCAGAGTGTGACACGCAGTGGGGGTGGCAGGTGGTCAATGTAGTGAGCAATGCTGTGTGCCGGGAGGGTCTGTGCAGGGCAGGAATTTAGCCATGATGGATGTTTTGCTCAATAATCCTAAACTGACTCCATCTTGTAATAGCTATGATTTTAATTATAGATGAGATTTAATCAGCAGCAAAGAGTCTTACAAAGACTTTTGTCCTTCAGGAGCAGCATAGAGTGATACAGTATGGAAACAGATCCTTCAGCTCACCGAGTCTGTGCCAACCATCAATCACCCACTTACATCAATCCTGTTTTTATAAATTCACCTCACATTCACCTCTGTAAATTGCCCTTAGTGTGGAGGGAGTGGATGGGGAAAATGGGATAACATAGAATTAGCGTAAAATGGGATAACATAGAATTAGCGCAATGGTCAATGTGGACTCAGTCGGCCTAAGTGCCTGTTGCCAAGCTTATTTTTAATACTTATTTCTCTAGTAGAGAAATTATTTCTTATTTCTACTACTTATTTCTACTTCTTTCTCTAGTAGAGAGGGCTACATTTTGAACACTGAATGCAGTGCACTAGATGGGAAGTAGGTTCCGTGAGATTGGGCCACATGAACCCCAATGTACGTTTTCTGCACTTGATCTCTACTTGCATGGCTGAGAAAACTGAGAAAAGTGAGTTCCAGCTAGGGTGTTTTAACTCTGGCAGTAACTGACCATACAATGTACCCTCCTGAGCTTCTTGTCTTAAACTGATTCACCCCGCAGTGCAGTTAGTTCTGAAGAAGGATCTTGACCCGAAACATCACTTATCCATATTCTCCAGAGATGCTGCCTGACCTGCTGAGTTACTTCAGCACTTTGTTTCCTTTTGTGCAATCAGGGTCGTTTTTGTTCTCTTCATAAACAGGTCATCGCCTCAGGACTTGGTGTATATTTTTTTCCTTAGCCCAATATTTGTAGACATCTTGTTGAATGTATTCCTGGCCATTGCAGTTGACAATCTGGCAGAGGCGGAAAGTTTGACATCAGCTCAGAAGGAAGCTGCTGAGGAGAAGAAAAGGAGAAAACTGGAGAGGTAAGTGAGGTCTGGTGGAGAGGCCAGCACGTGCAATAACTGGAAGGCAGTGTCTGATAGCAAAGTAAAGCACAAATGGGAATGTTTATCCTGTCACTGTGCGGGTGCACAGTAAGTATGTTCAGAAGTGATCCATGAAAAGACCGAAGAAGTGCAAAAACGGACAAGTTAATCTCCATATTAAAGGCCCCTGGACTCAGTAACTAAGAAATAGTCAGGATCTTGGCTCAGTGGCTGAGAATCAGACGATGAGCCGGGTTCCTTACCTGAGAAATGACACAGTTATTGAGAAATGGCCCAAGATTTCAGCTCTGTGGGTGAAGTGGCCCAGGATCTCAACTTTATGACTGAGAAATGGTCCAGGATCTCAGCTCAGTGACTGATAAATTGCCCAGGATCTCAGCTTTGTGACTGAGAAATGGCCCAGGATCTTATTTCTGTGGCTGAGAATCAGTCAATGGTCTGGATTCAGTGACTGAGAAATGGCCCAGGATATCTGCTCAGTAAATGAAATCTGATCAGGGCCTCAGGTGCAGCACCAAGTTGAGTGACATGGCTCCAGTTTCCCTGTTTCACATCCCATGCAGTGTGCGTTCCCAAGGCACCGTGTCTACCCCTAAGGCTCCTCTTGTCCTAGGTTGTGTCTTCATTCCTGCACTCTGCTTTTGTTACTTAGAGCTGCCCATCCCGGCCTAACGGAAGAGGAAAAGCTGCTTTTGAAAAAACTTGAGCTGGCAAAACTCAAGGCGGAGGGAATTCCCACCACTGCCAAGGTAAAGCCTGCTCCAAATGTACATTCTACTGCTATGTGGTCATAGAGTCATCGAGCTATACAGCATGGAAACAGGCCTCTCAGCCAACTTGGCCATGCCAACCAAGTTGCCAAGCTGAGCTAATCCCGCTTGACTGTATCTGCGCCCAATCTCTCCATACCTTTTCTATCCATGTAAGTAAGTACGAAAGTAAGTTTATTGGCCAACTATTTACATTCAAGGAATTTGCCTTGGTGCTCCGCCCACAAGTAACAACATGACATACAGTGACTGCTACGAATGACTCAGAAAACACTAAACATTAATATTAATAAAACATGATAAAACCCATTGATCAAGCATGTGAACCAACAAAATACCAGATCAAAGGGAGGCTACAGATTTTTGGCCGTTGAGTAGAGCAACTATTCGTGGATAAAAACTGTTTTTATGTCTGGCTGTGGAAATTTTGACAGTCCGGAGTCGCCATTCAGAGGGAAGTGATTCAAAGAGTTTGTGGCCAGGGTGAGAGGGGTCAGAGATGATCTTGCCCGCTCGCTTCCTGGCCCTTGCAGTGTACAGTTCATCAATGGAGGGAAGGTTGCAGCCAATAACCTTCTCTGCTGATCGGACGATTCGCTGCAGCCTCCAGGTGTCGTTATTGGTGGCTGAGCCAAACCAGACCATGATGGAGAAGGTGAGAACAGACTCTACGATGACTGTATAGAATTGGACCATCATTGCCTGTGGCAGATTGTGCTTCCGCATCTGCCTTAGGAAGTACATTCTCTGTTGTGCTTTTTTGACTGTGGAGTCGATGGTAGTCCCCACATAAGGTCCTTGGAGATGATGGTTCCCAGGAACTTAAAAGACTCCACAGATGTGACTGTGGTGTTGTTGATGGAGAGTGGGGTGAGGGGAGGGGAAGCTCTCCCAAAGTCTACAATCAATTCCACTGTCTTAAGAGCAATGAGCTCCAGGTTGTTGGGATGGCACCAGGATGCCAGCTGTGACACTTGTTGTCTGCAGATTCCTCCCCATCCTGGAGTGGAGGTGCAGTCATTGGTGTAGAGAGAGTAGAGGAGAGGAGAGAGTACGCAGCCTTGCGGTGCTCCTATGCTGAGTGTTTGCGGGTCCGAGATGTGCGTTCCCAGCCTCACATGCTGCTTCCTGTCTGTCAGGAAGCTGGTGATCCACCAACAGAGGGGTTCAGGCACAGTCAACTCGGAAAGTTTGGAGTGTAATATCTCAGGCACAATGGTGTTGAATGCAGAGCTAAAATCAACAAACAGGATCCTTGCATAGGTTCCCTCACGGTCTTGGTGCTGGAGGATGAAGTGCAGGGCCAGGTTGACTGCATCATCCACCGATCTATTGGCCCGATATGCAAACTGCATAGGATCCAGCAGGGGGATCGTGATATTTTTCAGCTTGGCTAGCACAAGCCTTTCGAATGTCTTCTTGACTACAGAGGTCAGTGCGACAGGCCTGCAGTCATTAAGATAAGTAATCCTTGCCTTTTTGGGTACAGAGACAATAGTGGAGACTTTGAAGCAGGCAGGGACAGTACATGTTTGCAGGGACTGGTTGAAAATGTCTGTAGAGACCGATGCTAGCTGTTTGGCACAGAGCTTGACAGTAGAGGGAGAAACATTGTCAGGTACTGGAGATTTCCGGCTTTTTTGTCTTCTGAAAAGCCTCTCCACCTCCTCTATTTTTATTGTTGATATCGGTGTAGTGATGTTGTGCAGCACAGAGGGTGTGGGTGATTGGGTGTGAAGCGGTGAATAGAGGGGATGGGTATAGAAGGGCCCTGTCTTTGCAGACTGAGGTCAGGCTGTGAGTGGGTGAGAAGTGTTCGTTGGGGTGTGAAATGGTCAATTCTTTTCGTACTGGAGACTTGCCTTAAGTAGGTGTGAAGTGGTGAATGGGAAGGAGAAGTTACAAGTGTCTTTTAAATGTTGTAATTGTACCCAACTCTCTGGTAGCTCATTCCATATACCCACCTCTCTCTATGTGAAAACATTGCTCTAAAATCTTTCCACTCTCGCCTTAAACCTATGCGATGTAGGCTTAGACTCTGATGGAGAAAAGACTATGGCTTTTCACCTTATCTTTGCCCTTCATGATTTTGTAAACCTCCATAAGGTCACCTCTCAGTCGCCCTCCAGAACTGGCAACATTTTGTGCAACCTTTCCAGTATAATGACATCCTTCCAATAGCAGGCTGACCAGACTGTACACTATATCCAAAATTGGTTTTACCAATGTTGTGTACAGTTGTAACACAATGTTCCAACTCATGTACTTAATACCCTGGCCTATGAAGGCAAGTATGCCAAAAGCCTTCTTTGCCACCTTGTCTATCTGTGTTACCACTTTCAGAGAACTAGGTACTTGCACTTGCTTCGAGATACTTTATTGCATGATATCATGGAGAGATGGTGGCAGTTAACTGCTCACTGGTTCTCTGACTTCGCGGCAGAATTAGCCGGCAGTTATACAGTGCAGTAAACAACTTTTTTTTGTAAGCTACAATTATACGAAAACATACTTCGTCCTTAGCTATATGTTTTCCTGTTATTACTATATACTACATAGTTATTAATTATTTCATTTGTCATAATATTTTGTTTATGTTAATCTTATTGAACAAAGTCAAACATAATACAAAGGCATTTTGACATTATTCTATCTCATCTTTCAAGTTGACCGCGCTACTGCCCCCTCTACCCAGCTATTGCTGTACTGTTTATTATCACAATAGTTACCGACATTATAGGGTAAACTATTGTGATCCAGCATTCAGTAACTTTCCACTGAGAAACAGGCTTCCTTATCTATGTCCTAATTTGTTGTGCTTTATTCACCATGCTATGCATTCCCAGACAAGGGATAATGTGTCTGATACTTGTTTTGCCAAATTACCATGATTGTATTCTGCACCTGGTCCACGAGAGATGCCAATTGCCACATCCACATACCCTTTTGTTAAATTGTTTAATTCCGATCAAAATTAAGTAAATGAAGATTTTATTTTTTTTTGTCTACACAATCACTCTGGAAATTTCACCTTTGCAAACTCTGAGCAGAAAACCAGACAAGGTTACTCAGACCCAGTGTCTAGTAAGCAGTGTACTACATGAAGTTTCATTTGTATCTAATTACAGGCATCCCCAGGTTATGAATGCCTGACTTTTGGACAGGCCATATATGTAAAGGTGCATTTTGGAGACAGTTGGTATGGATTTGCTAGCTGCAGGCATCTTAGCCCATGATCATATTGAATGGTGGTGCTGACTCAAAAGGCTGAATGGTCTACACCTGCACCTATTGTCTATTGTCTAGACATGTGAGAACTTGGTTCAAAGCAAGATCTAAATAGAGAAAAAAAAAAGAAATAGGTGCAGGAGTAGGCTATTCGGCCCTTCGAGCCTGCACCGCCATTCAATGTGATCATGGCTGATCATCCAACTCAGTATCCCGTACCTGCCTTCTCTCCATACCCCCTGATCCCTTTAGCCACAAGTGCCACATCTAACGCCCTCTTAAATATAGCCAATGAACTGGCCTCAACTACCTTCTGTGGCAGAGAATTCCACAGACTCACCACTCTCTGTGTAAAGAATGTTTTCCTCATCTCGGTCCTAAAGGAATTCCTCCTTATCCTTAGACTGTGACCCCTTGTTCTGGACTCCCCCAACATCGGGAACAATCTTCCAGCATCTAGCTTGTCCAACCCCTTAAGAATTTTGTAAGTTTCTATAAGATCCCCCCTCAATCTTCTAAATTCCAGCGAGTACAAGCCGAGTCTATCCAATCTTTCCTCATATGAAAGTCCTGACATCCCAGGAATCAGTCTGGTGAATCTTCTCTGTACCCCCTCTATGGCAAGGATGTCTTTCCTCAGATTTGGAGACCAAAACTGTACGCAATAGTTTAGTGTGCCCTCTGGCTTCACTACAACTTGCCCTTGATTGGCCTTTGTTTTTAATTAAATGTAACGCCTGGCAGCCGAATTCCCATCCTGCGAGCTGTTTGGGTTATGAGCAGTTCTCGGGAATGGAACCCTGTCATAACCTGGGGAGGACCTGTACTTGATTGATTTGGGCAGAGCATTAACATGTACAACATAACCATCTGCAGAATCACAGTGGCATTTGAAATATAGACACACCAGATACTGCAGGAATCATGAGCATAAAACAAACTGCTGGAGGAACCTAGCAGATCATGCAGCATCTGTGGAGCGAAATGGACAGATCATGTTTTGGGTTGGAATCCTTCTGGAAGTTCCTACCTGAATTCCTCATCTGTCCATTTCTCTCCACAGATGCTGCGTGACCCACTGAGTTCATCCAGCATTTATTTTTCACAGTTCCAGTCGCCGCACCCTGAATAAAAGGCAATCTGTACAAACACTTGGTGACCTTCAAAACTATGTGATTGCATGCTGTGTGAATCTCACCATAATCAGATTAAATGTAACTCTTATTACTACGCTTGAAGAAATTGTGACCTCTGGCTTTGTATGTGTGTACTCAGCGGATAACCTCTGATTTACAGTACGTCCGCGCGATTACTAGATGTTTAATTACTCTTGTTTTTTTGGTGCAGCTTAAAGTGGATGAATTTGAAGCCAACGTCAATGAAGTGAAAGATCCGTATCCTTCTGCTGACTTTCCAGGTAATGTCCAGGAACAGCTACTGATTCCAGCTCGGTCAGGAAAGGAGGTTTACAGAGAGCATTGTATTTTCACAGCTCTCGACAACACGGCAGGATTTTAAAACAGTTCACAACTAAATAAATTACTTTGTAGCTATTGGTGTAATGTTGAAAGTTATGGGTGTAAAATCCAACAACACAATTTGGTTAAATGCGCAGGTCAGTTGGAGAAGGGGACAGCTCTGATCTTCAAATGCAAGGATATCTTGACCCAGAAAGGATCTTGGTTTAAAGTCGGTGTCCGTGAAAAGCGGCAAATCCATGTCAATGAGCAGGAGTGTTTACCAATATTTGGTGCTCCTGTGCTGAAGCTTGGATTGAACTCATGATCACTAACAAGAACTCTGAGTCAGACACTGTGATTCTGCATCCAGGAGATCTGACCTCCCTTGTTTCACTGTTCTATGGGATGTTGACTTTGCTGCCAAGACATTAAATTATTGCTCAACAGTAATTGGCCTGGACATGCTGGTGTGGTGAGCTGCCTGAATGAGCTGTTCTGGTCCTCGTAGTGAATATTCTTTTAGATTACTGAAGGCTGGAAATTCCGGGCCTATACAGCACAGTTTGTCATGTACACCTCATCTATGAGATCTATATTGAGAAAGTGATGATTCACCGTTTTGTGGGACTCAATATTTAACTTTCTCAATTATGTAGTCAGTCTTATCGGAAAGGATCGCCCTTGTAGCGAGCACTCAGATCTGTGAGCATGTCCATTGCTTTGATCTCCCCAAGAGCTTCAGATCTTAAACATGAATACTACAACCTTAACTGCATAGTTTTGCCTGGACTGAGTGACATCCTGACGTGCCAGGTGCTGGGTACATGTTTGCTTTGGGAGAAGACTATCATTTAATAAAACTCAGATATACCTCTATTCAACTATTTCAACATTCCAAATGTTTTCATCTAGCTCACCAGTTGTTATTTGTTGCAGTCGTTTCCCACACTCCCCTCCAACTTGCCAGGGCCTCGGATCTCATGGTGCCTCCCATCTCGCCAGGGCCCTGAATCCCATACTCCACTTCACCTGCAAGGTTCACAGATCCCGTGCTCCCAGCCCCTGGTCCTGCACTCCATTCCAACTGACAGGGGTCCTATATCCAGTGGTCCCTTCTCAGTCCCTGGGGCCCTGGTGCCTACACTTCTGATTTGCTGTGTCCCAATTTCCAATAATGTGGCAACGAGTACATCAGATTATCAGTTTTACTGTATTCTGCTGTTGTAAATGGAGCAACTCTCAAGGTGCTCCCCAGCTCCTAATGTTGTTAGCAGTAACAGTCTGCCAGTACTGGGACAGAGGCTCCTACTCAGTTCACCGCTGTCCTCTTTGTTCTTTGCTCAACAGGTGACGACGAGGAGGAGGAGCCAGAATTCCCACTGAGTCCACGCCCTCGACCTCTATCTGAGCTGCAGCTGAAAGAGAAAGCAGTCCCCATGCCCAATGCCAGCTCCTTCTTCATCTTTAGTCCTGAAAACAAGTAGGTATCTGCGCAGGTGGGAGAAATGACATGGTGCATGCCGCCTTTTACAGGACAGATTCGAGGGGCTCAAACAGCTCCTGTCCTTTCATCTATTCTTTTGACAAAAAAGGAAATCATTCAGCCAATCATTTCTATGAGATGTCAGAGCAATCACACCAATCGCATGCGCCCACTCATATACTCGTAATACGTTCTGTCTCATATTCCATCAACTCCACCCTGTAGGATCTACTGAAACCCACGACAAAAAGCAAAGAACAAACGACACTTAGCTGAGCCAGGCATCTTCTGTCACGTTTATTCCAGAAGCCCCTTTTATCCACTTTCTCACCAATCATAACCCGTGTGCAGATAAGGCCAATTAGTGAGTTGTTATTGAGCACGGAGAGGCACTGATTCAGGACTTACCTGGACTTTATCTGGACTTTATCTTGTCTACACATCTGGACGCCCGCAACGGTGGCTGTGGAGGGTTGAGGTCCCGACCACAGGGGAAAATGGAGGAGGATGGGCCAAATTTTGTGCCTTCCACCACAGTGATGAATGCTGTGGTGGATGCTTGTGTTACATTTTTATCGTGTTTTTGTGTGTTCTTTTTTCATTGCACCGCTGCTGGCAAATTCATTTCACCTGCACTTTATGTGCAAGTGACGAATAAAACTGATTGATTGATTGAGCTCTTGTGGCTGAACCTTCTCGTGAGGCTGCTGGCGAGTTGCCAGTGATGACAGGCTGAATGCTAAACCAACGTGGGCGTGAAGGCACCACAACCCGATTGTCCTACCACTCACCTACACACCACCGACAATGTACAGTCGTCAATTAATCTGCCATCCCGCCTGCCTTGGGATGTGAGAGGCAACCGTGGAAACCCACAAGATCACAGGGATAATGACCCATCCAGCTCGTGAGGCCGGGATCGAACCTGGGTCACTGGACCGTGAGGCAGTAGCTCCACCTGCTGCACCACTGTGATGTCTTGAAACAGTAGATAGGTGTAATCAAGAACATCATTGCATGTCTTGCTCCGGGACTTCAAGAGCAGAAAAGTCACGCCCATCCTCACGATCCTGCCTTCCTCAGACCTGCTTCTCAGTCTTAGATTGTCCCTTTTTTCTGTCTCTTCCAGATTACGTAAACTGTGCCACAGAATTATCAATGCCACCACCTTTACCAACTTCATCCTGCTCTTCATTCTGCTTAGCAGTATTTCACTGGCCGCAGAAGACCCCATTCGAGCAGATTCCTTTCGCAACCAGGTGAGAGCTTTCCGGTTCACAGTGAATGATGCACCATCTGCATTTTAATTTACACACTTTTTTACATTTGTTGATCAACTGCCTCGATAATTTTCTCATTGCTGTTCATATTATTTCTTCTTCAGATCCTTTCCTATTTTGACATTGGTTTTACTGCTATCTTCACCATGGAGATTGTTCTGAAGGTAATGCACTTACTCCTGTTTGCCTGTTGATCAATCAAACTCTGTATTTATGTCTTTCTGCTACCCTGTCTGGTATTTCAGATCAGTCACTCAATTTCTCTTCCTCTAGCCTTCCTTATTTTCTTTATCTGTCCCTTTCCATGTCTCCAAATACATTTATCTATTTCCTCCAATTGTTTTAGCATCAAAGATCTATACAACATCAAAACTGGCCCTTTTGCACAACTTGTCGACGCTGAACAAGTAGCCAGCGCCTGCCTCATTTCCCTCTAAATTTTTCCTATCGTTGTCCTGTTGTACCCTTCCAAGTATCTTGAATGCCATAATTATTGCAGCCTCTACCGCTACCTCTTACAGCTCATTCCATATGTGCACCAACCTCGGTGTGGAAAGTGATGCATCACAGATCCCCATTAAATCTGTCCCCTTTCAATCTTTGTGGGCTTTAGGCATTCCAGAAATGCAGCTTGCCTGCCTCTAATTGGCTTTGAGAAGTTGCCAGTGGGTGGTCAACTTCAACTGTGGTGAAAATTGTTCCAAAAGTGTTATTGGTATCGAGATTGTTTTATTGCTGTCATGTCTACCAAGATGCAATGGAAAATG
The DNA here is from genome assembly GCA_963514005.1 of Raja brachyura. Next base: position 15,134,120 of record OY740804.1, on the reverse strand, counting down.
TTCTTTTGTGCGCTATTCTGGCAAGTTATAACATACATGAGGTAATCTAATGGAGAAAATGAACTGAGTTCAGAATGTAGTTATTGAGAAAGTGCAATTAAATTAAAAGTGCAAGGGCTGCAAGGAGGTAGATTGGAAGATTGGGAATTAATCCTTAGCATATGAGAACTTCACACAAGAGAGTGATAATAGAGGGGAAGAAGTCGTTCTTGAACCGGGTGACATATGGTTTCAAGCTTTTATATATTCTATTCGACTGGGGACAGGAAAAGAAGGAATAACCAGAGTTAAAACTGTCCTTAATTATGTTGATTGCTTTTGCAAGGCAGCATGAAGTGTAGATGGAGTCAATGTCGGTGTGATGGATTGGGCAACATCCACAACTCTCTGCAATTTCCCGTGGTCTTGGGCAGAGCATTTCCCAAACTAAGTTGTGATGCAACCCGATATTTTCTTGGGTGCATCTGTAGAAATTCGTAAGAGTCATTGCAGACATACCAAAAGTCTTGTGAGAAGGTAGAGGCATTTGTGGTACTTCTTTAGATATACTGTCAATGTGGTTGGATCAGAACAAATTGTTGGTGATATTTGCACCTCAAAACCTGAAGCTCTTGGCCATTTGCACTTCAGCACCAGGGTAGGGAGTACCAGGACTTTGACCACAATAAAATGTTCCCATGGCACTTGCAGGGCACGTTCCAACTGGTGGTCTTTTAATGATTGATGTTTTGTTTATTATTTACACACTCATCCTATCATTGTATCTCTATATCAAACTAATGAAAATACTTGAATTCATGTTCATCCCAATTAATTCCTTGTCAGTCTCAACCTTATTGGTTCGTTACAATTATTGAGTGAGAACCAAAGACATTTGAAAAAATATGCCCATAAACTTCCCTAGGAATAGAGTCCAGAGAGTGGTAACCTGTTTGTGAAAAGACAGAAATAAACCGAAAGTTCTGATCTGCACTATGAATGGCATTTACAGTAAATAATAATTTGTAAAACTGCATACTCTTGAAATTATAAGCAAAATTGCAGGGGGATTTTTGATTGGCAGATGGTTTTGTGGTTTTACCCCTACTGTCATGGATGGATCCCTCACCTGCATCTCCTTTGTATCCCGTAGTTCTTCCATTGCTCCCCCTCCCTCCAGACAAAACAAGTATAGAGCTTCCCTGGCCCTCACCTTTCACCCCACGAGCCTGCTCATCCAACACATGATCTTTCCGCAATCCTCTACGTGATCCCAACACCAGTCACATCTTCCCATTCCTACCCCTGTTCACCTTCCGCAGAAACCACCCCGTCTGCAATTTCTTGGTTCACTCATCCATTCCCCCCCCCCCCAGGATTTTCCCCCCTGTAATCTGCTCCATGTAACACCTGTTCCTATACCTCCTCCCTCACATCCACCCAGGGACCCCTGCAATACTTCCAGGTGATCAGAGGTTCACATGCACTTCCTCTAACCTCATATATTGCATTTGGTGTTCCTGATGTAACCTTCTTTACATCGGCAAGACCAACCGTAGTCTAGTCGACCATTTCACCGAGATTTTGTGGATTGATTGGAACGTTGCAGCTTGTGGTGAATTTAAACCCCATGTCGGCAGAAAAAACACTGCCGGTTCGTATATTTACATAATCACATTTTCGCTGATGAAATTTTGATTAAAGTAATCCTAAGAAGCAAGTTTATATGTAAAATAAACAACTTACCTTATGGTTTGTCCCGTACGGGAGATCCGTCTCGTTGTCGGCGTTGACAGCGTTAGAAGGAGATTTTTATTTTACTCCAGCGCTTAAATTATCCCGCGGTTTACTTTTTTTTTCACAGAATGGCAGTCAGAACGATTATTCAGCAACAGGTAGTAGCCCAAGAAAATATCTTGGACAGGCAGGAGAAAACGGCATTTTAATCCCGCCCCCCCCCCCCCCCCCATCAAAGGTGCCAAAGTCGCGCACACCAGTGACTGAACTGCAGCGCCTCTGAAGGTAAGTTTTGTAACATACCTACTCCAGGTTGTTGCGATGGTACCAGGATGCCAGCTGTGTCACTTCCTGTCTGTAGGCAGATTCTTCCCCATCCTGGATCAGTCCAATCAGGTTTGTGTTGTCCGCAAACTTGAGAAGCTTGACAGAGGAGTCAATGGAGGTGCAGTCATTAGGGTAGAGAGAGGAGAGGAGAGGGGAGAGTACGCAGCCTTGCGGTGCTCCTATGCTGAGTGTTTGTGGGTCCGAGATGTGCTTTCCCAGCCTCACATGCTGCTTCCTGTCTGTCAGGAAGCTGTTGATCCAGAGGGGTTCAGGCACAGTCAACTTGGAAAGTTTGAAGTGTAGTAGCTCTGGCACAATAATGTTGAATGCAGAGCTAAAATCAACAGACAAAATCCTCACCTTTTTCATCCTAATTCATTTACACTCTCTATTTATCTTAAGCCGTCTTGTCATCTCTTATGCCTTTCCTCTGTCTTTCTCTCCCCTTTTCTTTCTCTGTGTAGATGACAACCTATGGTGCTTTTCTCCACAAAGGCTCCTTTTGCCGGAATTATTTCAACATCCTCGATCTGCTGGTGGTCAGTGTTTCTCTCATCTCCTTTGGAATTCAGTGAGTATTTGTCTCCATCTTAATGCTGTTGAATTTGTGAATGATACAGTCCCAAAAAACTCCTGGTGCTTCTGCTGGTCTTTCCATTCCACATTTAACCCAGCAGTTTGTACTTTACAAGCACTAATACTATTTCCTTTTAAAAGTGAGTCCTTAATTTGTTGCCACTGTCCTGTGATGGAGCAGCACAGGAGCGCTGATGGTAGAGCTGTTGCCTTGAGCCGGGTTCGATCCTGACCTCGGGTGCTGTCCGTAAACATTTGAGTTTTCCCTGTAAACACTCGAGTTTCTTGGTTTCCTCCCAGATCCCAAAGGTGTGCGTGTTTGTAGATTAATTGGCCTCTAAATTGCCAATAATCTATAGGCAGTGACTGAGAAAGGGGGATGCTGTGTCCTTTTGTGTATTAACCGGCACCTGTGGTTCTTTGTTTCTACATCCCAAACAAGAAGTTCACAACTCATTTGGATCACAACTCATTGCTTATCTTTTTTCTGCTCGTAGCTACTTATTTTAAACCTATTCGCTCTGAATCCTTTTCAAATAGGTTTATTTGCCCTAGGTACATCCATTTGTGATTGCAAACACTTATGTTAAAATTCTGTGTCTCCTTTCTGCTCTGAGTTCAATTTAAATGAGAGCAAAGGAGGGGGACCTGGCAAGAGAGGGAATTTGGTGAAGAAAGTGGAAAAGAGATAAAACTGCAGATACTGGAATCTGGAAACAAACACTGAAAGCACTGGAAGAACTCAGCCAGTCCAGCAACATCTGTGGAAAGTGGAACCAATTCTGAGGAAAGATCATTAACCCGAAACGTTAACTGGTTCCTCTCCCCACAGATGTTGCCTGACTGGTTAAGTTCTTCCTGCATTTCTGTTTTTGATAGTGGAGAATGCTGCTTGATGTTAAAAATAAATACAAACAAACAGTAGAATGTTTTGGAGGTAAGGTTGTGGTTATGGGTTGATGGGGAGAAATCGTTCTTGAATCTGGAGATCACAATTCTTCGGGTCATGTATCTTCTTAATAATGGTAGCAATGAGATGAGAGCCTGGCCAGAGTGGTGTAGGTCTGATTATATTAGATGGCTTTTTGAGTGTGCTTCCTGTACATCCCTTTGATGTTGGAGAGGTCAGTACCCATGAAGGACCAGGAAATGCCCACCACTTTCTGCAGCCTCATTCATTCTGGCCGTTCCTGGGCATCTGAGTAACGGAATCAAGCTGTGATGCAACCTGTATAGACACTCTCTGCAGTACACCTGTAGAAGTTCGATGGAGTATTTGGCAACATGCCGTATTTCCTTAGCTTATTAGAGGTCTGTTCCACAGTCTATTAAAAGCAATAAAGAAGCTGTTGTGGTGGTACATGCTCTCAAGCTTTTTTGCCTTCTGTCTGAAGGGAGAAGAGAATAAATGGAATAATGATGTTTGAGTGGTCCTTGATTACACTGGTTTCTTTCTCGAGTTGGCGTGAAGTATAGATGGAGTAGAGTATTTTGTTGCAGCTGAGTATTTTGGTGCTGATACTGAAGGCAGATTCTTGTACTTGTGCATCATCATCGTCTGATAAAATGTATGAATATGCAGATTATGTGGTGAGTTAGTTGGCTGAGTTTCCCTTGTTATCTTCCAGGTCAAGTGCTATCTCTGTGGTAAAGATTCTTCGTGTCCTCAGAGTCCTCAGACCTCTGAGAGCAATTAATAGAGCAAAGGGATTAAAGGTGAGCCAGCTTCTGAAGAATATGCCATGTGTGTGTGTGTAAGTGAGAGAGAGAGACTGCCAGTGCACAGCATCTGAGTGAATGTATGTGTATATATGCAGAAGTTTATCCATGTGTGTACAGGTGTGGGGTATGTATATTATATACAGGTGAATGTATAATTAACCTTGTATACATGAATAGCTGTGTGTGTATGTACGTCATGCATGTGTATGAGAGTTACACGTAAGTGTGTGTGAGCACAGATATGGGTGCATGTTCATACGTATGAATGTGAGTGCAAATTATGAAAATGTCTGTCAGTGCAACATTTTGTGTAAATTTCGTGGATGATGGGCATGAGTGTGTGAGAACACCTGGGTGCATTCCAATGTGGGTGAATGTGTACACATGTTGAAGAAATGGATGTATATGAGGCACATCCAGCCGGTATGTGTGTGAGTGAGCAAATATGAAAAAAACAAGTATGTGTACGTGTGAGAGAGCCTATACATATACCATTTTACTTCGGAGTCAGGTGAGTGATTCCGTGAACCCCGTCTAGGCCACATGCGCGTCAGTACGTCAGCCGCACTGGCGCAAGCACCAGACTGGCAGGACAGAGCTCCTGCCAGCGGTAAGTTAAACCTAGAAGGTAAGTTCGTTTTTACTTACCAGGGGTTTTTTCAGTCTGGAGCCTCTCTGCAACAGAGGTTTCCTGCCAGTTTCACAGCCCGACGAATGTACCGGTTATGGACTGTGGGGAACCCCAGTCCGACCGCGGAAGCGGATAACCGGCAAAAAGATTGGGTTGCGAGATAAGGAGCCGCTGACAAGGCAGTCAGCGGCTCCTAGCCTGCGGGGATGCCGTGGTACAGCAAGGAAATAATGGCAGAGTCACTGACAGTACGGTCAGCGGCTCACAGACGTTGGTCCCCAGGCAAGAAATAAAATGTATGTATGTTTTAGCGTTTTTTATTAAAGTTAAAAGCTCGAGGCAAAGTTAAAGTCATAAAAAGTTATTGTCATATGTCTCTGACAATGAAATCCTTGTTGTTTACCACAAGTTGCTGTGAAGGGTTAAAAATTGTTTTAACCCTTCACAGGTAGAGCTGTAGACTAAAGATTTTGATTTAGTGAGCCTACACTGTAATAGCACGGGCCAATGGGGCAGGCCGCGCCAGCAGCGCCTGGGATAGTGCTGCTTCATGTGTAATAGTGCGGGCCTATGGGACAGGCCGCGCCAGCAGCGTCTGACAGGGCTGCTTCATGTATGAAAGTGCCGGCCTACGGGAGAGCCGTGCCAGCAGCACCCGATACACGGCTGTTTCATTTGTGACATTACCGGCCTACGGGAGAGCCGTGCTACCAGCGCCTGGTACAGGGCTGTTTCATGTCAAAAAGCACCGGCCTTTACGAGAGGCGACGCCAGCAACACCTGGGACAGGGTTGCTCAAGTTCACACATAAATCTGCTACGCCCATGGAGACGGGAGATGATTCTCCGCCGGGGCTGGATAGCAAGGCCCACGGAGTTGGGGGATGATTCCTCACTGAGGCTGGATAGTGCGTTTGAAACGACTATCCCAAATACAGCAACTGTTGCATACAGTGCTACAGCAGGGCACACGCAAACAGGAAGAGTGTCAGCGCCATCCTGAACAAAAAAGGCGCCAGCAGTATCTACTAGAGAACTGTTTGATCGTACCTTCATAGAAGAGGATTAGTTCTGACACCGACTCTGATGGTAGGGTGAGACATAAGTTTCCACCTCTGCAGGCCGCACCAGCAGCTCCAGTTATAGAGCTGCTACAGGTCTCCCTCTTGGAGGCCGAGACCAAGACGGGTCAGTATCCTGCTGACACTGAGTCTCAGGGTATGGCCGTGGGGCATGCCCCAAGGGATGAATGGCACATGTCAGAGGTACCTTTTTTCCTGACAACAAAGTTGCCATCCCAGCAGAATATTCTATTTGGGTATAGGTCCAATGGGTTCTTATGAGTATAGGCATCCTGCGGCCTGCGGCAGTGCCTGTTTAGGGCTGCCTACGAATCGCCCTTTCTGAGGAGGGAAGAGCAAAAGGTCAAGATATAACTGACTCCAGGCTCTAAAGAAGTCAATAGAACATACTAAAGCACATATGTGCTGGCAGTGAACAGTGCCAACAGGGGGATGTGAGAGGCAGCCGCAGAATCTGTTATTCAGGTAGGCCTATTCAACAGGGGAAGAACACCTGGCAGATGAATCAATTAGGCCAACTGCGGGCAAAAGTCATCATTTCAGAACGCACCCCAGGCGCTCATCGGCAGTAAGTGGTTCACTGGGGGCAGCATGATAGCTCAGAAATTCCATGCACCTTACCAATCCTACTCAACAAAATGGGTCTAGCACTTCCAAAACATGGGTAAGTGCACCGTTCACAAGTTGTAATATTTACATTTGTTTTAACCATATAACCATATAACAATTACAGCACGGAAACAGGCCTTCTCGGCCCTTCCAGTCCGTGCCGACCATTTATTCTCCCCTAGTCCCATCTACCTGCACTCAGACCATACCCCTCCATTCCCTTCCCGTCCATATACCTATCCACTTTACTTTTAAATGTTAAAATCGATCCTGCCTCCACCACTTCTGCTGGAAGATCATTCCACACAGCCACCACTCTTGGAGTAAAGAAGTTCATGTTACCCCTAAATGTCTGTCCCTTAATTCTCATGTCATGCCCTCTTGTTTGAATCTTCCCTACCCTCAATGGGAAAAGCTTATCCACGTCAACTCTGTCTATCCCTTTCATCATTTTAAAGACCTCAATCAAGTCCCCCCTTAACCTTCTGCGCTCCAAAGCATAAAGACCTAACTTGTTCAACCTTTCTCTGTAGCTTAGTTGCTGGAACCCAGGCAACATTCTAGTAAATCTCCTCTGTACTCTCTCTATTTTGTTGACATCCTTCCTATAATTAGGCAATCAAAATTGTACTCCATACTCCAGAATTGGTCTCACCAATGCCTTGTACAATTTTAACATTACTTCCCTACTCCTATATTCAATGCTCTGATTTATATAGGCCAGCACACCAAAAGCTTTCTTTATCACCCTATCTACATGCGATTCCACCTCAGGGAACTCTGCACAGTTATTCCTAGATCCCTCTGTTCCACAGCATTCCTCAATTCCCTACCATTTACCATGTTTTGTACAACACACAAAGGATAAAAACATCTGGTTGAGGCACAGTCATAGCATTCCAAGCAAGTTTGGATTATGGTCAGGGTTATTTTTTAAACTTAAGGTTCGGGAATTGGGCAAAAGTTCTCATGCAAGCCACCCATGGAATAAGCCATGTTATTATGAAAAATGGAGTGTTGGGCATATGAACTTTCCGAAAACCTATTTCCTCACTAAACAACAGATTCATAAGGGTCTCAAAGATCCATGCTATGCAATTCCCATTACAGAGGTTATCAAACACAATATAACTGTACTAATAACAGTAAAACATTACGGAATGGGATAAACTGTTCGTTGGCCATTGGGATTTACCTTTAATTATTAATTAGCCTTGACTCCGCCCTGTGGCAAGAGATTGGAGTTAACAGCAACCTGTTATAAAATTGACTTTTATTTTCATCAAGAGTATTTGGCAATATAGTAGCTGTGTTTCAGCTGAGCAAATCAAGGAACTGATATTGTGTAAGTAGCAACTCTCAAAGGATAATTAGACCATTGTTAACAACCTTATGCTATTGTCAGCTGAAGCTACCTCAGTCACAATGATGAAAAAACAATATTCAGCATTGCTGAACATGACAATAAACTCATTTGAACTTGAACTTGAACGAAACTCGTTCCAGTAGTTTGGTCGGTCGAATTCAGTTATTACAAACTGATGTTAAGGACTCTAAGGTGAGAAGTCCGAATACCATCTCTAGTTGGAGGTATTGGAGATTTGCATGAGTTACCAATTCTTCAATTGTTGGTATTAACTAAATATATACACTAAATGCACTCCATGGGTAAGGGGCTATTGAGCGAATATACATATTCTACATGCTCAATTTCAAGTTGCTACTCTACGATGGTGACATATGTTAGTCACAATACAATCAAGTAAAAGTATCCTGTAATAATTACCTAATCTCCTTTGCAACTGGTGTATCATCCAGTTCAGATCAATGACAACACAGAATAGGTATTGGATCTCAAAGTATTATGAAAGTATGGTTCGATGCTACATCGAATATCGACATGTTGGTGCATGTTTATTCACTGATTGCAAAAATATGTGGCACAAAAACAGTGCGGAGAAATACATTCTCGTTACAAATGGAGGAATGTTCTTTTATGTCTTCCTCCATTTTGCCTCATTAGCCAGGTCTTAAAACAGTCAGCAAGACCTCGCTTGGGTTCGTACTGTCGGACTGGCTAAGCAGCCATGTTGCCTGCTTCATGAGGCATAATAATACAACGGTATACGGTTATTCCAAAAAACTAAAACTTGCTTGTTCAAACTTTGGTTCAGGAGCATAAATTTGGTCTTTGCATAATAAAACATTATTGACACACATTTTGAATGGATTGACTTATGGCTCAGGTTGTCACATCAAGCCATGATTGTGCTCACTGCAGAGTGCAGGGATAGCATCCAAAAAAGCAGTACATTCCTGCTGAGGGGATCGAAAGTGATTTGTTTAAATGTTAATGTTATATTAATACGGTACAGATTACTGACATTTTCCAGTACATTATTAAATGGTATTTGACAATTATTCAGTTATAGAGACACTACAGCTGCAACAAACGGGAACTACTTTCAGCTTCAACCCGGATATCGAGTTGTTAAAGAGATCTTGACACAAATTCTCCAACTGCAAGAATATGCAGTTGGCTATTGAAAATGTGTGAACATTACTTCACCAAGGGGTTCCAGCTACATCCTTAGTTATGACACTAATATCAGCACAACGACGGCAAACATTGCAAACGTTGTGGCTAGATAGGATGGAATTGGCTGCAGCTGCCATTACATTTTACATTCTGATCTACACAAGCAGAGCAGACCAGGGGTGGCATGATTTAAGATCATATTTCGGATACCCCACGGTCTCACGTCTCTATTATCAAGGCCACCAGAATCCTAAGAAGTGTGGAATCAGCATTGTTTATTAATCAACAAACAACTACACAAAGGAAGGTCGGTTCAGACTATGTCAAGGTGGCTGCAGCAGGTTCTGGGTTATGCAGGTATTAACACTGACGATTGCATATCTCATTCCACCAGGTCAGCATCAACGTCAGCGGCCAGGGCAATGGACATGTCCATTGACCATATTCTCGCTACCGCAGGCTGGTCAACTAAATTGTTTAAAAAAAAACTTTCCATAGGCCCAGGGTTTTGCTCATTCTGTTTGCGTCCACTTTAGCCTCCCCTGAGTTATAGGGGTTGCTATTGATTTCTTTATTAACGTAAACCATTAATACATGTGAATCAATATCATGCTAATGCATTTTGATTATTCACTCATCCTGAGTCAATCGATGCAGTGAGACGCTGCGATTTCGATCTACGGCATGAAATCACAATGCTTCAAAGTCTTCACGGAATCATTCACGTGACTCTGAAGTAAAATAGTAAGATTAAACGAGAACTTACCAGTTTGAAGCTTGATCTTGATTTTATGAGGAGTTACGTTGGTGATTACGTGCCCGCCACGCCCAACCCTCTCTCATGAAGATCATCTGGTAGTTCTCGAGTCACGCATCTTACTATGTCATTTCGGTGGTTGTTATTTGTGATTTCATACCGTTGCTTTGAAGATTGACGGGCATGCGGCCTAGACGGGGTTCACGTAATCACCAACGTAACTCCTCACAAAATCAAGATCAAACTTCAAACTGGTAAGTTCTCATTTAATCTTACTATTACTATGTATCCCAGGTGCTGACTCTTGTCTGCACTGAATTTCTATATTTCTCAAAGCCTTGAAGGTAGAACCAAGACAAAGAGTGGGATGAATCCATTCATTTTGACCCTGGTCTTCCTATTTCAGTCTGGGTCTCGCAGTCTCCGATCTCCCACAGTCCCGTCAAGTCTGATCCGAACCTCCCACCCCTAGTCTGACACCAGTCACCCCCAGTCTGACTCCAGTCTAACCACAGTCTGACCCTGGTCTTCTCCAGCCTGACTTTGTCCACCTCAGTCTCCCCCCAAAATCTCACTCCTGTCTCTCACCCAGTCTGACCCTGGACTCCCCCCCCCCCCCCCCATTCTGACTCCCCCCCCCCCCCCCCCCCCCAGTCTAAATCCTCTCTGACCATTGCCCCCAACCCCCCCCCCCCCCCCCACCAATCTGATGATGGACCTCTCCCCCCAGACTGACTTCTGGCACCCACCCAGTCTGATGCTGATTTCCCTGTGCCCTGGTCTGACCCTAGTCTCCCCCAGTCTGACGCCGCGCTATACCAGTCTAACGTTGCTCTTCCCCAGTCTGAGCATGCCTTCCCCAGTCTAATCCCAGTCACCTCTAGTCAAACTCTGGTCTCCCCCAGTCTAACGCTTGTCTCCCCCCACTCTGACTGCCTGTGCCCCAGTCGGACCTGGCCTGTCTGTTCCATGTCTGATGCTCATTGTCTGATGTGGCCTGAGATACCTTTAATGGTGATGACCTGTTCGCCCCGTGTTCTGGGGCTACCGTTTATGCAGAGCTGATCACTGACCTGCTCTCACTCTGCTTTACCTCAGCATGTGGTGCAGTGCGTCTTTGTAGCCATCAAGACAATCGGGAACATCGTGATCGTCACCACTCTCTTGCAGTTTGTGTTTGCCTGCCTTGGAGTCCAGCTTTTTAAGGTGAGTCAAGACACTGAGAGTTAATAGGTCATTGGCTACAAGTGAAAGTCTGAAATACATTCTGCTCTCTCGCTTCAACTGCAGTCAGGGTGCTTGTGATAAAATCAATTAGGCAGCACTGTTTCTTACTAAAACAATGCGGAAAGAACAGGAACTTTGGGTGAGGCTGCACACAATGTTGTGGGCCTCTCTGATCATCCGATTCTGATAGATGCAAGAGTTGACAAGACGGACAAGGATATTTTCCATCTTTTAGGGGGAGTGGCTAAAGTAGAGATAAAGGAGATTGGGTAAGTATATGAGGGAGGAAAGAATCGGCGGTCATAATGATTGGTTTAAACAAGGGAAGTCGTGGTGGGAGGCTTGCGTGAAGCATAAACACTGCAGGGACAGGTTGGGCCGAATGGCCTGTTTATGTGCCATATATCTTGTGCAATCCCAAATAATATGGGAGCTGAATAATTGCTGTAGTGCTGGGTTAGCAATTATGCCCGAGGAGTGTGGCTGAGAAATATCGCTGGGAGTTTGTTCTTAAGGATAATTGGAGGATTCTGTTTGTAAATTGTTATTGGGAACTTTTAGTGATGAATTATTTGGAGGCCGAGTGAGTAGTTAATAATTACAATGGGTGTGGTTGAAGGTTATTACTTGCATTGTGTGGCTCAGAATAATTACCGTTGGTCTATAGATTATTACGGAGCGTGTGTGATGGAGATTTATAAAAGGATGTGTGATGATTATGATATTATACTTGGGTATTTTTCATGACTGTCATCTTCTTAATATCAGGGAAAATTTTACAGATGCACTGATCCGTCCAAAATGATAGAGGAAGAATGCAAGTAAGTCTGAGCTAGAAATGAACTGCCCTTTCTGGTACAGTGAGTGTCCTGTGTGCTGGGTGTTTGAGACCTGAGGCGTAGGAGTAAAACTCTAAACTCTGTCACCGTTGAATGCTTCTACATATCGTGCCATTGCTGGCTCTTTGTGCAAAGAACTCTTAAACCTGTAAATTTCAGGAATTATTTAATTCCCTTGTGAAGGTATTCTGTAAATTACTTAAATTTCCCTTACCAGTCTCAACCTACCTCCTCTGCCAGCTTGTTCCATATACCCACCACTCCCGGAGTGAAAAAGTTGCCCCACGGGTTCCTATTAAATCTTGCCCATCTCACCTTAAACATATGTCCTCTTGTATTTGAAATCCCTACCCTGGGCATTCACCCTATCTATTCCCCTCATAATTTTTATACACCTCTATAAGATCACCTCCCAGCCTCCTGCGCTCCTGCCCAACCTCTCCCAACAGCTCAGTCTCTCCAGCCCTTCATATGATTCTAATAAATCCCCAATTATATTCTATCTAAGGTTACAATGTCACTCAACAAGAACAGTGTCACAACTCAATAAGAGTTTGTCACAATCGCTGAGTCCTAACCAGTATTCTATCAAAGGATTAATATCACTTTTGCTTTGGATTCTGTAACTCCATTTATAAAATCCAATCCGAGAATCTCCGCTTCCTGTGTATACACCCACCCTCAAGTATCTGTTCCTGTACCCCCTTATATTGCCTTTCCTCTCTGTTTTTCTTACTTCCCCATACTCTCTATGTATCTCCCTCTTTTCTCTTACCTCATTCTCCATTTCTTCCCTCCTCCTGACCTTCACACTCGCCCCATTCCTGCAAATCTCTTTCAACACATTTTGCAACCTCCTCCTCTTCAAATCTCATCTGTTCCTCTCTTCTCCTTTCCCCACTTCCCTCATGGCTAATCTTCTACAACTCATTGTAACTTGCCCACTCCCTCTCCCGTCTCTGTTTTCTGTTCAACTCACACATCTCTTATCTGATGTCTTCTCTCTGTCCTCTCTGTTTCTCTCTCTCCCACTCCACTCTCTATGTTTTTTGATCACTTGCTCAAACTCTTTCTATCCCCTCCCTGCCCTTAACCTTTAATCTTAATACCACACATGTCCTCCACATCCCCCTTTCCTCTCTGTGGCATCCTCCTCCTCCCCAACTCTATCATAATCATAATCATATACTTTATTAGCCAAGTATGTTTTGCAACATGCAAGGAATATGATTTGCCATGCAGTCATACTCATAAAAAGCAACAGAACACACAAAATACATTTTAACATAAACATCCACCACAGTGACTCCTCCACATTCCTCACTGTGATGGAAGGTGAAAAAAATGTCAATCCCTTCCCTTCTTTGTCCTCCAGCGGTCAGGGGCCTCCAACATTCCATTGACAGTGGTCGGGGCCTCTTACTCCCGTAGCCAGCGGCAGGCCTCCTCGTCGGGGCGATCAAGCTCCTGCATCGGGGGGAGGGGGGGGGGGAGGGGGGGGGAGGGGGGGAGGGGGGGGGAGGGGGGGGAGGGGGGGGAGGGGGGGAGGGGGGGGAGGGGGGGGAGGGGGGGGAGGGGGGGGGGGGGAGACTCTTACCTCCCCCGTGCCGGGCGATCTACCTCATGTAGGGGCTAGTCAAACGCCTTGCGGTTTTGGAGCTTCCATCTCGGTCTCTATGGAGACTGCGAGCTCCTTGATGTTAAAGTCCACAGGCCGCTGTTGGAGCGTTGATCCCAGGCAAGGAATCGGCTCTGAAGGTAAGTCCACGCCCCGTGGTGGGGTTCAGTCAGTCCCGAGCAAGGCCTCCAGCTCCACGATGTTGGGCCGCAGAGCGATCGGAGATACGATCCAGAAAACAATCGCATCTCCGGCAGGTAAGAGATTGAAAAAACGTTCCCCGCCCCGACCTCCCCGCCCACCCCCCACATAAAACAAACTGGAGAAAGTTAACACAAACTTTTCACCTCCTTGTCCTTCTACCATATTTTATTTTTATTTTTCTCTTCTGTTACCTCACAAACCCTTGTTCTCCTATATTCTCTGTCTCCAAAATCTACCTTGTCAATTGTTCCTTCCTCTCTTTCTCCCTCACTGCCCTAGCTCACTGTCCTTCACATCTCTCTCACCTCTTTGCATTCTTACTCTATTCTCTTTGCTCTTGATCACCCTCCATCTCCTCCTAATCCTCACTCTAAACCCTCCTTCTTACTACTTGTCACTCTGTGTTTCTCTCACCACTTTTTCCACCTCTCTTCCCATTTCAGAGGACAGTTCATTGTCCATGATGACTCGGGGCACCTTAGGGTGGAGGAGCGAATATGGTTCAACAGCGACTTCAATTTTGACAATGTCCTGTCGGCACGGCAATGCTGGCTCTCTTCACAGTCTCCACCTTCGAGGGGTGGCCCCAGTGAGTATCAATGGATGGTATTTGTATTGGTTTATTATTGTCACGTGCACTGAGATACAGTAAAAAACTTTGTTTTCCATGCTGACCAGGCAAATCATCATATACGTGAGTACAATCAAACCATACATATGCTTAATATGTAGTGCAAAAAAAGGGAACAGAATGTAAAATATATCGTTACAGCTACAGCAAAAATGCAGATATAACCATATAACCATATAACAATTACAGCACGGAAACAGGCCCTCTCGGCCCTTCCAGTCTGTGCCGACCATTGATTTTCCCCTAGTCCCATCTACCTGCACTCAGACCATACCCCTCCATTCCCTTCCCGTCCATATATCCATCCACTTTACTTTTAAATGTTAAAATCGATCCTGCCTCCACCACTTCTGCTGGAAGCTCATTCCACACAGCCACCACTCTCCGAGTAAAGAAGTTCCCCCTCATGTTACCCCTAAACTTCTGTCCCTTAATTCTTATGTCATGCCCTCATGTTTGAATCTTCCCTACCCTCAATGGGAAAAGCTTATCCACGTCAACTCTGTCTATCCCTTTCATCATTTTAAAGACCTCAATCAAGTCCCCCCTTAACCTTCTGCGCTCCAAAGAATAAAGACCTAACTTGTTCAACCTTTCTCTGTAACTTAGTTGCTGGAACCCAGGCAACATTCTAGTATATCTCCTCTGTACTCTCTCTATTTTGTTGACATCCTTCCTATAATTAGGCGACCAAAATTGTACACCATACTCCAGAATTGGTCTCACCAATGCCTTGTACAATTTTAACATTACTTCCCTACTCCTATATTCAATGCTCTGATTTATAAAGGCCAGCATACCAAAAGCTTTCTTTATCACCCTATCTACATGTGATTCCACCTTCAGGGAACTATGCACAGTTATTCCTAGATCCCTCTGTTCCACAGCATTCCTCAATTCCCTACCATTTACCATGTACGTCCTATTTTGATTTGTCCTGCCAAGATGTAGCACCTCACACTTATTAGCATTAAACTCCATCTGCCATCTTTCAGCCCACTCTTCCAAATGGCCCAAATCTCTCTGTAGACTTTGAAAATCTACTTAATTATCCACAACACCACCTACCTTAGTATCATCTGCATACTTATCCAATTTTCCACCCCATCATCCAGATCATTGATGTACATGACAAACAACAGTGGACCCAACACAGATCCCTGAGGCACCCCACTGGTCACCGGCTTCCAACCTGACAAATAGCCATCCACCATTACTGTCTGGCATCTCCCATTCAGCCACTGTTTAATCCATCTTGCTACTCCGCCATTAACACCCAAAGATTGAACCTTCTTAACCAACCTTCCATGGGGAACCTTGGCAAAGGCCTTACTGAAATCCATATAGACAACAACCACTGCTTTACCCTCATCAATTTCCCTAGTAACCTCTTCAAAAAGTTCAAGAAGGTTTGTCAAACATGACCTTCCAGGCACAAATCCATGTTGACTGTTCCTGATCAGACCCTGTTTATCCGGATGCTTATATATATTATCTCTAAGTATCCTTTCCATTAATTTGCCCACCACTGACGTCAAACTAACAGGTCTATAATTGCTAGGATAGGAAAAAAAAAGTGCAAGGGCTGAAAAAAGGTGATCGGGAATCAACCCGGATATTCTTAGCTTATGAGAGGTCTGTTGAGGTCTGCCATTTCTTGTGATTTTGAGCAGAGCAGTTGCCAAACCAAGTTGTATCTCGATAGGATGCTCTGTAATGACACCACCATCTGCTGTAAGAAATATCTCAGCGAGTGGTGGGAGAGAATGCAGTGAGTATTGACAGTGGCAGTGGCGTATGGGCGCGGAGGGAATGGTTGAGAAAGGGAGACCAGGGGATAAAGAGGGTGTGCCCCTGTGGGCGTGCCGAGCAAGTCCCAGTGACTGTTACCACGGAGGAAGGAGAGAGACGTGACATTGAGTAATGTGAAAGATATCTCCGCTAGTGTCAAGGGGCATAAGTAACACCCTGCCGATGGAGGAGAGTATCCCGGTACAGAGGGAGGACCTGATAATGGGCTGGCCGATGAAGGGGACTCCTGCGAGTGTGTGGATTGGGGTGGCCATGGGTCTCCTGCCAGCAGAGGCAATTGGAAGGGGGGGGGGGGACGGGAGAGGCAGAGTTCACTTGAGCACGAAGTGAAGGGTATCATTGAGTTCTGGGGGATAAGTTGTAAATGAGGCAGTAATTATTCAATTATTCTCTGCTGGTGGAATATTCCCCAATGCACTGTATTGTGTCGTTGCTGCTTTGTTCTTATACGTTGGGCCTGTAAGAGTGGATCGACCAGTGTTTGAAGGTTGATGAGGAGCTGACAGGAAGCTGGGCTGAGGGTTAATCCTGGTGTCTGAAGAAGGGTCTCGACCCGAAACGTCGCCTATCTCCTTCGCTCCTTAGATGCTGCTGCACCCGCTGAGTTTCTCCAGCTTTTTGTGTAACCCCCGTCTTTTATCCAGGTTACTTTATAAGGCAATCGACTCGCACACTGAAGACATGGGTCCCATCTACAACTACCGAGTGGGGATCTCCATCTTCTTCATCGTCTACATCATCCTCATTGCCTTTTTCATGATGAACATCTTTGTCGGGTTTGTGATAGTAACCTTCCAGGAACAGGGAGAGACTGAGTACAAGAACTGTGAGCTGGACAAAAACCAGGTAACTGTTCACAATAGTAACTGTCCCCGTCCCCAGTCCCCAGCCTCCACCAAATGCAGGTCTGCGTTCACATCCAAAACCAGTACCCATATAACCACTGATCACGGGCTCACTCCGTACCTAGGTTAGAGTCATCATCCATTCGCCCTGCATAAGGAGGACGGTGGCCAATGTATCAGGTAACCAACTCCACAGTCTGGTTGCAACACATTTCCAAGAATAGTGCATCTGTACACATCAAAACAAAACTGCAGATACTGGAAATCTAAAATAAATGCTGAAAATGCTGGAAATACTCAGTAAGTCAGGCAACAACTGTGGGAAGAAAAATGATCAGTGTTTCAGGTCAAAGACCCTTTGTCAGAACTGGGAAGGAGAGATTAATATGGGGACATTAAAATGAGCGTGGGAGTTGTGGAATGTAGAACAGGAAGGCAGGTCAGACTGGGAACATCCTATATTCATAGTGGGACAAAAATCAAAGAAGCTGAACCAATATCACAGAGGAACGATGATATAGACAGACAAATTTGGGCAACGATGGGTCGGGGTTTAGGGGAAGGGTTGGGGATCGGGGCAAGAGTCAAGGATTGGGACTAGGTTTGGGGTGAGGGTCAGGGTGAGGGTCTGGGAGAGGGTCCGAGCAAGATGGGTGTGAGAGTTGAGGATCGGTGAGAGAGTCCGAGATCGGGGCGAAGGTCAGGAATCGGGGCAATGGTCGAAGATCAGGGTGTGGGTCAGGAAGAAGATCAGGGTAAGAGTAGGCTAGGGCTCAGCAGCATAGAGTGAACCTTTAATGTGTGATGGGTTGAGAAGTTGGTATGGGTTTGTTGTTGGGGAAGGGTAATGAAATTGCTAGCAGGAGAAATGGGGAGGCTGTAAAATGGGCCATGGGTTAAAATCAGTTACCTGTTCCTAGATGTCGGGCGGAGATTGGATCGGGGGATATATGTGTGTGTGTGTGTTAGGGGCAACAGTTTCCTGGTATTCCAGACCGAGCCGGGGGAAATCAAATGAGAGCAGGTAAAGGCATGGACCGAAGCTGAGTCCCCAGTTCTGGACTTGTTCCCCCTCGGCCAGCCCATTATCAGTAAAAGTGATGCTGGTTTTGCAAAAGGGGGGCCTTCAGATCGGCACGTAAAAGTGAAGGGTACTGAACTGACAGCAGGTGTACATCTTTGCATCCCCCTGTCCGAGTCTGGCCTTCAGTACATCAGGTATAAAATATAATGAAATCCAAGTGTGAATTTTTTTTAGCCGCATTTAATTTTTCACAAAATCCACCAAAAAATGTTGCAGAACAAAATTCATTTTCTCAACTAATGTATTCTCTCAGAAATTCCTGCATATGCAGTTTTCAAAAAGGGTTCCCCGTGTGACACAGGGCAACAAGTTCCACCCAGACCACCCATACGCTGCTGACCAGGGGCAGAAATCCTGATGGGGCCAGGGATGACACGCCCCCCCCCCCCTGTTTTGAGAGGTGTGGGACGATCCCCCCAATTTTTGTAATACGGATTTTAAAACCCGGTGAAATCTCCGCTTTCCGCGAGACAGTAGGAGTGGGACCGATGATCGAGGGCGCCTATTGGACAAGAGAGACGTCGGTCAGCAGGCAATGGGGGACCATGATGATCATAGAGCAAAGAGGGGGTACAGAGAAGATTCACCAGACTGATTCCTGGGATGTCAGGACTTTCATATGAGGAAAGATTGGATAGACTCGGTTTGTACTCGATGGAATTTAGAAGATTGAGGGGGGATCTTATAGAAACCTACAAAATTCTTAAGGGGTTGGACAAGCTAGATGCTGGAAGATTGTTCCCGATGTTGGGGGAGTCCAGAACAAGGGGTCACAGTCTAAGGATAAGGGGGAATTCCTTTAGGACCGAAATGAGGAAAACATTCTTTACACAGAGAGTGGTGAGTCTCTGGAATTCTCTGCCACAGAAGGTAGTTGAGGCCAGTTCATTGGCTATATTTAAGAGGGCGTTAGATGTGGCACTTGTGGCTAAAGGGATCAGGGGGTATGGAGAGAAGGCAGGTACGGGATACTGAGTTGGATGATCAGCCATGATCACATTGAATGGCGGTGCAGGCTCGAAGGGCCGAATGGCCTACTCCTGCACCTATTTTCTATGTTTCTATGTTTCTATGTAAGATCATAGAGCGGAGCTTGAATTGCATGCCCAGGTCATAGGGTCACAAGCGAAAAACACGCTCGGCAGCCCTGGACACGGATCTGTGCCTCATTCGCAGACAGGATCGATCCCGGATCTCCGACGCTGCAATCGATGCCAAACGCCACTGGACCATCCCCGTCCCCACCCGAGTGCCCCCTCCCCCCCCCCCACACACCTTGGGGTGGCCAGAGACGTCGGGAGTCAGATGGGAGCAGTGCCCCCAGGCCCACAGCCAGCTCAGAGAAGCAGTGCTAAATCCAGCTCAACTCTGCCTGTCCCGCCAGGTTAACCTACAGCCCTGCCTGGACCTACTGGAACGATGGCCCAGGCTTACGGCCAGCACGGAGAAGCAGTGCTAATTACAGCTCAACTCTGCCTGTTAACCCACCAGCCCTACCTGGACTTACGGGAATGACGGCCCACGTTTACAGCTAGCGCAGAGACGCAGCGCTAGCTCCACTGCTCCGGACAGGTGTCCTGTCAGTCCAAGCCGGGCTGTAGGTTAACCTGGTGAGACGGGCAGAGTTGAGCTGGATTTAGCGCTGCTTATCCACGCTGGCCGTAAGCCTTGGTCGTCAATCCCGTAATTACCGTCCACAGGCCCCACGACTGAAGCCTCCGAAGCCTCGCGTGTGCGTGTGTGAGTGTGCAGATGCGCGCGCGGCCGCCAAGAAATTGCATCCCCCGGTCCCCCCCCATGGTTTGATAGCGATTTCCGTGCCTGCTGGTGACCATCCACAAACACCATTACCAAGGAGGGAAAAATGTACCTATACTTGAATAATAGTTCCCATACTAACCCCATACCTGGGTAAAAGTCCCCAGACACACACGCATCTCTCTTTGGTATGGTTAGTTTCCTCCATTTGTCTTTCCCCTGCCCCTTGCCTTGTTATTAATCACATTTCTGTCTCCTGAACAGCGCCAGTGTGTTCAATACGCACTGAAGGCCCGGCCTCTGATGAGGTACATTCCTAAGAACCCTTACCAGTACAGGGTGTGGTATGTGGTGACATCCTCCTACTTTGAGTACCTCATGTTTGCCCTTATCCTCCTCAACACCATTTGTCTCGGGATGCAGGTGAGTAAAGGAGCTGCCTGGAGCAGGGTGGGTACAGTGGCGGAGGTGGAAAGGGGGAGGGTTGGGATGCTGTGCGTTTGTGTGTATTGGGGTTGGGGAGCTCAGGGACAGTGTTGAGGGATTGATTTTACATCAAAGATTAGGGGGTAATAAACTGAGTTTCTCCAGTCTCTCTGGAATGTCTGGAATACCTTACTATCTTTGGAGCATTTTTGAATGCTTGGTTCTGCAGACAAGTGTGTCTGGGGATGCAGCAGGACTTGAATGGGACACCCGCCCTGGGAAGCAGATCACAGTAGCAATGGTTCTGCGTCACTTGCTACTTTCACTCCAGAACAATACTTCTGAGATTTGATCATAGATGTAAAGATGGCCAGATATGCACCCAAAATCAGAATCGTATGGTATGGGAACAGGTCCGTCAGCCCAACGTGTTGGATTGGCCCATCAACCACTCATTACAACAATCCGATTTTATTCTCTGAATGTTCTTATCAACCCTCGAAATTCTATCCTGTATCAACTCACTGGTGACAATTTACAATTTACTCGCATGGTCACATGGAGAACTCCACTCAGACAGAGGTCAAGGTCAGGATTGAACATGGGTAGCTGGATCTGTGAGGCAGTGGCTCTGCCGGTTGTGCCACTGTGCACACACAAGCTTGCCCAGAATACTGGAATAAATTGCTTGTTCATCTGAGGTGGAATGCAGTCACTGAACACACATGATCTTGATACAAAACCTGGAGTTCCAGCAGTAGCTCCAACTGTGCACTGCCTCTAAACATTGCTGTCAAGTGATCACAGGATTGGGACTTAAACTAATGCCCCTCTGAATCAGAGTAGGCAATGTCACCAGCCAAACCATGTCCGGCAGCTTGGAAGAGTGAAAGAGGAAAGAAATGGGAAAGTGCAGTCGTTCAATTGAGGGAGAAGATGCAAACAGTGCAAGGAGTTTGGGGGACAGTGATAGGGTGATCGCAAAGAGTGGGGTAGAGAGATCTGGACCCAAAATGTTATGGTGTTGGGGTGGGGGTTTGGATTGGAGAAGGAAGAAAGAGTTAACGTTCCATATTCAAGTGCGGCATACGTCAGGGGTCATGTCGAGATCAGAAACCAGTCATTCCAGGATTGGGTATACGAGACGGAGAGCACTGTATGTTGTAATTTGTCTTGAATTAACACTGTTTTCTACCCACAGCACTACGAGCAGTCTGATGAGATGAACCAGCTGTCTGACATGCTAAATGTGGTCTTCACTGGGCTCTTCGCTTTGGAAATGGTTTTCAAACTCTGTGCTTTCAAAGCCAAGGTGGGTATAAGGCTGATGGAAGGGAATGACGGCCAATGAGGTGCAGAACAGTGTTGGTAATCGCGGTGTAGACTGTCTGAGCCCAGATCTGATGTGGTCTGATCAGTTGTAGTTATCAACTGCTCTGGCAATCGTGAGGAAATCAGAAGTTTAGTTTTTTTTTGTTTAGTTTACAACATGGAAACAGGCCCTTCGGCCCACTGAGTCCCAAGTTGTGCTTCGGATTTGGTCGAGCTCCTTCCATTTTGAGACTGGACAGTGAAGTGACCCCCTGACATATTTAACTAAGTGGACATCATCGTGTTACCTGCAGCACTGTTACAACTCCCTTAGACAAGCAGGTGCAGTCTGTTCTCCGCGCAAGCTCAAATTCTTTTAAATTCCAGGGTACAAAAGTAGATGCTGCTGGTAAAAGTGCATTCAACAGCATGTAGGAGAAGTAACTTTTGTTTAATTTAGTTTAGTTTATAGATGGAGCATGGAAATAGGCCCTTCAGCCCACTGAGTCCACTTTGACCAACGATTCCCATACACTAGCACTATCCTACGCACTAGGGACAATATTACAATTTTACCAAAGACAATTAACCTACAAACCTGTACATCTTCGGAGTATGGAAGGAACCTCGAGCACCCATAAAAAACCCACAAGATCATGGGAAGAACCTACAAACTCCGTACAGACAGCATCCGTAGTCAGGATTTGAATCCGGTTCTCTGGTGTGTGAGGCAGCAACTCTACTTCTGCACCATCGTGTCGCCTTATGTATAAACAAGAAGTTAACTTCTCAATGCAGCAATGTGAGAAGGGAATCAGGGAAGTGGAGGAGATGTGGCTGGACATGGTTTACAGTGTAGGAAGTTAGACTGATTGAGGATTTTTTAAAATATTTCAAAATAGACTTTATTCGAGTAATAAATATTAAAAAAAACATCAACCGTGCGAAAAATCCATCCGACATTTTCGGAGGCTATACAAATTGTTCCATACAGTCTATATACATTTTTCAAATTTTGCGAATCGATCCCCCACCAGTGCCACTCATGTGGCCCCCCGGCATGGGATACCTTCCCTTATTTTGAGGGGCGTCTCCACCATACCGTGCCCCCCATGAGGTTGAGGATGGGGATGTGAGGTGGTGAAAGGTTGGGCATTGGAGGAGAGTTGGACTTTAGTCTGTGACCACAAAGTCGTCAGGTCCCCTTTGACTCACACGAAAGTAGGTGTTTTAACTAAAAGCCTGCTTCAGCTAAAGTGTGAAAGTTTGTTTCTTAAAAAGCAGATAGCAACAACCGTTGAAGGTAGACCATGGCAATCTTTAATCAAATTGTCAGACGGAAGTGACGAGATTACAATGAGCACAAACGTTGCTCAGTGCTTCTCGGGCTCCCACTTACAGAACAAAGGCGAGTTAGCACAATTATACATTTTTCTTATCAGTAAAACACTCCTACCAAATCTTAATATGCAATGACTGAAAGATTTTGTTGCCTTTCACAATATAGGAAAGCTGGTTCCAAACCAAGCTCGTCCAATGACAAGTTATTACTTATCTGTGGAACGTCAGCTATTTTTTTCAATCTTGGCTTTTTTATGGCCTTGAAGAAGCACATGTTATTACTGCAGGCTGCCATCTTAATGTCTTTATTGAAAAGACAACCTGTCCTCCATATTGTGTTTCATGTAACTTACAAAGTCATTCAGACTTGGCACCGAGCCATTCTTTTGTTCAACTAGTCCATGCTTTTGTAGAAGAACGACTCCATTTTTGATTTGACTATTAGATTTGACTATTAGCTCTTTCACCCGTCCACTCTCTCTCCTTTGTCCTTACACCCCTTCCCTCCCTCATATCCCTCCCCCACTGCACCCCCTCCCTCCCTAACCTACCCTCACCCGCACCATCCTCTCTCCATTTCCCTCGCAACCGCTCCTTCATATTCCTCTCCCACACTACCCCACTCACATATTGCCCCCACACCGTGGCCCCTCCCTAACCCACTCACTCCTGCATGAATCTCCTCGATCCCTCACCACCCCTTCCTCTCCCTCACCATCCCACCTCTCGCTTACCATCCCCCACCCTCACCACCCTTTTTTCCATACCTACCCTCTCCCTTATCTTTGTCTCCTGCATCACTCCCTCTCTCCAACCATCTCCCTACCTCCGCTTCTGTTACCAGACTTAAATCTCCTGCACCCTTTCCCCATACCCTCACCTCCACTCCTCTTGCAGAACAAACACCCAGTAATTATAACTACAGCATATCCCAAGCTGTCCAGCAGGGGTATCTCCCGTCGCACCTGCTGCAAAGGCAATATGGGTAATAATATGAAATCTGTCCCTCTCCCTGTTGGATTCTGCAGCAGCTCCCTAACTCTCCGCTGGGAGGCCTGTGGTGTTCAGATTTACTTATGAATTTATTTCTGTGCTGACGGCACAACCCTGGCCCATTAGTTGGCTTTCGGGAGGTGTCGGAATAATTTAGATGAGACGAGAGTGACTGTCAAACTAAGCATGAAAATAAAATATCCCTGTCAATCTCATGCCAATTTACCTCTAAACCAAGTGGAATCTGGTCCATGTGAAATGATTCAAGTTTTGGACACGGAACATTAAATCATGAAATATTAATGATAAACACATAGACACAAAAAGCTGGAGTAACTCAGCGGGACAGGCAGCATCTTTGGAGAGAAGGAATGGGTGATATTTCGGGTGGAGACCCTTCTTCAGACTCATTGCTCATACTCAAAAATAAACACATTGTAGGTATCGGGAGTGCAAATATTTGCTTAGTTTCTTGTCAGGTAAAACATGGCCACGTTGATATAAATGACATCCACTGTCCTCCACACTGCATGTTTCTGGGGAAACTTTATTGGTGGAAACGCTGTTTATTGTTTCTCTGTTCTTTAAAAAAAATCGTGTTTGCTGAGGAAAGTGATTTTGCTCGCTGTTTCGATTACCTGCTACCTCTTTGACTGACACTTTGTTGTCGATAAGTACTGTGCAATAGCAATCTTTCACCAGCAGCCCTCCTCTTCCTAACCTTGAAAAGGGGGAGCCTAGCGACACCATGAGACTAGGCCAGCATTTCTCAACCGGGGTTCCCCAGAACGCTAGGGTTCCGCAAGAGGTCGCGAGCGGTTTCCGAGAGAAATAGTGACAAATAGGCTAATCATATAATGTTTTTGTGTGAATGAAAACCTCCTTATGAGGTCTCTTGAACAAGCAGTTTCATTTCAACTTTTTTTTTGCATTGTCAATAAACTTGAGAAAAGCGTGTTATATTTTGCTTAAACCAGTTATCAGAAAAATACATTATGTTTGCCTTATGAGCTTTAAGTTTATGAAAGAGAAAGAGATTAATTAAGATCTATAATAATTTTTATGTAGGGGTTCCCTAAGACATTATTTCAACGGTTCCGCAAGGGTAAAAAGGTTGAGAAATGCTGGACTAGGGACTTGAGTAAGAGAAGTGGGGGGGGGGGGGGGGGGCTCCTGCCTGTGGGAAAGGGTCTCTTGCTGTAACTGTGCTTCTGTTCATTGTTGATTCTTCCTCTTTTCATGTCTGCCCAGTGGAGACTTCAACTTTGTGTGCGGTTAGCCACGTTTCACTGAAATATGATCCATTTCACAGCCACCGCCCAAAATAAACTGCACAGTCAGGGGCAGGCAACATGAAGCGATCTGTGTGCTGGGCCCCTGCTGCGAGATCATTTTGAGAGTAGACGGGTTTCAGTGCTGCTCATTACTCACGCTTTCAACTGGGGGAATCCATTTTACAACGCACAGCCCAGAAAGTTTATTGTAGCAGCCCCCTTCACCACACTCTCCCTCACACCACCTCCATTCCTCACACTCCCACTTCCTCACACTCCCCCACTTTTTATCCTCCCCTAATGCCCCAAACCCTCCCACAACTCATCACACCCTGTCCCTCATTCCCCTCATTCCATCCTCCCCTCACATTCCCCCTCACATCCCTCCCCTCACTCCCACAGCCGCTAACCCCCTCATTCCACCCTCCCCTCACACTCTGTCCTTCACATCTTTCCCCTCACACTCCACCTCCCCTCATGACTCCCTCCCACTCCAATTCCCTCAGCTCCTCACTTTCCCTCCATCCCCCACACCCCTCCGCCCTCATTTTACCCTCCCCATGCACCCTCGCCTCACCACACCCCTTCCCCCTCACTCCCACTCACTCTCCCTCCACCCCTTACACTCCCTTCAAACCCCCACCTCTTTCATTTAAACCTGCTCCTCACACCCTCCACCCGATACCCCCTCCACCGCACCCCCCTCATCCCTCACACCCCCTTCACCCCCCACACCCCCTTCACCCCCCTCATCCCTCACATACCCCTCATCCCTCACATACCCTTCAACCCCACACCCGCTTCACCCCCCTCCCCTCATCCCTCACCCTCCCCCTTATCCCTCACATACCCTTCACCCCCTTCACCCCCCTCCCCTCACCCTCCCCCTCATCCCTCACACCCCCCTCATCCCTCACATACCCTTGTCCCCCACAACCCCTCCACCCCTTCTCCTCATCCCTCCCCCCTCCCCCTCATCCCTCACACCCCCCTCATCCTTCACATCCCCTTCACCCCCACACCTCCTCCACCCCTCAAATCCTCCACCCCTGATACCCCCTCCACCGCACACACACCCTCCACACCCTCGCACTCCCTCCACTTCTACTCACACTCCCTCCATCCCTCTACCCCCTTCACCCCTAAAACTCCTCATTTCTTCAAACACTCACTCCCTCAAACCTCTCACGCCCTTGACGCACTCACTTCCTCGGTTCTCACTCCTTCGCTTCAACTGACTTCCTGACCTCCATCATTCCCTCGACCCCTCACGCGATTTCAAACCATTCACTCCCTCAAGACCCCCGCTTCTTCAAGCTCCCCACACGCTGAAACCTCACATACCCATCAGTCCATTTATTCCTTAAAATCTCCATTCCCTCAGTTTCCCCTCACTCCATCTCACTTCTTCTGTTCCCCTCACTTCCTAATTTCCCTAATAGAACACGGACGGTACAGCATAAGAACAGGCCCTTCGGCCCACAATGTCTGTGCCGAACATGATGTCATGACTATCACTTATCTACCTTAATTCCCTGCACATCCATATGCCTACCCCAAAGTCTTTAAAATGGAACTAATATATATTTTTCAACAACCACCGTTGAATGCACATTCCAGGCACTCACGTGTTAAAAGAACATAGCCCACACACCTCACCGTAAAGCTATGCCCTGTAGTATTTTACATCCCTATAAAATGGTTCTGACAGTTTATCCTATCTATCATGCCTCTCATAATTTTATATACTTCTATCAGGTTTCACCTCAACCTTCAGCGTTCCAGCGTCCCCCCTAATCAAGGCATAATACCCTAATAGCTAATGCCCCCTAATCCTGGCATCATTCTTGTAAACCTTCTTGCCTTCCTGTAAAGCCTCCACTTCCTCGTATTGGGGTGATCAGAACTTCACACAATATTTCAAATGCAGCCGAACCAAAGTCCTGTAAAGCTGCAACATGACTTACTAACTCGTAGTCAGTGCCTTGACCTGTGAAAGTAAACATATCATAAGCTTTTTTATCTTTCATACCGTACACCTTCAATTCCAATGCTCCCTCAATCGTCTCCCTCCCTCATTGCCTCATTTCTCCATTCCCTTTGCTCCCTCTGTTTCCCCCACTCCCTTCATTCTCCTCACTCTCAATTCATCCCATCCTCACTCCATTCCCCATCCTCATTTCTTCCTGTTCCCTCCACCATCACACTCCGTCCTCGCTTCCTGCCCTACATCCCTTCCCCCCATACTCTCACTTGCTCCACATTCTCCCCCTCCTCCTCCCTCCCCTCACTACCTCCCTTTACACACCCTTTTTGTTGCACTCGCTCTCTACACTTAGAAAATAGGTGTAGGAGGAGGCCATTCGGCCCTTTGAGCCAGCACTGCCCACACTGATCTTGTTTGCATCCCTCTCTCTTGCTCTCTTCCCCTCTTGCTCTCATCTCCTCTGCCACTCTTTTCCCCCCTCTCCTCCCTATCTGACTCTCTTCCTCTGCCTCTTTCTCACTCTCCTTCTCCCTTGCTTTCCTCCCATCTCGTTGTCCTTCCGTCTCATTTCTCTTCTCTCCGCTCTTTCCTTCTGCCCCGCTCCCCTCTCCCTCTCCTCCCCACCATTTCGTCCCCCTCCATCTTTTGTCTCTACTCTTCAGACTTCTCACACTCACATTTTTTCGGTTGTTTCTAGGGTTACTTTGGAGATCCTTGGAATGTGTTTGACTTCCTGATTGTCATTGGAAGTATCATTGACGTTATTCTCAGCGAAGTAGATGTAAGTAAAAGCACTGCCCATATCAATGCTGTTGGTTTGAAATGCGAATGTGGGGGAATTGTCTGATCTCCGGTGAATCTTCTCCGTGTCTTCTCTGTCGTCATTGTTTTCATTCTCTTTGGATATTCCATAATGGTGAGATTCCCGGACCTGTGGCGGGATTCCCAGACCGGGAAAGTTCAGTGATTTGGACACATCAGTCTGGTGAGAATTTATTGCTTCTCCCAAACAGTCTGCATACCCTTGTTGTTTGGATTGGAGAACGGAAGAGGATGAACCCTTTACAAATTGATGGTTCCTCGAATCAGTGTGTGGGCGTGTGTACATATGCACATATTACAAGAAGTCTTCTTATGCCTCAGTATTTCTGCTGAATTGGAAAAGTGTCTTCCACTCTTTTAATTGTGACTTTGTTCGGTTGTGAATCCACTTGCTATCTGTGCCGTTGTATGTGCTAGCTGGCTGTGTGCTTGTGTGTGATATAATGCTATATGCCTGTGTTTGTGTTACCCTGTACTGCTGTATGTCTTTGTGTTACCTGTATTGCTGTATGCCTGTGTTTGTGTACCAGCTAGCACCACTGTATGCCTGCGGGTACCACCTCTATTGCGGTATATGTCTGTGTGTACCTTTCAGCATTATACTGTACTGCATAATTTGTCTGTGTGTACCATCCTGTACAGCTGTATACTTGTGTGTGCTACACTTTACTGCTGTGTGTCTGTATGCGTATAGACCACTCTGTATTGCTGTCTACCCGTTTGGGTCTTCCTGTACTGCTGTATGCTGGTGCGTGCTCGCCTTTACCACCCAGTGCCACTGTGTGATTCCTCACTTGCGTTCCTTGCCGCCTGCTGATTCTATAAGTAGGCAGCTGCAGGCACTGTCAACAGCTAGTATCCAACACTATCAGCTAGTCCTTGGAGAAGTGGTGACAGGGGGATTCCATCTACTCAAACAGAAATCAGTGGGTCAGCCCACCATTCATGCAGGCAAATATGGTTAATAATGAGGAATAATAGTGCCTGGCTTTTGGGAAGGTTTGTCACAGTTGCAAACGTAGATCCCACGTCTGACACCATGTTTTATGAACATTACACTGTTGTAAGCTCAAACTCCACCATGAATCTCAGGAATGGCTGCACCGACACACTGGATGTTATAGTGAAGATCCGGACTGGATTACAGATCAGGTGCACAACAGTAAAACCAGACATGGATCATATCAGCTTATTGTGATTGATCTACATGTAGGTTAGGACAGGAACCTGGTAAAGGTACTGGCCCGACGTGTGTGATGCAAGATTATGGTGTTGGTGGCTATTGCTGTGTGCCCTAAGGCACCTCACAAAGATTCACAAAGAATGCAGCTTGCTCAGGATGGTATGAAGAAGGATTCAGAGACGAGTGAGATTTCAGAAGGCAATGGAATGTACAACTATAGTGAGGAAAGTGCAAAGTGAAAGATTTTGGAGAGGGCTCATAGAATCGACCCAAACACAGTACGCTAAGGGGCCATGCCGAGGGAGATGTAACACAGGTTGTGGAATATGGTAGTGCATCCAAGGTGGTGGACCCTGTGAAAGCACAGTCTGGGCAGGTCTGCGTATCACTGAATCTTGGTAAAGACTGAAGTTGAAATAATAAAATGGCATTACTGAAAGTATTGTGCTAAGGGCCCTGTGGAAAGATCACATATATACCTGGGGCAGTGTGAAACTGGACGGTGGCGATCGGTCAGTGGACCTGGGGCATTGTGAGGCATGACACTGGTAAATGATCAGTGGAGCCGGGATAGTGTGACAGGACGATGGTGGTTTGACTTACCCGATCTATATAAAGATCAAAATCTCTAAAATATGGCATTACTTTGCAAAGTGTATGGGAAACCAATGTACAAAGCCTTTTATATCTTGATTAATGTATTATCCACAATTCAGGTAACATCAAGGAGGTCTGTAACGTAACAGTCTTTTTGGCATTAGTTTGTTCCTTTTCTCCACCCAAATTGAACTAGCTTTGTCTTTTGAAACTAGATTCTTTTCCACTGCTGTCCTTCCTTTATTATCAGATTACCACCACTATTTTACAATTCTGCCTCAACTTAATACAACCTAATGAAATGGATTGAATGCGTTGTTGAGTATGCAGAGATAGATGAGAAAGCAAGTTGTTAATACGATGCAAGCGAGTGCAAAGTGGAGTGGGGCGGTCCAGAAAGAGGGCAAAATGTTGATAGATAGAATGTAAGGTGAGAAAGATGGATTTGGTGGAAGTGCAGAATATGGTTGATATTGTAGACTGTTGCTGACATCCTCCATGAGAAACACAGCCAGTGGTTGTGCAGCTGCAGTGAGTAAGCAGAAATGCAAATGGAACGATAGTCGTCTTTTCGTCGGAAACTAAGGAAATTAGGTACCCATGGTGGTGTAACATGAGATTTCAGTGCCCAGAGCGTATTATGGGAAATTCCGGAGATGAACCAGTGTGTCCAGGGTATTGTTGGAGACTCAGTGTGCCCATGCTCCAGCCTTCCTCATTACTCCAGGTATAGATCTTCACAGAAATATCCTGGACCATCTGGGGATGGGGCAATTGTGGTTGGAGGAGCAGTGAGGAGTTTGATGTGGTCCTGGAACAATGTGAAGCTTTATGTTTCTGTGTGGCAACTTCCTGTCCGTGCCTTCTCTCTCTACACATCTCTCCTCCATCTTCTCCTCTGCATTTGCCATTGCTCCCTTTTCCTTTCCTTTTTTCTGGATTTCTCTTTTTCTCTCTCACTGTTGCTTTTACTCCTCCTTTCCTCACACTCCATTCCTCTCTGCCTGCCATCTTTGCCCCATCTCTTTATCTCTGTTCCTAAGCCCCTCTGGCTTCCAACTCAGTGCCAACCCCTCTGTCATGCTTCCATGATCTCCCTGCTCCCACCTCCCTGACTCCTCTCCCCACTCATTTTTCAAAATATTAATAATAATGTTTTGTGGTATTTGTTGATGACTGAATGCTGTATATATTTCATTAACAATAAATTGCATAAGGATGAATATTCAATGAAATGAAAGAATTATAGGCAGTTTATGTAGAGTGATCAAAAGCTCAAGATAGTGATAGATCTATTTGCTCTATAAAGTGAATGTTTCTGAAATTGGCTTATGGACACTTCTTGGGACAGGACCCTGACATAAGATTGGGTCTGTCTGTAGTTAGGAAGGCAAATGGCAGATCAGCCTATGTTGCACAGGAATTGGAGTTCAAATTAATTTCCACATACCTCGACTCCATCCTATCCCCCCCAGTTCAATCCCTCCCTACCTATGTCCAAGACACCTCACACATTCTTTGTCTCCTCAATGACTTTCGTTTGCCAGACCATGTGGTGCTGGCTCGAAGGGCCAAATGGCCTACTCCTGCACCTATTGTCTATTGTATCACTCCCTCATCTTCACTATAGATGTCCAGTCACTCTACACCTCCATCCCCCACCAGGAGGGTCTTAAATCCCTCCGTTTCTTCCTCGACCGCAGAACCAGCCAATTTCCGTCTACCAATACTCTCCTCCGCTTAGCAGAGCTGGTCCTTACCCTCAACAACTTCTCCTTCGACTCCTCCCACTTCCTCAAATACAAGACTTAGCAATGGTCACTCACATGAGCCCTAGCTATGCCTACCTCTTTGTAGGGTACGTCAAACAATCCCTGTTCCTGGTGTACACTGGCCCTATCCCGGAACTCTACCTCTGCTACATTGATGACTGCATTGGTGTTACCTCCTGCATCCATGCAGAACTCACAGACTTCATCAACTTCACCACTAATTTCCATCCTGCACTCAAATTCACTTGGACCATCTCCAACATCTCCCTACCGTTTCTAGATCTCACCATCTCCATCACAGGAAACAGACCATTAACCGACATCTACTACAAACCTACTGACTCCCATAGCTATCCTGACTACATTTCTTCCCACCCTGCTTGCTGTAAAGACTCTCCTATTCTCAATTCCTCCGTCTATGCCGCACCTGTGCCCAGGATGAGGTGTTCCATACTAGGGCATTGTAGATGTCCTCATTCTTTAGGAAATGGGGGTTCCCCTCTTCCATTATAGATGAGGCTCTCACTAGGGTCTCCTTGATATCCTGCAGCTCCGCTCTTACTTCCCCTCCTCCCATTCGTAACAAGGACAGAGTCCCCCTTGTCCTCACCTTCCACCCCATCAACCGTGGCATACGGCAGATAATCCTCCAACATTTTCGCCACCTCCAACAGGATCCCATTATTGGCCACATAATTCCCATCTCCATCCCTTTCTACTTTCCGCAGAGACCATTCCCTCCAAGACTCCCCGTTCAACTCATCCCTTCTCACCCAAACTAACCCTCCCCAGGAAATTTCCCCAGCAACTGCAGGAGATGCAACACCTGTCCCTTTACCTCCCCCCTAGACTCCTTCCAAGGACCCAAACAGTCTTTCCAGGTGAGGCAGCGGTTCACTTGCACCTCCTCCAACCTCATCTACTGCATTTGCTGTTCCAGGTATCAACTTCTCTACATCGGCGAGACCAAGCGCAGGCTCGGCGATCGATTCACTGAACACCTCTGCTTAGTCTGTCTTAACCTACCTGATCTCCCGGTGGCTCAGCACTTCAACTCCCCCTCCCATTCACAATCTGACCTTTCTGTCCTGGGCCTTGTCAGAGTCCATTGTCAGAGTGAGGCCGCGGTGGGAGATTGCAACCTTCACGTGGTCCACCATGTTTTGACTAAAACAATCAACCCAACGTGCACAAACAAATAGAACAAATAGAACAAGTTGACCTACAACGTTAGGCTGAACACGCCATACGGAAGAAGAAGTAGAGTGAGGCCCAGCGCAAATTGGAGGAACAGCACCTCATATTTAGCTTGGGTAGTTTTCACCTTAGCGGTATGAACATTGACTTCTCTAATTTCACATAGCCTTTGCTTTCTCTCTCCATCCCCTTCCCCTTCCCAGTTCTCCCACTAGTCTTGCTGTCTCCGACTACATTTCATCTTTGTCCAGCCCCCTCCCCTGACATCAGTCTGAAGGGTCTCGACCCGAAACGTCGCCCATTCCTTCTCTCCAGAGATGCTGCCTGACCCGCTGAGTTACTCCAGCTTTTTGTGTCTGCCTTCAGAAAAATAAATGTTGTTATAATTGGACCAAGTAAAGCAGCTCCTGGAGTAATGTGTACAATTTAGGCCCCTTATTTAAATAAGGATATATTAGCATTGGAGACAGTGCAGAAGAGATTATCTTGGCTAATTCTTAGGTTGAGTAATTTGTCATCAGAGACAGCTACAGTCTGTTTTCTTTGGAGTTTAGAAAAATGAGGTGATCTTATGATCTACAGTCATAAAGGATGCACAAGATAGTTGACTTTCGAGCAAAGAATGAATCGCTGGAAGAGCTATGCTGAAAAAGCCTGAGGATCTTCTGCTGATGGTGCAAGACAGGGTATATATTGCAATATTTCCAATTGTAGGAGAATGTGGAATGAAGGGATAAGGTTACAGGTTAAGGAGCAGCTATTTAAAACTGAGGTATGGAGGAATTTCTTAGAGAAGATGGTGAATCTCAGGATAAATCTCCGTCAAGGAATGGAGGAGGCTCGATCACTGGAGGTGGTTCAAGAGGAAGGAGATAAATGAATTGTTAAATAAAAGGTTAATGAATTGAGGGCAATGTGAAACTGCTACAGGAGAGGTGTTGAGGCCAGGGGCAGATCATATTCAATGGTGGGACAGGCTTGAGGGGCAGGTGGCCTATTACTCCTATTTTATTGTGTATTCCCTGTCTCTATGCCCCTTAACCTACCTACCCCTCTCTCTTTCTCTCTCTCTTTCTCTCTCTCTTTCTCTCTCTCTTTCTCTCTCTCTTTCTCTCTTTTCTCTCTCTTTTCTCTCTCTTTTCTCTCTCGTTTCTCTCTCGTTTCTCTCTCTTTTCTCTCTCTTTTCTCTCTCTTTTCTCTCTCTTTCTCTCTCTCTTTCTCTCTCTCTTTCTCTCTCTCTTTCTCTCTCTCTTTCTCTCTCTCTTTCTCTCTCTCTCTCTCTCTCTTTCTCTCTTTCTCTCTCTTTCTCTCTCTTTGTCTCTCTCTCTCTCTCCCTCCCCCTCTCTCTACCCCATCCCTCTCTCTCCCCCTCTCTCGTCTCTTCCTTTCCCCCTTGAGAACACTCTGTTTGTCTCTTCCTTTCCTCTTATCTATCGTTGACCAATCCATTTCACTCACATTCTTTTCATTTCCCTTTCATGCTCCCAGCTCACTTCTTCATTTCTCCGACAGATAGCTCTTGCTTCCAGCGGCGGTCTCTACTGCCTGAGCTCCGGATGCAGCTCCAGTGTAAATATCCGGTTGCATGTGGGGTTGGCTGTGTGTTGTGCTGTGTTTCAAAGTGTGCTTCACTTTGGTATGTGGAATTCACTATAAATTTGGAATAATCAGCTATCAACTCGGGTTCAAACACACAAAGAAGCAAAGATCCTGTGGGATTGTAGCCCCGTAACTGATCCTAATAATGGGCTGTGCTTTAGATTCTAGGTCTAGTCTCTGATGTGTTCTTCTATCGGGTCCGGGCCCAGTAATTGATTCTGTCATGGGCCATCCTGTGGGATATAGACCCTATATCTGATCCAGATAATGAGCCATCCAGTTGGATCTGAGTCCAGTATGTGATCCCGGTAATGGGCCATTCTGTGGGATCCAAGTTCAGAATCTGATCCCGGTAATGGGCTGAGGTGTGGGAATTGGTCCCTGAACTGCTGGATGAGGTAAAGCCTCTTTGAGCACTCTAAGCTTCTTGTACCAAGGCCTACTTCCAGCAGTTTCAATCTCTGCCAGGCCCAGCGGTAAGAGATTGGGGAAGATTAATGCTAGTTGATGAAAATGGTCAGTTCCACGTCAAGAAAATATTTTAAAATTATCTTCTGAAAGCCACCATTTTGTCCGACCACTTACCACAGAAAGCAAATTCACTTTTACATGAAGTTCGCTTGTTGGGATGTTGAAAAGTAGGATCTTGTCTTTTTTCAGCTCACCCGGCAGTCACAGGGGCAGGTTGTGAGTGTGAGCGTGCGTTCACTCACAGTGTGGTGTCCTCACATGGTTGGCTCTGCTGACGCAGCACCAGCCACCTCCACACATACTCCCAATTATTTCCCCTTTGGAGCTACCCACTTGTACATTGTACCGTCATCTGTGTTCCCAACCTCAGGCGTGTTCTGTAGCCCTTCCTCACTTTGCTTCTTTGAGTTGTATGGTCCCTAACCAACTCATTGTAGATGGAACTAGATCTGATAACACTTGTTTTCTCCCAGCTGATTAAACACTTACTGACAATGAACCCCGACTTCTTTCGGTGGAAGAATTACTGACCTGAGAAATGCTCCTCTTCATTAACATGGTCAGAGGCCAAATCCTGGGCCACTTCTGCCCTCACTTCTCTCACACTAACTCCTTCTCATTGTGCTGTTCACTCTCACGAAGGGCTCTTCTTACCCTCTCTCTCTCACTCCCAAACCTAACAGCACCTCAAACACGCATGAGATTTGGTTCTGCAGATTTCAGGTTGTATTCCCTCTAATAAGTGCGGTGCAAGATGCTGCTGGCATTTCCAGCAGCCTGGGTGAACCATAACAAGGCCCAGTTCACTGATGGTTTCCATCCCTGACCAAGGCCAAAGGTGAGAGACATGAGAACATGCTTGAATATGAAATCAATAAAAAGGATGTTGTGCTGAATAAGAAAATGGTGGGTTTTATCCCCAAACAGAAGAGCAGCAGAGAGTTGAAGAGAAAAGTTTTTTTAACAAACTGTAGATGCTGGAAATCTAACTTTAAAAACAGAAAATGTTGGAATTACGCAGCAAGTCAGTGGGAAAAGAAACAGGTTAAGGTTTCAGGTCGAAATCCCTTTGTTAGAACTGGGAAGGGGAAGGGAGGATTGTTGCTGAGAGAGGAGAACCAAGGTGAACATGGGGAAAGGTTGTAAACAAGATTAACTAGCCAGTGAGTGGATAGGGACAGTTCGAGGGTGAGAACAGAGACAAATTAATCTAGTTGTGAAATACAAAGGTAATACCACGGGGGGATAACTGATACAAATAGAAATCGGGTTACCTGAAGTTGTAAAATTCAATATTGAGTCTGGAAGACTGTGATCTGCACAGACAGGAGATGATGTGCTGCTCCTCAAGCTTGTATAGGCCTTACTGTTAAACCACAGGAGGCCACAAATTAATAGGTCATAGTGGAAGCAGGTTGTGGAATTGATGTGCAGGCTGCTGGAAGCTCAGGGTTGCCTCTGTGGACTGAACTCGGGTGTTCTGCCAAGTGGTCACCAAATCTACATTTGGTTTCTCCAGATTTCCAGCATTCCAGCATGTTTTTATTTTATAGAGCTGAAAGCTTTAGGAAGTTGTGTGGTTGGACAAACATGGCAGTCGGAACTGGAGAACATGCATTTCAGAAGATGCTGGGTGGGGAACCATGTAACTGAGATCATGATGGGCGGGCTATGAAACATTAGAAAATAAGAAAGGTTTTCAAAATCAAGCTATGGCCAGATTACGAGTTGACATAGGCTAGCAAAAATGGATGATGGGCTGACAGAACTGGGTGTATGAAGTAAACGAGTGGCAGAGATCTGTAGGAGGGTGAGTATCACAGCACCTGGGTTAAAGCAGGAATGCAGCCTGCAAAGTTGGGAAGGAAGAGGCCAGTTTCAAAGAGGGCTTCAACTGAGAGCTCAGCTTGGGATCGGACAAGGCTGTAACCGTGGACAAGATGGATCTTGCAGCAAGGAGATGGCAGCCTTGGAATTCTCAAAAGGTAATTGGAGGACGAGTAATAGGACCTGTCCATTCCAGAGTAAATCAGTGATTCGATGACGCCAGTCTGGTCACAACTTTGTTGTATTGCAACAGAAGCCTCAATCCATTGAGTAAGTTGCTTGAGCAATAATGTAACAACCCTCCCGTCCTTTTGTCAGATCAAGGTTCAGGTGACGTTCGCAGTCCTTGAGCTTGCTCGGCCACCTTTGGTTGACAGATGTAGTTACTTATTTCTATGCTGCTTTTACAAACATCCCAGCTTTATATACTTTAACCAACCAAGCGGCATGGTCTTCGAGTATAAACACCAACTCAACGTGTCGTTTGTCCACCTGGTTCTCCAGTGCCTGTTATTTCACCTGCATTAAGGCTGGCCAATAACTTCCTCTTTTGCATTCAATTTTATTTCCTTTTTGTGACTACTCAACTGTCTGTACCACCTTGAAAGTAGCCATCTGCCTGTAACTTTCAGTATTGAACAAAACCAATATATATTTCCAAATACAGAGGACAAGATGTTAAAAATCCAAAGTGCCAAATATCAACTGGCTCCCGGTGGTGATGGGAGCCTTATGCACTCACCTATGCTCCTCCGATGTTGAGAAAGGCTAAGCAGACACGTCATTGGGTTATCAAGTGGGCACCTACTTTCATCGACGTTTCACTTATTGAACCCACGACGTCTCCAGTCGGCTCAGCGGTGCATTCTGGCGTCCCAGAACCACCCCCCTCTGCATCTGTCTAGACGGTTATATGGGAGCCCAATGGGGTCTTTCCTCTTCAGCCAAGTCAAATGTTGAACTTGCAAAGTTTCTCCCCAGATCCCAACTAAGTATCTTGACCACCAGAAACAAAAGCAAAATTAGAGACACAAAGTACAAGCATGATTTGGTCATCACCATGACTCTTAGTCCATTCTCACGGAGGGAATGGTGCAGGTGATTCTTTGGCTAGGAGAAATAAGCTGAACCTTGAAGGACAGAAGTTTGAGTGAAATATTACAGGTCAATCTGTCAATGCCTGCAGATACTGTAATTACAGCTAAGGTTTCCATAGCAATTTTACTTTCTATAGCAATTTTACTTGACCTTTCAAACTTGATGACATCCTCCCATTTGCTGGACAACCAGAACTGCACACCGTGCTCCATACAGTTGCATCATGATTTGGACTCAGTACCATTCTCAATCAAGGCAAACATGGCACCTTCTTCGATACCCTGCCCACCTGACTTACCACTTTTTGGAACCATACACCTGTACTCCCAGATCTTTGTGTTCAGCAACACTCTCCAAGGCTCTGCCAGTTACCGTGTAAGTCCTGCCCTGGTTTGATTTGACATACTAAAATGCAACATCTCATGCTTGTCAAAGTTAAATTCCATTTGCCTTTCCTTGGCCTTCCTTCCCAACTGATATAGGTGCTGTTATGAACCTAGATATCTTTCCTCACTGTCCACTATCTATTGGGCATTTAAAGCAAATATCTTTCTAAGATATCCTTGAGAGGTCTGGGGAATTGGCATGGAAGGAGTTGAGGCATGGGGCAGATCAGCCATGATCTTATAGCATGGTGAAAAGGATTGAAGGACCAAGCACCCTGCCTATGCTCCTATAGTCCAATGCTCTCTCTGAGAACAGGCAGACGTCTCAGAGCATTGCAGCATTCACTCAGTAGTTTTTGCTCTCAAGTTTATTGGAGCCCCCTGCACTCCTGCCCTCCTTCACATTAGGAAGCTAAATCGCCAACAACCAAGTCATAACCAGCATTGAGCCCAAGGAAGCTGAGCAAAGACGAGTTCACCAGGTGTAATTTCAGTATAGGGAGATTTCGGGGGGCATTGGTGCAGATTTGGGAAGTGATAGCAGTCAAATTACTTTGGAATACTGACGATTGGGCATTAGTTCACAAGGATCAAGAGTAGGTTTGATGATGAGAGAACATGAGAAAAGGAAGGAACATAAGGAAAGATATCACCCAACGTGGAAACACATGAGGAAGTTGCATGCTGATAGATTTGAGAAGGTTGAAGCCAGGTCACACTGATCAGAGGATGTGTGAGGGGAAATTGGATAGGAACTGGAGAAATAAGAGATCAGAGCTCTTTTCGCCCCTCATAGCCCTTTCAGTTGCCTTGTGTTGTTTTTTAAAAGGTTCCCAGTCCTCCAGGGTGGTATTAGTATTGGTTTACTATTGGTTGGGAGATTAGGACTACACTCTCATTTAATGAGAGGTCCATTCAGAGGTCTGAGAAACAGTGGTAAAGAAGCTGTTCCTGAACCTGGTGGTACGTGCTTTTAACTTTTAGTATCTCCTGCTCAATGGGAGAGGGGAAAAGAGGGAATGATCGGGGCGTGAATCGTCCTTGATTATGTTGGCTCATTTTCCCATTGCAGTGTGAAGTGTCGATGGAATCAATGAAAGGAGGGCTAGATTATGTGATCAACTGAGCTACACCACAACTCTCTGCAATTTCTTGTGGTCTT
The DNA here is from genome assembly GCA_963514005.1 of Raja brachyura. The sequence goes on along the minus strand of OY740804.1, from coordinate 15,094,698 downwards.
GGGTGAACAATTGCCAAACCAATTTGTGATGCATTCCGATTTGATCTTTGCTACAAAGTACTGGAGTACACCAATGGATGGGCAATATTTTGGGTTGGGATTCTTCTTTAGACTCATCCATTTCCTCCACAGATGCTGCCAAATCCTTCATGCTGAGTTACTCTAGCACATTGTGATTTGATCATGATTCTAGCACCTGCACATCCTTGTATTTCCAGGATGCTTTCTATGGAGCACCTATAAAAAATGTTAAGAGTTGTTGAAGACATGCCAAATTTTATTAGTTTTCTGAGCAAGTACACGCATTTGAGTGTTACTATAATAACATGTAAAATACATTTGGATAGGTATATGGGTAGGAAAGGTTTAAAGGGATATCGTCCAAACTCGGGCAGGTGAGGTCAGTTTGGATGGGACATCTTAGTTGGTCTGGTCAAATTGGGCCTGTTTCCAAACTGTATCACTCTATGTGTGCAATGTCTAGGCCATGGCGTTGATGTGGCTGGATTCGGACAAATTATTGATGATGATTAAGCCCAGGAACTTGAAGCTCTCGCCAACCTCCACTTGAGCACTGTTGATGCTGACTGGGGCGTGTACACCACCCACAGTTCTGAAGTCAATAAATAACATCTTCATCTTGCTGACATTGAAGGAGAGGTTGTTGTCTTGACATCATACTACTAAGCTCCTTCCTATCCTCCATCTTATCATTGTGTGAGATCCAGCCCACAGAAAGGAGCTGAGAATGCATCTGTGTTGAGAATTGTCACGGAAGATGTTTTGTCGCCTATTGTCACTGATTGTGTCCTCTGCGTCAGTAAGTCAAGGATCGAGTTATGGAGGGTTTGCTGGCTCCTAGGTTCAGGAGTTTGGAGATGAATTTGGTTGGGATTATAGCGCTGAAGACTTTCAGAATTCTGCACAATCAAAGATGCAGTTTTTCAAACAACTGAACTCAAAGAAAGCAGGAGTCAACCATGCATCCTTCAAGCCTTCAATCCCCTCCAACAAAATTACAGCTGATCGTGTGTCTTAGTTCTACTCTTCTACCAGAGGTCAAATCTCCCAGTTCCCTTAGTTTCAGAAAATATATTGATCTCAGCCTTTAACCTTCTTCACAACTTGGAATTAGGACCATCTGAGGTAGTAAGTTCCTCTTTTACAACTCCTTGTATGCAAGTAAAATTTTCTTTGAGGGACAAAAAAACTGGCTGAGCCCTCTCCTCTGCACTGTTAAAATCTCTCAGTTCTCTTGGTGAATATAAAAAAACATGTGGCACAATTTGATGATGAAGTTATCCCTGTGTCTAGATCATGGGCGTTCCTCAACCAACTTCACTACAGCAGAATGTATGAATATCAGCACTTTACTTTTGTGGGATCTTGAGTAAAAGTATAGGCCATTGGGCTCCTACCCCACCATTCAATATTGTAATGGTTGATCCCTATCGGCCTCATCTCTTTTTCTGGTTCATTTTCCCTAACATACGGCTACTGAAGCTCTCAAATATTTATTTATTTATATTTATCTAAAATATATCAAATTAATTGGTCTCCACCATTCACCGGGTCACAGAATTCCAAAAATTCACTACATGCTCAGGAAAAACATTTCCATGCATGTCAATTTTAAATGACCAAGCCTTTGTTTTGCAGCTACTTCCCCTGTCCATGACTCCTCCACAAGTGGAAATGTCCCAACATCTACCCTGTCGGTTCCCCTTAGGATCTTAGATATTTGAATAAAGTTACCCTTTTTTCTTCTAAACTCGAGATACAATCATAATCATGATCATAATTTATTAGCCAAGTATGTTTTGTAACCTACAAGGGTTTGGGTTTGCCATACAGTCATACCAAAAAAGAAATAAATTACACAAACTACATAAAAATTTGACATAAACATCCACCACAGCGGCTCCTCGACATTCCCCACTGTGATGGATGGCAATAAAGTCTTATCTTCTTTCCTCCTTTCCTCCCGCGGTTGGGGGAGTCGAACCATCCGCAGCCGGAGATCGAGCTCCCACGTCAGGGCAGTCCAAGCTGCCGCATCGGGATGGCCGAAACTCGTGCGGCTTGGAGTCACCGAAATCGGTCTCTAAACAGGGACCGCGAGCCTCAAGTCTGCAGCTCCCGCAGGTTGGAGCACTAAAGGCCGACCACTGGCAAAGGGATCGCCCGCTCCAAGAAGTTGAAGTCTGCAGGCTCTACGAATTTGGAGCTCTAGAAGTCCCAAACAAGAGGCCACTAACTTCACAATGCTAGGCCGCAGTGCAGGCGGAGATACGACATGGAAAAGAGATAAAAACAAGTTTCCCCTGACCCCCCCATAAATACAAAAACTAAAGATAAGCTAAAACATACATTTTGCAACAAACTAAAAACACAAAGAATGAAAAAGGCGAAGACAGACCGTTGGCAAGGCAGCCATTGTGCAGCGCCTTTCTTGGTTGGACAACCCTCTCATACCAGGAGTTAGCCAGTATTTCTGGTATGGCCTCGCCAATATCCTGTGTACCTGCAGTACAACCTCTCTATTCTTAAACAACAAACCCTATGCAATAAAAACCATTTGCTTTTTCAATATTTGTTGGACCTGCCTTTTAATATTCTGTGATGTTTGTGCAGTCTGTACAACAATATCTAGATCCCTGCAACTTTACCACTTGCAGACAGTCTTCATTTAGATAATAATCCAGCTTTTGATTGCTCTTCCTGATGAACATAACCTCACACTTCCCCACATTAAACTCCGTTAGCCAGGTATTTACACCCCCTGGCAGAATCACAATGTGGTACATTATAATTTCCTACGTTATACACGCCAAAGAAAGGTATTGACAGCAAAACACTGGTGACATCCTGATGACATGGAAGTCTGTTTAAAAATTGAATTATTTTCCATGATCTCCCATCTCTTACCATTTACCTCCTGCTGTTTCTAACTACCTCATCCGTTTCTCCTTATTTCCTTCTCTCAAACTCTGTGCTTTCCCACTCCATCCCCAGCTCTGATTGTCAATATTACCGGTGCGTCACATAATCCACTCTTTTTTTCCCTGGATGATTTCCAGGAGTCAGAAGACAGCTCCCGAATCTCCATCTCCTTCTTCCGTCTGTTCCGTGTGATGCGTCTAGTCAAATTGTTGAGCAGAGGAGAAGGTGTTCGAACTCTTCTGTGGACGTTCATCAAGTCCTTCCAGGTAAGGGAGCTCAGCATGGTGCACGCAAAGCAAGCATGGGGGTAGACCAGCAAACACCTTAAGGTGATGGAGAGAGGGCAGTCAGTTGACAATAAGTCAGTGCAAGAAACAAATGGTAGGGAGGAGTGTGGGGTACCAAATAAAGAGCTCTAAACATGCGTATCCTGCAGCTATGGGCACTCAGCTCTACCATTTCCTATCCATTATCTTCCAACAACCTTGTCTCTTTTTGTCCATTTGTAATATTGAGATTGGATGGGGACAACTGTACTAAATGGGACTGGCCAGTATCAGAGACAGTAGCGAATTGTGTACTACACTCTGGAGATAGGGAGTGAGAAGAGAAAGAGAAACACATTTAGCGAACACGAGTCTTTATTGGTTTACTTTTGATTTTCTGACAGGCTCTTCCCTACGTGGCACTTCTCATTGTGATGTTGTTCTTCATTTATGCGGTCATTGGAATGCAGGTAAGGCCAGGTATTCTCTGCTGCAGATGATTCCTTGGAAGGCACCTGCAGGCTTCTGCAGCTGGAACATTAAAGGATGACTGATGTCCATTAATCTCCAAAACACACTTTACCCTCTCCTGCACAACTGAGCCGTTGTTCTCATGGGTTCCTCTTCCTGGTTCCCAGGTCTTCGGCAAGATTGCCAATGTGGATGGGGCGCAGATCAATCGCAACAATAATTTCCAGACCTTCCCCCAAGCCGTGCTCTTGCTCTTCAGGTGAGTGGTAAATCTCGCTGTGCCCATTGTTAACCCATCACTTGGTAGTGGGTGACTGTGTCTCTTCTGATCTCCAGGTGTGCCACAGGGGAGGCCTGGCAAGAGATCATGCTGGCATGTCAGCCTGGCAAGCTGTGTGACCCTGAGTCTGACTACCAGCCTGGGGAGGAGTACACCTGCGGAACCAACTTTGCAGTTTTCTACTTCATCAGCTTCTACATGCTGTGCGCCTTCCTGGTGAGCTTTGTTCAGCAAAACTGCATCCTTGCTCCCACCTACCTGCACAGACTGTAGCAAGGACCCATGACTCCAACACTCAGAGACACAGCTACAGTCACCAGAATAAACCAAGCAGCAGACATCATCAGTTCAGTGAGTTCAGGGCAGTGGGATGTCAATCGCTCTGCAATTGGTAGAGTGGTGCAGTTGGTACAGCTGTTCCCTCACAGTACTAGAGACCCAGGTTTGATTCTGACTTCAGGCACTGTGTGTATTGAATTTTTCACATTCTCCTGGTCACCGCATGGGCTTCCTCCAGTTTTTTCCCACATCCCAATAACTTGTGTGTTGGTAGGCTAATTGGCCCACTGTAAATTGTCCCCTCGTGCAGGTTAGGGGTGGAATCTGAGGATGATGAGTGTGGCAAAAATGAAAAATAAAGCATTAGTGTAAATGATGTTAATGTACAGTTCGGACTCGGACCGAAGGGCCTGTTTCTGTTCTGTCTAATTCGCAGATTGGAATCTCAGCTGTGTGCCCATGGTAAGATCTCTTTGTTTGCTGATCTACACGGGCATTGTTTAAGCAATAACCTGATTCTTGAATTGTTTTGTGTTCAATTTCTCCTTTGCCTCACCTCCCTATGACTATAATTCCTATTTCACCATCCATTGCCAAGTTTCTGAAGCTGGAACTCCCCATTTTAAACACCGCTGCCTCTCTTTTCTCCATAAAAAAAACACTCTGTGATCATCCGCTCAGATGTTTTATGTGGTTTGTTCAAATTTTGCTCAGTGCTCAGTGACAGTCCCGTTCAAGCTCCCTGGGTACATTTTGCTTCATTAATGCAACTATTCAAGCTCGCCTAGATTATGTATCTTTTTTCTTTGGTTTCTTTTTCAGATCATAAACTTGTTTGTGGCTGTCATTATGGACAATTTTGATTATCTGACACGAGATTGGTCCATTCTGGGCCCTCATCATCTTGATGAATTTAAGAGGATATGGGCTGAATATGATCCTGAAGCGAAGTAAGTGTGCAAGCATTCACGCGGCACAGGCTTGCCCCACACCACCACGTATACACGTACACATACGCTGATACTCACTCACACTCATATCACACACATACCGACACACATACACAGACAGACACCCTCACTTCACATCACACACACACACATGTACTGATACTCTCACTCACACATACAAACACACATCACATACACATACAAATATTGTACACATCACACACAACTTACCAACATTCAAAACAAACATACATACATTTACCAAAGCATCACGCAAACTGCACACATGCAAATCACACACATACAAAACAGCACAAAAACAAAATCATCACACAGAAACCGTGCGTGCTTGTATATACAAATGGACAAACACATCGTAGATTTCACACGCAAACATAACATGCACAATCATCACCCGCACACAAATATCACACAGACACACGTAGACATCACTCCCACATGCATAAATATCACACACTCATATATTTGTACACCATCATACACTCGCACTCATACCTCACTCTCATTTTCACACATTCACACATCCTCGTATTCCTACCCCCACATTTGGATTCCTGACACCTGTAGCCCCGGTCCCACTCACACCACCGCACTCATATCCACACCTTCAATTACACTGTCTCACTTATACACGTACACACACTACAAAGATAAATATATGCAGAGGTTATAAAAGAGTGTGACATGGAATAAGACAATTTGTCCCATTTCAATTACAAGTTGAAAAATTACTATCCAGACTAATCTCATCCGCACATGCAAACACAGGTGCACATCCATGTTCACGACTATGCATGCTTTATCCCCATTGAGAGGGAGCACATGCACAAATACACACACACTGTTGATGATGGTTTCCTCATTCTTTGCAGGGGTCGGATCAAACACCTGGATGTGGTGACCCTGCTTCGACGCATCCAGCCCCCATTGGGATTTGGCAAATTTTGCCCCCACCGTGTGGCTTGTAAGGTATGGTTGGTAGTTGTAGTCAGGATCGAACCTGGGTCTTTGGCGCTGTAAGGGTGCAACTCTTCCACTGCGCCACCGTGCCGCACGATATGTGGTTGTAATAGTGATCCAGAGGTTGGCACAGTGGCACAGCTATTAGAGCCACTGCCTCATAGCTCCAGTGACTCAGGTTCAAACGTGACCTCGTGTACTGTGTGGAGCTTGTGTGTTCTCTCTGTGACTCAGTGGGTTCCCTCTGGGTGCTCCCGTTTTCTTCCACATCCCGAAGATGCGTGGATTGGTGGATTATTTGGCCTCTGTAAATTGCCCCACGTTTGTAAGTGACCAATTGAATCTGGGATAGTTGATGAAAATATGGGAAGAGTAAAACAGGATTAGTGTGCACCTGTGGGAAGTGTGTCCAGCTGCAGCCTCTGACTGACCACGAGAGGGAACTAGAGCTGCAGCTGGACAACCTCGGGGTCGTTCTAGAAAATGAGAGTGGTTTAGGGAGGGGTTAAAGTTTTAGTTTTAGTTTTACAGCACGGAATCTAAAACTAAACTCATCATGGCCCACCGAGCCCGCGCTGCCCAGTGATCCCCACACACTAACGCTAGCCTACACACACTAGGAACAAGCTACAATTATACCGAAACCAATCAACCTACAAACCTGTACGGCTTTGGAGAGTGGAAGGAAACCAGCGCACCCGGAGAAAACCCACACAGGTCACGGGGGGGACATAAAAACCTCCGTACAGAAAGCACCCGTAGTGAGGATTGAACCCGGATCTCTGGCGTTGTAAGGCAGCAACTCTCCCGTTGCTCCACGGTGCCACCCTATCTTAGGGTCTTATGGTCTAAGAAGCTGTTCTTGAATCTGGAGGTAATGTCTTACTTCTACTACTATGCCGCCCTGGTTATAGTGAAGTGGTCACACCTCAGGTACAGGAAGAAAGTAGGTGTGTGACCACTAGGAAAGGCAGTAGACACAGAGTGCAGGAACCCCCTGTAGCCATTCTCCTTGAAAACAGGCGTACCCTTGTGGATATTGTCGAAGGGGATCACCGTTCAGGAGAGAGCAGCAGCAGCCAGGACTGTGGCACCAAGCCCGGCACACAGAGTGATTGTGATAGGAGACTCGTGATTTAGGAGGGCAGACAGGACATTCTGTGACCATAAACAGGACACTGGGATAGTGTGTTGCCTCCCTGGTGCATCCAGCTTGTCTTGGAGCGGCAACAGCAGTTTTTGGGGCGATGGGGAGTAGCCAGACGTTGTGCACGTTGGCACTAATGACAAAAGTAAGAAACGGGGTGAAGTCCTGTGGAGTGAATGTAGGGAGTTAGACAAAAGGTAAAAAAGCAGGACTTCAAGTGTAAGACTCGTGTACTCATGAGGGTGAGAATAGGAGGATAGGATAGATGAATGTTTGGCTAAGGTGCTGGTGCAGGGGACAGGGATACATATTTTTGGACCATTGGGATCTCTTCAGGACTAGAGGTGACCTGTACAAGAGGGACGGATTGCACCTGAACTGGAGGGGGACCAATATCCTTGCAGTGAAGGTTGCTAGTGTTACTCGGGAGAGTTCAAACTAAAGTCGCAGAGGGGTGGGAACCAGAGTAGAAGGTCAGCAAATAGTAGGAGTAATGGAAAGGTAGATGTTAGGACTAGTAATTCTGAACGGGAGGATGGGCAGGAGCAGGTTAAAGAATAGGGTAAAACTGAATGGCTGAAGCAGGTGTATTTCAATACAAGGAGCCTTGTGGGCGAAGCAGATGAACTTAAAGCCTGGATCAGTGCTTGCAACTATGATCTTGCGGCCATTAAGGAGACTTGGCTACGAGATGGACAGGACCGGCAATTCAACATTCCAGGGTTTCAATATTTCAGGCATGATGGGGGGGGGGGGAACGGGGGGGGGAGAGACGTGGGGGGAGAGACGGAGAGTTAATTTACTACTCCGCGAGAAAGGCACCTCCGCACTCGGAGAGGACATACTGGAGGGTGCATCCACAGTGGCATTATGGATAGAACTGAAAAATAAGAAAGGTGGAGTCACTCCAATGGGATTATATTATAGGCCTCCCAATAGCCAACAGGAATTAGAGGACAGATATGTAGACATATACCTTATAACAGGAAACATGTGGTGGCTTTAGAGAGGACATGGAAGGAGACAAAACTTGGATTGTTTTCTCTAGAACATTGGAGGTTGAGGGGAGACCCATTGAAATGTTTAAAATGATCAGAGGCATTGATAGGGTAGATAGTCAGAACTTTTTTCCCAAGGTCGAAATGTCAAAGACGAAATGGCGTAGCTTTAAGGTGTGAGGGGCTAAGTTTAAAGGAGATGTGTAGTATAAATAGATGTGCATGCCTGGTCTCTTCCCCAACTTTGTTTTGTGTAATGTCCTCTCCTGTTGTTGATCTTCCCATTCTCCCCCATTTTTAGAGGCTGGTCGCTATGAACATGCCCATGAACAGCGATGGCACAGTCACCTTTAACGCCACCCTCTTTGCACTCGTTCGAACAGCCCTCAAAATCAAAACTGAAGGTAGGCGAAAATATAGGTAGGATGGGCAGCTACCTCAATATCCCTGCTCTAGAAATATCAAAAGGGAGGCCGGATGTGTGGAGTCTGGAAGTTAAGCATGTACATTAAGAATGCAAGTAATAGAAACATGAGGAAACCAATTGGCCTGCTTTAGCCGTGTGCACTTTGATTCTCTCAATGTCCCCAAAACTCTGCATTTCTCTTAAAAATATTCAGCAACTGGGCATCCACAGCCTCTTGGTGAGAGAAATCTAAAAAACAATTGCCCTCCTTGTGAAGGGATTTATTTTTATCCATGTCATGTTTGGCTGACCCCCCAAGTCTTGGGACTGTGACCTTAAGTCTTAGATGTCATTGCCTGGAAAACCAATACATCTAAACCTATCAAGCCTTAAATATATTTTGTATTGTTCCATGAGATTAAGTAGGAAGGAACTACAGATGCTGGTTTACACCGAAGATAGACACAAAATGCTGGAGTAATTCAGCGGGACAGGCAACATTTCTGGAGAGAAGGACTGGGTAACGTTTTGGGTCGGGTCTGAAGAAGGGTCTTGACCCGAAATGTCACCCATTCCTTCTCTGCGGAGATGCTGCATGTCCCGCTGAGTTACTCCAGTATTTTATGTCTATCTTCCATGTGATTAAGTCTCATTCTTCCAAACTCAAGAGAGTGTTTGGGGTCAGTTTGCTTACTGTTTCCTCAGGTAACAAGCCACTTTCCTAGGAACCAGCCTGGTAAACAATTAGCAAATCCTTCCAACACAAAAATATGTTTGCTTGGGTCCAGAGACCAGATAAGTACTGACATCCCAGGAGCAGGCTGACTAGGACTAGGCATAATTAATAACATCCAGGGTTGCAGATACATGAAGGTGTTTCAACTTCGTGCAGCTTATGTGTGCGCGTCCTCCCCAGTTTACAAACACCCCAATTATGTACAGCCCATCCATATGAGCGAGTGCTTTGGAGACCAAGCAAGATGGATTTGTTGGTTGGTGCCTCACATCCCTTCTAAATATCTTCCCCCTTACCCTACACTTATGAGTTTTATCTTCCTCTGAGAAGGGATCAGTTTTCTGCAGTCAACTCTAATATCTATAGCTCCCATAATTTACATATCTCAATCATTTCCTCACTTAACCTTCTCTGATCCGGAAAATGCAAACCTAGCCCCTCTCATCTCTCCTCATAACTGAAGCACGCCCGTTCCATAGACGTATATTCATTTTGACAAATTATCTTTGCAACCAGGAAATTTTGAACAGGCCAATGAGGAACTGAGGGCCATTATCAAAAAGATCTGGAAACGCACAAGCATGAAGCTACTTGACCAAGTGATTCCCCCCATTGGAGGTGAGTACATGTTGGGTAAGAGAGGTAGGCCGAGTCTTGTGAAGAAATGGCTGTGGCTTTGCTGTTGATCGCTGTTCCACGCAGGCAGGTGTAAGGCCGGACATTGCTATTACTTCTGTTAGCATGGGTAGATAATTTACTACTTGAACCCTGGTGGAAGCTCTTCTCTATTCAATCCATTTAAGAAGGGTGGCACAGAGGGCAGCTGGTAAAGCACCTGCCTCACAGCGCCAGATCGTCGGATTTCTTCCCACATCCCAAAGACGTGTGTGTTTGTCGGATAATTGGCCTCTGTAAATTGATATTAATATGTAGGGAGTGGATGAGAAAGAAGGATAACCTTGAACTAGCCGATCGATGGTCGGCACAGACTTGGTGGACCATAGGGCCTGTTTTCATGTTGTATTTTTAAAACTAATTTCATTAAGGGACTAGGTGTTGGAATGGTCAAATGACTGAAAAATAATGGAATCACCAAGAGGTGCAGCTTAAAACCAGGCTTTTCAGCCCACCGAGTTCATGCGGACATTTCAACCAATCTTTCTTCAGTTTCTTTTTTAAAATAATTTTCCACACATTCTCAACAACTGCTCCCAGATTCGTCCCCTCACACGCACTCTAGGGGCATTTTACAGTAACCAATTAACCTACCAAAGGTAGACACAAAACGCTGGAGTAACTCAGTGGGACTGGCAGCATCTCTGGAGAAAAGGAATGGGTGATGTTTCGGGGCGAGACCCTTCTTCAGACTGATGTCAGGGGAGTTGGTGGGACAGAGATAGAATGTAGTGGAGACAATAAGACAGGTGTGAGAACAAGGAAGGGGGAGGGGATGGAGAGAGAGGGAAAGCAAGGGCTATTTGAAGTTAGAGAAGTCAATTTTGCTGGGGTGTAAGCTACCCAAGCAAAAAATGAGGTGCTGTTCCTGCAAATTGCGCTGGGCTTCATTCTGACAATGGAAGAGGCCCAGGACAGAAAGGTCAAATTGGGAATGGGAGGGAGAGTTGAAGTGCTGAGTAACCGGGAGGTCAGGTAGGTTAAGGCGGACTGAACTAAGGTGTTCAGCGAAACGATCGCCGAGCCTGCGATTGGTCTCGCCGATGTACAGAAGTTGACACCTGCAACAGCGAATACAGTAGATGAGGTTGGAGGAGGTGCAGGTGAACCTCTGCCTCACCTGATAAGAGTATCGGGGTCCTTGAATGGAGTCGAGGGGGGAGGTAAAGGGAAAGGTGTTGAATCTCCTGCGGTTGCAGGGTAAAGTACCTAGTGAGGGGGTGGTTTGGGTGGGAAGGGACGAGTTGACCAGGGAGTTGTGGAGGGAACGGTCTCTGCGGAAAGCAGAAAGGGGTGGAGATGGGAAGATGTGGCCAGTAGTGGGATCCCAATGGAGGTGGCGAAAGTGTTGGAGGATTATATGCTGTAAGTGACGGCTGATGAGGTGGAAGGTGTTTGTTGTGAATGGGGGGAGGGGGAGCAAGAGCGGAGCTGTGGGATATCGAGGTGACCCTAGTGAGAGCCTCATGTTCCGAGGGGAACCCCCCCATTTCCTAAAGAAAGAGGACATCTCCGATGATCTAGTATGAAAAACTTCATCCTGGGTGCAGATGCGGCGTAGACGGAGGAATTGGGAGTAGGGGATAGAGTCTTTACAGGAAGCAGGGTGAGAAGAAGTATAGTCTAGATAGCTATGGGAGTCAGTAGGTTTTTAGTAGATGTCGGTCAATAGTCTGTCTTCTGTGATGGAGACGGTGAGATGCAGAAATGGTAGGGGGATATTGGAGATGGTCCAAGTGAATTTGAGTGCAGGATAGAAATTAGTCGTGAAGTTGATGAAGTCAGTGAGTTCTTGATAGGTGCAGGAGGCGGCACCGATGCAGTCGTCAATGTAGCGAAGGTAGAGTTCGGGGATAGGGCCAGTGTACGCCTGGAATAGTGATTGTTCGACGTACCCTACAAAGAGGCAGGCACAGCTGGGGCCCATGCGAGTGCCCATAGTTACGCCTTGGATTTGGAGGAAGTGGGGGGAGTCAAAGGAGATTTTTGACGAAGAGCATGTGAGGTGTCTTGGACATAGGTAGGGAGGGATTGGACCAGGGGAGGATAAGATGGAGTCGAGGTATGTGGAAATTAATTCAGAAATAACCTACTCATTCTTGCTTCTTTGGAATATGGGAGAAAACCCACACAGTAATGGGGAGTACATGCAAACTACAATGACAGCACTGCTGGCCGTGATTGACCCATGTCGCTGGAGTGTGAGGCAGCAGCTCTACTTGTTCTCACACCACTTGCTGCCAAATTGCTTGAATTTATTTGAATGATTTTAAGAGTGTTAATTTTTTGCATATTAAAAAATAATGCTCTGTCAAAATATTCCGTATTTTTAATTTATTGTTCTGGTCCATAATGTCCGTAGATTTGACAGATGGCTCTAGACACATGTGAGTCTTACCTGAGTGTCAGATTTCACAGTCCTATTGTGGGTGGGATATGAGCGCATGGTGATGGGATTAGCATTGCAGAAGTCCGTGCTACCAGGCAAGGCCTCTCTGACAACTGAACTGGCTTCCTGCAATACACTCCCATTGGGAAGCAGTGTCAGTTAAATAGGAACTTTATCCCTTTGTCAGCCATGAGCACAGACGGTTCGTCACTGACTCCGCAGTTAGTTTCATGCAACTGTTTGTTGAACGGCTGTTTTTTAAAATGCAGGTGTGGTTTTGGAGACTCTCAGATAAACATGGATTATGAGGGCTCTCACTCATTGATGCTAGTCTGGGAGACACGCTGACACGGATGGGAAGTGAGAGACACCTTATTGTCCATATCTTGTGTTAAGTACATAAAAATGATTCTGCTTAGTGAAGCGACAATAAAGATCAAACATTTTCCACTCAGATGATGAAGTGACCGTTGGCAAATTCTATGCCACATTCCTCATCCAGGAACACTTCAGGAAGTATCAGAAACGCCAGGAAGAATATTATGGAATTCTTCCATCTAAAAAGAAGCCGACTACAAATGAAATTGAGCTCCAGGTAATGCCTGAGGGAAGTGACTGGAGCGGGGGGGATCAGTGAGGGGTGGTGTTTCACTTGAGATGAACAGGTCAGTGGGTGGGGTTCAGTAAGAGGGTCAAGAATTAGCGAGGTTGTTGAGAAAGTGTTTGTAGGTCAGTGAGGGGGAGAGATGGATCAGAGAGGGAATGGGAGCTAGTGATGGGACCAGGGATTCGGGGTTAGTGGCAGAGTGTGGGGGGGGGGGGATTGGGTCAGGGATGTCGGGAAGTGAGGGGGGGTGTCAGTATTGGGGTTGTGAGGGGGTTGGGGGGATGAGGTTAGTGAGTGGGGGTGATGAATCGGTGACTGGGGCCAGTGATGGGGTTGGGTCTCTGAGCTGTGTCAGTTTGGCAGGGTCACTGAGGGAGGGGTTGGTGAGGGTAGGTCAGGGATTAGTGGGAAGGCGAGTAAGGGTGTGGAGATTGGGTCAGAGATGGGACGGGGTGCGAGGCAGTGGGAGGGGGTCAGTAGGAGGACAAGTGAAGGATGGGGGTTTGTGTTTGCAATGGGGTGGGGTGTGAGGCAGATAGAGGGGATGTCAGTGATGGGAGGGTCGTGGGTATGTGGTAGGTTGGGAAAGCACAGTTTAGTAATGGGATCAGGTGTGAGACAGTTGGGGAATTCATGATGGGCGATCAGTGGGAGGATAAGTATGGGAAGGGGGTCTGGTCAGTGATGGGACAGAGGGTGAATGGATAGAGGGATAGCTTCAGTGAGTGGACTGCAGGAAAGGGATCTGGGTGAAACCTGTGAACTGGGATGCTCAGAGTAGTCGTAATGGATGGATGTGTGTGGGTTGAAGTTGCTGAGGTGGTTCACAAGGCTCCATTCTGCGGGACTACAGGCCGGACTGCGCAATGCTGAAGAGGATGTGGGTGAAGAACTCCATCGCACAGTGTCCGGAGAGCTGGCAATTGATGAAGGAGAGCGGACGATTGAGGACGGTGGACTGGATGAGACGATATACCGGGTTGGTCAATTTGACAGTGGAATTTTTGGCGTTCAGGGAATTTACTTGGCTGAACCCCGGGATTATTTTATAAACCCAGTGGAAGTGTTTCATGGAACAGAAAACAAGTCCATTCAAAGCTCCCTTCTTGTTATTGCACATTCTGACTTTATGGGAATTCCCAACTATTGAAATATGTCAAACTCTAGTGTGACTGCACGAACAGGTTTTATTTCCCTACAGAAGGAATTATATACTTGCAATAAAGGGAGCGCAGCGATGGTCACCAGATTAATTTTTGGATGATGGGTCTGTTGTATGAGGACAGATTATGCAGGCGGGTCCATTCTCCCTCGAGTTAAAAAGAATAAGAGGTGATATAATTGATAGTTTGCAGTGTTTTCCTTCCACGACCTAAACAAATATGGGTTGGTTGGGTTAATTGGCCACTGTGAATTCCCCCTAGTGTTTAGGTAAATGGTAGAATTTGCAGAGATCGATGGGACTGTGGGGAAACAATGCTCACATGCTGTTCACATGCTGTATAACTCTATGCAATGCATAAAATTGTTATCGGGCTTGAGCGGAAAGATATGGAGTCGCTGGGGAGTTAATAATCTGAGAGGGGTGGGAGAGTTTGAGACTCATAATATGGGGTTGGCCATTCAGGACACAGGTGGCCGGGGTGGTGAATCTTTAGAGTAAATTCCAAGGATGGCTAAGGAAGCTCATCATGATGTAGTCTGAAGAAGGGTCCTAAACCGAACCGTTGCCTGCCCACAGATACTGCCTATCCCGTTGAGTTCCTCTAGCACTTTGTATTCTGCTCTTGATTGTGTATCTTTATTCAGATCGATGGATTTTATAGATATAAAGGGGATTGAGAGATACGGGGTTAGTGCAGGAAAAGAGGACTGAGGTGAAGGGCCGATGACGATTTTACTGAATGCCGGAACAGACACGAGGGCCCAAATGGCCAGATCTTGCTCTTCCTCCCGAGTGCTTGAGTAATCACAGCTGTAACTGCAGCATGGTAGTGTTTGACTTTGAGGATTGCTTTCACAATAACAAACCTCTTCAGTAAACCGTGGTGAAATTAAAGTTTTTGTATTTGGGCATTGAATTGTGCACAAAGACCAGGAAAATACTTGCCCCGCCTAAGTTGTCAGACATGTTAAAACGTCCTATATCTGGTTTCATCTCATCTAGAACTGCTGGTTGGATATCTCAAAGTCAAGTTTCAGTATGTGCCACAGGACTGAAATAGCTCTTGTTATTATTGACACCCAGTGTGATTGCAATAAAATGGACTTATCGTTCCTGCCCCGTTTACAACCTTGAACTCAGTTGAACACATATTTCTCCTCCAGTTCTCTCCACCATATCCAGCCAAAAGGGCAGCTGCCACTTAGTTCCAAGGCTGGAGCAATCAGCAGTTGTTGCGATACCTGACTTGGTTTATGCTGTTTTAAAGGCACAATGTACAGTAAATGAAGTATGTTCATTTGAAATTACCATGAAATTAATTTAAAAGTACTGAAAATGGTGTTAAAAGACTTTGTATCCTGTCCTTCAAGAGAGCCGGAGGATTGTTTGGAGATCAAGCTGATTCCTACCAAATGGACAGAAGTGGCTCCTACCAGCAACAGATCACAAGTCAGCGACCACTTCAGTTCAGTAAATCCGAGGTTGCAGGAGAGGAATCTCCACATGGCAGGCTGACTGATCTGCCCTTCAACACAACCGACTTCTTCCCCTCAGTTGAGAACAAGAACATGAATAACTCAAACACCAAAGGCCAAAGCAGGTAAAAGAGATAGGAGGCAGTGTATGCACAGGCACAAAGATGCAGTGGTAGAGTTGCTGCCTTACAGCGCCAGAGACCCGGTTTGGTCTTGACTACGAGTGCAGTCTGTGCGGAGTTTGTACGTTCTCCCTTTCTCAGGTGCACCGGTTTTCTCCCATTCTCCAAAGACGTACCGGTTTGTAGGTTAATTGGCTTCTGTAAATTGTACCTAGTGTGTAGGATAGTGCTAGTGTACGGGGTGATCGCTGGTCGGTGCAGACTACATGCGCCGAAGGGCCTGTTTCCATGATGTATCTCTAAAGGCCACAGCAGGTGAAAGTGATAAAACGCAGCATATACACAAATTGACGCAGGTAAGTGTGAGATAAATACTGAATTATCAGCTTTTTACACTGTTTTGAGCTGAAACGACTTACTTGCTCATACACTACACACCCCGGGCCATTACACACATCACTGGAAACACACTGCACTCAACTGACAACCACAGTACACCCCACAGTTACACAACTTTACACACACACACACACACCAAGTGTTCGTTTCAGTTTCGCACTCATACACACACGTACACTATCCTTTCACACCTACACTGTACCCCATCCAACACCTCAGCCTTTCGCACACACACACACAAACGCACACGACCCCATTCAGCAACTCTCCCTTTCACACACAATACCCCATCTAACAACCCACCCTTTCACACACACTCTGTACCCATTCCAACACGCCACCCTTTCTCACATACTATACCCATCCTACACCCTACACTTTCACATACACTATACCCATCCTATGAACATATACACTGCATTTCAGCTCCAAAGTCTGTTGTACTTATATTGGTGCTGACATGGTGTCTGATATGTGATAAAGAAATATCAGTCATTCATATAGTTGGGCATCGACTGCAGGTGGGTGAGCACCCATTAGGTAATGTGTATGCTGTGGTCTGTGATAGGGTTTGGATGTTGATGTGTCTGTTTCATCATTTTCAGCCAGTCTTAGAGCATGCAGAATATTCCATCCTTCCTACGACTCAGAGGAAACAGCCAGCCAGGTTACCCCTTTCCTCTTTTCTAAGCTGCAAGTTGGTGACAATTTATCCTATTGGTCAGGTGGTTGTAGGAAGTAAGAGATGTTTCATTGGACTCGGAAAAGCTGTTCACTCACCATTTGTCCAGCACTCTTCTATTCACTGTGACCCTTTTTACTTCATTGCAGCCTTTACTACGAAGATGAATTACAAAAGGAAATTGCAAAACTTGAGTTTGATGGTGATCTTGATGCCAAATTAATGCAGGCCAGGCAGCAGTCTCTCCCAGTGTCAGGTCAGTAAATAATAGATGTAAGATTTCATTCATTTATAATAAATATTCAACTAACCTGCAGTTAATCACTTGCTTGGACTCCTTAATGATCCTCAGTGGTACAGTCCTATTCCTACAGCTGTATTTTCATCCAACAATTCACTCTTAACTGGATCAAAAGCTTGAGAATTGAAGTTTCACTACAAAGGTTGGTACATAACTCAGGCAGACACTCCACAGATAAAACATGATCTGCTGCAATGCTAAAGATTTAACATGGGCCCCCATCAGATGGGTGCAAAATTCCCACGGGTTTATTTTACGGGAAAACATGGAAATTATCCTCATCCATCGGCCAACATTTATCCATACCCTCAGCAAAATCAAAAAGCAAACAAATTTCCAGATGATAGAAAATTTAAACAGAAAAAGCTATAAATATTCAGCAGGTTGAGCAGTGTCTGTGCAGCAAGAATCACAGGTTGACAACACGTCACCACAACTGTGCAGAGTGAGAAAACAACATGTTTTAGGTTGCAGAGAAAGTGGGGGGGGTTGGAGGACGGTCTGCAATAGGGAGATCAAATCTGCCTTAGGAAGGCCAAGAGAGACTGAATGATACACGAGGCAGTGGTGCTGGTTGAGCGAAGGAGGTGAAGGCTTATTAGTTAGAGGATTTTTGAATAGATAGAACATAAAACAGTATAGCACAGGAACAGGCCCCTCAGCCCACAATATGCCGAACATGACGCCAAAACAAACTCTTACCTGCCTGTTTATAATCCATATTCCTCCATTCCCTGCATTCGCATGAACCTATCCAAAAGTCCCTTAAATGCCACTTTTGTTAACTAGCTTGACCACCACCCCTGATAGTGCATTCCAGGCACTCACCACCCTCTGTGTAAAAAAAACTTGCCAGCACATTTCCTTTACACTTTGCTCCTCTCACCTTAAAACAAATCCCTTATAGAAGTGAATGAAAAAGGAGGAGAGTGGAAAAGAATCAGCTAGAATTGTGAGATACAAAACACAAGCTAATGTTGGGTATGGTTGGTATATTAAACTCCATTTAAATACTTCACAGCAATAAGCAGTAATGACCCAGTCTGAAGAAAAGTCTCGACACAAAATGTTGCCTGTCGGCACAGCGGCTATGGGTGCTACATGTACAGAGTTTGTACATTCTCCCTGTTACCGCATGCGTTTTCTCCGTTAATAAGTCGATGGTGATGCATCAGTTGATCTGTAGCAAGTATCCACCACTCGATCTACAGTAAATGTCCATCAATCTGCTGTTGCAAGTGTCCATCGAGCTGCCTGTAGCAGATCTCTGTCAGTCTGCCTGTGGCAACTGCCCGTCAGTCCATCTGTGACAGCCGCTCCTCACTCTGCCTGTGATGCTGCACCTCATTCCCACAATAGTGACTGTTTGACATTCCGCCTGTGCGAGAGTCTTACAGTTTACCTGTGGTACATTGTCCGTCTGTAGCAAGTGTCCATCAGTCCACCTGTATTATGTGTCCATGAGTTGTCTGTGCCATGTGTCCCTCAGTCCACCTGTGCCTCGTGCCTATCAGTACGCAAATTGTCAGTGTCCATCAGTTTCCACTGGCCATGTCAATCGTCCACCTGTGGTGTGAATCTCGGTCACCAGTATCCTATTCTAACTTTTCCAGGGAGTAAGACAAACTGGCCAGCGAACAATCTTACCCCAGAGACCACAAACAAGAACGAACAGGAAGAGCCAGGACTGACACGACACTGCCCTGCCGAAGAGGTAATTAGAGACAGCCACAGCATTTGTTTCCACTGTCTGTACATCACTCAAGAGTGGAGTTACACGAAGCATCCCTCAGGATGGAAGTTACGCTCAGGAGGGGAGTTACACTGTACATCACTCGGGAGTAGAGTTAGACTGCGTGTACATCACTCGGATGTAGAAGTACCTATAAAAAAATTCAATCCAGTGCACTTCTCCCCACTTAATTTTCCCTGTAAAAGTGATTTTTGTAAGTCATTTAAAGAGCACATTTGAGGAAGGTTACTATAAAATCCTCTAACTCAATCTTATGTTTATAAGACATAGGAGCAGAATTAGGCCATTTGGCCCATTGAATCTACTCTGCCATTCAATCATGACTGATCTAACTTTCCCTCTCAACCCCATTTTCCTGCCTTCTCACTGTAACCTTTCATACCCTTACTAATCAAGAACCTACCAATCTCCTCTTTGAAAATACCCAAATATAGCCTCCACTGTCTGTGACTATGAATTCCATAGATTCACCGCCCTCTGGCTAAAGAAATTCCTCCTCATCTCCTTATCTAAAGGTATGTCCTTTTATTCTGCGGCTGTGCCTTCTGGTCCTAGACTCTGCCACTAATGGAAACATCCTCTCCACAACCACTCTATCCAGGCCTTTCATTATTTGTTAAGTTTCAATGAGATCCCCTCCTTATTCTGAGTGACTTGACCAGGAAAACTGAAATTCATTTTCATCTCAGTGGACTATTCTGAGTTGGTGCCTGTGCGACTAATTTACTTTGATCTTGATCTATTTCTCATTGTCACTGAAAAGTAAGAATGTTAAACTCTCAAGTCCTCTCACTTGCTTCTCACTTTGCACTGATATTTAAAAACCGTTAAAAGGTAATACCACAGTCAATGTTTCATGTTAAATGAAAACAGAACACAGGAAACACTCGGGTGGTAAGACAGCATCAGGAGAAAGTGAAACCGAATCAATGTTCAGGTCAAAGATACTACGGTAGAACTGGGAGAGCGTTTCAAATTGCAAGGAGAGTGTGGAGGGGTGGATAGGTCTAAGGAACATCTCAAAGGATTGGCACGGTGGCACAGCTAGTAGAGCCACTGCCTCACAACTCCACTAACCTGGGTTCAATCCTGACCCAGGGTGCTGTCTGTGTAGAGTTTCCATGTTCTTCTTGTAACTACGTGGATTTTCCCCAGGTGCTCCAGTATCCTCCCACATTCCGAAGATATGCGGGTTGCAAAGGTAATTAGCAGCTGTAAATTGCCCCGAGTGTGTAGCATCTCCAGGAAGTTGATGAAATGTGGGGGGAATAAACTGAGATTATTGTAGGATTGGTATAAATGGGTGGATGGCAGTCAATGTGGACTCAGCGAGCCATAGAGCCTTTGCCATGCTGTATCACTCCAAGATCTAAGCTGCCGAGCTTTTCAAGGTGATTCCAATGTTTAGTTTTAGACATCTCCATTGAACATGTTTTTAACCATTCAAGGGATGTGTGCTTTGCAGGCTGAGCCAGCATTTAATTTTCCATCCCTAATTGCTCTTATGAAGGTGATGGAGAACTGTCTTCTTTAACCACTGCAGTCCTTGAGATAGGGCCACAATGCTGTTGGGCGAGAGTTCCAGGATGGTATATTTCCAAGTCAGGATGGTCCGTCGGGAAAGATAGCTAGGCAGATTGGGTGATTAAACAAAGCGAATGAAGACCATCAAAAAATCCATCACCACCTGGACGTTGCTATCCATCTGCCTGGCTATCTTTGCTGATCCTTCCCTTTTAAGAAATAATTCAGGAGGTTACTGAGCACTCTCCTCACAAAGGTCTCCAGCCCCCAACCCACCATGACAGACACATTCTGCATGCCTATTCATGCCACTTAGGGGATTCCTGTCAATTGCCACGCTGGGCATTCAGAGCAGAATAGGGACCCGGTGTCCAGTTCTCAAGGACTCCTAGGTCCTGATGGGCTTGAACCGTGCTGTGATGCCACAGAACAGGGCGGCCAAGGGGAGAGAGAGGTGGCCAGAAAGATAACATAGGCAGTGTTAATGCTTGTTGTTTTCCTCTCATTATTCTCTGTCAAGGTAGAGGAAGCCCAAAGACCTCTGGAGCCGGCTGCCAACCCAACCATTTTGGTCATGATGGTGGAGCAGCTTCCGCTGGGAACCCCAGCACCCAGTGTGCAGAGAGTTCGACCTGCAGCCACAGATATTGATGGCAACTACTCAACTATGCTGCCAAAACTTTGAAGCTAACCTTGGTCTGCAGAGGAGACAGGGAGACCCTCAAGAACAAGGCCTGCTTCCTGTTTAGTTGATTTTATGTGTATGTGGAAAGGGTGAGAGTTGTGAGGGAATGTAAGAGGTTTCAGCCGGTTGCTGATGGAGCAAGAATGCAGGCCGTTAAAGAGGACTCTGGGAGAAGAGGAGATGTCAGGGAAGCTACATTGTTACTGTGACTCTGACTCGGTTTGTTCAGGTCTTGAGGCTTGTCCAGATCTTGTAATTACGCTGTGTTTCTATTCAATTGTTACGGCTTTGTATTATTTCATTGGTATTCATGGTGCTCATTAAATACTTTATGGTCGACAAGATCTTCCTGATCCTTGTTGTGTGTGCGGGAATTCAGAGTGCACTTTTCCAGACACATGGCGGTTTTGTGTTCAATGTCCCAGACACATGGTCAATATCCTGGGCTCTTTGTCCACCTGCAAATGAGGCTCAGCTGCAACCCAGTGAGGTTCTCACAGTGGCAGAGATGCAGTGTCCCTGCACACTCCTGAATCGTTCCTTGTAAATGCCCAGAGACCTAAGTTCTAGGAGCAGAATTAGGCCCTTCGGCCCATCATGTCTACTCTGCCATTCAATCATGGCTGATCTACCTTTCCCTTTCAACCCCATTCTCCTGCCTTCTCCCAACCACTTCCCAGGGAACACTCCACCTGTGTCCTGCTCTTGTGAATCCCCTCTGTTGTCTCTGTAATGGTGAATCCTGTTCCTGGTTCCCCATTACTAATGCTCCAATTGGCACCCACTCTGACCACTGTATACCCAACCACTGGCACTGTTGTAGAAAGTCCAATGCAAGCCCTAGGGAACACCTTCCATAAGATTCAATAATTTCAAACACATATAGCTGTACTGGATGCTTTTTCGAACCATTGGATGCAATGTCGTTAATACCCCACCAGACTTTTATGAAACTACTAGGCAAGTGGGAGCTATTTAGCCCCGTTCCTACAATGCAATATTCCACCACTCATCCATAGCCCCCAACTTTGCAGGCGTGGCTGACAGGTTCCCATTGTGACGCCAGAGATCCCCATTTTGATGCGAGTCACGGCAACTCTCCCCCAACTGCGCCTTGCCATCCCTCTTCCTACCCCTATCCTCCTCCATTCCCCCTCATCCCCAGCACTCTCTCCCCTCCTCTTCTTTCCCCTCTCCTCCTCCCCACCACTCCCTCCCTCTTCTCTCCCTCCCTCTCCTTTCCCATACCCACAGTCACTCCCTCTCTCCCTCCATAACCCCTAACCCCTTCTTCTCCCTCTATCTCCCTGCTCCCCCACTCCTCACCTCCCCCCTACCTCACTACCCCACTCTCCCTTCTCACCTCCCCCACTTTCCCCTCACTACCCTCTCCCTCTATTCCCCGTCTCCCCCACTCACCTACCCCAGCCCCCCCCCCCCCCACCCTACCACAATGAAAATTGTGTTTTTGTTAATGAAACCTCTCCCTATCTCCCCCCCCCCCCCCCCCCCCCCAACACACACACGCAATGAAAATTGTGATTTTTCTTTAAGATAATACAATGATAGCAGTTGATGATAACTTTAAAAATTGATTAAATTTTTACAATCACACTTTTTTATGTAAATGAGATTCGGGATCCCATTGTGGCATAACGGGCAGGGCATGAAAAAGTGATTCCTGTTCGACCAAGTGCAGACCCATTGAACCCACTCCCCTTACACAATATTCCACCATGTGCAGCTGCCGTGTTCAAAGTTGTCGGCTGAAATTAAGTTAAAGTTAATAAGGTGAATAGAGGACCCGTGGAGGCGTTTGTAAAGTAGTTGGACCCCGTTGTGAGGCCAGGCAAGACACGTGAAAAAACAAACATGCTGATTTTAAAAAAATTCAAATTCGGGATCCCATTGTGACTTCATGACGTCGCACGCTGCTGACGGGTAGGGCAAGTGGAAAAGTTATTTTTGTAAAAGTGGTTTTTGTAAGGTTTAAAATGTGAATAACTTAGAATAGGATGTCTTTTATTGTCATTCAAACCGACAAGGTTTGAACGAAATTTCATTCCTGCAGTCATGACATTACAAAAAAAACCAAGACACACACATAACACAATTTACACTAACATCCATCACAGTGAATCTCCAACACCTCCTCACTGTGGTGGCGAAAGTCTTATCTCTTCCCTTTGTTCTTCTCCCGCGGTCCAGCAGTCCAACTGCAGCGTCGAGGCAACTGGGGCTCATGATGTTAAAGCCCCCAGCGGGCGATGGTAAGTCCCTTGGCTGTTTAAGCCGCGCCGGGCGATTTTAGGCCCCGCTCCGAATCATTTAAACCACGCAATCCCGGCGGGAGAAGTTGCCGTTGCGGGAGCTCCGAAAAGTGGTCTCCCACTAGGGACCTGCGAGCTCCCGATGTTCCTGTCCATCGGGCCTGCGGCAGTCGGGTTGCAGACGCGTGTCCCCGCTCTGAAGTCGGCCAGCTCCGCGATGGCGAGTCCACAGGCTCCGCGACTGGAGCCCTCAGGTTGGTTCCGGTTGGAGGCTGCCGCCGGCTCCATGATGTTAGGCCCAACGACACCGGCGGAAAAAGTCGGTCCCCGTACAGGTAAGAGATTAAACAGTTTCCCCCACCCCCCACCCCCCACATATACACTGCTAAAAAATAATGAAAATTAAAACCAAAAACATATATCTAACGGGACAAAAATAAATAAAAAGACAGACGGACTGCAGTCGAGCCGCTGCCGTTAGGCGCCGCCACACTCCACTTGTAAAATATAACATCAATCCAAATGAAACTTGCAACAGCACACCCCAGGACAATGGTGAGTAAGGTTGGCCAAAAATTGTAGCACTATTGTCTACCATTTTGGCGTAGTTTCGGGATCACACACATACGCACGCACGCAAACAAACAAGATGAGACTTTTAGTAATATATAGATAATAATGTTGCACAATATTATGATAAATCTTACAGTGAACCAGGTACGTTGAAAACCATGGGGTAGGCAGGTCGGGGTCCTCGTGTATCAGAAGGAAGAGTTGGGGTTGGTGTCCTGCTGAGTTGGGGTAGGGTTGGACCTGGGGCAATGGTGTGTTAGGCAAGTGTGGGGACTGGGATCTCGTGGTATCAGAGGAAGGGTGTGGACTGGGCCCTGGGGGGTCAGAGGATGTGTGGGACCTGGGGGGGGGGGGAAGAGGGGGTTAGTGATTAGGTTGCAATGAGGTGTAGATTGGGGTCCCGGCGTGCTAGAGAATATGGACCGGGTTCTGGTCTGTTCTGGGAGGTTGTGGACAGGAGCCCCAGTGTATCAGAGGAAGAATGGGAACGGTGTTCTGGTTAATTGGGGAGGGTGGGGATGTGGGGATGGGGGTCTCGATGCATTCGGGAGGGTGCGGATGAGGTCCCTGTGTATTGGGGGAGGTGAGGGCTAGGTCTTGGTGTATTGGGGAAGGTGAGAAAGGGGTCCCACTGTATTGGGGAAGGTGGGGATGAGGTTCAGTGTATCGGGGAGGGTGGGGATGGGATTCTGGGAAGATGGGAACAGAGGTTGGTGACAAGAAAAAAAATGTGGAAACATCTGGTGAGTCAGATGCCAAACTATAGGAAGTTTTGAATAGTTGTATGCAGATTATCAGAGCCTTACGACGATTATAGTTATTTCAGATTCCCAGGATTTTCCTCATAAATCCTCAGGAATTCAGAATTACATTACCGACCACTTCCTATTTAGGGTTCCCTCTACTGTTGCCTTTTTTGTTACTTAAACCCCTAAGCTTAATTTATTCCAGCCCTCCCCCTGCCCTGAGCCAGGTAAGGATGGGGCGAGTCTCTGTTCTGCATCACCGTCGGGCTTTGTTTCTGGGCCTGCTCCGTTGTCATCCTGACACATGGTTGCAGCTGCGACTGTTCAGGGACACCGTCACACACAGACAACACACTGTGGGAGGTGCCTCTGCTGAGATGGATGCTTGAGAGGGGAGAGGGTGCCCATGGCCTCACCAATTCTGATCCGTCCTTTCACAGGCTGGAAGTAAATGCCAACTCCATCACAGTTCAACCCGCTGCCTTATTGTGCCCTGGCTTCTCCTTCCACCACTCTCTAGGGTGGAATATTCCAATGCTTCACCACTCAATGAGCGAAGCAATTTCTACTGATCTGAAGTTGGTCACCTCTTATTCCCAATTTTGATGGGGACCAGTGGCCCAACATCCACCCTGTCAATATCCTTCAAGTATTTGTATAAGTAAGATCAACTCTTCCTTCTAAACTCCAATAGACCAAGCTTGCTCAACTGTTCCCTATTAAACAACTTCTTCCATTCCAGGAATCATCTGAGCAAACCTTTTCTGTGCAGCTAACGGTGCAAGTATATGGCTGAATGCTTGCTCTCTGTCCGCCAAGGCTTACTGCATCTCCAATGTGCTAATCATTTCAATTCTATTTCCCATTCGCATATGGTCCCTTCTATTCTTGGCTTCCTTCATTGCTAGAGTGAGGTCACTCGCAAGGAACACCACCTTACATTATGCTTGGTTAGTTTGCAACCCAACGGTATGAACATTGATAGATACAAAGTGCTGGAGTAACTCTGCGGGTCAGGCAACATTTCTGGAGAAAAAGGATGGGTGACATTTTGGGTTGGGACTCTTCTTCAGACTCGCACAAGTTGCATAATGCATGGTCCCGACCCGAAATGACTGATGGAGTAGAGAAGAAAGCTGGAAAAGAGAGGTGGGGGTTGGGGCAGAACCTAGCAAGTGATGGGTGGAATCAGACAAGGATTGGTGATTGGTAAATGGGAGGTGTGGGTGATGAAGTCTAGCAGTGGAAAAAGACAAGAGAGTGTCAAATAAGAAAAGAGGCGGAGTGAAATATAAACCCAGAGGGAGCGTAAATATATGTGAAAGTGAAGGATGGGGCAAGTGTTCGGCGAAACAGTCGCCTCGTCTACGTTTGGTCTTATTGATGTAAAAGGGTGCCAAACACTTGCACTCAGTCTGGTAGTATCTGCTGGAGCTCCCGGTTGCCAACCATTGTAACTCCCATTCCCTTACCAACCTTTCTGTCCTGGCCCTCCTCTATTAGTACCCAATGACATGAGCATTAAGTTCTCAAATTTCAATACCCCTCCCTACCTCCCCACCCTGTTCTTTCCCCTGACCCCACCACCGCCTTGGTATGCACATGTTTCTTCCATGAGCTCGCAACACCCTAGTCACCCCATTCTGTTCTCCTCTGTAGGCTCGGCTCCCATTCCTGAGTTTCATATTTCGCTTTTATCTTCCCTCTTTACTTTCCACCCATATCCTGAAATGTATGTCCGTTACCCTTACAGATACTGCCTTGCCTGCTTTGTTCCTCCGGCACTTTGTTTTTTGCTCATGATTCCAACATCTGCGGTTTCTTGTGTCTCCTTGGTTTATATTCCTTGGTTTCCTTAGGTCATCATCTTTAGGCTACTCTATTTTCATATTTTGTAACTTCTATTCCAAATCGTTTCCCACTCTCAGACTGAATGTAAAACACTATCAGTTACGTTGACTGTTCTAAAATGGATCCTTTACACTGAAACCATGACCAGTTCAAAAATAACCTGTTTCCCCGGTTGCTTCCAAAATGGACCAGGCTGAGAAACTGCCTTGAATACATTCTATTAACTCATCGACACAACTATTTTTGGCAATTTGATTGGTTGAAGTTGAAGTTTTAGCAGGACCTTTGTGAAGATGAAAGTTGCCCACAATAATTCTTGAACCTTGCCCAGAAGCTCTAATTATTCCTTGCTTTATATTCTGTCCTTTTGGTACCATGTGGAGGGCCTGTAGCATACACTTCAGAATTTGTTCAGAATTTAAATAATTTAAATAATTTATTGTACTTATACTGATATATTTTATTAATTAAGCTATCCTACTTTCCCTCTATTCATCCTTAATTTATGTATCTCGGAATATGTACAGCTCAGCATTGGTCAGCTGGCATTGGTGCCTGGGAAGCTGCAACAAATAAGAATGTCATTGGTCTGGTCCCAGTGCATATGGCAATTAAACACTCTTGATTAGCAACCAGTAACTCTCTGCAAATATCTCACCCAATCTCAGATATTTCCTTTGATTTACCCATCCCTCCCTTAATCTCTCCTACTGACATCCAACGTGTTTCCTCTCTTTCCCTGTTGGCAGAAGGGTTCATAACCTGAAACTTTAACTCTGCTTCTCTCTTCACATATGCTGCCTGACCTGCTGAGTGTTTCCAACAATGTCTGTTTTACTTCTGTGAATGACTATGGGGCCACTCCAATTTATTTCTGTTGGGGCCATCAATCCATTGGTCTTCTTATGAAGGCTACGTGCATTCAGATAACTTACTCATCTCTTTGTTCTTCTACTATTTTCCCCTAGACCACCCCCACTGCATTTGAATGTTCTTCCCCTTTCCATTAAACTCTAGTTATTATTGCCGATAACTCTGCACTTTACTTTTGCTTTGTCCTTCGTTTTAGCTTTATAAATTTCCTCAAGCCTGTTTTTGGCTTCCCCCAACTCTTTAGTTTAAAGGGTTTTCTACAGGCCTAGTTACTCAATTCATAATTTCATGACATCCAGTCCAATTCACCATTACATGACTTCCATTCCCTATCTCAATGGAATACTACCCTCTTTTCCTAGTACTGCAACCAGTTCCCCATGAATGGAAACCCAACAGTGTTTGAGCCACACTTTCAAGACTCTGCGTTTGTGCTTCTGTTTTAAAATTTTTATTTTGCTACTCTTCCCTTCCCAGCGGAACAGTTTCTTAATCATTCGGATGTACTAGGTCTTTCTCCTGATCCAAATTTTACACCTGTTCCGAGGAGCAGTCTCACATCAATCTTGTTCTAGAAATTGGAGGGACTCAGCTTAGAGGTAATTGGAAGGCTAACACTAAGTGAAGTACAAGGGTGAATAGTTCATATAGTTGCAAAGTTGGTATATACCTTTGACATTAATGCTCTGAGATTTGCAATCCTTAAAATAGTTTGTTCAAATCATTCTCACCTAAATATAGAGAAGCTGATCTCATTCGAAGATGGTGATTCTAATTGATTGGCAAAAAGTTCAGAGAGGGGTGTGAGGTAAAGTTGTTTAATGCAGACAGTGGTTCTGACCTAGAATTCACTATCTAAGGGTGGTGGAAATTAAGCTAATCGGAGCTTTGAAAAGGATATGTCCCCACCCACTCCTCCTTCCTCTCTTGCCCCAAACTGTTGCTCTTAACCCTGGCACCTGGCAGGTAAAGCAGCCTTCTGGACACATGCTCTCAGCTGCAGAGAACACTGCTTCTCACCCTCTTCATTTCCCCGATTGGAATGTTACCTGCATTTAAGCAAAAATAATTTGCCAAGGAAAGAGGGTCATTTTGCATTGAGATACCGTAACAATGGCCTGATAAAATAGACAAAGTATTCTTGTGCAGAGAGCAGTGGTGACACTTCCAATGCCAGGTGCAGATCAGCTGCTGCTGGGCATGGTCCAGAAGCCAGTAACTCCAGTGAGGCAATGACCATGTTCTCCACAGGTGGAACAGAACTGACAGAGGGATGTGGCTTTGCTGGGTCTCATACTGATTAGAAAACTTTCCCCTCCAAACACATTTCTCTTTGGAATGCTGGAGGGAGGTCCGTGGCTGAGGGGCCCTGTGACTATACTACTGCCAGAGAATACCGGGTGTGCTGCTTAAAAGACATCATGACTTGATGCGCAAACTGTCTGGCAAATGTCCGATGTACTCTGCTACTTGAAGTCCTGGGTTAAATTTTGTCCAAATCTGTCCTCACAGTGGTCTCATTTCACAATGTACTATAAATAACAAAAACCAGTTATGGAACATTGAAGCTACAATGCTGCACGATAATCTTCAGAGGCAAAATACACCAATTCACATCAGCGAAGGACAGCTGTGTGTCACATAGACTGGGCGATACATTCACCACTGAGAGACTGGACAGAGAGTGTCTGCCACTTGAACCAGCCAAATGTGAAGTATTTAGGGAGCTGAGGCTAGCACATACATTATGAATAGTAGGATCTTTAGGAGGATTGAGGAAGAGAGGAAGTCTTGGAGCACGTCTAAAGTTCCTTGCAGGTGACAACAAAGAAAGGAACGCATATGGTATACTCGTCTTCATTAGTTGGGATACAGAGTATAAGAGCAGAGAGGTACTGCTCCAACTTTATAAATAGTCCAGTCAAAATAGTACCGTCACCCACCACTAATTGCAAAATAATTTATTTTACTGCAGTGAATTACAGTATTGTCCCATAAACACCATACTAAAAGTCCTAGGAAATACTAGCATGGGAAAGTGGTGTAATTTGCATAATATGTAATATGCAAATTAGCTTCCGCCATGAGAGAAAATTCATAATTTCCCGTGGCAGTTGTAATATAAGCAGCAATTCAAGTATCCAAAACCATGTTTCCATGATCTGTGAAAATGATTACCATATTCACAGGTTAATATTATGAGTTTAACTTGCATGATTTAGCTTTTTCAATCAGAGAAAATAAAAATTGTCTGATAATTTTTGCATTTGTGTGTCTGATACAAAAAAATTGCCTCTAAACATAAAGTTATAAGAAAGGAAGCATGAAAAATTGGATAAAGCAACAAGAACATGGCTCAACATGGATTTATGAAAGGGAAATCATGCTTGTCTAATCTTCTGGAATTTTTTGAGGATGTGACAAGTAAAATGGATGAAGGGGTGCCAGTGGATGTAGTGTATCTAGACTTTCAAAAAGCCTCTGATAAGGTCCCGCACGGGAGACTGGTGACTAAAATTAGAGCATATGGTATTGGGGGTAGGGTGTTGACATGGATAGAAAATTGGTTGGCAGACCAGAAGCAAAGAGTAGGAGTGAGACCAGAAGCAAAGAGTAGGAGTGAACGGGTCCTTTTCAGAATGGCAGGCAGTGGCGAGTGGAGTGCCGCAAGGCTCGGTGTTGGGGCCGCAACTGTTTACCATATATATTAATGATTTGGAAGAGGGAATTAGGAGCAACACTAGCAAGTTTGTGGATAACACAAAGCTGGGTGGCAGTGTGAACTGTGAAGAGGATGTTAGGAGGTTGCATGGGGACCTGGACAGGTTGAGTGAGTGGGCAGATGCGTGGCAGATGCAGTATAATATAGATAAATGTGAGGTGATCCACTTTGGCTGCAAAAACAATGGGGCAGATTATTATCTCAATGGGGTTAGGTTAGGTAAGGGGGAGGTACAGCGAGACTGGGTGTCCTTGTACACCAGTCACTGAAAGTTGGCATGCAGGTACAGCAGGCAGTGAAGAAAGCTAATGGAATGCTGGCCTTCATAACAAGAGGATTTCAGTACAGGAGTAAAGAGGTTCTTCTGCAGTTGTATAGGGCTCTGGTGAGACCACATCTTCAGTATTGTGTACAGTTTTGGTCTCCTAATTTGAGGAAGGACATCCTTGTGATTGAGGCAGTGCAGCGTAGGTTCACGAGATTGATCCCTGGGATGGCGGGACTGTCATATGAGGAAAGATTGAAAAGACTAGGCTTGTATTCACTGGAGTTTAGAAGGATGAGGGGGATCTTATAGAAACATATAAAATTATAAAAGAACTGGACAAGCTAGATGCAGGAAAAATTTTCCCAAAGTTGGGTGAGTCCAGAACCAGGGGCCACAGTCTTAGAATAAAGGGGAGGTCATTTAAGACTGAGGTGAGAAAAAACTTTTTTACCCAGAGAGTTGTGAATTTATGGAATTCCCTGCCACAGAGGGCAGTAGAGGCCAAATCACTGGATGGATTTAAGAGAGAGTTAGATAGAGCTCTAGGGGCCAGTGGAGTCAAGGGATATGGGGAGAAGGCAGGCACGGGCTATTGATAGGGGACGATCAGCCATGATCACAATGAATGGTGGTGCTGGCTCGAAGGGCCGAATGGCCTCCTCCTGCACCTATTTTCTATGTTTCTAAGAAGTAATACCTGGAATATTTAAGGTGGTGTCTCTCAACCAAGATGAGAATAGTCATATTTTACATTCTTTTTAACAACTATAACTTGGCTAGTGTTCTTCGTGAAATGTCAGGCAACATCACTCAGCAACACTACTGTCATCTATCTCCACCTGAGATGAATTCCCATAACTTAGATCTTTACACACTCCACACATCCATGTGCAGTCAATGGGAATACTCTGAAGTCTGAAGAAAGGTTGCCTATTTCAGTCGCTCCATAGATGCTGCCGCACCCACTGAGTTTCTCCAGCACTTTTGTCTACCAATGGGAATACTCTTGCAGGTGCATCTTCTAGTGCTGCACCCGGCCTTGCAGTTACTCCTGAATATCTTGGTCAACTTTTACCTGTGCCTTTGCAATCATCTGTGTATGAGTGAAAACCTGTCTGCATTCTGTGTACACTCGCTGACCTTTATGAGCTCTTATGCTACTTCCTTGCTGCTCACTGGCCATGTCGATACTCTCGCTCTTTTTCTCTCATAGTATTAGTTTCCTGACCATCTTCCAAACTCTTCGCAAAACCCACTCAGCCATGGCTGACTGTTGTTCATTTGAAAATAGAGACAATACTCATGTTAAGGTTAGGGTTAGGTTAGGGTTCAATCGGGTAATTACCCTTTCTTAAATACACAATATTCAGATTCTCTTCAAAGCAGAGTACTTTAATGCATTTGAATGCTTAATACTATTTAAATTACTATGACAAGGTATGCAGACATACCAGCCTTCAAAAAGCCTTCAAATGCTCTGTAACCCTCTAGTAGTCTTCTCGAGGGCCGAAATATTTTAATAAGATTTGATGACAATTTCTTGAAAGCTATAATTGTAGTGAAGATAGTTAGAATGCATTTGAAGGCTATTGAAGGTTGTTTGAATGCTTATGAAGGCTATTTCTGGACTGAACTGTGGTGTACCACTGCTACCAGTTGGACAAGTTGCTATGTTCCTGAATTTATGAAATAAATGATGAAATATGAATTTTCTGTAATGGCGGAGCTAATTTGCATATTATGCAAATGACACCACTTTCCCATGCTAGGGACTTTTAGTTAGTATTTAGCAGATCATATTGGAATCTACTGCAATAGAATAAATTATTTTGCAATTAGTGGCGGGTAACCTCAAATTTGCTTGATTGACTGGACTAAAAACCTTTAAGAAAGAACTGCAGATGCTGGAAAAATCAAAGGTGGACAAAAATGCTGGAGAAACTCAGCGGGTGAGGCAGCATCTATGGAGCGAAGGAATAGGTGACATTTTGGGTCGAGACTCTTCTTCAGACCTCAGCTTGGATATCATGTAAGCTACGACACTGGAGAGGATGCAAGGGAGATTCACCAGGATATTGCCAGGCTGGAGCAGTTCAGTTATGAGGAAAAGCTAGTTCTGTTCTCCTTGATGCAAGGAGGTTAAGAGCGAACATGAGATGTGGAGCAAGTGATCTCCGCAGAGGTAGAAAGGGGTGGAGATGGGAAGATGTGATTAATGGTGGGATCACATTGGAGGTGACGGAAAAGCCGGAGGATGATGTGTTAGATGTGGAGTCTGGAGAAGACCAGAGGACCTCTATCCTCATTCTGTCTGGAGGGAGGGGGAGCATGAGCAGAACTATGGGACAAAGAGGACATGTGGGTGAGGGATCCATCTATGACAGCTGGGGGAATGCACATTTACTGAAGAATGAGGACATTGCGGATGTCCTCAAATGGAAATACTCATATTGGAAGCAGTGTGGCAGAGACAGACGAATTGAGAAGGGGGGGATAAGTTTTCAATTCTGGATAGGTTGGTACAGGTGAGGAGACAGGGAAGGGGGGTTGATAGGCAGATGGTTGAGAAAAGGAAGATGTAAGGCAGAAGGAATGAAGGGTTGCAAATTGTGAAGCTAGAGGAAGGAATGTAAGTGAAAAGTAGTGGAGAATCAATACCAATCAGGAGTGGGGGGGGGGGAGAAAGGGGTGGTATTTATGGAAGTAGGGAGAAGGGGAGGGTTATGTAGTTATCTAAAATTCTAGAATTCAATGTTTATGCCGTCAGGTTGTAAGCTACCCAAGTGGAATATGAGGTGTTATTCCTCCAATTTGCATGTGGCCGCACTGGTAATGGTAGAAGCCCAGGACAGAAAGTATGGGAAAGGGAAGAGGAGTTATAATGGTAGGAACCATGAGATCCAACAGGCCTTGGCAGACCATGCGCAAATGTTCAGCGAAATGGTTCATGGTCGTGCAAGGGTTGTTCGTTATGTTTCATTGCCAAGGTAGGATTATAGTTGTGAGGGTCAATTAAAAAAACCTGATCCTTGTAGGAAAGTAACTGTTCCTGAACCTGATGGTGTGGGACTTCCGGCTTCTGTACCTCATGCCCAATGGGAATGACATGAGTGCATGGCCCAAGTGGTGGGGATCATTGATGATAGATGCAGCCCTCTTGTGGCAGCACTTCATGTCAATGTATTTTTGCGCGTGTGATCGACTTGGCAATGTCCACCACTCTACATCCTCTTGCATTCCTGTGTCCACCACTCGCTACATCCTCTTCAATTGCTGTGCCAGAACATGATGCAACCAGTCAGGATATTTTCTACAAAGAATCTGTGGAAGTTTACAGAGTATTCAGAGAAGTGCTGAATCTCTTTAAACGTATAAGAAATTAGATGCATTGGCACGCCTTCCTTCGTATATTACAAACCACAACAGACCCTATGTGGTATCTTTTCTTAGTTGCCTGGGATATTTTTTATTGATGGTTGCAGTCCATTTAGTAAATTATTATGTGATGCAACTCCGTAATTGTCAAGTATTATCTTTCATCATCATCAAGTGACCTTTAATGTCTGTGCACACATTTTTAAATGTCTTCAAATTGTTCCAAAATTGTATCAATCTTAATCTTCAAGATCAGCCAACCATGGGAGACTTTATTAAATGCCTTATGTAAATCCATGTCGTCAAAATCATTCTTCATACGCATAGGAAGGAACTGCTGATGCTGGTTTACACCAAAGATAGACACAAAATGCTGAAGTAATTCAGCGGCCAGGCAGCATCTCTGGAGAAAAGGGATAAGTGATGTTTCAGGTCGAGACCCTTCTTCAGACTGCCAGAAGTGTCTGAAAATGGGTCCCAACCTGAAACATCACCTATTCCTTTTCTCCAGAGATGTTTCCTGACCTGTCATCCTTCGTCATACCTTCACCAATCACCTTTGTCACGTCCTTAGAAAACGCGATCAAGTTAGAAAGAACAAAGACATGCTGACTGTCCCTAATTAACCTATTCTCTTCCAATTGGGAGTAAATCTTATCCCGAAGAATCTTCTCCAATAGAATCCCTATTGCCGTTTTATATTTCCCTGGATTACCTCTACTTCCCTTATTAAACAAAGGAACAACATCCTCTGGGACCTCACCTGTAGCTGGAGACAGCACAAAGATCTTCATCAAGGCTTCAACGAGTTGCGCTGAAGAGCCTTTCTCCATATTGTATGACTCATTTTACGGCTGTATATTTCTTATTTTATCATTTTCATATTCATACTTTATTAGCCAAGTATGTTTTGCAACCTATGAGGAATTTGATTTGCCATACAGTCATACTAATAAAAAGCAACAGAACGCACAAAATACTTTTTAACATAGACATCCACCACAGTGACTCCTCCACTTTCCTCACTGTGATGGAAAGCGAAAAAAGTTCAATCTCTCCCTTCGTTGTCCTCCAGCGGGGGCCTCAAACATTCTGTTGACGGGACGATCTTACTCCCTTAGCCTGCGTCGGGCCTTCTCGTCAGGGCGATCAAGCGCCTGCATCGAGGGGGAATCTCAGCTCCCCCGCGCCGGGCGATCTACCCCGGGTCGGGGCTAGTCGATTGTCGTGCGGCTTTTGGAGCTTCCCGACGTCGGTCTCAACCCGAGACTGCGAGCTCCTTAATGTTAAAGTCCGCAGGCCGCGGTTGGAGCGTCGATCCCAGGCAAGGAATCGGCTCCGATGGTAAGTCCATGCCCCACGGCCGCAGTTAGGCCGCAGAGCGACCGGAGATACAATCCGGAAAACAATCACATCTCCTGCAAGGTAAGAGATTGTAAAAAAGTTTCCCCCGACACCCCCCACATAAAACAAACCAGAAAACATTAACACATACTTTTTAAATCATACGTTTCATAATGCTCACATTTCATTGGTTACATATATCTCATTCAGTTTAATTTTCTTATTGGCTGCAGATTTCTCGTTCTTATTTCAGTGGTATATCAGCTGCATATGTTTTACCAGTTGTAAATTCTGTATAGGCTGTTTGAGTCACATTGTATATATTTCGTAATGAATATATTTTGTGTTAAGTTGTTATCACATTGATACTACACAGATTATAGTAGCTGCACCCATCCAATTGGATGAACACAACACACTGGCTGCCCGTATCCCCTTAACTGTACTATTCTCATTGATACGAATACAAAATGGTTGTTCATTTAGCAATTGCATGCTCTCCCCATGACCACATGGGTTTTTCTCCGGGTGCTCCTGTTCCATCCCAGGTCCCAGAGATGAGGATTCGTGGGTTAATTGACCGCTGTGAATTCCTTGGTGTATAAGTACTGGGGAAGGCAAAGTTAACAGAGATGTGAGAATTAATAGCTTACTAGAAGGTAAGTGGGGGAAGTTCATAAGTTCAGAAATGAGAGGAGCAGAATTAGTCCACTCCGTCATTCAATCATGGCTGATCCATCTCTCCCTTTCAACCCCATTCTCTTGCCTTCTTCCCATAACCCCTGACACCCGAATGCGATTAATGGGAATGCTTTGTAAACCAGCATGGATTGGATGGGCCGAATGACCTTTTTCTATATTGTAAGGAAACATAGAAGTATTCCTTTGGTTAAACTTACCACATTAGCTGCATGTATTATACTGACGGTGCTATCTGTAGCAAA
Source organism: Raja brachyura (assembly GCA_963514005.1). The sequence continues at coordinate 15,058,498 of OY740804.1, read as the reverse complement.
TTCCTCCCTGGCAGAGCTTGCACTGTTGGATGCTAACATTCCCCAGCTGCCAATTCCTAATGCTTCACATACAGCATCTTGTAAGCTAGCTGTTAATCCATCATGTGCACACTGGATAATTGGCACATGTTGCTTCATCTGTAAATCTCTATACATGTGACATACAAGTTTTAAGATCCTCAAAGATGGCAACGCAGGTGAGTATCATGTTTAAGAATGCACATGGATACTGGTCTTCAGTAGTTGGGGCTTTGAGTGCAAGAGCAGGGAGGTAATGCTCCAACATCATTGGTCAGACCTCAGAGGGAGTAGATCCGTGCAGTTCGGGTCACCACACTATGGAAAGGCTGAGATAGTACTAGAGAGGAGATTCCTCAGGTTGTTCCCTGGGATAGTGTTTCAATTATGATGAGAGACCAGAGACACCAGGTCTGTTGTCGTTGGAGAAGAGGAGTGTAGGAGAGAACATGGCCGAGGTATATTGATTATTCAGGAAACATTTTGCTTTATCAGAGATAGATAAGATTGGAGGACTCGATTTAGGGTAAGCGGTAAAAGTTATTAAGGGGATTTGAGGGGAACCTGTTCACCCAGAGATTGGTGAGTACTTGGAATACACTACTGGAGAGAGTGGTGGAAGCAGAGTCATTGTTGGCATTTAAGAATTGTTTGGATGAGTACTTGACATGCACAGGCATGGAAGACTATGGGCCAAGTGAGGGTTAATATGGATGAGTGCTCATTGGTCAATGTGGATATGGTGGGCCGAGTAGACAGTTTCTGTGCTATATAACTAGTGCCTATATATTCCTATCATTGTACACATTCCAGTTTCTGTACACGTCTACTAGTTACTTATCTCTCATTGTCTATACATCTCCTTGAATCCAAAATTGTGTGGGTACACAAAAACAGCTGTACATTTCTCATGGAAAACAGATACAAAATGCTGGAGTAACTCAGCAGGACAGGCAGCATTTCTGGAGAGAAGGAATAGGTGACGTTTCGGGTTGAGACCCTTCTTCAGATCTTCTCTCCAGAGATGCTGCCTGCCCTGCCAAGTTACTCCAGCATTTTGTGTCCATCTTTGGTATAAACCAGCATCTGCAGTTCCGTCCTACGCATCTGTACATTTCTCTTAATGTCAAGGGATAAGCGTGTCTCATTACCAAAATGCTGCCTGGATTAGAGGGTTGAATAGACTAGGATTGTTTTCTTTGGAATGTCGGAGGTTAACGGAAGACAATAGAGGTATATCAAATGATGAGAGGCATCGATAGGGTAGACATTTTTCATAGGGTAGAAATGTCCATCACTAGAGGGCATTACTAGAAGGTGAGCGGGGAAACTTTAATGGAGATGTGCAGGGCAAGGTTTTTACACAGAAAGGAATGCGTTGCCAGGGTTGGCGATGGAGGCAGATACAATAGTGGTGTTTAAGAGACATTTAGATGGGCACATGGAGGTGCAATAGATGGACAGGCAGATGAGATCAGTTTAACTTGGCATTGTGTTCGCCACAAACGTTGTGTGCTGAAGGGCCCATTCCTACACTGTACTATTCTATGTTCCATGTCCCGCAGGATATTATTGGTTCCATGCAGCCCACTGAGTGCATGCCTCGCATTGGCAGCACAACTTGCATCACCTCGGCAGTCTTCACCATTTGCTCTTCGGTTTTGATTGCACTTTAGTCTACTTCTGACCAGCTGCATGTCGCTCAGTTTCTATCTGATCAGCTGCTCATTTCTCAGTCTATTTCTAATCAGCTCCACATCTCCAAGCCTATTTCCAATCAGGTTCACATTGACACAAATCACATATAGGGTGCAGATCACAAAGAGGTTGTAGGTATTCTATGAGTGGTGCATTGCTCATTTATTACACTGATGTCAGATTCACATATGTTAATGACTGTCTAAACCACTTTACCTGTTGGGATGATATTGACTATTGATCACAGACTTCCATTAGTTGTGCCTGTCTCATTGAATGTCCGCCCTAATGTTCAATGTTGTGTTATTCACTGTGGAGTCGACTGTGGAGATCACAATGTCGACAGATATTTAGTCGACCATGTCCATGTTTAGTTACCTGAACCCCATAGACTGCTGTAAACTTCAGCTGGTGTCTGCCTATTTGTGGTGGGCTGAATTCTACTAGTTGCGGGTCTGTTATAGTTTATGGATCTCTTGCTGGATGTAGGTGGTTGTGTGTGTGGTGGTTGTGTGTGTGTTGGTTTGTGTGCGGAACGACAGGTGATGGCGGATGGGAGGAGTGGGCTGGGCTGGGCTGTCAGGGAGCAGTGACTCTGGACCGGTGTAGCCCACTGATTCTCCCCCACTGCCTTCACACTGTTCCCGTCTTGGCGGCAGCGTCAGTTTCGTGGGGCGGATCTATGTGGCGACTATATAAAGAGACTACCCGCTGCTCCCGACCCATGCCAGTCCTGCCGGCTTCTCCCTTCGCTGAAGTGCATCGCTCCCTCAACGGCCATGGCGTCAGAGAAACCCAAAGAAGGTAAGAGAGTCGTCTCGCTACAATTGTCTCTCCAATAACTTTATCCTCAGTAATATCAATCTCCATCCTTTTCCTGCTAAAATACCTCGGTTAAGTGGCTGCCAGTACCTGTATATGATCAGAGGCATCCTTTCCCCTTCTAAACTTATGCATCTTCATAACTCTTGGAACCTTCAGTCGATAAAACGATGTTGTTCTCCTAGTACACTTTATTCTCAGATTCACCACTACCCCCCTCTCTGTTTCCAGGCTATTGCTCTTATTCTTTTATCACAATTTCTCCTGATTTTTCACCCTATCGCACGCTCTGCCTTTCTCTATCGCCCTGTCACACACTCCCCCCCCCTTCTAACATTTCTATATATTTCTATGTGTATATATATATATAGTTCATACTCTCGCTCTGTCTCTATCAATTTTATTGCTTTCTATTATGCCCCCCTCCTCCTCTCTCTCCCCCCCTCCCCCCCCTCTCCTCCCCCCCTCTCCTCCCCCCCTCTCCCCCCTCTCTCCCCCCCTCTCTCCCCCCTCCCCCCCCCTCTCCCCCCCCTCTCCCCCCCCTCTCCCCCCCTCCTCTCCCCCCCCCTTCTCCCCCCCCTTCTCCCCCCTCTCCCCCCCCTCTCCCCCCCTCTCTCCCCCCCTCTCTCCCCCCCTCTCTCCCCCCCTCTCTCCCCCCCCTCTCTCCCCCCCCTCTCTCCCCCCCCTCTCTCCCCCCCTCTCTCCCCCCCCTCTCTCCCCCCCCTCTCTCCCCCCCTCTCGCCCCCCCCCTCTCCCCCCCCCTCTCCCCCCCCTCTCTCTCCCTGCCCTTCCCCCCCTCTATATTTCCCTCTGTCTATGTATTTCCTCTGACAGTAACAGTGAGTTGTGAAGGGATGCCTTCTGTAATTTCTCTTATTCTTGTGCAGTTCAGGGCGGGGAGCCCACAGACTTGATGGTGGACGATGTGACCAGCACTTCATTAACTCTGAACTGGAACTCCCCCAAACATATTGGCACGAGTGGATTGGCAGGATACCGTGTGGAATACAGCAAGGAAAGCAGTGAGTGACGTCTGTCCTCTGGTGAACTTGCTTAGGTTCGACAGCAGTAGTTCTCCAGGGCTGCCGTGATATGGTCATGGGCTAGGGGTCAGTATGGGTGTGGAGTGTCAGGGGTTAGACTGAGTGCATGGGGATTAAGGGGCAGGCTGGGTACATAGAACAGTACAGCGCAGGAACGGGCCCTTTGGCTCACGATGTCTGTGCTGAACACGATGCCAAGATGAACAAATCTCATTTTCTCCGCACATGATCCACACCCCACATTCTCTCAAGGTCCACATGCCTATCTCAATGGATACAGGAAGAGTGGGTGCTGGGGGAGATGGAGACTGGTCTGGATGCTGGGAGATTAAAAAGATATGGGTGCCTGGGAGTGGGGAGCTCTCTGGGTGTTGGGGAAATGGGACCAGTCTGGGTGCTGGGGGAACGTGGGTACTGGTTGGGTGCTGTGTGCGACAGTGGCATGCTGTGGGAAGTGGGTGCTGGGGGGTGAATGGATGCTGGAGGCAGAGGGAGTGCGGGTGCTGTGGGGGAGTGGGTGCTGAGAGTGTGTGTACCAGGGAGAGTGGGTGCTGGGGAGTGGGGTGCTGAGATTGTGAGTAGGGGGTGGGGAGGAGGGAAGGAGGTGCTTGGGGGACTGAGTGCCAGAAATAGTGGGTGCTGGAGGGATCGTGGGTGCTGGAGTGAGGGGATGCTAGGAGAGTGGGTGCTGGGGGGAGTGAGGCTGGCCGTGAGTTGGGCTGTGTTGGGTTGGTTCAGGTGGAGCCATTTGGTTTGTACAGGGAAATCACAGAGCACAGGTTGTCAACCCTGTGGACAAGACCCAAGATGGGCTTTGCATGATTTCTGTTGCTGACCAAGTGCCTGGTGACACAATGATTAACGGTGTCACTCCCTGCTTTTAGGAGATGACAGAGCACAGTGTACAGCACAAACTAAGATCTGGAACCGCTGCGTGTTTGCTCCTGACCAAGTGATCCCAGGATTAGGATGAGAGCATGATCACACACGAGGAACAACTTTTAAATAATAATATATTGGAAACTAGACTATCTCTACAAAATTTAAAAAGGGGGTGCCGTCGAGTATGGCTGCCCTGCCAGTAGCTGTTAGTCCTTTCACCCTTTTTAATTTTTTAGTGAGTTAAAAACGTTTGTTTTGGAGGTCTCCTAGCCGTTTATGAGGTGCGAGGGGAAAGGGGAAACTTTATTCCTTAGTCCCTACCTGGTCAGAGAGGCGGCTTTTCTCCGAGCTGCTTCTTCGCCCCCTCCTCGCGGCCTACCATCAGACTGGAGCGGCGTTTCCTGTCTGGACCAGCCGGGACTACAGCTTCGGTAGAGGCACAGAGCTGGGACACCATCACGGAGCGGGCGATGCCTTACCGGGTCGCCGTGCGGTAAGCTCCGGAGCGCTGTGACCGCCGACTCCAACATCAAGGAGCTGTGGCTGCGGAGCGTCCAGCCGCGGGCGGCACTGGATTTAAAACACCGCGGTGCCTGGGATCCGTGATTGGCTGCGTCGGAGCTCCAACCAGCGCAGCCTGAGGACTTCCGGTACCGCGGTCTCCGGGGAGGAAGCGGCCGCTCCAGACATTCCAAGCCGCTGAGGAGTGTTCACCCGACGCCGGAGTTCCATCTCCCCGGCAAGAGGGCCTGAAGCATCGGTCTGCCGTAGTGGCGACTGCGGAGGCCATAATAGGCCCGACTATGGGTGAACAGGCGATGGGACCAGACTTTACTGCCTTCCCCCACAGTGGGAACCATTGTGGGGAGATGTTTTTATGTTTATTGTTAAATTCTTTGTTGTCTTATCTTTATTGGTGTGCTGCAATGGCAAGTCAAATTTCACTACACCATTGGTGTATGTGATAATAAATGTCCTTTGTTGTATCCAAAAGGATCAATTAGTCCAAGCAGGAACGCTCACAAACTGTGATCTGTGTGTCCCATCGGTCAGAGGGCATACATCAGCATTTCCCGAATGATTGGTGGTTGATCAAAGCTGTAGAATCTGCCCTGTGCGCCACTGTTCACGTTCCCCATCCTACCCTAGATTTTGTGCATGTATTCAATTATGTTTGTAATATTTCTGAAGTTAGATAGGGTGCAGTAAGTGCTGTGGATGAAAGGGAAAGTGGCGGAGGTTGACGGCTGAACGATGATGCAGCAGATCTGAGGAAATGTCAGACCTTCCACTTCCGTTGGAGATCAAGTCTCATGAATTTGAGTTAAAGTGGAAGGTTGACAAGCTCCGGGGCATAGAGAGGGTCTGTATGGACTTCAGCGAGGCCTTTGGTAAAATTTCACATGGTAGGCTACGCTGGAAGGTTAGATTGCACAGATCTAGGGAAAGCTAGCCAACTGGATGTAGAATTGGCTTCAAGGTAGGAAGCAGAGGGTGGTGGTGGAAAGTCATTTTTCAGAGTGGAGGCATATGACTAATGGTGTGCCCCGAGGATCAGTGGTATTGTGAGATCAATGGTTTACATGATAATGTACAAGACATGATTAATAGGTTTGCAGATGACACCAAAATAATTTGTATCGAAGATTGTGAAGATGGTTATCAAATAATACTGCAGGGACTGAGGAATGTCTTCTTCTTCTTCTTGCATATGGCGTGCACAGCCTAAAGTTGTACGACAGCTTGTTTTATTTGGTTGTGCACGCCGGGTTGATTGCATTCGTGGAAACAGGGTGGACCTCGTGAAGGTTGCAATCTCCCACCCCGAGGAATGGCTCGTGGAGTTTAATTCGGATAAGTGCGGATTGTTGCATTTTTGGAAGTAAAACCAGGGCGGGACCTTCACAGTGAATGGCATGGTCCTCGGGAATGTTGTGGAGCAGAGTAGAAGTACATAGTTTCCTGAAAGTGGCAACCCTTGTAGGCAGGGTGATGAAGAAAGCTTTTGGCAGGCTGGCTTTCATCAGCAATGAAATTGAATATAGAATTTGGGAGGTTACGTTACATTAGTACAAGATGTTGGTGAGACCTGTCCATGTTTGACCTCATTCTATGGGACTTGTATGTTGCCTGGATTGATACTACACCATCTCTCCAGCGTTCATCTAACAACTGAGTTTTTAAGTCTATTCAAGAGGAATTGTGTTTCACAGGGGCTGGAATTCAAAGTGCTGGAATACATGATTGTTTCAAGAAGCTCTGGTTAGATCCACCTAGTGCACTCAACAGGTCAGTCAGCATTTGTGAAGGGGAAATGGGCAGCTGATGTTTCAGGTCGAGATCCTTCATCTGGAGCACTCAAAGAGTAGACGGGAGATGGCTGATATATAGAGACGTGAGAGGGAAGGGGTGGGGCAAGAGCAACAGCTGGATCCAGGTGAGGAGGGATTGATAGAATGATAGTCAGGTGAGGGAGGAAGGGTGTAAATAGTGACAGGGTTGAGAGGGGACGTGGAGACAACAAGGGCTATAGATTCTGGAATTTCGGGTTTATTGTCACTTTTACAGTACAGTGAAAATCTTTGTTTTGTATCTATCCAACCAGACCAGATTTACCATCAAATCGAACCAAATAATGGGTGGAAGATAGAGAGTGCAGAATGTAGTTCTCAGCATTGTCGCTCACAAATTCCATAAACAAACTCCAATGTCCCCGATGGAGTAAAGGTGAATCGGACAAACTCTAGCTTATGGAAGGACCATTCAGAAGCCTGATAACAGAGGGGAAGAAGCTGTTCCTGAGTCTGGTAGAGGATGCTTTCAAGCTTCTGCACCTTCCACTTGATGAGAGCGGGGAGAAGAAACAATGACCGGGGTGGGACAAGTCTTTGATACTGTAGGCTGCTTTACCAAATCAACATGAAGTGTACATAATGTCGAGGCTGAAAATTTGTGGTTTTCAAATTGTGGCTACGGTTTGCGGTGAACTTGGACAGGATTTGGATCATCATAATTCCGACCACTCCATAGCTGCCCAGATGTGACCATTTATTTAGAAAAGAAAGCTCTGAGGCTTCCCATACATATACATACATATACTTACCATTCAAAGCCTCTGAAACTAGGAGGAGACAATCATTGGATACCTTGAAACTATCTTTAATCAGACTTTACTGGATTTTATCTTGCACTTCCCTTTATCCTGTTTCTGTACACTGTGGACGGCCTGATTCTGACATTTTTTTTTCCAAGCGGAAACCTGGGTTGCCGCCAACAAGGAATTGACCACAAAGAATGTCCTGGTGATTAAAAACCTGAGCGAAGGGGACAAGCTCCAGGTTCGGGTGACGGCGGTTCATGGGAGTGGCGCCACAGCCACTGCTACCCTCCCGGGCACGGTGCTGATCAAGCAGCCAATTGGTAAGTGAAGGGTTAACACACAAGAGAATTGGAGCATTTGGCTTAAACAGCGGGAGGGTGTCTGGTTTCCCTGCTCCCACCAGACTGATGGTGACAAGTGGAGAACACACATTCCTCCGCAGATTCCTGAGTCAGGGAGAACATGCAATCACAGCTGGCTAAGAGACCTGCCCAATCAGCAAAGTTTAAATATTTGTTGCACAACCTGTGCAATTTCCAAAGGATTTCTTGTGGATTATAAGCAGGCTGCCACAAGCATATGGCCAAGTGTCTCCACTTCCTTGCAGATGAATGGGAACAACTTTGTGGAAGGATGTGTCGGAGAGACAGTACAAAAACTGGCCCTACGGCCCACAAGGCCCACAGAGACGTACAGCACCGAAACAGGCCCTCTGGCTGCACTCATCCATGCAGACTGAGATGCCCCATTTAAGCTAGTCCCATTTGCCTGCTTTTGGCCCATATCTCTTTAAACCTTTCCTATCCATGTGCCTGTCCAAGCGTCTTCTAAATGCTGTTATACTGTAATACCCATCTCAACTACCTCTTTAGTTTAGTTTACAGATACAGCAAGGAAACGGGCCGTTCGGCCCACCAAGTCCGTGCCAATCAGTGACCAATAGACGCAGGAGTAGGCCATTTGGCCCTTCAAGCCAGCACCGCCATTCAATGTGATCATGGCTGATCATCCCCAATCAGTACCCCATTCCTACCTTCTGCCCATGTCCCCTGACTCTGCTATCTTTAAGAGCCCTATCTAGCTCTCTCTTGAAAGCATCCAGAGAACCTGCCTCCACCGCCCTCTGAGGCAGAGAATTCCACAGACTCGCCACTCCCTGTGAGAAAAAGTGTTTCCTCGTCTCCGTTCTAAATGGCCTACTCCTTATTCTCAAACTGTGGCCCCTGGTTCTGGACTCCCCCAACATCGGGAACATGTTTCCTGCCTCTAGTGTGTCCAAGCCCTTAACAATCTTATATGTTTCAATGAGATCGCCTCTCATCCTTCTAAACTCCAGAGTGTACAAGCCCAGCTGCTCCATTCTCTCAGCATATGACCATCCTGTACACTAGCACTATCCCACACACCAGGGGCAATTAATAATTTTTACCAAAGCTAAATTAACCTACAAACCTGTACGTCTTTGGTGTGAGGGAGGAAACCGGAGCTCCTGGGGAAAACCCACATGGTCACGGGGAGAACGGACAATTTCTGTACAGACACCAGCTGTAGTCAGGATTGAATCAGGGTCTCTGGCGCTGTAATACAACAAATCTAGCGCTGTGTCTCCTCAGACTGCTCGTTCCATATATCCACCACCCACTGAATGAAAAGGTTTCGCCTCAGGTTCCTATTAAACCTTGGTCCTCTCACCTTGAAATGCCAATCCTTTTCCCGTCTCCTTTCAGTTGCCCCGTAGATGGCTGTACTCCTATACACCTGAGCCCCTTGGGTTATGAGTTCAGGAGGATGGAAAAATCATGGTAAGCGAATGAAGTGTATCTGAAACTCATCCTCACTGCCATCATGCCCTGGGTCTTTGTACACTCTGGGCAGTTGTCCAATCTGCCAATTAATCAGCCCTGCTCGACGACAGATCTAGGGCATGAATATGTCATCACCTCTGCTCATTGCTGGAGGGAATACAAATCAAATACAGATAACCACAGATCTTTCTTCCTTTTACATTCTGACCTTTGATTGTTAACTTTTGTCTCTTATTTTTGCAGATCCTCCCAAAATCCGTTCACCCCGCAATCTCAGGGAAACATTTATTCGGAAAATTGGCCATAAGTTGAACCTGTCCATACCTGTCCAGGTGAGTAACTGGCACTGGGTGACCAGTCACTGCATCACCTCCATCACACACTTTACACAGAGCGATTCAATCAAAGCTGAGAAGATGCAACATCCATTATTATTTGCATGAAAGTAATTCATTTTTGCAGAAACAAAAGAATGAATCCCAATACATTTCAAATACCAGAGGGCATCACTTTAAAGTGAGGATGTTCAAAGAAGATGTAGGGGGTAAGTTTTTTGCACCAAGAATGAGGGGGGCCTGGAGCGCCAAGACTGGTGGTGGAGGGAGATATAATAATGACGTTTTAGAGGCCTTTAGATCGATACAAGTATATAGAGGGAATGGTGGCGTATGGATCCCGTGCAGACAGAGGAGGTAGTTTAATCTGGCTTCATGTCCGGCACGGACATTGTGGGCAGAAGGTCCTGTTCCAGTGCTGTACTGTACTATTCTATATCCAATCAGAGAAAACCCAGGAACAGGAAATAAACACTTTTGAACATTGCATTATCCAACTTCAGTAAACCTCTACAATATACTCCTCCCCCCACCTTCTTCTCTCTCATAACACCTTCCCCTCCCCTCCCATGAGCCCTGGCTGACCTGGCACCTATCTCGCCCCTCTCCCTCCACCGACATTCCCAAATAATTTGTGCCTCGTCAATCCTCTAGCTTCACAATTCGCAACTCTCTATACCTTTTGATTCACCTTTTGTATGTTCATATCTAGCCTTTGTCTACCTATCAAAACCCCCCTCAACTGTATTCACCGATGACCTGCCATACTTTGTCCTGCTCTTTCCCCCCCCCCCCCCATCCCTGCAATCTGAAGAAAAGTCACATCCCGAAATGTCGCCTATCCATGTTCCTCAGAGATGCGTCCTGACCCGCTGAGTTACTCCAGCATTGTGTGCCTTTCCTTTGTATTTGCTGTTCCTTGTTTCAACACTTTTTACATTCAGCTTCTGTTGGAAGTAGTCATGTCTACATCCCTTGCTACCTAATCTCTCCAAATCAGTGGCAAGCGTGGCCTGGTGGGGCTACAGTTGTCCGTTGGTTTCAAGAAGTAAGCTTGCATCACAGAAAGAATGTACAAGGCCATAAATCATAAATACAAAAGCCAAGCACTTGCTGACATCCATTCCATTGTGATAACAGTTCGGAAATGTTAACAATTCAACCACATTTCAACTCGATATATTTTATTTATGTCTGAAAATAAGCTTCATAAACCCTTCCCCCAGTCAATGAACAGCGGATCAACATCCAAAGCTATATGATAGAATTGCTTACAATTGAAATTGGGTGGATATTGAAGCACTTTTCAATTAAAGTAGAGCTAATAGGACTTGATGTTTCAATCCTTGTAGTGGGGGGGGGGGGGGGGTGATATTGTACTAGGCTGGAGGCCGTTGAATTAAGCTGTTTTAAACTATGCTTCTGGTCACAGTGAAAGGTGCTGGATTTAAAGCCAGTGTGCATGCTCGCAATGATGTACCTGTGGCCACTGAGCTAATCACATCCCGTGCGCTGGAGCGAGCAATGAATGAGCGTGGCTCAGGGTAGTTAAAAAGTCATGAGGCTGTTGGGGCAGGGTCAAGGCAGGCCAGTGTTGGTGGGGCCGGAGTGGAACGGTGTGTGGGGAGGGGAAGGGACGGGTTAATGCCAAGGGAGGGGCTGGAGCGTGTCAGTGTTCGACGGGAGGGGGTCAGTGTGGGCGTTAGGGGGGGGTCAGTGGGGGGGAGGGGAGGAGTGAGTCAGTGTGGGGGAGGGGGGGAGTGGGTCGGTGTGGGGGAGGGGAGGAGAGCAGTGGGTCGGTGTGGGCATTGGGGGGGGTCAGTGTGTGAGTGGGGACAAGTGGGTCAGTGTGTGGGAGGGGAGGAGTGGGTCAGTGTGGGGGGGAAGGGAGGGGTGAGTCAGTGTGGGGGAGGGGAGGAGTGGGTCAGTGTGGGGGAGGGGAGGATGAGTCAGTGTGGGGGAGGAGAGGAGTGGGTCAGTGTGGGGGAGGGGAGGAGTGGGTCAGTGTGGGGGAGGGGAGGAGTGGGTCGGTGTGGGGGAGGGGAGGAGAGGAGTGGGTCGGTGTGGGTGTTAGGGGGGGGTCAGTGTGTGAGCGGGGACAAGTGGGTCAGTGTGTGGGAGGGGAGGAGTGGGTCAGTGTGGGGGGAGTGGAAGGTAGGCGAAGGGGTGGGCTAATGTGCCAGCATTGTGAGGGGCAGACTGTTGCCGAAGGAGTGATTCATTCACTGGGGGTGTTGCGTCTGTGTGAAGGGGTGTTATCTCTGTATGAGGGGGGTGTCGTGTCTGTCTGGAGGGGGGGTTGTCTTTGTGTGAGGGGGTCGTTTCTGTGTGAGGGGGATGTCTCTCTTTGTGAGAGGGGTCACGGTGTGTGAGAGGGTCTCAGAGTGAGGGGGGGGGCTCGGTGTGAGGAGGGGAGAGTCGGGGTTTTGGAAGGTTTCAGTGTGAGGGGAGTCTCGGTGTGGGGAAGGACTCTGTGGGAAAGGGGTACTTCCATTGGGATGTATGGGACATTCCTGGCCAGGCTGACCTCCCCACTGAAGCCTTGTTCTGCCACGTTTCCAGGGCAATCCCAAACCCACCATCACCTGGAGCAAAGACGGGCAGCCTCTGCCCTCCGACCGAGTGAACATTTGTAACAGTGCCACCAACGCCATCTTGTTCATCAGGAAATTGGAGCGGGAGGACTCTGGCAAGTACAAGCTGGAGGCCCAGCAGGACACGGCCAAGGATGAGCTGGTCATCGACATACAGGTCGTGGGTACGCACATGGATTTTCACCAATTGTCTCTTTGCGTTTCAGATTTAGGCAGCATCGTGTCTTTGCCTGTGTTGAGATATTCGCCCTCTCCTGTTATGGATTCTCACCCGGTTACAAACACCTGACTTACGAATTTCCCATACAGACCATCAGGTGCACCGGAGAAAGAGACGGCCTGTATTATGTGGCTTCCTTGTGGGATTTTGCTTTGCACTCATGTTTGCTGCATTGTTGCTGGGATTCAGGCTGCAAAGTGTGCAAACTGGACTGAACAATTACACAGCTTGGCTGGAGACCCGCAGGGTGAGATAGGCCGGTGGGGTTGATTGTCCCACTCCTGTTCTCAGGTGCTTTAAAAAACACCATCGGTGAAAGCTGGCGGGTTCTCCAATGTCACACCTCTGGCTGTGTCCGACCCATGCACTGAAAGTTCACGAGCCTCCTAATCCCAATTTCCGACATGATTGGATGCAACACCAGGGCAATGAGCACCCGAACTTTAAAACCCCAATGGGCACAACCTTTCCACATGGAACTCGGGGGATTCAACTTCCCAAACTGCTCCCAACACATGTAAGCCATTTTTAAAAAAAAAGAACAAAGCTGTTCACGGCACTGCAGGTTTGGTGCCACCAATGTCCTGTGTGGTTGTAACAACAAGGCTTCATTTCCCAGTTATACAAGACAGAAACAGGCCCTTCTGTCCACCAAGTCTATGCTGACCATTGACCACACATTTACACCGATCTTTGACTTTATTCTCCCCACATTCACATTGATCCCCCCCCCCCCCCCCCCAGATTCTACCACTAAGGCAATTTACAGAGGCCAATTAACCCACCACCCCGCATTTTCTGTGATGAGGGAGGAAACTGGAGAATTCAGAGGAAACCCATGTGGTCAAAAGGAGAATGTGCGACTCCCACGTTATAGCATCTGATGTCAGTATTGAACATGGGCTTCTGAAACAGCCAGGCAGCAGTTCTACCAGCTACCACCCTGTGGCACCCTGTTCACTTTCATTTGCCTTTCTAATTACATGCTATAACAGCTTGTAACCTTCCGTGTGTGCCATACGCAAGGCCACCCAGATCCTTTGATACAGCACTACTCTCCCCACCTGCTTCCCTCCTCTTTCTACCAAGAATAGGATCACATTTCCCCTCATTTTGTCCAATCCACTAATCTATCCAATACCCCTTTGCAATCTCTGGCCTCTGGAAATATCATTACCCCAGCACATTTGATGGCCATCAACCCAGTCCCTTCATCTAAGGCAGCAATGTAGACTGTGTGTTCGTGGAGCGTCCTGCCTGATTGGGCCTATATGTTTGACCTACAGATAAACCTGGACCCCCACAGAACTTGAAGTTGGGGAGCGTGTGGGGGTTTAACGTGACACTGGAGTGGCAGCCCCCCAAGGACAACGGGAACGCCGAAATCAGCGGCTACACCATTCAGAAGGCGGACAAAAAGACAGGGGTGAGTGTGCACCAGGTTGATTTGTCCACATTGACTGTTGTAGAAATTGTCAATGGTAGGGTGTGGCGATGGCATAGCGTTCACTGTTCTAACTAACGGAATCTCCTTCTCGGACAAACTAGGCTTCATCCTTCAGCCTAATATCCTATTCAGTCCCAGAACGCAAAAAAAAACATGTCACCTCAGCACAACGGTTTCATGTGTTGCTCCTGACACTTGACCTGTTACGGAGGCTGATGGGTCTGATTATTCTTTTCCAGTTATGTGTATACAGCTGTTCAATAGTCAGTGCAGACTCCGAGAGCCGAAGGGCCTGTTTCTGTGCTGTATGACTCTGACGAGTTTGATATTGTTACAAATATAAAGCCAGCGGTAACCAATCGTTGTGGCAACAAAGTCTCTGATGACCATCATTGTCTTCCTCCCCTTCCCTGATGCCAGGAGTGGTACACCGTGATGGAGAAGTCTCGTACCACCACCTACACCATCTCCAACCTGGTGATGGGGAACCACTACAACTTCCGCGTCTTCTCCGAGAACCTATGCGGACTCAGCGAGAAGGCGGCATTATGCAAGGACACGGTCTACGTCCCTAAACCAAGTAAGCGCCAATTCAGTTGGTTTAGGTTTATGTTTGGGTTTAGTATTGTCACGTGAACCGAGGTACAGCGTAAAAGCTTTATTTTCCAAGTTATCCACTCAAATCAGATACTGTCACCAATATAATCAAGAAAAACTCAAGTACAAACTCGTAGGACAAAGGGAAGATACAAGATACAGAGTGCAGAATATAGTTCTCAGCATTGCAGCACATCAGTTCCAGAGGCAAAAGTCCAATGTCAGCAATGGGGTAGAGGTGAATTGGACAGTAGCCTAGCTTATGGAAGGATTATCCAGAAGCCTCATAATAGACAGGAAGAATCTGTTCCTGAGTCTGATGCGGTCTTTCAAGCTTCTGTACATTCTGCCTGATGGGAGTGAGGAGAAGAAGGAATGACCAAGGTGCGGCAATGACCAAGGTTGGCTACATAGATCTCTGGACAAGAATGGAAGAGGGGAGTGCTATCCCAAACCCCATTCACTTCCACTTCCCTTGGGCCGGCCCATTGGCCAAGTGGTAACCTGCTCTACCAGGGCAGGCCCTTCACCAAGGAGGCACTCTGAGCTTCTACATGTGGAGATCTCGGTGAGTGAAAGGAAGTGGACCATTGGGTGCACATTGCACCAGAGGAGTAGGAATGCCATTCCCCAGCCAACGTGACTCCCTCAGTCCCCCAGTCATGTGCTCTGCCTGCTCGGCTGAAATTCCTTTGCAATCCGATTCTCCCACTCCGCACTTCCCTGTCTGAACTTGATTTTCTATCAGATTAACACACTTGATCAGGACCTCTTTGATCACCATCAGACAAACCTGCAACAACATCCAAAACCTCAAGAGAAAAACAATCTGGACTTGTCCAACCACTCCATGCAGCTAATACTCTCCAATCTGGGCATGATTTTAGTAAACTGCTCTACAGCCTCTCCAAAGCCTCCACATCCTTCCTTTAATATCCATCATTCCTAGAATGGCATGCAATATTCTGAATATGGCTTAACCAATGTTTTGTAGAGCTGCAGTAAGATTTGCCAACTGTTATATTCAATGCCCTGACCAATAAAGGCAAGTGGCTTTTTTTACACCCTATTCACGTGTTACCACTTTCAGGGAGTTATGGACTTGCAGCTCGAGATTCCTCTGATTCCAGTGCTCCTACAGGTCCTGCCATCTATGTATACTTTTCTCTTACATTTGATCTCCTATAGTACAACTCCTTACACCTGTCGGCATTAAGCTCCATCTACCATTTCTTGGCACAAATCTCCAATTAATCTATATCCTGCTTTGTCTGTTGCCATCCTTCCTCACTATCCTTAACTTATTACAGGAATATGGGTGATTTTCCTGGGTGTTGACTATGTGGGCTTTTGTAAGTCACAGCTCAATCCCGGCCTGTGAATGAACCTTTATGAGGTGGATCTCCGGAGAATATTTAAGTGCTGGTACCTCCATTCTCCACTCTGCATGGTTTAACAATTATTGCCTAATCAGTAAACCAATACATAACAACTACTTCATATCCTATTGTCTGGTCTGACCAGGGCTACACAGTAGCAATGCAGGTAGAGCCGCTGCCTCATAGTGCCGGAAAGCCGGGTTCAATCCTAACCTTGGGTGGTGCCTGTTATCAGATTTCAGTTCTACCTGTGACCGTGTGGCTTTTCTCCGGCTTTCCTCCCACGTCCCAAACATATGAGGGTTTGTAGATTAATTTGCTACTTTGAATTGTTCCTTGTGTACAGGAGATAGTTAGAATCTGGAGGGAGATGATGGGAATGTAGCACGTACATAATGAGGTAAGTGCAGGATTAGTGCAAACGGACACTCAATGGTTGGCAGGAACTTGGTGGGCCAAAAGGCCCTTTTCCGCGCCATACGACAGTGTAACCACTCTGATTTAACTGTCTACCTCTGTCTCAGGTAAGACATACACTCCCCCTGTGTATAACGAGAAGGATTTCAACGAGCCCCCTAAATTTACACAGCCTCCTGTGGACAAGATCACTACAACGGGATTCACCACCAAGCTCTTCTGTAGTGTGAGGGGTAATCCGAGGGTAAGTAAACCTACCGTTGAAACAAACGTTCATGGCCTGAGAGTTAGGATCATACAGTTAGATTTATTTGTAACTGCAAAGTCAGACTTTGCAAAAGACATGAAAAATACACCCTGGGTATAACCATCTCACTTTAAAAATGGCAAGGAATTTTTTTTTTTTTTATTGCATATACTCCCTTCATAGAAACATAGAAAATAGGTGCAGGAGTAGGCCATTCAGCCCTTCGAGCCAGCACCGCCATTCAATATGATCATGGCAGATCATCCAAAATCAGTACCCTGTTCCTGCTTTCCCCCCATATCCCTTGATTCTGTTGGCCCTAAGAGCTATATTTAACTCTCTCTTGAATACATCAATTCCCCTCAAGTCAAGTCAAGAGAGTTTATTGTCACGTGTCCAAGATAGGACAATGAAACTCTTGCTTGCTGCAGCACGACAGAATATTTCAAATCAGATTATATATAAATATAAATATATATATAAATATACATGCATACACACACACACACACAAATTCATAATGTGCAAAAGGCTGTATAGTTCATAGTTTATTTGAAGTTGTATTTAATAGTCTGATGGCTGTGGGGAAGAAACTTCTACCTGATGACAGCGGAGAGATGAGTGTGCGGCCAGGATGGTGTGAGTCCTTGATGATGCTGGCAGCTTTTTTGAGGCAGCGCCTGCGATAGAACCTGGACAGGTTTGGGGAGTGGGTAGATGCATTGCAGATGAAGTGTAATGCGGATAAATGTAAGGTTATCCACTTTGGTAGCAAAAATAGGAAGGCAGATTACTATCTAAATGGCGCAAGTTGGGAAAAGGGGATGTACAATGGGATCTGGGGGTCCTTGTACATCAGTCTATGAAAGTAAGCATGCAGGTACAGCAGGCAATGCAGAAAGCGAATGGCATGTTGGCCTTTATAACAAGAAAAATCAAATATAGGAGCAAAGAGGTCCTTCTGCAGTTGTACAGAGCCCTAGTGAGACCACACCTGGAGTATTGTGTGCAGTTTTGGTCCCATAATTTCAGGAAGGACATTCTTGCTATTGAGGGAGTGCAGCGTAGGTTTACAAGGTTAATTTCCGGGATGGCGGGACTGTCATATGCTGAGAGAATGGAGCAGCTGGGCTTGTACACTCTGGAGTTTAGAAAGATGAGAGAATATCTCATTGAAACATATAAGATTGTTAAGGGTTTGGACATGCTAGAGGCAGGAAACATGTTCCCGATGTTGGGGGAGTCCAGAACCAGGGGCCAGTTTAAGAATAAGGAGTAAGCAATTTAGAATGGAGATGAGGTAACACTTTTTCTCACAGAGAGTGGTGAGTCTGTGGAATTCTCTGCCTCAGAGGGCGGTGGAGGCAGGTTCTCTGGATGCTTTCAAGAAAGAGCTAGATAGGGCTCTTAAAAATAGCGGTCAGGGGATATGGGGAAAAGGCAGGAACGGGGTACTGATTGGGGATGATCAGCCATGATCACATTGAATGGCGGTGTTGGCTCGAATGGCCTACTCCTGCACCTGTTGTCTATTGATCCCCTCGATGGTAAGGAGGTCAGAGCCGATGATGGACTGGGCAGTGTTTACAACTTTTTGCAGCCTTTTCTGCTCCTAGACACTCGGGTTGCTGTACCAAGCTACGATGCAACCGGTTAGCATGGTCTCTACTGTGCACCTGTGGAAGTTCGAGAGAGTCCTCCTTGACATAACGACTCTCCGTAATCTTCTCAGGAAGTAAAGGTGCTGATGTGCTTTCTTTATGATTGCATCAGTGTTCTGGGACCAGGAGAGATCTTCAGATATATGCACGCCCAGGAATTTGAAGTTCTTCACCCTTTCCACCATCGACCCGGTGATATAAAAGGGACTGTGGGTCCCCATCCTAACCCTTCCGAAGTCCACAATCAGTTCCTTGGTTTTGCTGGTGTTGAGGGCCAGCTTATTGTGCTGGCATCATTTGGTCAATCGGTCGATCTCACTTCTATACTCTGACTCGTCCCCATCAGTAATACGTCCCATAACAGTGGTGTCGTCAGCGAACTTGATGATGGAGTTCGCACTACGTCTGGCTACGCACTCATGAGTATAGAGTACAGCAGAGGGCTAAGCACGCAGCCTTGAGGTGCTCCTGTGCTGATTGTTATCGAGGATGACACATTTCCACCAATACGAACAGACTGTGGTCTGTGAATGAGGAAGTCGAGGATCCATGTTGAACTGCACTTTGAAAATGCAAAAAAACAAAGCTACTGAAACTCGAGATCTGACAGTATGAAGTATCCACCATCAGCAACTGTTCTGTTGCACATTGCAGATCAGGTTATGAAGTGTTTTTATTTAGAACGAAGGAAACTGAGGTTAGAGACAACTGAATAAATTGCAAGAGACCAAGAGAGGGTTTAACAGTAAGGGCCAATTTAATTAAGGATTAGTTACTAGATTAAGTTCAATGGTAGAACAATTAATTGAAATACATTTTTCATTCACGGAGTGTTCAGAGGATGGTGGAGGCAAGGCAGTCATAATACATAATCCATATGTACACATTAGAAACACATTTAACATTCCTGCATGACACTTGAAAAAACAAAACCTGTAGGGCTGTGGACCAAGATCAGGGAACTGGTGTCCACAAGAAAATAAGAGCAGAGGTTGGCTACCCTGGTCCTCAAACCTGCCCCACCATTAAATATGATTTATTACATATTTGCTACATATTATTGTTGGTTTAAATGCATCCCACTACAATCCGTTATAATCTATTGCATCTCAATTGCGTATTACAACTATTATCAAACATTGCATTACAGCTGCATGTTGCAACTGGTTATAATGTTTTCCACAAGTGGTGATAATAGACTGTACAGTGGCACGTTATAATACATTGCATTAAACTGAGTAGTGTAACGGATTATATTCATTGCCTGACTGCAGTTTATAACATTGCATGGCAGATGGTTAGAATAGTTTGCATGAAAGCTACTCATTCCAATTAGATATTAATATATCGCATTACTACTGGTTGCAAAACATTTCACTAGAACTGCATGTTGCAGCTTGATTACAATGCATTGCACTTAAATAGATGTGGTAACTGGTCATAACACATTACACTCAACCACAAAACACAATTGGTGATGTTATAAAGTTACACATTACGCAAATGCCTAATTTTGGTACCTTGCAGCCCAAAATCAGTTGGTCGAAGAACCAGATGTTGCTGGACGAGAATCCCAAGTTCAGGATTTTGACTCATGAGGGCATCTGCACCCTGGAAATCCGCAAACCATGTGCTTTTGATGGAGGCGTCTACACGTGTAAAGCAATGAATGCACTGGGAGAGGTGGCTGCCAACTGCAAGCTGGATGTGAAGGGTGAGTAAGAAAGGCCTTGCTTTTCACAAACCAAGGCTGCTTAAAACATTTTCAAGTTTAATTTAGTTTATTGTTACGTGTCTGCTGATGGGAATGTGGGGAGAATAAAAATGTAATGTGAAGTTTGATGTAAGTTTGGGTAAATAGGTGCTTATGGCTGGCATAGACATGGTGGGCCCAAGGGCCTATACTCTATGACACTCTTAATTCGATTCTCTGTAACCGAAATGGGTTGTTCTGTGCTGTATAATCTGGAGTGAGTTTCGTCAGGCAAGAGAGGCACGAATCCTGGGGAAGGAGGGGGATGAAGTGTCTTATCCCGAAACGGAACAATGAAATTTTTACTTTCAGCAGCACAGAACAGGTTGTAAACACAGTACACAATAGATAATATAATAAGTAAACAAAAAGATTTAAACTTCAATAAATAATTAAAAAATATATATAGTACAAAATTTAATTGGAGTTTGTCATGTTCAACAGCATGATGGTTGTTGGAAAGAAGCTGAAAAAACTCAGACATTACAATTTTCAGACTCCTATACCACCTTCTTGGTGGCATGGTGGTGTGGATCCTTGATGATGCTGGCTGTATTTTTGAGAAGCTCCTCTTATAGATTCCTTTGATGGTGGGGCGGTTAGTATCTGTGGTTACCCTTCTCCCCTCTCGCTCTGTCTTTGTTAACTATTATCACTCTTTTTCTTACTCCAGCTGTTGTTGTGGCCCAGTAATATCTGGATCCGATGGAACCAGCATCTCTGGACAGGTAAGAATGTTGAACCACCCTCCATTTACACTTTGGTTTAAAATATACACACACACATACCTGGAAATGAAGAATGAGGTATGGGGACAAACAACATCTATACTATTACTAAAACTCTCATCTTGACCACTTCTGGTCTGCATCGTATTTAAATTTGCACAAAAATGCTACCCTATATCACTAGGATTACTTGCCACCTTACTCACCGTTCTCCTCTGCTCCAAGCCACTGAGTTTTGTTCCGGTCGGTGGAAGATTACAAAAGTTATGAAGGTTTAAAGAATTGTGAGATCAGCAGATTGGTCTTCTCGCCTGTCCGTCACCATTAAGGTAATGCCCCTACTGGCACCCGCTATCAATCTTTGCTGTTAATCACCCGGTGGGGCGAGGAGAATAAAGTCCCGGAGGCGGGGCTGAGTCCACAAGCCATGCAGAGAAGAACAACCAGCGAAGCGACCAACGCCCGCTGTGAGTCCCCATCGCATCCCCAACCCCTCTGGTCCCCCTCGCTGGCTCATGCCCCCCTCCCCGTAATACCGCACTCTCCCCAAAGCTCTTTCCCATTAATTCTCTGAGCTCTCTTCCCCCCACTCCCCAATCACCCCTCCCACACCCCAACATCCCCCCACACACCCCTCCTGGTGATGGCGCCTATGTCGCCAAACGGAAAGCGGTGGAGAACGAGCAGCAAAGCAACCAGTGAAGCGACCAGAGCCCGCTCCTAGTCCCCCTCGCTGGCTCCTGCCCCGTCCCCCGTGATACCACATCTCCCTAATGGCTCTTCCCCCATCTTTTCTCCGAGCACTCTCCCCCCCCTGCCCCCACACCCCCCCAAAACACCCCTCCCTCCCACATAACCCTGACAACCCTCCCCTGTCCACACCCCCGCCCACACACCCCCACAATGCGCCCTCCCCACAATGCCACACACCGCACCCATACACCCCTCCCCCACAACACCCCCTCTCCTCCACACAACCACCCCTCCCCCATCACTCCTTCACCACCCACAGACCCCTCTTCCACAACACCCCCTTCCCACAATCCTCTGGCCACAACCTCCGGCTCTGCTGGAGGGATTCTGGAGGAATTGGCAATGGCCCAATATTTCCCATAGGTTCTGTACACTCGGTTGCTAACTCCACACTTGCCGTGAGTGGACAAGAGAATGAGAAGTGAATGTTGGTCTTTGATGATATTAGCTGCCTTCTTGAGGCCGTGCTTGCTGTAGATCCCTTCAGTAGTTGAAGGTCAGTACCTATGATGGAGTCCTTTCAGCGTAGATTCCATTCCATGCAACTTATCCCCAGAATTACCCTAATCTCCTTAAACCGATGGGGCCATGTCTCTGCCATACAGGGCATTAGTAGATGCCCATAATTTAGCGAAGAGCTGGCAAGTATGGACCTGGACCTAGGGATCTACAAAGAAATGATCCCTCACTGCGCACCATTCAGTCAGCTCCCATGTATCCCTCTATCTCTTATAACATAGTAACACCTCACCCTCCATAACTGCCAACAGGTTTCCCTCTCCTCCGTTCATCCTAAGAGCTCAACCTCCAAGATGGATCAGTGCAGAAGGATAAGGGTGCACTTGAACAACTTATTCTCACTACCTTTGGTATTTCACCAATATTTACGGTGTATCTTGTAGATTTGAGACTGTGATGGTGCTCCTTTAAGAGGGGGCAAAGAATGTGCAGCATAGCATATTTTAATTGGATCCTTGTACAGTGGCATCTCAGTGTTTAGACATGATTTATGTTTTTGTTTGTTGATCACAGAAGCGTCCTCGTCAACTTACTCCCACTTTCTAACGTTGAAGGATGTGTTCCAACTATAACGTGTGAAGTCACCCAATGTTTAGTAGCGCAGAAAAATCTATGACCATGAGCCACAATCGATCGAATCTCACTCCAGACATCCGTCCCTGATATTTGAAATAGTGTGTGACTTTAGTAGAGTTGTGGCGTTGAGACTTGGCAATGGACAAAAGTACAAATAAAATAATTCTAAAGAGGTTCAAGTCTGAGTTTATTTAATAAAATAATTGCACACATCCCATATTCTGCTGAATTGTTGCTTTAGTAAAGTTCTGAAATTAAGACCTGTAAATAAAATCTACAAACAGAAACTATAAAAAGGTCCTGGCATGTGGTTATTCAATTAAAAAACTGCGCACCTCACACATTCAGCGAGGCTGGCTTTCTCCCTAAGAGCGGTGTACACCCTTTGCTGATCTTGCCGAATTCACAACTAATTTTGGCGGTCATTCCTTTTGGAGAATACCACATCACATTGATCATATTCGCACGCCCAGAAGCTCACGTGACTGCCTCTCACATGTCGACTCTGTTAGGAAAATCCCCAAAACATGATAAGCTTTCCTTTTCTATTTCCTCATTAAATGGGTGTACTCAACGCTGTTGTAAATTGGCAAAGGGGACTTGATTCGATAGCATGCGAGTCAAAATTGACATCTACAGGGAAAGAATCCAATTCAGTTACAGCTAGAAGGAACATTTTGCAGTATGATTTATTGGACACAGGAACTGCAACTGGTTTCCGGAGCCTGCATTTGTATTTTGAAGAGGTAATTGCAGTGTCAATTGCGGTCTGTTCCCACCATCTGGCGAGAGACCTTGCTCTTTAGGTCTGCTCCGGAGTACAAACGACATTTGTTGTGTATTAAGGGCCTGTCCCACCAGCATGCAACTCCATGCGATGAGCGCAACCTAACGTGGTCGCTTGAGCCGTCCGGTGTCGCGGGGCCGGTCCCACTTCGATCGCCGGAGCCGTGCGGAGCTTGTCCCGATATCGTGCGGGGCTCCAAAAAACTGACCATGTTCAACAATTCTGCGCGGCAACGTCTTGTCGGCTCGCAGTGGCCTCGACACATTACACACCGCCTCGACGTCGTGCCTCCGTGACCCTCTCTGTAGGTGCCTCCATGACCCTCTCTGTGTGTGGCTCCGTGGCCCTCTCTGTGTGTGCCTCTGTGCCCCTCTCTGTGTGTCCCTCTCTGTCCTGGTGAACTTACCTTTAAGACTTCGCTCCAAGTTCACCTCACTTTGCGCCGCGTTGCGCCACTCACCCGACCTCCGCGCGGCCCCCACTGCCGGTTTGGTTGCGCTTGCCGCATGCAGGCGCATGCTGTTGGGAACGGCCCTGTACAGGGATCACCCAACCTCCGCTTCTCGTTTGATTGCGCTCACCGCATGCTGGTAGGACAGGCCCTTTTTAAATTCAGTTTGTTGATGTTGGGACGTGAAGCAAACCTGTTGCGCTCCAGACACGATGCACACGACGCAGTGTAACGGGCGACACAATAGTCGAAGGTTGTCACTGTGCCTGGTAATGTGATTGCAAGGCCCCTGTTCCTCTGAGTGTGGCTACATCCATGTTCATGCCTGTGTGTGATTACAGCTGTATTTACACATGTGCCTGTGAGTGTACTTATTGTCACTGTACTCTTCTGACTGCTGGAGTTAAGAGTCTATAATTGTCTTATGCACCAGGACTAGAACCATAAATGTGTTACTTGCTGCAGCTTGAAAAGCACATTAAAAAAAACCCAACGCAACAAAAAAAAGCCCAATAAATCATCAGTTCTTCTAAATAAACCAAACCATGATGGTGCAAGTCAAAGCATGCAGTTCAACCTTAGTGGAAAGTCCAAGTAATTTGATGCTAACATAAGGTTATGTTTAGTTTTACAGCGTGCTTCAATATTCCGATGATTGCTGGGAAGAAGCTGTTCTTGAACAGTTTGTTCCCACCTACCTCCAGCACATATTTCATGCCATCGACCATTTTAACAACTTCCAATTCTCTGCATCCATCCCCCTCATCTTTATGACACTGGTCTTGAGGTCCTCCACTTTTTTTGTAAACAAAATCTCAACCAGGTCCCCTCCACCATTCATCTGCCTGGCAGGACTTGTTCCGACCCTCGACTATTCTACCTGCTCTCTACAAATCAAACTTGTAGCCATGGGCACTCCCATGTGCCTCAGCCATGTTTGTTTTTACATTGATTTTGTGGAATAGTTCTCACTCCAAATCTACTCTCGTGCCCTCCCCAACTCTTCCTCCATAACATTGGTGACTGAATTGCTACTACTTCCTGCACGTGCAGAACTCATTAGTTTTAACACCTTTGCCACCGGCTTCCACCCTTCCTTTTCTGGATCTCTTTTGTCTTCACTTCAGAGGACAAACTAGCCACCAATATCTACTATAAATCTACGGACACCCACAGATACCTTCATTACATCTCATCCCATCCTGTCTCCTGTAAGGACACCAAGCCCATCTCAGTTTCTCTGTCTCTGCTGCATCTGTTCGAAAGATGATGTCTCCCATTCGAGGACTTCTGGAATGTCCTTCAGGAAACCAACGTTTACACTCTGCTTACTAGAGTTCTGGGAATCATGAATAAAGAGTAAGAAAGGTCACATAATGGACATCTAGTCAATAGCAACATGAGAAGAAAGCTGAGGCAGTTCTATAGTCCCCAGTTCTACAGTGAACCATCAGGAGAACAGAACAAGCAAATGGGGATGTCAGTTACCAAGTATTTTGGAACTGACTTCTTGTGAAAGGTACACGCTGAACTTCAGATGCTGAAATCTTGAGTAAAACACAAAGAGCTAGAGTAACACAGTGAGTCAGGCAGCATCTGAGGGAAATGAACAGGTGCCTAATGAGATAATCGTCAGCAGTAACTCTGGAGACCAACCATTGGAGAAGAAGTGGATAATATCTGAGTGCAAGTAGCTTTTGGAAGCTGTTAAAATAATGTGTTGTATTGTTTGCTGCATTTAATTAGCAACACCAATTCTACACTTTTAGACTCAAACACTACCAGTCTTTGGCATCATCCACTGCTTTCACCCCCCCCCCCCCCCCCCCCACCCACCCCCCCATCCATGATAACCATAGCTGCAACATTCTCCACTCTCTAATACCTATGGGCTCTAATCGCTAATACCAACAATGTATTTTCCCGGTCTCCAATAGCTATACCCTCTGGCATTTGCTCTTTCCACACAGGCAGTCTCTGATTCCATCCGCAGCCTCTGATTCATAATTGTTGGCACTACTGAACCCCTTAATTCCCCAATCCTCGTTACTCATTTTTCTGAGATCCCAACCCCTGTATAAGCCCCGTATATGGCACTCAGGACCCCTGATGGCCCTTTCTCCAATGCGACCAAACCCTAATACACCATTGCCCCTTGCCCTTAATGCCAATAACTGGCCCAACGAGCCTGCTTGCCCCATCCTGGAGCGATTCTTGTAATCCCACTGCTTTGTTCTTCATCTTTTATTTTCTCTTTTGGTTTGATTTATTATTATCACTTGCTCCGAGGTACAGTGAAAGCCATTGTTTACATATTCTATATTTTCCTTGATCTTTGTCCCTTGATCTCTTGTTTTCACACCTTACCCTTCCCATATCTCTATGTCACCCTCTCCCCTAACTCTCTGTCTGAAGAAGATTCTCAACCCAAAACATCGCCCATTCCTTCTATCCAGAGATGCTGCAGAGTTACTCCAGCATTTTGTGTCTATGTCTGGTGTGTTTTATTGTTTGTTGCATTTAATTAGCAACACCAATTTAACACTTTAAGACTTGAATACCCCCAGTCTTTGACATCATGCTCAAGACTAAATTTTCTGGACGATCTAGATTACTAATTCAGTGATAATACCCCAGTGCATGCTGCAACATCCATGGCCTAAGGCCCCAATCCCTGATACCTTGGCCCAAAACCTGAAGCCCCAATTCCCAATAATCTATCCCAGTCCTTAATGGCCCATTCCCTGACACCCTCCCTGATGCTCCAGCCCAACATCATATCCTAGTCCCTGACGCGCTCTCCCAGTCCGTGCTATCTTGACCCATTCCCTGACACCCTATCCCAGTTCGACATCCTGTCCCAGTCCCTGATGCCCCGTATCCCGACACCCCGCCCCATTCCCTGACACACTGACCCCCTTCCTGGCAGTCAATCACATTCCCTGGCCCTTGTCGATGGCACATTCCGGCTCATTCCTTCACCCTGTCCCATTTCCTCACTCCCTGCCCCATTCACTGACTCCCTGACACATTGCCTGAACCATGTCCCTTCCTGGCCGTCTGTCCCAGTTCTGATGTCCCATTCCCTGATACCCTGCCGTTTCCCTCTCCCCCTGCCTCCACTCCCTGTCCCCACTCCCTGTCTCCCTGCCCCCACTCACTCATTCCCTGCCCCCACTCACTCATTCCCTGCCCCCACTCACTCATTCCCTGCCCCCACTCACTCATTCCCTGCCCCCACTCACTCATTCCCTGCCCCCACTCACTCATTCCCTGCCCCCACTCCTCATTCCCTGCCCCCACTCCTCATTCCCTGCCCCCACTCCTTCATTCCCTGCCCCCACTCCCTCATTCCCTGCCCCCACTCCTCATTCCCTGCCCCCACTCCTTCATTCCCTGCCCCCACTCCCTCATTCCCTGCCCCCACTCACTCATTCCCTGCCCCCACTCCTCATTCCCTGCCCCCACTCCCTCATTCCCTGCCCCCACTCCTCATTCCCTGCCCCCACTCCTTCATTCCCTGCCCCCACTCCTCATTCCCTGCCCCCACTCCCTGCCCCCACTCCCTGTCTCCCTGCCCCCACTCCCTCATTCCCTGCCCCCACTCCCTCATTCCCTGCCCCCACTCCCTCATTCCCTGCCCCCACTCCCCCATTCCCTGCCCCCACTCCCCCATTCCCTGCCCCCACTCCCCCATTCCCTGTCGCCCCGCCCAATCCCCTGACGGGCCAGCCACGTGGTGGGGCGGTCTGTATATCGCGTCACGTCCGGCGGTGGGGGAATGTTTCCGGGGCGCGGCGCTGTGTCCAGGGTAACGGGAGCGGGCAGGCGGAGCGCGGCCTGGAGCCCGCGGACGAGAGAGAGCGCGGGCCGGGCATCCAGGCTGTGAGTGACCGAGCGCCGGCCCCATGAGCACGCAGCGGCGGTCGACGCGACGGAGCGAAGGCGGGGAGGCGAGCTCGGGGCCGGGCCTGAGCCGGGCACCGGTCGTCAGCCCGCGGTCGGGCCGCGGGAGCCGGAGCTCCGAGTCCGGCCTGGGCGTCCTGCTGCAGCAGCCCCTGACCCGGCAGCAACTGAAGCGCCTGGAGGAGCACCGGTACCGGAGCGCCGGCGCCTCGCTGCTGGAGCCGCTGATGCAGGTATGGTGGGAGTGGCTGGTCCGCCGCCTGCCGCTCTGGATGGCGCCCAACGCCATCACCATCACCGGCCTGGCCCTCAACGCCTGCACCACCCTCGTCCTCATGTTGTACTGCCCCACGGCCACCGAGCAGGTAAATGCACCGGAGCTGCTCACCGCACGACTGAGGCAGTACCTTGCCTGGGCACGGCACGGCCTCTACCCGGGGATATCCGGGGCGCGTGATCCGCGGGTCATTGTGTCGGGTCTAATACCCAGTCTTACCGTCGCTGGTAATGGTAGAGTGTCCTGAATGTAATACACTTCCCTACCCACTTTCTCTGGTTGACGGTAGAATGCCCTGGATCTAATGCACTGCCCCACCTTGATAATGGTTAATATACACTGTCTAAGACACTGTCCCAGCCCCACTGGTTAAAGGCAGTGTGTAGGATCTAATACACTGCCCCGCGACAATGGTTAATTGTAGGCTGTCCCACTTTGAGTGGTACACCTGTGGTTAGTGGTAGGTTGTAATGGATCTAATGCATTGTAACAACACATTCAGGGAACTATGTACTTGTACTACCTGGACCCTGGACTTACAACATTCCCAGATCTCTACTGTTAAGGTCCTGCCGAAGCTTGACTTCCCAGATGACAACACCTCGTATTTATCTGAATTGAAAGCCATTGTCCATTCGTTGGCCTACTTTCTTGGTTGATCTGGATCCTGTTGTAATTCTTGACAGTCTTCATTGTCCATGATATTCTCTGTTTTAATGTCATTTGCAGACTGGCTAACAACGGCTCATGCATTCTCATCCAAATAATTGATATAGTTGTTACAAAATGGGTACAGCACCAACCCCCGAGGTGCACAAGTAGTCACTGGCACCCGGTCTGAAAAATAACCTTCCACTGTCATCCTTTACTTTGTACCGTCAAGCCAATTATGTATCAAAATAGCTAGTTCAGTATGGTTCCCATACAATTTAACCTTCCTCATTAGTTTACCATCCAGGTTATTATCAGTGGTCTTGCTGAAGTCTTTCTGAATGTCTACCTCCCTACTGCCTTAATCTACTTGTTGACCTCTTCAAAATTTCTCTTATCAGTTTCACAAGACCCAATTTCCTCTGCACTAATCTGTGTTGATTATCTCTAATCAACCTCGGTCTTTCCAAATGCATGAATATCTTATCCTTCAGAATACCTTCCAGTAACTTACAGATGTTAGGCTTACTAACATGTGGACCCTGAACCCTCACTATCTCACTTTTAAAAGGTAACTCCCTTTGCCAAGAAACGACTTACTCCACCCAACTTTGCAAGCTCCTGCATAATAACAACATTTGTTTTGACCCAGTTTAGAAATTTAACCTGAACTAGTTGTGTCCTTTTCCATAACTATTTAAAAATTAACTGTCACTGGGCCCAAGGTTTCCACACTGACACCTCAGTCACTTGCTCAGTTGTATTTTGCAAGAGTAGGTTGGGTTTTCCCTCTCCGAGTAGGGGCCTCCACAGATAACATGAAACTTTCCTTATCACACTAAATTCCACTTCATCTAAGTCTTTAGCACTATGGCAGTCTCAGTCTATATCATAAAAAATAAATTTTACTATTCTTTCAACCCTCTGCAATCTCCCTGCATATTTGTTCCTTTAATTCCCATTGGCTATTTGGGGGCAGCAGTACAATGCCAACAAGATGATCATTCTTTTCTTATTTTTCAGCTCCATTCATAAAGCCTCACAAGGTGATCCCTCAGTAATTTCATCTTGGACAATTGCCATGATGTTCTCCATGCATTAAAAATGCAAATCTTCTTTCCTCCACCTCAACCCTGCAAGTTACACCTATACTCTGGAATATTAAGCTTACAATCCTGTTGACACATGCAACTTCAGATACTGGTTTACATAAAAGGATTTGGTGCTAGAGTAGCTCAGTGGGTCACACAGCATCTCGGAGAAGGTGGATAGGTGTCAATTCAGGTTGTGCTCTTCTTCAGACTTCTTCGGATCAATCTTCATCAGCTTAAAGTCCTGTCCATCCCACTGCCATGTTTCTATAATGACTATAGTATTACATTCCCATGCACCTATCTATACCTTGACTTTTACCTATCATGGTTTTTGCATTGAAATAAACACAATTTAATCCAACATTCGTTCCTTGAACTTTACTGTGCTCCTGCCTGGCATGTCCACTGAACATTCAATCGTTGACCTTTGTATCAACTTCCATTCTTTATATGCCTCGGTACTACTTTGGATCCCATTCCTTGCCAATCTCCCTAGTAGCACTAGCAAGCCTGTCTTTTAGGATGCTTATCCCACTCCACCTTGGATGCTATCTAATGCAATATTTAATGTCCCACCTCAAATGATTAATTGCAGACTATGCAGGATCGAAGGTACTAACCCACTTCCAGAGTGGCGTATGGTAGAGTGTGCAGGATTTAATGTACTACCCCAGCAACTCAATGGTTAATTGCAGGGACTTGAGTAGTGCTCTATCTCCATTGTGGTTAATTTGCAGGGTTTGATGCACTGCCCCTCCTCCACAGTGGAAAATGTATACGATCTAAGACAATAACCTACCTCCTCTGGTTAATGGCAGCCTGTATCGGATCTAAGGACTGCCTCTTTGCCACAGTAGTTAATATACTGTATCTAATGCAATGCCCCAGTCCTGCTAGTTAATGGTTGAGTGTGAATTATCTGACGTCCTGCCCCACTTCAACAGTGGATGCTATACAGGATCTATTATTGGTATTGTTTTTTTATTATGTGTATAGAGATACAGTGAAAAAGCTTATTTTGCCTGCTATCCAGGTAGATCATACTGCAATGAGTCCAATCATACCGTACAACAGAAGGGAAAGGAACAGAGTGCAGAATACAATGTTACAGTGACAGTGCAGCTAAAATGACTGCAAATCTCCCAATCTACCTACGCCTAAAGATTGGGAGATCAGGAAAATATTAGCGTAGGAGTGGTCTTCAAGATTCTGATAACGGCCTGGAAGATGATCTTTGTGAATCTGGTGGCATGTGCTTTCAAGCTTTTGTCTCTGCCTGATGGGAGAGGGGGAAAAGAGAATGACTAGAGTGTAGCGTGGTCCTTGATTATGTTTACTGCTTTCCCGATGCAGTGTGGTATGGATGGGGGCAGAAGAGGAGGAGGAGGAATGTTGGGTTGGATGGGGTGGGAGGGTTGTCTAGCATAGTAGACTGCACAACGTTTTACAATTTTTTTCCATCTTTGTCAAATCTGCATCCTAATAGGATGCCCTCTGTGATAGATCTCTTGAAATTAGGAAGAGCCATTCAAAACATACCTAATTCCACAAATCTTCTGAGAACCTTTCTTGTGCTTTAATGCCGTTGCGCCGAAGGCCCTCCATTAGGTCAAATTGTATGACATTTACACCTAGAGACTTTAACATTTTGATCATCTCCACTTTTGCATCATTGAGAGAAACTGGGCCGTGTACTGCGACCCACTTCCTGAAGTTAATGACTAGCTAGTTTATTTTGCTGACTTTGAAAGGGAGGTGTTGTTTTGGCACTGTGCAACTGGGCGCTCTATCTGCCTCTTGTACTTTGTCTCGACATTACTTGTCTGGCCCACTACAGTAGTATCGTGTGCAAACTTGTACATGGAGTTAGAGCAGGATTTGGCTGTACAGTCATGAGTGGATAGCACCTATAATGAGCGGCAAGGTCTAAGGCACTGTCATACCTACAGTGGTTAATGCTCAAGCGTGCAAGATAGACTGAACGTTGGTGCCTTCCCTCACAGTGGGAAACTTTGATACCGCTGTGCGGGGATGTTTATGTTCTAGGCTATCGTGTTCTGTGTTTTTTTTATTCATATGGTGAAAAAAAACATTTTGTTGTCTCTGTACTTGTACTCTGCACAAGGACAATAAAGTTGAATCTAATCCAATAGGATGTACTGCCCCACCTTTACGGTAGTTTACAGAGTTTAATGCACTGCACGATACCCAGATTGGTCAATGCTGGCTAGTGTGGGTTGCAAGATACTGACCTGCCTCTCCAGTAGTAAGTATAAAGGATCTAATGCACTGCCTCAGCTCCATAGTTGTTAATACAGTATCTAAGGTTTTAAGAAGGAACTGCAGATGCTGGAAAATCGAAGGTAGACAAACGTGCTGGAAAAACTCAGCGGGTGCAGCAGCATCTATGGAGTGAAAGAAATAGGCAACGTTTCGGTCTGAAGAAAGGTTTTGGCCCGAAACGTTGCCCATTTCCTTCGCCCTATAGATGCTGCTACACCCGCTGAGTTTCTCCAGCACTTTTATCTACCCACAGTATCTAAGGTACTGCCCTACCTCTCTATAAGTTAATGGTTAGTGTACATGATCAGCTGCACCGCCCCACTTCCACAGTGGTCTATGCACCAATGTAAGGCATTGTCATACTTTTGCAGTGGTTAATGGAAAATGTACAAGATCTGACCTCCACAGGTTCATCCTGTATTGCTTGTTCTTTAAAGTGGGTTACATGTATTGGTTTTTGATTCATTATTGTCATGTGTACCACAATATTGTGGAAACATTTTGTTTAAGTGCTGTCCAGTCAAAGAAAACTATACATGGGTGCAATCCAGCCTTACACAAACAAGTACAATGTGTCGTGCAGATAGAAAGATACCAGAGTGCAGGATATAGAGTTACAGCTTAATAATGTTCTCTGCTTGAGCTTTTCAGAACTTCTGGCTGTAGAATACGGGGTATCCAATACACCCCTTGACTGTAATGAAGGTGATTACTGGGTAATTATGGAATATAATGTGATTGGTTATATTTCATTAATTTCATATGTGAAGTATACAGGTTCTAATATTTTGGTTGGACCCCAGAATATATGGTCCAAAAATACAAAGGATCTAAGAGTCACATCAACTTTAAGTTCAAATGATTGAGGTTGTATTGATTTGAAACAAATGCACTATTCTCCGATTAGGCTATATAACACACAGGATCCACTACTCTATGTAAATCGCTGCTTTGCCTCCAATGTAGCAAGTGAGAATAGGACACGATTTACAGCAAGTGCAGGGTGACATGGTGGCACAGCGGTAGAGTTGCTGCCTTACAGCGGCAGCGACCCGGGTTCGATTCTGACCACGGGTGCTGTCTATATGGAGTTTGTACGTTCTCCCCGTGACCGGCGTGAGTTTTCTCCGATATCTTCGGTTTCCTCCCGCACTCCAAAGACATACAGGTTTGTAGGTTAATTGGCTTGGTATAAATGTAAATTGTCCCACTGACTCCCACAGTTATCTGGACTACTCTTCCTTCTACCCTGCTTCCTGTAAGGACTCCATCCCCTATTCCCAATTCCTCCATCTGCGCCGCATCTGCTCCCAGGATGAGGTGTTCCACACCAGGGCATCACAAATGTCCTCATTCTTCAGGGACCGGGGATTCCCCTCCCCCACTATAGATGAGGCTCGCCCCAGGGTCTCCTCCATACCCCGTAACACTGCCCTCTCTCCCCATGCCCCCCACTCGCAACAAGGCCAGAGTCCCCCTGGTCCTCACCTTTCACCCCACCGGCACATACAACACATAGTCCTCCGCCAGTTTTGCCACCTCCAACGTGACCCCACCACTCGCCACATCTTCCCCCCCCCCCCCCCCCCCCCCCCCCCGTCTGCCTTCCGCAAAGACCGCTCCCTCCGCAACTCCCTTGTCAATTTTTCCCTTCCCTCCCGCTCCACCCCTACCCCGGGCACTTTCCCTTGCAACCGCAAGACATGCTACACTTGTCGCTTTACCTCCCCCCTCCACTCCATTCAAGGACCCAAACAGTCGTTTCATGTCTGACAGAGGTTCACCTGCACCTCCTCGAACCTCATCTATTGCACCTGCTGCTCTAGATGTCAGCTGATCTATATCGGTGAGACCAAGCGGACGCTTGGCGATCGTTTCGCCGAACACCTCCGCTCGGTCCGCATTAATCAACCCGACCTCCCGGTGGCTCAGCAGTTCAACTCCCCCTCCCATTCTGTATCCGACCTCTCTGTCCTGGGCATCCTCCACGGTCAGAGTGAACAACACCGCAAATTGGAGGAACAGCACCTCATACCCCGCTTGGGGAGTCTGCATCCTCTTGGCATGGACATCGAATTCTCATAATTCTGTTAACCCGTGCTGTCTCCTCCCCTTCCTACCTCTCCCTCAGCCCTCGGGCTCCTCCTTTTTCCTTTCTTCCCCCCGCCTCCCCCCACCCCCCATCAGTCTGAAGAAGGGGTTTGGCCCGTAATGTTGCCTATCTCCTTCGCTGCATAGCTGCTGCTGCACCAGCTGAGTTTCTCCAGCATTTTGTGTACCCTCGATTTTCCAGCATCTGCGGTTCCTTCTTTAATAAATTGCCCCTAATGTGTGTAGGATAGTGTTAATATGCGTGGATTGCTGGTCAATGTGGAATTGGGCTGAAGGGCATATTTCCTCACTGTATTACTGCACTAAACTACACGATTTATTAGAATGTCCGACCACTTTGTGGTAATTGTGCAGTCTACAGGATCTAATAAGCAGTGTGAGCAGATGAGAGTATATAAGATCTAATCCAATGCCTCATCCCCACAGAGATGATTTGAGAATGTATAGGATCTAGTAATGTATAGGATCTAGTACAACAGAAAATGATTGCAGAATATATATGACGCAAGAGATTGCCGGTAACCTTTTTTACTTTGTCTTGCAAAATATGGTTTAAATGTCGTCATTTTGCATCCTGTGCTTCTGTGGGAGACAATTCCACACTTCTATAGTTCACGTGAAATAAAATGTCTGTTTTTGATTATAGGTTATGTTTAATTGTCATATAATACTTCTCCATCTCCTGCAGTGCTTCTCAATATGGACACCCTTTGCTTGCACAGAATGTGAATGTGAATCCGTACATTCAACATTAAAAAAATATATTAATATGTGATAGGAAAAGACAAAGATTCTTGGGAATTCAATGGATATTTACTTGTAACCTCACACCAGAACAGATTTGACAGTAGGCGTTTTTTTTCATGTTGTGTTCGTCAATAAATTATTTCTGTGTATGAATATCATCAGAAGCTAACTGCTCGGGTATTGTGCTGAAGGTGTTTTTCACAATGTGCTGAGAAGTGTGTGAGAGCTCTTATAGTTAACAGTAATGCACTGTCGGACTTGACATCCTCTCACTAAATGAGGAATGTGTGAAATGTTCTGTATTTGTGTTCATCCTACTCACTACCAGAACTTCATCCAGAAACCTCTGATTTCATTTGTCAGTTTATTAATGTTCATCACTTTCCCAATGTTTGTGGGTATAAGAACTATGGTAGAGACAAGGAACTACAGATGCTGGCTTACAAACAAAAAGGCACAAAGAGCTGGAGTAACTCAATGGATTAGGCAGCATCTCTAGAGAACATGGATAGGTGATATTTCGGAAACAAAATCTAAAGAAGAATTGTGGCTCTAGGTCCTTATAGGCAGGAGTTGATATGCATCAAATGAGTCATGGAGCGTTTTTGAAAGTGGGGGGGGGGTAGGTCCTGAGCGATCACTGACCACTGGCCTCGGGCTGGGAGGTTTTTTTAAAATTTGATGATTTAAAATTATGTGTTAATGCATTGTCAAAGTATGATTTCAATGTTTTTTGTTTGAAGTATTTTTAAGATAATGTAGGGGTAGGAGCAGGTGATTATTATTTTTATCATTGCGCGACCTCCAAAAACTGGGGGATAATACAGGCCATCCCAACCTCAAAAAGTGGGGGGGATATATCCCCCATCTCCCCTCCCTCTTTTAAATGCGTTATAATTTCAAGTGCTTTTTTTTTGTTTGTAGTTGGAAAAAGGGACAAGAAATAATCATAACATTTCCTGATTTTGCAAAGTCATACAAATTATGTTACCTCCTCTCCACACCACCACCCTGTCAGCTGCCGGTCCCGCTTGTCCCTGCCTGGACAACGCGGCCCGGATTGGAGTCGGGCGGGTGTCTGGCACTGATGATGGAAATGATTGCAAGTTCTCTTTCCCTCTCAGGCACAAAGCGCTGGAGTAACTCAGCAGATCGAACAGCATCTCTGGAGGACATTGTTTCCAGAAATCCATGTTCTCCAGCGATGCTGCCTGACCGACTGAGTTCCTCCAGAACTTTGTGTCCTTTGGTGTATTAACCAGCAGCTGCAGTTCTTTTTTTCTTCTCTTTCCCTCTGTTTGACTATAACATGTAGAATTGGCAGGGCTGCTGTCAATCACAGGCGTGCCTGTTGTTTCCTGCAGCGACTCGAGTAACTTGAGGCTACGCATTATGAAACGTGTCTAGCCACGTGGTGGGGGGGGGGGGGGGGGGGGGGCGCTGCAGCCCCCTCCGGTTCTGCGGCCCATGTCATATCCAACCTCCCAAAGCACTTTGTCACCACAATTGCTGGTGCCACTGCTCTGTGGTCATTGAGGCATGTCACCTTACCCTTATTGCTGGAGTACTATTGGTATATGTGCCACAAATATTTCTCCATTCAGTACCATAAGAAAGCCTATAAGAAAGTATTGCCCTCTTGAAAATGTCCAGTGCTCTAGGGGTAGATTATTCACGGAATAATATATATATTAAATTACTGGCTTTTACTTGCCGATTAATGTTTTCATTATGCGGAGCTGGTAACATCACTAACATCATCGAGTTACCAAATGCAGGATGCTAAATTTCACCCAGAGCTATTTTTTGATTTCTCACACATATTTTGAGTTTCAAAGATTAATTTAAGAGGGAATGCAAAATAATCAAAACACCATGCTGGAGGAACTCAGCAGGTCAGGCAGCATCCATGGAGGGAATGGGCAGATGACGTCTCTGGTCCAGACCTTTCTTCAGACTTGAAATATAAACCTTGGGTGATATCTTCATCTAACAAAAGTGGCGTTCACAAGTTATACGAGTAGAATTAGGCCTTTCGGCCCATCAAGTCTCACTCTGCCATTCAATCATGGTTGATCTCTGCCCATTTTCCTGCCTTCTCCCCATTGCCCTTGACACTAGTTCTAATCAAGAATTCATCTATTTCTGCCTTCGAAATATCCACTGACTTGATATCACTGTCTATTCTACATCCACTTGTTCTTGATCCCTTTGCCAGTGGGAACAGCTTCCCTTTATCTATCTCTAGCCACCATGGTATTAAATACCGTAGGTCCCTTCCTGTCATCTTCTGTTTCAAGGACAACTCCAGATTTTCCAATCTGTCAATGCGACAAAGATCTTCATGTCTGTATATATTTTAGCAACTTTAATTGTGCTGGAACCCGTGTTTCACACAGGTTTGTTTATTGCACTCTTGTGTTCTCAATGTATAAAGCCCAGGTATCCCTATGATTTTTAGGCCACTTTCTCAACCTAACACTTCCAGTAATTTATGAGCGCATACTCTCTCTGTTCTTGTACCCCATCCAGAATTA
The DNA here is from genome assembly GCA_963514005.1 of Raja brachyura. Next base: position 15,021,059 of record OY740804.1, on the reverse strand, counting down.
TGCCCTTTGGTTTGTTGTCCCTTTTTCATTCTTACACCAAAATGTAACACTTTTCTCATAATTACGTTTTAACTGTCTGCTCCCCAACCAGCTTGCAGTCTATTATTGTCCTCATAGTTCACTACACCTCCAGGTTTGTGTCATCTGCAAATGTGGCAATTATGGTAGCATAAAGGCCAATGCTGTAATTGTACTGAAGCTTCAATGTTATGTACCACACACTTTATCATCTGGAGTATTGGGTCCCAAGGCACTTACCCGTTCCAGCATTTTCATTCTTTTGCTTCATCCACATAATATCACAAATTGGCTAAAGATTGCTTCTGTGATGCTGGGGCCATGGAGGGGATATTTGTCATTTCTAGCTGAAAACATTTGCAAACATTTAATCCTTAAACTGTGTGATAGGCCTTGCTGTACTGAGAATGGGAATGTTCTTGCATCACCATTTCCCTTTTGACTTTTAATTGTCACCACCATTCAAAGGGAATCTGCCAAGGCTGTACAGCATTGAGCAGAAACTAGGAAATGCAGACGCTGGTTACGCATAACAGTGGAATGTAATTCTGACTCTCCACAAAGCCATAGTCACAGAGTATACAGATTGTAAACAGGCCCTTCAGCCCAACTTATTCATGCTGACCAAGTTGCCCAAATGAGCTAGTCCAACTTGCACGTGTCTTAACTATATATCTCCAAATATTGGGGTGGTGCAGCGGTAATGTTGCTGCCTTACAGCGCCCGAGACCTGGGTTCGATGCTGATTATGGGTGCTATCTGTACGTTCTCCCTGTGACCACATGGGTTTTCTCCGGGAGCTCGGGTTTTCTCCCACATGTCAAGGACGTACAGGTTTGTAGGTTAATTGGATTTGGAAAAATTGAAAAATGTTCCTAGTGTGTAGCATAGTACTAGTGTACAGGAATTGCGGTATCTCTAATTAAACTAAAATTTCTATCCATGTACCTGAGCCACATGGTTGCGCATCTTGTGTTTTGCTCAGTATCTTTCATTTAGCTCAACGAAAGAGCCTCAAAAGAAGACAGAGGGTGTTTGATTGAAGACTAGATTTTCTTCTAAATTATTCAAAATGGGTCTGAAGAAGGGCCCTGATCCCAAATATCACCTGTCCATTTCCCTCCACAGATACTGCCTGACCCACTTAGTTCCTCCAGTAGTTTTTCTTAATTTATTTCAAGATTATAGCATCAGAGCAAGGCCACCTATCTCCTTGTGCATAGTCATACCTGTGGAATAAATTAATCTGTGGGAAAGAATGGCAGATGCTGGTGTAAATCGAAGGTAGACACAAAATGCTGGAATAAGACAGGCAGCATCTCTGGAAAGAAGGAATGGGTCGAGACTGAAAAAGGGTCTTGACCTGAAACGTTACCCATTCCATTCCTTCTATAGATGCTGCCTGTCCCGCTGAGTTACTCCAGCATTTTGTGACAACGTTTGAATCAATGAATCTATCAGGCTGCCGAGTGCCTAATCACTGAATGCTCATATCTTTGTGTGGACTTTGCATGAGTGTTAAATTGTCCCCTTTCAAAGTTTGAATTAGTTTGAGTTTGAATTGGCCAGCTTTGTATTATTGCTCTAATAAAACTGGCTGCCTCTCATTTGAGATTAAAGTTTTTAAAAGCTATCACATTGCCAGAGATCAGGTAGTGTAGAGTGGCAGATTTCCTGTATAGAAGGATATTGACACAGAAGTTTGCAGCTTTGCCTGCCAGTTTGACACTTATTATTGATCTTGGCTTTTAATTTTGAGCTTATTATATGAAGCAAATTATCCATAGGCCCAGTGTTGCTCACTTCCTATCTTTGTCTTGCTGTTTTGTTCCAACATGCCCCTGGGTGCTGTCTTTACTGGGAGCCTGGATGCCAGCACTCCATGGGCCATTGGTTGTCTCAGCTCGGGCATTGACAGCTGATGAGGCCCCGTCTCCAGGCTCGCTGGATGTCAAGGGGTCGGCTATTTGCAAATATCTTTGAACCTCTAAAACGCTCTTACTTGAGAATTTTTTAGATTCACTTTTAATATTTTCACATTTAATACACTTCTGCACACTTCAATTTAAAAAAAAAACATTAAAAGTAACTTAAATAAAGAGTGAACTAGCAGATTTTATGTCAGCAGCTGACTTCTCCCCTTTGTTTGAATAGGGACTGGTTTGTGCTGGTTTTGGCAGCTGGGCTGGATTTGAGAGCTGGGAAGTCATGGAAGATCATGTGTAGAAAGGAACTGAAGATGCTGGTTTAAACCGAATATAGGCACAAAGTGCTGAAGTAACTCAGCGGGACAGTCAGCATCTCTGGAGAGAAGGAATGGGTGATATTTTGGGTTGAAACTCTTCTTCAGACAGATCATGCTTTTCTTTTGAACTCGACAAAGCGGGTGGAATGGAAAATGCTGCCACCGGCTCAGGCTAACACTAGTGCTATAAACTAAGAAATACACAAGGGTATCAGGGCGACCAGTCCCTGCTTTGGAAGATGTGTCCCAACAATTACATTCAAATTTCTCAGCAGCAGAGGTTGGGCTTGAGTTCATCTCTATATTTCTTGGCCTCTTGGCATCATTTCCATTAGATGGAGATGTATTCAGCTCTCAAGTTGCATTTGCAATACAGGAACAGGACAGGCCTTTTAGTTCATTCACTTACACAATGACTGGAGTTACATTTATCCGTTGCTAAGCTAAATCTCCTGAAAGCTTTTTAATATGAATGCATTGGATTTGCAGGATCTGAACTTGTACTTCTATTCTCTGTAGTTTTGCTTGGATGTCAACTATATCTGGGACTGTACCTTGAGAAGGGTACTTTGTGCTGTTACTGTAGTAATCAAGGACCCCTTATGCACTGTCATTCCCTCTCTTGTCAGGAAGAAGATACAGAAACCGCTTTTTCACGCTGTTATCAGATTAGTGGACAAACTTTTCGTATGCTGAGGGTGTAGCCCTGATCTTTCAGTCTAGCTCATTGCAGCCCTTACACTTTTTAAAATTTGAACTTTCTCTGTAACTTTCTCGTATAATATTCTGCATTGGTTATTTTTTCTCTTTGTATTACCTTTTGCACATTCATGGATGGTGTAATTTGACTAAATCGAAATGTGATTTTGTGGGTGTCTCACTACACTTGACAATAATAAACCAATATCAACCCATTCAGGCTCTTCCTAATGGGTCCATTCTATGGATAATTTTGGCCACTATTGCCTTGCTTCTTGTCATCACATTTCTTGTGCATCATCCTATTAGGGTTGCGGTTTGTTCCTTCTAATTGTCCCATCATTTCTAATTCTAATGGGGCCATGTACTTAATGATTGGGTGGTTCTATTTATTTTTCATGTCTTGGGGAGAGCAAGGGAGTGAGAGAATGTGCCCTCTAACCTCTTGTTAATGGGCATGCTTTCAAAAAATGCACGTCTAATAATCACAGACGCAATTATTTAATGGAAAAGTATCATCCTGTGTTTCCATAGTGCCTTTCAGGATCACAAGGGCCCCAAAGCATTGTATGAGTTGGGGTACTGTCCAGTTAACCCCTACCCTATTGCTGGCTTTGGTCTTTGTCTATGCAATTAGTTCACTGCATTGTTGAGAACTATATTCTGCACTCTATCTTCCTCTTTGCTCTCCCTATTGTACTTTAGTTTGGCTTGATTGTATTTATGTATAAATGATTATTATATGTACCAGTCCACTGCGTTTTTTTTTACCGGATGGTTCTAGAACCTTACTGGATTATGCATTTTGCCGGACTAACATAGGTCACGGCCTCAGAGAGACGTCTGGCAGTACCAGAACAGTCCCTGGTCTCTGAGGAGCCGAGATACCGGCAACGTTGACCTTGGAAGTCTGCTGCAGTTCAGTCAGTGTTCCAGAACCCTGGTCGCAGGGTCACCTTAAATAAAAAGGTTGCAGCTGCCTCACCCGGCCCAGGCACTTCCGGAGACGATTTTGAGCGTGCCCTCGTAATTCTATCTGTATATGTATCTGATTTGATTGGATAGCCTGCAGAGCAAAGCTTTTCACTGTACCTCGGCACCACATGGCAATAATAAACCAAAACTTGAACCAAGGTCACTGTTATACGGGCTACAGGGAAACGAGCTGCTATTGATCTATTGTATTATTTACTACATTGGGGGGGGGGGGGGGGGGGGACTGATGCTACTTTAATGTTGTACCAGTGTACTTCTTGTATGCTGTAATCTATCCCTCCAGGTTTGAGATATAATGTGCATAATATTACTAATGTCTTTTGGGTCACTGTATTTTCCATACTCTCCAGGCACCTCTGTGGGCATACCTGGCTTGTGCTCTGGGACTTTTTATCTACCAGACACTCGATGCAATAGATGGGAAGCAGGCTAGAAGAACAAATAGTAGCAGTCCTCTTGGAGAGCTGTTTGACCATGGCTGCGATTCACTTTCCACAGGTAGGATCCTATTCTTAATTGGTTCCCTTTCATGTAAACTATATGCAGAAAACTACTTTGTTACTGTAATCAGTACTTCATAAAGGAGAGTGGGAGTGATTAGAACCTTGAGGATGCAAAGAGCCGCCAATGTGATTTAGACACGATGGGCGAGAGGGGATATGTGTGGCTGACTTTAATGTGGACAATTTTGTGAAAGGTGACAAATTGTGAAATGGAAAGCTGTAATTAGTTAATTTGTCCAAAACAAGCAGTTAGGAACGTATAAAGTATGTTAGCCCTTGTTAACCTGATAACAGTGAGGCTAGTTGATTCTCAGACAACGAAATTGGTCTGTGGAATTCATTTGCTCACACCTGTTGTTTTACTTCCCTCTCTTTTTTAAAAACAAAACTTTAAACCAAGGTCTTGGTTTTCTCTGTCTCCTCAACTTTACATCGACCTTTGGTTTCATCTTCGGGGCAGTGGTGCAGCTTATAGAACCACTGCCTTGCCGCACCTGAGACCCAGAGCAAACCTGAAAGAAAGTCTGTACTCTTTCTGTCTGCAGTGTTTGTGGTCCTTGGAATATGTATAGCCGTGCAGCTTGGCACCAACCCAGACTGGATGTTCTTCTGCTGTTTCGCTGGCGTTTTCATGTTCTACTGCGCTCACTGGCAGACGTATGTTTCTGGGACACTGCGCTTTGGGATGTGAGTATTGACTGTACACACCTGCTTAGAGAATACACCAACTTTCCCATATGCCTTATTGAGAGCTCCATCAATCCATTGTGTATCTGACCAGTTTTTCCTCTTTGTGCAGTTGTGTTTAATACAATTTAGATCTTTAGATGGAAAATGTTGTTCAAACATGTGATTCTGTACAGATGTTTTCTATTTTAACTGGACACACTTTGTGATCTGGCACTTGCTGCTTTTGTAAAGACTCTTCCTTTGGTAAAATCCTGTTCTCGACACCTATGGTGACCTTTGGGGACCCTATGTGGGCATCTTGGTTGCCTCACAACCCATTCCGTTGAGTATGTTTTCACTGCTCATTGGTATATTTTCCACCCCCTCCCCACCCACCCTCTTTCTCGGTCTGTATTTGTTATGTGTGATGTTTCATTGAGTTGTAATTAATCCCTAACTGACAGATTCGACATCACTGAAGCTCAACTCTGCATTGTAGTTGCACAGGTTGCAACGGTGCTTATGGGGCCTTCAATGTGGAGTATGCCGGTAAACAGCAGTTTTGTGGGTGAACGCACGTTGACTGTAGCCAATTAGGCAGCCATTCTTTCGTGCATCACAGCCAATCAGTGATATCCTCATCCCCTCCGATCCATCAGTGGTTCCCTGTCAATTAATGGAGTCGTCAATTAATGCCGTTGGCAATGCAGAAAAGCACTGTTTTCATCACTGAAGCACTCACTGTCTGTATTGTTGAAAGCTACTAACATGAAGTACTATAATGTATTTCTGAGGCTCCAAGTGCCTTCAGGTAGAAAGCACTAGATACAGCAGTAAAAGGTGTATTGGCCCAATCAGCTTGCACTGATCATCAAGCACCCATTTTTATTTTCTCCATCTTCCCACCGTTAACCCGGACACTGAGATTTCTACGGTGACACTTGACCCTTTCTCTCAAGCTGAGATTAACTAACTTGGCACATCCTTTTCTCCCTTTTGTGTCTACCCTCGCTCTTGAATGGTTCTGGTGCCATCTGTAAAGGTAAAAGGTTGGTGATATCTGCGGAAAACGACCCATTGAAGGGGTCTAATGGAGCGGGTTACTCTTGGCCTGATGCACGACGGAGCTGCTGTTACTTTGGTGGGGTGGCCTAACTTTCATTGAATGGCTCTAACACTGATTTATGCTTTTCTCGCCCAATCAGAATTGATGTGACTGAAGTGCAAATCTTCATAATTGTCCTGTTTTTATTGGCTGCGAGTGGAGGAACTGCATTTTGGGAATCAATGGTAATTGAATGAGTAGCTGAATTATGATTTGCTGCCTCTTCTTTTCACTTGGGAGAGGGATGGGGTTGTGGGGGGGGGGGGGGGGGGGGGGGGGGAGAAAGAAGAGCAGCAAACACTAGGCAGTGAGTGGCAGTGGATGTGTAGGGGGCAGGCAGGCTACATTGAGGCGAGGGAAACTGTCCAACTACCCAAGGAGTCTCATGAGGGGGACGTGAAGAATCTCATGAGGAAGCCTGGAGAATGCTTTCAAAAGTTGTGACAAGTCCCTCGCACCCCTGTGTTTGCTGCTCTCCTTTCCAATTGCATGGAAAATCTGTCCTGAATTTCCAGTAATTTACATAGCTAGTTTTACAATGTCTGATTTTTTTTTTTTTTAAATAATAATTTTTTTAAATTGTATTTCAAGCCTTTGGGATGTGCAGTGAATTTTCGTTAAATGTAATGTTTGACTGTTCCATTTTCAGCACTCTGACTTCTGATGTGCTGGAAGCAAATTCCCAATTGTCTTGAGGCGCAAAGCCGGTGCTTCTGATTCCTGGTTTGGGAAATGGGAAAACCAGGACATTAACAGTTTGCAATTCTGGTCACTATATTACAGACGAGATGTGGAGTCTTTGGAGAGAATGCAGAAGATATTCACCAGGATGTTGCAGCGATTAGAAAATATCAATTATAAGGAGAGGTCGGATAATCCTGGATTATTTTCTTTGGAGGTTGAGGAGTGTTCTGATAGAATTATACAAAATTACATGAGGCATGGTTAGGGTAAGCAGTCAGATCTCTTATCTCAGTGTGGAAATATCAAATACTAGAGGACATAGCTATAAGGTGAGAGGTGACGGGCAGTTTAAATAAGATTACCAAGGCAAATTGTTTTTTTAAAGCAAAGTGGTAGGTGTCTAGCATGCACTGTTAGGGGTGGTGGTAGAAGCTCATGTGGTGACATTTGGCAAGACATGTAGATGCACAGGGATATAGACCATATGGAGGCAGATGTGTAGTCATCTTAAATTGTCATCATGATCAACACAAACATGGTGGGCCAAAGGGCCTGTTCCTATGCTTTACTGGTCTATGTTCAAAGGAAAAGTAGAATCCAAATGACAATCTGGTCCGTCAGGGAGCTGATTCAATATTCAATAAACTCTGAACAAACCCATACTTTTGAAGGAGCAGAAAGGCATCCCAAGTGTCAAAGATTGAGAAGAGGGCACAGGCCAGCCCAAGGTGAAATGTGAGTTTTACTGGCTACCCCTCTCTGGCACCCACCAGTTGGTATACTTGAGTATTCCTAGTTGAGGTTTTCTGACAGCCACCACCTTTAATCTGTTAATGTCATCTACACTTTCATAGTTACACCATACATAAACCAAAGTGAATGCAATCTGATGGGAAGGCAGGGGGTTGCAACAGGACAGATGAAAAAGGGAGTGGAGCTTTAGAGAGGGTCTTACACATAGAACTTAGAACGGTACAGCACAAGAACAGGCCCTTCGGCCCACGGTGTGTTTGCCTAATAAGCTGCCAAGACTAATTCTTTATCTACTTGTGCATAATCCATATCCCTCCATTCCCTGCATATCGATACGCCAATCCTATTAAATGCCACCTATTAAATGCATGGATCCACTGCCAGCCCTGACATAACATTCTAAGCACTTACCACTCTCTGTTTATATAAAAACTTGCCCCATACGTCTCAGTTTAAGCCCCTTTCACCTTAAAGCTAAATCCTCTAACAGTTGATTTGTTTTTTTCCATCCTGGGAAATAGGTTCTGTCTGTCTACCCTATGTCTCTCATAATTTTATATACCAGGTTTCCCTGCAGTCTCCGTCATTCCAGAGAAAACAATCAGTCTTTCTAACCTTGTGTACCATGATACAATGAAAAGCTTTTGTTTACATGCTACCCAGTTAAAACATAACTAATGCATGTATACAATCAGGCCATCCACAGTGCGAAGATAAAGGATATAACATTTAGTGCAAAGACATAACATTGAAGTCTAATAAAGTCTGATTAAAGGAAGTTCAAAGCTCTCCAATGAGGTGGATGGGATGTCAGGACCTCGCTCTAGTGGATGAAATGACTGTCGGGTTGCCTGTTAACAGCTGGGAAGAAACTGTCCCTGAATCTGGAGGTGTGCATTTCAAAACCTCTGAATCTCCTGCTTGATGGGAGAGGTGTGAAGAGGGAGTGAACAGAGTTGGAATCATCCTTGATTATGCTGGTGGACTTGCCAAGGCAGTGTGAAGTGTACCTGGAATTAATGGGAGGGAGGCTGGTTTGCATCTTGATTATGACCACTATGCTCTGCAATTTCTTGTGGTCTTGGATGGAACAGTTCCCAAACCAGGCTGTGATGCAACCCAATACAATGCTTTCTACGGCATGTCTGGAGAAGTTGGTAAAGGTTGTTGGGCTCATGCCGAACTTCCTAATCCTTCTAAGGAATTAGAGGCATTGATGTGCTAATGCCCCCTAATCCGGGCATCATTCTGGTAAGTCTTCTGCGCCCTTTCCAAAGCTTCCACTTCTTCCAGTAATTAGGTGACTACAACTGCAAGCAGTACTCCAAATGCGGTCTAACCAAAGTCTTCTAAAACTGCATCATGACTTCTTGACTCGGTGCCCCAACCAATGAAAGCAAATATGCCATAGCAAGCAAACAACCTACTTTACCACTCTTATCTGCTTATGTTGGTTTTTCATGAAGTTATGGCGTTGGACCTTAAAGTCCCTCTATACATCAATGGTGTTAAGGGCAAGTATGATAATCTTCCGATTAAAAAAAATCTATTTTTCAATTTTTTGTGCCCGATTATTTGGCGGCCAATCAGCTGCTGTCCCTATGGGGGTTGCGGCCAATCACCGACCAGCTTCCCTTACTGAAGCAACTGAAGCAGATGATGGCTGCAGCCAAAATCGCTTTTTCTGTGCTGTTTGCACACAGTGCTAGGCAGAGACATTTCAGGTAACATATTTTGTAAAGAGTTTTATAGCTGTATGAAGTCATTTATTTCATGACATATTTATCTTTTGGGGTTTATTTTACTGATTATGTGTTAGAAATACTGTAAGCTTCTGTTATGTGAACTACCAGCAGAAAGCTTGGAAATCACTTTCAATTTATTGAAAATGCAGGAGCCCCCTGAACCCCCACTGGGGGGAGCCTAACCGGCCTCCTGGACCCCCGGCCAACACTTCCTACTTTTTCTCTGAGGTGAATATCATGCCTGGTGAAGGGTCATGCTGTTAATTGTATTAATCCCCTTATTTGACCTCCCCAACTGGAACACCTCGCACCTGCTGGGATTAAATTCCATCCACCATTTCTCTGCCCTTTTCTGTAGCTGAACTACATCCTGGTGTATACTTTGATAACTTTCCTCACAGTCCATGTCCCCAGCAATCTTGGTGTCATCTGCAAACCTACTAACCAGCCCGCCTATGTTTATGCCCAACTCATTTATGTATAACACAAATAGCATAGACCCCTGCTGAGCTCCACTAATCACAAACCTCCAGCCTAAATATTGGCCTTCTATCACAACCCTCTATTATCTATCAGGAAGCCGGTTCTGAATCTATACGACCAAGCCACTATTAGTCTTGTGCATCTTAATCTTCTGGATCATCTTGACTGTCTCCTCTCATAGCGCGCCCCCCCCCCCCCCCCCCCCTTCACCCTGATCTCAGACTTGCTCTTCACTCATTTCTTCTTCTTCCTCCTGTCCCCTTCAAGCCTCCTTTCTTTCACCTTGGCCCTTGCTGTTCCTCTTCCATCTGTTCTCCATACACCTGTGATTTGGCTTCCGTTGTGGTCATGAGACCTTTGCCATTGTTTTATAACAAACCTTGAGTCTGTGAGATTGGTCAGTGATACATTTGGTAAGAGTGTGCTTCCCACTTTTGACCATTAAATCGGCCTTACAGTGAGTACTTTACTACACCAAGTACTATTGTACCACAAACAGGAAGCGCTTTCCACGTTCCACAGGTCTGTGGGTGTGTGAGGTGGAGTGGGATCCAACACCTACCTTATTAGTTTGTAGATTGGCTAGCGTGACATCTCGTTTAATTCTGCAAGGTTTGCAGAGATCAGCTCTGAGGTGGCAGTCTTCAGCTGCACAGGGTGGTGAAATAAATATTCTATCTCCTGGGCACTGTCCCGATTGGCTAGAAGATCTGTCCATGTGCTGTACTGTTCTGTGAATTACTATAAGGCCATAACAAACAGAACAGAATTAGGCCCTTCAGCCCTTCAAGTCTACTCCACTATTCAAGCATGGCTGATATTTTTCTCTCTCACCACATTCTCCTGCTTTGCAGTAGCCTTTGACGCCCTTCCTGACTAAGAGCCTATTAATCTCCACCTTAAAAATACCCACATGGTATCACATGGCCTCCACAGTGGTCTGTGGCAATGAAATCTAGATTCTCCAACCACTGGCTAATGTAATTTCTCCTCCATTTTGAAGGCACATCCTTTTATTGTGAGGCTGCGCCCTCGGATTCTAGACTCTCCCATTATTGTAAACATCCTTTCCACATCCACTGTATCTAGGCCTTGCATTATCCAGTAGGTTTTAGATATTCTCCCTCATCCTTATAAACTCCACGCTCCAGAGAAACCAATCCAAGTTTTCCAACCTCTGCTTTTAGTTAATACCCTTTAATCCAATTAGCATTCTCGTAAACTGTTTCTGCACTTATTCAAGCCTCCCAATCCTTCCTGTAATGGGCGAACAGAACTGTATGCAACCCTAAAAATGCAGCCAAACCAAAGTCCGGTAAAGCTGCAACATGACATCCTCATGGTCATAGCTCTGACCAATGAAAGCCAAGCATGCCATATGTCTTCTTTAGCACTCTATCGACTTGTATTTCCACTTTCAGGGAACTCGGGACCATGATCCCAAGACCCATCTGTATATTAATGCTGTGTACTTTCCCTTTGCATTCGACCTCCCAAAAGTGTAACATCACATTTGCTCAGATTAAACTGCACCTACCATTCACCACCCATTTCTGTAACTGATTTATATCCTGATGTATTTTTTGACAGCCTTCTTCACTGTCCGCAACTCCAACAATCTGTTTCGTCTGCAAGCTTACTAATTAACCATATAACCATATAACAATTACAGCACGGAAACAGGCCTTCCCGGCCCTTCCAGTCCGTGCCGACCATTTATTTTCCCCTAGTCCCATCTACCTGCACTCAGACCATACCTCTCCATTCCCTTCCCGTCCATATACTTATCCACTTTACTTTTAAATGTTAAAATCGATCCTGCCTCCACCACTTCTGCTGGAAGATCATTCCACACAGCCACCACTCTGAGTAAAGAAGTTCCCCCTCATGTTACCCCTAAACTTCTGTCCCTTAATTCTCATGTCATGCCCTCTTGTTTGAATCTTCCCTACCTTCAATGGGAAAAGCTTATCCACGTCAACTCTGTCTATCCCTTTCATCATTTTAAAGACCTCAATCAAGTCCCCCCCCCTTAACCTTCTGGGCTCCAAAGAATAAAGACCTAACTTGTTCAACCTTTCTCTGTAACTTAGTTGCTGGAACCCAGGCAACATTCTAGTAAATCTCCTCTGTACTCTCTCCGTTTTGTTGACTAACCCACCTATATTTATGTTCAAGTCATTTATATACACCATTAGCATATATATTGAGATTAAATTTGTCACACTGATCCTGGGTTTTGGTGAGAGGGCTCCATGGGCACGACAGGGTGGTTCTGATTGTCGGCCGGCAGGTATGTGTTTTCCCCCTCTGGGTTATCTACTTGCCTCTCCTCCCATCTAAGGAAGAGGAGGTCCCAGCATAGATCTCTGTGGGACATCACTGCACACGGACCTCCAGCTAAAATAACACATTTCCACCACACTTCTGTCTTCTACGAGTATGTCGGTTCTGAATCCATAAGATCGTCACTATGAATCCGGTGCATCTTAAGCTTCTGGATCAGCCTACCATGGGGGACTTTACCAAATGCCTTGAGCCCCCGTCCCACTTTCACGACCTAATTGGCGACCTTTGCCGAGTTTGCCCTTGACTCATACTCGCAGCAAGCTCGCCACGAGGTCGTAGGTCTTCGTAACTCTTCCTCGTGCTCGTGAGTGCTCTCCGCATACTCATGGCCTCAAGTAGGTCGCAGCGTTTTTTCCAGCCTGATATAAAATGTCCACGAGTTTAAAAAAAAAAGTTGGCATGGGAAAAATTGATACTTTTTACTCGTAGGTAGGTCGTAGTAGGCTGTGATGGTAGTCATAGGTCGGTAACTGGCCTGAGGAAAACAATGCAAACATGACATCATTTTATCATGTGATCATTTTCCCCTCGTAGCTAGTTGGAGTTGGTCTTGGGTGTGGAAGACTGAGGTCGAGGGGGTCGTAGGGGGTCATGGACATCGTCGTATGAGGTATTTTACTTCGGCGAGTCAACACGACCTTGACGTTTTTTCCAACTCATCTAGGGTCTTCTGAACTCGTGGATTAGGTTGTCCAAGTGGGATAGGCCCTTTACCAAAATCCACATAGATAATATCCAGAGCCCCACCCACATAAATCATCCTAGTCACCTCCTTTAAAGCACTCAATCAAGTTAGTAGGACATGACCTGCTGCATACAAAGTCATTAACACTCGTTAATGACTCCATTCTCTTCCAAATGGACTGTCTATCCCAAAGAATAGGTTATCTCTACTTCCCTGCTTAAAAGGATGTTAAAAAAAAATCTTGGAAAATTGGCGTACATTGGAATTCATGGCATTTATCACTTTGCATTTTGAACACTGAATTTCTAATGCTTCTTTCTTTTATTAAACCTATTTTGTCTTGTAAAGATCCCAGTATTGGAAATTCAAGTTAAAATCGTGCCAGCACTCTTTGTGGTGGCTGGTGCCATCTTCTCCTGCACCAACTATTTCACTGTCATCTTCACAGGCGGCGTTGGCAAGAACGGCTCAACCATTGCGGTAAGGGCACCCCGAACGGAGCGGGACTAGTCTGCACACATTCACATTTGAGAGTTAGTCAGTTTCTGGATCCACTGAATGTGCTGCATCAAGGATTATCCAGGGAGAACATCTGAAGTGTATTGTTGGGAGTGTGATGGGCTGCAGAGAGGGAAAGGATTGGTGGTTAATTGGAGAAAAGTCAGGAAATGTACTTTGGGGGCTTGAGTGTTAAGGAGGAGATGAACCATTCGAAACAAATTGGAGGCTGTGTGCAAGTCGATTCTGACATGTGATACTACAAGAGGACTGAGGGGAACAAATGTGCACCAACTTGAAGAATTTGCTGCCTGTCTGAAATATTCTGATTTCACAGTATCCTGAAGTGGTTGAAAAGCTGGGGATGAGACTAGATTTACACATTTATCATCTGCCACTGGCCATGCTGAAAGTAACATCCTGGGGTAAGAATCATCGGGTCAAATACAGGAAGTAAATTGTTATCTATATATGTGTGAAAAAGCAGAAAGAAATGGATGGGAATTGAGAGAGCACAAAAAAACCATTAGCATGAAGGCATTTGAAGATTTTCCCTGATTTCATGTTGGTGTTTCCTGTCACAGCTGTGCTTGATTATGTATTCTGTGCTCTGTTCTCACTGCAGTGATCACATTATGGACACACGTTCACTGACCACTATGTTAATCATGGATTTTTGTTTTCCAGGGCACGAGTGTTCTGTCACCATTCCTGCATATAGGAACAGTTATAATACTGGCTTTGATGATTTACAAGAAATCCACAAGCCGGCTTTTTGAGAATAATCCCTGCCTCTACATCCTTGCTTTTGGCTTCGTCTCTGCAAAAATAACCAATAAATTAGTGGTAGGTATCCTTTAATACAGCAGCTGCCCCAACACTGAACCGCATCCCTGTAACATGCAGCGGTCAACAGCCTGTAATGACAACACAGTGTCACAATGTAATTTAGGGCAGTGGGTGCCCTCATGGAAGCATTGACTTTGTAACCTCATTCCTCTGCAATAGTAGATTTCAACTGAAATGTGTGATTATTTTCAGCCTGTTTTGCCTTTTATATTCTGCTTGGCACTTTCACCTCTAAGTTGGCAAGGGTCATGGATTCAACTACGAATCCAGTACTTGGCCCAGCATATTGGGCAGTTGCCTGGCAAAAAATTGTCAGATGTTGAATTTTGATTGGTCCCCATCCATGTCAAAGTCTCTGTCATCCATGTGAAGTGCAAGGATATTCGCTGCCCTGGTCCATATTTGCCCCTTGCATAAAATTCCATTATGCTTATTATCTGCCATGATTCCCAAGCCACTTTCGTGGTTAAATTGCAAAAGCGGCCAAGGCTATTTAGGGCAATCTGGAGGAGATTATTTAACTGGATGCTTTGGTTGTGCATTAATCTAAGACTTTTGTTCAGCCAAGTTTTTTCAAAACCATTCATGGGGCAAATAGATTTTCCCTTATATCCTTAGGTGGCTCACATGACGAAGAGTGAGATGCACTTGCAGGACACAGCCTTTGTTGGCCCAGGACTCCTCTTCCTAGACCAGTACTTCAACAGCTTTATCAGCGAGTATTTGGTGCTCTGGATTGCTTTGGTAAGTAGTATGTATTGGTAGCCAGTCACCTATGCTATCTCAACTGATGTTTAATTTGTGAGTGTCAGATATCCTTAAAAATTATTGATGCACAGATCAAAAGGATTATCCCAGTAGATGCAATTACCTGTTGTCCCTTCAATGTAGGCAGGCAATATCCTGTATCTGAGGCTGGGTGAATGTTTTATGATGTGAAGCTATAATATTAAAATGCTGGAGTAAATCAATGGGACAGGCAGCATCTCTGGAGAGAAGGAATGGGTGACGTTTTGGGTGGAGGCCCTTCAGACCTTATTATTCAGATATTAACAGCAGCCCTATCTTGGAACTGCTGCAGCAAGAAGTGGATGGAGCCTGTCAGGGCCTGATGTTCTCCTCTTGGGCTGTTCACCTCCAGATGCTAGGCATCTCTTTCACAGCCCATGAGGAGAGCCAGATGGTTACTTGGACCAGGGAGTTTTCATTTGTTAGATGGTTATATGTGGTCATCTGCATTTTTTATTATGCTTTTGCTACAAATGGAACAATGCAAAATCTTACCTGTTTCAATAAAGGCGCACATGTGGTTGGAGGACGGCAGTGAGTGTCGGGTGTGGGTGGGTCCATTTTAAATCAAACTCTGCACTGATAATGGCACTGATTAGACCTTGGACTTACTACAGGAGTGTTGTTTTGTAATTGGACCAAGGCTTGCTTTATGGAATGTGTTTTGCAATTGGACCAGTTTGGTATGTGGAATGAGTTTTGTAATTGGGCCAGGGCTTGAGACAATAGGTGGAAACCAGTATGGTTGGTACCAGTTTAAAATATTGAAACAATCCCCAACAACACAGGCTGCTTGGTTGGTGCCCTGTCCAATTCACGAATTATCATTTCCTGCCACCATTAGCACAGTGGCTCCTAAAACTATGTTGCAATAACTCACCTAGGCAACTCTGATATAATGAACCAGCAATCCCCACCAATGCACGCTGCTTGGTTGGTATCCTGTCCACCTCTGGAATTATCAGTTCCTGCCACCATTGGATGGAATGGGCTTTTTGTGCCATGTGATACCACCACCATCTGTAAGTTCCCCTCCAAGTGCATATCATCCTGACCTGGAAATATATCACCAGTCCTTTATTGACACTGGGTCTAAATTCTGGAAGGATCTACCCTAACAATATAGGGAAGACACTCGCTAGGAGTACCATACTTCCCTGCGACTAAGATGCACCCCCCCCCCCCCCCCCCCCCCCCATTTTGAGCTGCAAACTTTTGGGGGGGAAACAACATTTTTACCGCGGTGGCAGCCATTTGCATTGCATATTGATCATACCGCTGCAGGGCACATCCAATCTGTGCGCTCGGCCTAGGAGCAGCACCCGATCCAATAGAAACTAAGGCTGCTGCGGGGCTTCCAGCGGCCCACTCCAACACCTCGACTTTCGGCAGGCTGTTTCCTTGTCTCCAACGGCTTCCGCTCTTCCTCCATGATCCACGCAGGGGCGGGAATCGCTTTTAAAACGTGGGGGGGGATTGGGGGACACAATGAGGCCTGGCAACTAGGGCAGGTGTCGGCAACCTACGGCCCACATCCGTCTCTGTTGAATGGCTCATCTGGAGTAAAACACCAATTCCACTGAAGAATGATCTGGTCTCAACCATGGAGAATGCTTTTTGTATGAAGCTATGATACTCTTATATCATGTCTTTATTATGTGAATTTAAAATGAATGATGCTCTGGATGTGAATAGAATTGATTCTAGCAGGGTGCTCTGTGGCAGTTTTTTATAAAATTGATTACCTTGAGATTGTACATGCCATTTGAATGTACTCTGCAGCTACAGAATGAGTGGGCACCATTTCTTTGAGAGCTTAGGTTATGAAGTTGATAGTTTGTATCAGCCCCACAGTTACAGCGATTGTTGGGCCTTTGTTCTGTTCCCACTGACAGTTCTCTCTTCTATGACCCTCAGGTTTGGTCTCTCTTTGACCTAATCCGTTACTCTGTAGGTGTCTGCAATCAGATCGCATCCCATCTTCACATTAATGTCTTCAAAATCAGTTCCATCTCCTCGCCAGTCAGCACCCTGGAGCATAACCATCATGAGTAACTGGACTACTGTGCTTGATGAAGCACCCCAAGGCCGTGACTGAGGAAATGTACATAGAGCAAAACAAGTGAACAAATTATTAATTTATGGTTCAATCATTGTGTGCACTTTTGTTTTATTTAAGCCTCAGTTTCTGAATGAAATCTATCACTCCTAAATTAGCAGACTGTGGAAGGAACTGACTTGCTGCTGCATGCATATCGCCCTGTAATGCTGACAGGTCAGGAAGGAATGTGGTCTTGTCCGGGGCCTAGATGAGCACACCGAGTATGCTTGGTCTCATCAGCCCTTTTGGTCGGACAGCTGACTATCCACTAGCATAGTACAGTGCTGAGGTTTGCGGCGTGATTTAATTGAAATTCCTACAAGTTAAGTATCTTGTGAAAACCAGATGAGCCATATTGCAGGTAAGGACTGCAAGGGATTTGGGGTGTGGGGGGAGGGTGTGGGCTGCTTTGTGCCAAGCCAGATTCTAGCTGTTGGCAGTTGTGAGGTGAGTGAACTGCATGCAGTGTACTTTACAAAACAAAAATAAAATGGTTGGGGATATAATCTGATGGGGGTGTTTCCTGATGCAAGGCACGAGCGCCTCTGGATTGAAGTTTTGGAATGCACTATTTCGTAGCATATGTCCTAATTACACCAGTAAAGCTGTATCAGATTCTGGTATTAACTGCTTAACCATACAGAACTAATTAAAGGGGCCTTTTTTGTGCTGAGCTGCCACTTTAAGGAGCAGTATAACGTGACTTTTGTTTGCTATATTTTTTACACGCCAACATGTAAAGGAGTACATAGCCAGGAACTTTTGCGTCCACTTTAACAAAGTGCTTTCACTTCCCCCCCCCCCCCCCCCAAAAAAAAATCGCCCTTGCTTGCAGAATCACCATACAAGAGTGAGCCTGTAGCTTGCTGACTTATTCTGAATGCTATTCCTCATGAATCGGATCTTTCCAACCTTGTCTTAAGCTTGTGCTATCACCAAAGGAACAAATCAGTAATATTCATTGAGGAACTGCAAGGAACAGTTTTCTCTTTGGAAAATTCTTCAAATAATTCAACTTGCTTCACAGGGTATCAAACTAAGAGATACATTTTCTTCCTTGGTTAAGGCTTGCTTTGCACTGATCGTAGAATAATTTATTGGCTTAAACAGTACTGGAAAACATGCACAGTAACAGCATTAGTGCCTAAAGTTTGCAACTTTATGGAAATTAGAGAATTACATGCTGGATTCCATGCATCCATTCATTGACTGTGCCAGATAAAGTGCTCCTTCATTCATGTGGGTAAATGATTCAGTACCTTTGTATAATAAAATAATCTCCACAATGGGACTGCAGTTCGTCTCCTGTTATGGAAAATAGTTTGCCTGCCTGAGTTTCATCTGTCAGCCTTTGCATTACAGCTGAAAACAAGCTTGGCCTTCAACTGTTTGACAGTTGTCCAGTTACCAATAGCATGTTTCAGAACTCACTGAGACTTGCTACTCTGGAATGGATGTGAGTATCAGTTGATGCTGAAACATCTAGGGACAGCACAAGTTTTTTTCCCATTTGAAAATAGACAATGAATATAATCGTAATGAGGGTTTTAGAAGAAAGACATGGCTTCTCACTTTTGATATACGCTCCACAATCGGTCTTGAGTAACTTGAGTTCTGTCCCACTTTTGAGTATTTCCAATTGTTTGGCCAGTAAAGGGCTGAGCAATTCTGGGATGAGTGTTGGGGATGGATTTGTGCTGTTGTACATTAGACTCTGCTGTCTTGTGTTCTTTGGCTTTGTGGAAAAGCAGGACGTGACCTGAATAATCAGCTGCGATTTGGTGGTTTTACCATTGGTACACAGCAAGCATTTTCACTGGCATCAATCAACAATTCTATTCTTCTGTAGTGCTGATAATCAGGGCTACTGTGATCAGAAAAAGCAGTAGCTCAGTGCTTAATCCAGCCTGCAACCAAATGTTTTCTGTAGCAAAGGATTAGTGCTCTAAAATTAACCTATACTTGCACAAATGCAACTTTTCCTGAGAAATATTGCTATATGCCATTTAATGTATTTTGTTTAGGAAATGCCATATAACGGGATAAGGAAAATAGATGGAATCAAAATTGTCATCTTGGGTGACCAAGAGAATTTTGTAAACTCCTGTGAATCTCAACAATGGAGACTTTTACCTGATTTCACAGTAAAGTTTGATTGATGAGGATTTCAGTTTGTTGGTAATAGGTGGGTTTTTTGCATTGGTAATCATTTACACAGAATATTTTTTGTCAAATAGGTAATGTTTGAGCATTGGTTGCTCCTGGTATTATGAATAATATGGGGATTGGGGATGAGTACCACGTTCATCCTAGAAATGAATCTTGAGACTTGAGAGATTTTAAATGAAAGCAAAGGATTTGTTTCAATATGAATTAACATACTGAATTCGGGAAGGGGGGGGGGAGCCTGCTGTGCACACAAAGCCAGCTCACACATGAAAATGCCCAAACTATGCAAGAATCGGAAACTAGTATACTCCTAGCATCAGTACTTTTTACAATGAGTTGTCATCATTCAAAAGTGTTATGAATGGATTCCTAACAGTATTATTTGTTCAAGGTGTAGGGCTGCCTTGTAATGTTTTCAAATATATAGATAGGAAGAGGGTGTGGGCTTGCTTGGGAATATCTGGGTTCTTCCTAACATTTTGTGTACTCTTAACTTTCCAGAAGGGTTCACTTTGATTGGGGTCTTTACCTCACTAACCCAATGGGGTCCTGACCTCACTAATCCCACCTAATCCCACCATTTCTTAACACATTTCCAGGTCCCAGATATGATTTACAGAATGAACCAAAGCATTTCTTGCCTTTGACCCTTTTCTTGAGCTTAATTGTTTCTGAAAGAGGAGTCATAACTGGAAAAATCCAATCCAATCAGTTGTAATATAACAGGAATACTCTGCTATATGGAATATTAATAATCCAATGAGCAGGTCATTTATTTGACCATCCCTATTCACTTGGAGCAACTGGATATAATGAAGATATATAATTGTTTTGCACAAATCTTGTTTGTTTATGAAAATACAAATGATTTTACCTAATTTTGCCTTTAGTGTAACTAAGCCTCTTGATTTTATTCTTGTAACTTTCTGTTCTTTCTAAATAAGTGCTGATGTAAATAAAGATTGCTTTATTCATGATAGATGTGTTTGCTGTGGTCATTCTATTCATTTGTATCTGGCTTTGGAGAAGTCTGAGAACCCTTGTGCCAGCAACATAGGAAGCTGGCCCAATGTCAGTGTCATAGAGTCAAAGTGATAGTGTGGAAACAGGCCTTTTGGCCCACCTTGGCCAACATGTCCCAGCTACACTAGTTCCACCTGCCAGCATTTGGTCTATATCCCTCCTGTGCTCCAAGGAATAGAGTCCCAGCCCATTCAATCTCTGCCTATTGCACAGACCCTCTGGTCCGGGCAACATCCTCATAAATCTTCTCTCTAACTTTACCAGCTTGAAAACATCGTTCCTATAACACTGTACCCAGAAATGAACACTATACTCTAAATGTGGCCTCACCCTGTCTTGTACAATTGCAACATGACCTCCCAACCTCCATACTCAATACTCTGGCTGATGAAGGCCAATGTGCCAAGAACACTATGTTGTCAAGCTGGTAAAGTTACAGAGAAAATTTACGAGGATGTTGCCCAGACCAGAGGTCTGAGGATGAAGTGCGATCTCATAGAGGTGTATAAGATCATGAGAGGAATAGATTGGACAGATGCACAGTCTTTATCATCTGCAAACTTGCTAATCTTGTGTATATTCTCATCCAAATTGTTGATATAGATGATAACAGGCCCAGCACCAAACCCTGAGACACACCACCACTCGCAGTCTGAGATGCAACCTTCCACCATCATACTCTGATTCCTTCCATAAAGCCAATTTTCTATATATAATAGTGAAAATAGGAAGTGCCTTTATGTAGCTTTGGGCAAAGTTATAGATAAGGAAACACCAATGACCTGGGTTTGATTCTGACATTGTACAAATTCCCCAGACAGTGCCCATTCTCCCCGTGACCACATGAGATTCCTGTTGGTTCTCTGGTTTCCTCCTACAAGCCAAAGATGTGGTTGGGTAAGGTGATTGGTACAAATTACCTGCAGTGTACATGACTGATGGGAGGGGAAGAAGGAGATAGTATTTGAGTGAGGGTAATTGGGTTAAAGAATACTGGTGACAGAATAAGATTGCTGAGAGCCTGCATAGACTTGATGTGCTAAATGGCCTCCCATGTTGCATGGAACTGAATGAAAGCAAGTACCATATTGAAAAAAAGAATGAATTGTTGGTTCCCTATGTCAATATGATTCTAGTACATCCCCACCTTGGGTTAACTAAAAAACATTTGTGGAAGCATCAGAAAACCGGAATGAGTATTAGTCTGGCAGAAACTTGGTGTGTGCAAGATGTCAATTATACTGAAGTTAGTTCTTGCCTCTAAATAGCTTGACATGACATTGTATTTGGTAATATGTGTATTAGAGCAACCAAACCAATTAAGAGCAGGAATAGGCAAAGCTTGACCAGTTAATCTCAGTTCAGCATTCCTGTCTGTGTTGTAACCTTCTGTCCATTTTGCTATTCAAGCATCAACCTACCTTTGCCTTGATGTTCAGATACTCCTTTCAGTGCCCTTTGAGATACACATTTTTGCCTTGTCTAAGGTCAGTGATCACTTATTTTTAAACAGGGACTCCTGGTTCTAGCTTGTCCCACATGAGGTATTGTCCTCTCCACACCACTTAGGCAAAATCCCTGGGAATTGTGTAAATTTCAATTGAGTCCTTAATCAATTTTTTCAAATCTGACAAAAAGTTCAAACTCTGAAACACTTTTAATGTGACTGAACAATAGCACTGCATGTGGAGTGTGGAGCAGGAGGATGTGGACAGAGGCGCAAACCATGAGACAGAGTAATTTTTTTTTAATTTTGGTTAACAACTTCAACATCATGACCAAGCCTTAAAGAGCAAAAACTTTACTGCTAGGATAAGTTGAAGGCATCTTTAAAATCAAGCATAACTTTGAGATTATAACGATAAACTGAGTTTGTTGCTGCAACATCACAAAAAGTATTAATAGAATGGTTTCTGAGCATTGTGGAGCGTTTGTGTTCACCAGATGAGATCACATTAGCATGGATTGTAGAGACTTTCGCACAGTGGCCATCTCCTGCTGTTGCTGCATGTTAGAGTAAATATTTTTACAATGGATTTTAAATTGCATCCAAAAGCTATTAAACTACATTTTTTATCTTAAATAGAGCATGATTAATCCGTTATCAAGTTAATTTACATTAACCTCTGGCACAGCGGTAGAGTTGCTGCCTTACAGCGAATGCAGCGCCAGGGACCCGGGTTTGATCCCGACTACAGGTGCTGTCTGTACGGAGTTTGTAAGTTCACCCCGTGACCTGCATGGGCTTTCTCCGAGATCTTCGATTTCCACCCACACTCCAAAGACGTACATGTTTGTAGGTTAATTGGCTTGGTAAATGTAAAAATTATCCCTAGTGTGTGTTGGATAATGTTAATATGCAGGGATTGCTGGTCGGCACACACCCGGTGGGCCAAAGGGCCTGTTCCCGCACTGTATCTCTAAACTGATTAAACTGGATGTTGTGAGCATTTTAAATGGATGCATGGAGTTTGTATATTTTCCCTGCTACATGGGTTCCCACCTACATCCTGAAGGTGTACAAATTAGTTAATGTAAATTCCCCTAGTATATACATAAATGGGAGAAGTTTGGGCAAATTGATGGAATGTGAGAGAATAAAATACAATGAAAAGTAGTGGGAGGAAGGTAGGATTGCTCTGAGCTGGCATAAGCTTTGTCCAAAGTCGCCTCTTACTGGTTTTCTGAAGAAGATCTTGCTTTCTGGCTGGAAAATCTGCCTTTCAGTCTGGAACGTTAAATCTGGCTCAAACACAGCAATCCCGAAAGAAAGAATTTGGGAGCAATGCTATTATCTTTTTTCTAGATTAATTTTAATGATCTGAATTGGTTTTGTGTTTGTGTTCAGAGCTTTAACAAACATTTAGTAAAATTATTATTTTTTAATGTCAAAGTTGTTTATAAACATTGGTTGTGCAGAGACCACACCAGAATAAGCGGCATGGATCAAATTGAATAATCTTGGGCAACTGAAGATCTGTTGCATCCAACCAGGCGCATATCCAACTGACAAATACTCTTTCAGGACCACTCTTGATTTCAGGATTGCTTCTTTTGCTCACCAATTTCAGCTGGCAAGAATTGTTCACTTATATAACGAGGTTCATTGCCTCACTATAATATGCATAGCCTTCTCAAATTACCAGTAGCCGAGCTACTTACGACGGCGCATATTAAGAATGGCTTAATTCAGTTAGAAATCGGTAGACATTAAACAGACAATAGAAAAGGGCACATTGCTAACTTTCAGGTTAGAATTGGATTAATAACTGGAAGGGGAAAACGTAGATGTAACGGGAAGGAACTGAGAAGTGTGTATTTGGATATGCTAATCCACCAGGAGCTACACAGAATGAGCCTGCTGGCTGCCTCCTACGCTCTTTCACTCCAGATTTGTTGTTCATGCGGATATTGACCGGTGTGCTCTATATAAAGGTGCACTCAATTATCGACAAGCATCTTGACATCAAAGAATGTTATACTACTTACAGTATCCATTAAAATCCTTTTCTGAAAAAGGGCCATCTCCTTGCGAAGCTCGCTCTGCACAGCCGACTGCTGCTCTGTGTGACTCTTCTCCAAATCCTCTAAATTCTGGAAATAATATTAAGTCCATTATAATTTAATCTACACACTTACAAAGTATAATGTGAGAGTCGTTGAGAGTGGAGTAGACGATTCAGGGGACAGACAATGCAGGAAACAGATGTTCTGGAGCAGTTGACTCAGAACAAGCAGCACACAAAACTAGGCACACAGAGCAATTAATCCTACACAGAACAGTGTCTGGAAGAGATGACATACCCAGCAATACAATACAATAGCTGCCCTCCAGTCTTCTGGAATTTTACTTGATGATAATGATGATGCAAGTATCCTGCAAGGGCCTCCACAATTTTCTCCCTAGCTTCCCACAAAGTCTGAGGAGGTTCTAGCTCTGGGGATTTATGCACCTTAATGAGCAATTCTTGTCGTTCATCTATAGAAAGGATGCCAGTAAGTTGAAAAGGGTACAGAAGAGATTCACCAGAATGTTACCGGACCTGTGGATTTGAGTTATAGAGAGAAATTAGACTGTGATTTTCTTCTTTTGAGCATAGGAGGCTGAGGTGTGACCTTCTTGAGTTGTACAAGTTCACAAGGAGCATGGATAAATTGAATACTCACTGTCGTTTGCCCAGGGTAGATGATTTTAAAACTAGGAGGCATGAACTTATGGTGACAGAGAAGATAATTAAGAGGGACAACTTTTTCAATCAGAGGCTGGTCCACATCTAGAAATAGCTGCCACTGTAATCTATAAAAGTAGATGGAATTCTGAGTTTTAAGAGACACTAGACCAAGTGCAGACCCGTTGGGTCTGTTCCCCCAACGTGCGGTTGCAGGGGGGGGGGGGCAGCATGTCCCTGAGGGTGGGTGAGGGGGGTAGAGAGGGGTGGGGTAAGAGGGAGGGGAGAGGAGAGGGGAAGGTGAGAGGAGAGGGGTTATGGAGAAGAGGGGTGGAAAGGGAGGTGGAGAGGGGGAGAAAGAGGGGTAGGGGAGAGGTGGAGAGAGAGTGGAGGGGGAGGAAGAGAGAGAGAAAGGAGGGGGAGAGAGAGAGAAAGGAGGCGAGAGGGGGGGGAAGGGTGGGGAGTGAGGGGTAGCAGGGAGTGGTGCGAGGGCAAGGGGGTTGGGAGGGAGATGGGGATGAAGAGCGATGGGGAAGAGGTGGGAGCGGTGAGGAGAGAGGGGGAGGGAGGAGGGGAAGGGGAGAGAGGGGGAAGAGTGTGGAGGGAGGGGTAGGGGAGAGAGGGAAGAGTGTGGAGGGAGGGGGAGAGAAGTGGAAGAGTGGGGAGGGAGGGGTAGGGGGGAGTGGTGGAAGTGGGAGAGAGGGAGGGGAGTGGTGGAAGAGGGAGAGGGGTAGGGAAAAGGGGTGCGCGGGAGAGGGGAGGGAGGGGGAAAGAAGTGGAGAAGTGAGAGGGGTAGGGGGAGTGGTTGAAGAGGGACAGAGGGGTAGGGGGAAGGGGGTGGGAGGGAGTGGTGGAATGGGGGTGGGGAAGAGGTAAGGGGGGTGTGGGAGAGAGAGGTGGGGTGGGAGGAGGAGGAGGGGTGAGTAGAGGGAGATGGAGAGGGGGAGGAGAGAGGGGTGGGGAAGGGTGAGAGAGGTGTGGGGGAGGGATGGGGAGGAGGGATATGGGGTGGGGGAAGAGTGGATGGAGGGGGAGAGGGTTGGGGGGAGAGAGGGGAAAGAGTGGGGTGGTAGTGAGGGAGGGGGAGGGGAGGGGTAGGGGCAGTCCATCTATTCCCTATCACCCCCAATCCTCTTTCTCTATTCCCACACAAATGATCAAGTGCTTCGACACAGGCTGCGGGGGGAGGGGCCGGGGCTGGGGCAAAGGCAGATGTAAATGAGATCCATTCCAATTGGACATCTGTGAGGGATGGCATTGTGACATCGCACAATGGAACGTGCTGCAACATCAGGCGGGGGGGGGGGGGGGCTGGTGCGAGGGCAGATCCATTCCGATTGGACATATGTGAGCATTGGGCATTGTGACATCACACGATGGAATGTTTACCAACATTCTGTGGTGTGAGAGCAGTTTGATTGTTTTACGCTTTTGAAAAGTTTGGGGGGGGGGTGGGGGGGAGGATTTTATTAAAAATTGTGTACGTAACAATGTCTCAATGTAAAGAGGAGCGCCTTTGGTATTGTACAAGAGTAACGTCTGGCGAAATGGGAAAAAACGGCGACGTCCGAGGGTCCGGTTTTGGCGGAGCAGGGAATCAAAGGGCAAAAACGTGGCAGCCGGACGGCTGTCGGCAGACACACACAGAGTTTTAATATAATAGAGATTTGGACAAATATATGGATTGAAAGGGTTTAAGGGGCTATAGGCCTAATGCAGGCAAACAGGACTAGCTCAAATTTCCAACAATTGGCATGGACAAGCTGGACCGAAGAGCCTATTTCCTTCTGTACAGTTCTATGATGCATAGAGCAGCTGTGGTATGAAAGAGAAAGTACAGTTGAGTTGATGAATGTATGAAAAACACAAGGTAGAGAGCACAGAGGAGTCATTGCACCTAGCAGACGATACACGTTGGAGATGTTTCATGGTGACATCCATGCACCATGCATGGATGTCATGTCAAGGATAAAATGCTCTCTGCATTTTACAAAGGTGACAGTGTATGGAGCTGATGATGTGTGGAGCACACACTGCTCAGTTCAAATGATGTGTGGAGATATTGCCAAAATAAATTGAGGGAGTAGACAGTAGCCCAGACATTGGATATCACATTGCCTATTTTAAGTAGCACAGCATGATTTAATTTTGATTTTACATGGTGGTACTAATCTACTGATCATTTCAAGGTGAAATGGTAACAAATTATAGTTGTAGTGGACCCTATCAATTGTGCTTCACAACTGTGCACTGAGTCTTTTCCTGGCATCAAGCACATACCAGCCGCAACAAGTTACGACCCTGTCGGTGACAAATGAAGACAACTGAAGACTTCTCTTGATGCCGGTACTGTCGCTGGTTGGATGACGTAGGTTGTCGCAAATGGAAATCACCGAGGTCATTATCCGGCGACAACCAACGTCATCTGGCGTCATCCCTGCGACAACCTACGACATGAGAAGACAGGCAACGTCAAGCCCACTATCACCGAAAGATTTTGAGCATTAAAAATCCAGTGGCGACATGAAAAAAAGTTATGACCGTGTGGCGACAGCCTATTTTCCGGCTTTTGCCGAAAAAATCGCCTAGTGGGATAGGCCCTTTACCAATGCTGCCAGTGAAAGAGGAGCAAGGAAACCCCGATCCTGAGGGCCATAAAGGTGCGAAAACCAAGCAAAATAGGAGGTACTGTTCCTCCAATTTGCACTGGACACTCTGACAATGGAGGAGGCCCAGGACAGAAAGGTCGGTGTGGAAGGGGGAGTTAAAGATGGGAGGGGGAGTTAAAAATGTTTAGCAAACTGGAGATCTGGTAGGTCTAGGCAGACTGAGCGGAGGTGTTCAGCGAAATGATCGCTGAGCCTGCGCTTGGTCTCGCCAATATATAGGAGTCCACACCTGGAATAGCGGATACAGTAGATGAGGTTGGAGGAGGTACAAGTGAGCTTCTGCTTCACCTGAAAAGACTGTCAGGGTCCTTGGACAGAGTTGAGGGGGAGGCATAGGTGTTGCATCTCCTGCAGTTGCAGGGGAAAGTACCTGGGGAGGGGGTGGTTTGGGTGGGAAGGGACGAGTTGACCAGGGAGATGGTGAGGACTAGGGGTACTCTGTCATTGTTAAGACTGGGGGGATTTGTTACGATTTGGTCTCCACCCCATCAGCTGACGCATACAGAACATAATCCTCCGACATTTTCGCCACCTCCAACAGGATCCCAGCACTAGCCACATCTTCCCATTTCCACCCTTTCCTCTTTCCGCAGAGACTGTTCCCTCCCCAACTCCCAGGTAAACCTGTCCCATCCCACCCAAACCATCCCCTCCCCAGGTACTTTCTCCTGCAACCGCAGGAGATGCACCTATAAATCAGCAAGACCAAATGCAAGCTCGGCAATCATTTCGCCGAGCCTGCATTTGAACACCTACGCTCAGTCCGTGGACAATGGAGGAGGCCCAAGACAGAAAGGTCAGTGTGGGAATGGGAGGGGGAGTTAAAAATGTTTAGCAAACAGGAGATCTGGTAGGTTTAGGCAGACTGAGCGGAGGTGTTAACCGTAATGATCGCCTAGCCTTCGCTCGCCAATATATGAACACCTACGATCAGTCCGTCTATACCTACCTGATCTCCCGGTTGTTAAACACTTTAACTCCCCCTCCCATTCCCACACTGATCTTTCTGTCCTGGGCCTCCTCCATTGTCAGAGTGAGGCCCAGTGCAAATTGGACCATTATTAGACACTTTAATTATGCTTGGGCAGCTTGCACCCCAGCGGTATGAACATTGACTTCTCTGACTTAAATTAACCCTTGCTTTCCCTCTTTCCATTTCTCCCCCTTCCAAGCTCTCAGAACAGTCTGACTGTTTCCGACTACATTTTATCTGCTTGATTCGTCCTTACCTTCACCCAGCTAACAATGATCTATTCTACATCTTCCTTGATCTCCATTCTCTTTGCTCTATTTTCACACTTCGTTATCTATGTATCTCACCCCCCCCCCCCCCCCCCCGGTGTCAGTCTGTAGAGAGGTCTCGACCCGAAATGTCACCCATTCCTTCTCTCCAGAGATGCTGCCTATCCATCTGAGTTACCCCCACTTACATGAAATGATCATTTCAAAGCACATAATAGGGTACATCAGATGAAGTCTCATGATAAAGTATTATGTCAGACACTTCCAAACTATTGGATCCGTTCAATATAGAATCATACTTCTTGTACATTGTCAACATATCCAGTCACTCTCAATTCATGTGACATTTCTCATTGATCTGCCTCTCATGTACGTCTCTCCCTCTGTTTTGGACATGATAAGTACACTTTGAGCAGTATAGACAAGGGATAAGGATCATGAGGTTATATTCAACTTCAGGTGGGTTTAAACTAAAGAGTAGGGTGGTGGGCGGGGGGTGCGGGTGGAGTTAAAAACGTGAAAGCGTATCCGTGCAGCTAACGGGGAAGAATGTAGGAAAGGTCACGATTAAACTAACAGGGCAGGGGGATGGGACCCAAGGCAAGGAGACAGAGGGCCATAGAAGGAGGACAAAAGCAAAAGCTAGAAGGGAGGGAAGAAAGACTAACCTTAAAGCTTTGTGCCTTAATGCGAGGAGCATTCGAAATAAGGTGGAAGAATACACAGTTCATAGTTAAGGGATATGATATAGTTGGAATTACGGAGACATGGCTCCATGGTGGCCAAGACTAGGAGCTAAACATGCAGTTTTATTCTATATTCAGGAAGGCTAGACAGAAAGGAAGTGGCGGTGGGGTGACATTGTTAGTTAAAGAGGAGATTAATACAATAGCAAGGAGAGTTATTAGATTGGATGCTGTAGAATTGGTATGGGCAGAACTGCGGATTAGCCAAGGGCAGAAATCGCTTGTTAGAGTTGTATACAGACCAGTAGGGAGGTTTGGGATAGCATCAAACAGGAAATTAGGGATGCGTGTAGCAAAGGTACAGCGGTTATCATGGGTGACTTTAATCTACATATACATTGGATCAACCAAATTGGTAACAGTGCTGAGGAGGAGGATTTCCTGGAATTTATATGGGATGGGTTTTTAAACCAATATATATAGAGGAACCAACTAGAGGACAGGCCATCCTTGACTGGGTATTGTGTATTGAGGAAGGATTAGTTGGCAATCTGGTTGTGCAAGGCCCCTTGGGCAACAGTGACCATAATATGGTGGAATTCTGCTTTAGGATGGAGAGAGACATGGTTAATTCAGAGACTGGGGTCCTGAACTTGAATCAAGGAGATTTTGAAGGTATGAGACAGGAATTGGCTAGGATAGACTGGCAAATTATACTTAAAGGGTTAACAGTGGAGATGCAATGGCAAAGATTTAAAGACCGCATGGATGAACTCCTGAAATTGTTCATCCCCGTCTGGCGAAAAAATAAAACAGTGAAGGTGGCTCAACCGTCCGTGGTTGACGAGGGAAGTCAAGTATAGTGTTAAATCCAAGGAAGAGTCATATAAATTGGCCAGAAGAAGCGGCAAACAGATGACTGGGAGAAATTTAGAACTCAACAGAGGAGGACAAAGGGGTTAATTAAGAGGTGAGAAAAAGAGCGTGAAAACATAAAACATTGCGGGGAATATAAAAACTGACTGTAAAAATTTCTTTAGGTAAGTAAAGAGGAAAAGATTAGTGAAGACGAATGTAGGTCCCTTACAGTCAGAGACAGCTGAATTTATAATGGGAAACAAGGAAATGGCAGAACAGTTAAATGGCTATTTTGGTTCTGTCTTCACTAAGGAAGACACAACCAATCACCCGGAAATATTAGGGGATTGAGGATCTAGTGGGAGTAACTAAAGGGAATCCACATTAGTCAGAAAATGGTGTTAGGAATCTGTTGGAACTGAAGGCAGATAAATCCCCAGGGCCTGATGGTCTGCATCCCAGAGTACTCAAGGAAGTGGCTCTAGAAATCGTGGCTGCATTGGTGATCATTTTCCAATTTTCTCTCGACTCTGGATCAGTTCCTGTGGACTGC
This sequence comes from Raja brachyura, assembly GCA_963514005.1. Next base: position 14,990,519 of record OY740804.1, on the reverse strand, counting down.
AAGGTAGCCAATTTAACTCCACTTTTTAAGAAAGGAGAGAGAAAATGGGGAATTATAGACCAGTTAGCTTTTCATCGGTAGTGGGAAAGATGCTGGAGTCGATTATTAAAGATGTTATAGCAGCGCATTTGGAAAGCAGGGATCGGTCAGTCAGCATAGATTTAAGAAGGGGAAATCATCATTTTTTGAGGATGTAACAAGTAGAATGGATAAGGGAGAGCCAGTGGATATGGTATATCTGGACTTTCAAAAAGCCTTTGACAAGATCCCACACAAGAAATTAGTGTTCAAAATTATAGCACATGGTATTGGGGGTGGGTTATTGACATGGATAGAGAACTGGTTGGCAGACAGGAAGCAAAAGGTAGGAATTAACGGGTCCTTTTCAGAATGGCAGGCAGTGACTAGTAGGATCCTGCAAGGCCCAGTGCCGGGATCCCAGTTGTTTACAATATATATTAACGATTTAGACGAGAGAATTAAATGTAACATCTCTAAATTTATGGATGACACAAAGCTGGGTGGCAGTGTGAGCTGCGAGGAGGATGCTATGAGGCTGCAGGGTGACTTGGATAGGTTGGGTGAGTGGACAGAAGCATGACAAATGCAGTATAATGTGGATAAATGTGAGGTTATCCACTTTGGTGGGCAAACAGGAAGGCAGATTATTATCTGAATAATGTCAGATTAGGAGAAGGGGAGGTGCAACGAGACCTGGGAGTGTTTGTACATCAGTCACTGAAAATAAGCATGCAGGTACAGCAGGCAGTGAAGAAAGCTAATAGCAAGGTGGCCTTCACTGTGAGAGGATTTAGTTTAGGAGCAAGGAGGTCCTACTGCAGTTGTACAGGGCCCTGTTGAGACCGCACCTGGAGTATTGTGTGCAATTCTGGTCTCCTAATTTGAGGAAGGACATTATTGCTATTGAGGGAGTGCAGCGTAGGTTCACCAAGCTATGGCGGGACTTACATATGATGAAAGTATAGATCGACTGGGCTTGCATTCGCTGGAATTTAGACAGATAAGAGGGGATCTTATAGAATCTATAGGGGATATAGAAATAAATTTAGACGGATGAGAGGGAATCCTTATAGTATCTATAGGGGATATAGAAACATATAAAATTCTTAGAGGATTGGACAGGGTAGATGCAGGAAAAATGTTCCCGATGTTTGGGGGAAGTCCAGAACCACAGGCGTCATAGCTTAAGAATAAGTGGTAGGCCATTTATGACTGAGATGAGGGAAAACCTTTTCACCCACAGTTATGAATCTGTGGAGTTCTCTGCCACAGAAGGCTGTGGAGGTCAATTCACTTGATGTTTTCAAGAGAGTTAGATTTAGCTCTTTGGGCTGAGGGATATGGGGAAAAAGCTAGAACGGGGTACTGATTTTGGATGATCAGCCATAATCATATTGAATGGTGGTGCTGGCTTGAAGGGATGAATGGCCTACTCCAGCACCCATTTTCCATGTTCTAACTTCCCTTTAAGGATCTTATGCAATTATTGCCAGATTGTGACAGATATTGCATGTCTCACTATTTTGTAATCATGTATTCCGAAGCAGTGTGGCTGCAATTCATCTGGGTAAAGAATCACTTCTCCAGTAATTAAAAGGCTTAGCTCCAATTCACATACTACCATTGTCATTAACAATATCTCTAGGTACTGAATAGTGCAGCAAAGACAGAATCTGCCACACCAGTGAGATTTATTTCTGCACTATTAAGATATATTTGCTCTAATTAAGAACAAAATTTCCCAATACTGATGATTTAGGATACATTACAATGGGGTCAAACCATAACACCTTTCAGTAATGTTACATATCGTAATGCCTTTCCCATTTGACAACTTTGCAGGTGGGTTTTGATTTCTTAGTGCTTTGTCACAACATCCCCAGCACAAATATGATCTGGCTGCTGGAAAGCTGCTCACTTTCCCTTTGAGTTTGTATAGATGACCTTGATGATTCCAGCTCTTGGTGGCTGGTTTCAGCCTACTGTTCAAGGCCAATGAAGGAACAGTCAGGGAATGCTGGTTGCAGTACAGCTATGCACATGCTGCTTGTGAGGTGAAATGCTGTCATCATTGTCCTGAATGTACATATCAGATGACTTCATGGGGACTGGGTAAACATTGGTACAAACATCAAGTGGCATTCTGATTGCAGTACCAATCACAGAGGAGACAAACCATGAGCAAACAATCTTAGAGAGGACAAATCATGGAGTGGGCAAAGCAAGGCAATCTTAATGTGGATGATCATGGAACGGACTATCATTGAGTGGGCACCGCATGCAGCAAGTATAAAATGGGGTAAACAATAAGACTGACAATTTAAAATCAGACACAGCATGGAGCAACCAATCAACAAACGCACAATCTTAGCGTGAAGAAAGGAAGACAATCTAAGAGTATATGAGCTTAGAGCAAAGTATGGAGCAGACTACTCAGAATAGGTGATACAGAGTATTAGACCATTTGTGAACTTCTAATATTTATAGTGTTTCCTTTCATTCCTGTGCAGAGGGGAGCTTTGTATTATTATTTTCACAATATCAACAGTTCTTGGAGCAGTGCCATTTTATCAGGCGTGACTGCTCAAGCTGTGCGTCAGCCATAGATCAGTCGGCAATATTCTTGACTCTGAGTCAGAAGATTGTGGGCTCAAGTTCCACTCCATACTTGAACAAATAACTCTTGGCTCACACACCCAGTGCACACACAATTCAGCAATGAGGTAATATTATACAACCAGAGGCACAAGTTATCATTTGATAATTTAGAAAATGTATTTTTGATTCCAAAGTCTAAATATCAGAATGAATTCTGATCCGCAATGGTTCATACTAATCTTTGTATAACTCTTATCTAGCTTTTCCACTGTGAATTTTCCATTGTGATTGTATTCCATGACTCTGCATTCACTGACATCTTTCTGTTAGGAGGTGCCACAAGAAAAGTATTTTGAAAATCCAAAGTACATTTATTGAATTACTATTGACAACCTCTCAATGGTGCATAGGTACTTTGTTGCATGTACCTAGGTCCAGTGAAATTCCTTTTTTGCATAATGTTTAGCAAATATCTTACTAAAGCACAATCATAACTAAGCACAAGAGAATAAGAATAGTAGATTACACTGATGTAGTACACAAGAGTTGCAACTCTTTTATAGTGCCTCTTTATTTCTGGTGCAATCTTGTACCCTTTCAAGTTCAGAGCTGTTAAAAAAGGTGAGAGTCTTAGTTTGGCCATAAAGTAGGTATGTTACAATACCTACCTTTAGCAGCGCTACAGTTCTGCCGCTCCCCGTGTGCGCGACTTTGGCGCCTTTCAGAGGGGGGCGGGTTTAAAATGCCGATTTTTTCTTGGCAGTCCAAGTCGATCCATGTCGGGCGATTTCGTCGCTAAAGAGAAATCTCTCCGACATTTCATTCATAAAGGTATTTTTAAACTACGCTAGATTATTTAGTAGTTTAAAAATCATCTTCTAAAGCTCTGAACGGTGACAGCGGAACCTAAGGTAGGTGATAAAAGAAGCTACACAGTTTATTTTTACATTAAAACTTGGTTTTTAGGAAGGCTTTAATCACATTTTCATGTTGCGAAAAGGGGACAAAAAAAATGTATGAACCGGCTGTATTTTTCATACAGATTTCACCGCAAACCGCAACGTCCAATCCACCGCATTCCACTAAAACCCACTCGCAAGTTGATTTAAATGGCCATTAATTTACAGGCATTAAACACTAAATTCCTTCCAGTTGGCCTATAAATTCATGAAAATTAGATTTAAAAATTATGTTATATTGTGGATTATTGTGTGAATGTTATTTGGACACTTAGGCAATTTAAAAAAAGTTTATCTTTTCTTAAGAAATGGATAGATGTTTAGATCTACTCATTGAATTTTGTAATTACCTACAATTAGATAACTAACTAATTATATGCTTTAATTTCCGGTCATCCAAGTAAGATTGTTTCATATTTGTTTCAGAATGCTTCAATCTATAATAACTGAAAATTTCATTGAGTTCTCTTAATTTTTAAGAAAGTTATGGGCTTTTGACTGTTCTAGATCACAGCTTTTGAGTTAAGTCAATTGAAAGGCAATGGGGAACAAGATGCTAATTTCCGAGTATGAAAATGGTCATAACTTTCTTAATACTGAAGATATGAAAGTGAATTAGGTGTCAAATTAAACTTCTTTTTATGCTTTATCTGATGGGATATATTGCAGACTTGATTTTTAAAATCTCAAAATTTTGCAACATTGCTACATAAAGGCCTATTATAGTTTATTGTCATATGAATTTTTACGTCAATTTATTCCCAACTATTTTCCTCTCCATCTAAACCCTTTACAGTAATCTGTCTTTCTTGTACAGGTCCCACCTATCACAGAAGTAATCCCAATGATCCAAGAACCTGGTCGACGTTTCAGGTAGTGATGCATGGTTTCAACCCAAAGCATTCCCTTCCATTCACAGATATTGCTCAATCCACTATATTTCTCCAGCCGTCTTTTGTCTCTATTGATCCAAGAACCTAAAGCTTACCCTCTTGCACCAGCTTTTTAGCCATCTTCATGTTCATCATAAGTCATAGGAGCAGAAGTAGGCCATTTGGCTCTTCGAGTCTACTCCGCCATTCAGTCATGGCTGATCTATCTTTCCCTTTCAACCCATAACTCTTGACACTGTCCCATTTCTAACCTGACCAGCACGTGGCACAGGGAGTAATCCTGAGATTACCATCCTAAAGGTCCTACTATCCTTTGCCTTATGCTTACTTCCCAATTTTTTCCCACATTTGGAAAATATGTAATAATGGGGTTTGTAATAAATTTCTAATAATGGGGCATTTGGATAGCAGTAAAAGGATTAGTCCAAGTCAACATGGATTTATGAAAGGGAAATCATGCTTGACTAATCTTCTGGAATTTTTTGAGGATGTGACAAGTAAAATGGATGAAGGGGTGCCAGTGGATGTAGTGTATCTAGACTTTCAGAAAGCCTTTGATAAGGTCCCGCACGGGTGACTGGTGACTAAAATTAGAGCACATGGTATTGGGAGTAGGGTGTTGACATGGATAGAAAATTGGTTTGCAGACCGGAAGCAAAGAGTAGGAGTGAACGGGTCCTTTTCAGAATGGCAGGCAGTGGCGAGTGGAGTGCCGCAAGGCTCGGTGTTGGGGCCACAACTGTTTACCATATATATTAATGATTTGGAAGAGGGAATTAGGAGCAACACTAGCAAGTTTGCGGATGACACAAAGCTGGGTGGCAGTGAGAACTGTGAAGAGAATGTTAGGAGGTTGCAGGGTGACCTGGATAGGTTGAGTCAGTGGGCTGATGCGTGGCAGATGCAGTATAATATCGATAAATGTGAGGTTATCCATCTTGGCGGCAAAAACATGGGGGCAGATTATTATCTCAATGGGGTTAAGTTAGGTAAGGGGCAAGTACAGCGAGACCTGAGTGTCCTTGAACACCGGTCACTGAAAGTTGGCATGCAGGTACAGCAGGCAGTGAAGAAAGCTAATGGAATGTTGGACTTCATAACAAGAGGATTTCAGTATAGGAGTAAAGAGGTTCTTCTGCAGTTGTGTAGGGCTCTGGTAAGACCACATCTGGAGTATTGTGTACAGTTTTGGTCTCCTAATTTGAGGAAGGACATCCTTGTGATTGAGGCAGTGCAGCGTAGGTTCACGAGATTGATCCTTGGGATGGTGGGACTGTCATATGAGGAAAGATTGAAAAGACTAGGCTTGTATTCACTGGAGTTTAGAAGGATGAGGGGGGATTTGATAGAAACATATAAAATTATAAAAGGGCTGGACAAGCTAGATGCAGGAAAAATGTTCCCAATGTTGGGTGAGTCCAGAACCAGGGGGCACAGTCTTAGAATAAAGGGGGGGTCATTTAAAACTGAGGTGAGAAAAAACTTTTTTACCCAGAGAGTTGTGAATTTAATAATAATAACAATAATATATTTTATTGTCATTACACATAAGTGCAACGAGATTTGGTTTGCAACTACAAGATTTCGGTTTTAAACCCCCGAGAACAAGGTTTGTAAAAACGAACATTTGACCAGTAACATCAACACAGACTAAAGTGTGAGGCCGGGGGAGACAGTCCATGGGGGTGGGGGGGTACGCAGCAGGGCCGGTTCAGAGCCGCTATAGCTCTGGGAATTAAGCTGTTCCTGAGTCCGGTAGTGCGGGCGTAGAAGGCCTTGTAACGTCTGCCAGAAGGGAGTAGTTCGAACAGTCCATTACAAGGGTGAGAGGAGTCTTTATGGATGCTGACGGCCTTCCTGAGGCACCGTGTGTGGTAGATGCCCTCCAAGGCTGGTAGCGGTGTCCCAATAATCTGTTGCGCTCTGTGGACAATGCGCTGAAGAGCTCTCCTCTCCGCCTCCGTGCAGCTGAGATACCACACAGAGATGCCATACGTTAGTATGCCCTCTGTGGTGCAGCGGTAGAAGGTCGTCAGCAGCTGTTGGGGTAGACCAGTCCGTTTCAATGTTCTTAGGAAGAATAGTCGTTGCTGTGCCTTTTTGACCAGCGCAGCGGTGTTGGTGGACCATGTGAGGTCCTCTGAGATGTGAGTGCCCAGAAACTTGAAGCTCGACACTTTCTCCACAATGTCTCCGTAGATGGAGATTGGGGCGTATTCCCCATTCAGTGACCTCCTGAAGTCGATAATCAGCTCCTTGGTCTTGGAGGTGTTTAGCGACAAGTTGTTCCGTGAGTACCAGTCCGCCAGGTTCTGCACCTCCGCTCTATAGTTTATTCATCACTGTTGGTGATCAGCCCGATCACCATTGTGTCGTCTGCAAACTTGACAATGGTGTTGTTGTCAAATGCAGGGACACAGTCGTGGGTGAAGAGGGAGTAGAGCATGGGGCTCAGTACACAGCCCTGTAGTGTGCCGGTGCTCAGGGTGATAGTAGAGGACAGGTGCGGCCCCAGTCTCACTGCCTGCGGTCGCTCCGTCAGAAAATTCAGGATCCAATCGCATATCAGTGAGCTGAGGCCTAGCTGGTGGAGTTTGGTGGTGAGCTTGGTGGGGGTGGCTGTATTGAAGGCAGAGCTATAGTCAATGAAGAGCATCCTCACGTAGGTGCCCTGTCTTTCCAGGTGGGTCAGGACAGTGTGAAGAGCCACAGAGATGGCATCCTCTGTGAATCTATTTGCCCCGTGTGCAAATTGATGAGAGTCCAATCATGCAGGGATGCTGGATTTGATGTGGGAGAGGACCAGCCTTTCAAAGCACTTCATTGGTATTGGAGTTAGGGCAACCGGGCGGTAGTTGTTTTTATGTCTGACTGTCGCAGCTTTGACAGTCCGGAGTCGCCTTCCAGAGAGAATGTGATTCAAAGAGTTTATGGAGTTTATGGAATTCCCTGCCACAGAGGGCAGTGGAGGCCAAATCACTGGATGGATTTAAGAGAGAGTTGGATAGAGCTCTTGGGGCTTGTGGAATCAAGGGATATGGGGAGACGGCAGGCACGGGTCTATTGATAGCGGATAATCAGCCATGATCACAATGAATGGCGAAGCTGGCTCGAAGGGCCGAATGGCCTACTCGTGCACCTATTTTCTATGTTTCTATTTTTCCCTCTATATCCATTCCAATATTGAATGAATGAATGAATAAGTTTGAATGAATAATGCCCAAGTATTCACATACTAGGAATTTGCCTTGGTGCTCCGCCCTCAAGTGACAACATGACATACAGTGACAGTTAGGAATGACACATAAAACATTAATAATAAAACAGCATTGATTAAACATGTGAATTAAATAAAATACCAGAGCAAAAGGAAGCTACAGATGTTTGGTTAAGCTACTACTTGTGGAAAAAAGCTGTTTTTATGTCACAGCTTTGACAGTCCGGAGTCGCCTTCCAGAGAGAAGTGATTCAAAGAGTTTGTGGACAGGTTGAGAGGGGTTAGAGATTATTTTACCCGTTCACTTCCTGGCCCTTGCAGTGCACAGTTCATCAATGGAGGGAAGGGTGTAGCCAATAACCTTCTCAGCTGATCGGATGATTCGCTGCAGCCTCCGGATGTCATGCTTGGTGGCTGAACCAAACAAGACCATGATGGAGAAGGTGAGGACAGACTCTATGATGGCCGTATAGAATTGGACCATCATTGCCTATGCCAGATTGTGCTTCCTCAGCTGCCGCAGGAAGTACATCCTCTGTTGTGCCTTTTTGATAGTGGAGTCGATGGTAGCCCTCCCCACTTAAGGTCCTTGGAGATGATGGTTCTCAGGAACTTAGAAGACTCCACAGATGTGACTGTGGTGTTGTTGATGGTGAGTGGGGTCCATTGAGCTCCAGGTTGTTGCGATGGCACCAGGACGCCAGCTGTGTCACTTCCTGTCTGTAGGCATATTCCTCCCCATCCTGGATCAGTCCAATCACGGTTGTGTCATTTGCAAACTTAGGAAGCTTGGCAGAGGAGTCAGTGGAGGTGCAGTCATTGGTGTAGAGAGAACAAAGGAGAGGGGAGAGTATGCAGCCTTGCGGTGCTCCTATGCTGAGGGCTTGCGGGTCCGAGAGGTGCTTTCCCAGCAACACATGCTGCTTCCTGTCTGTCAGGAAGTTGGTGATCCACCGACAGAGGGTTTCAGGCACAGTCAACTGGGAATGTTTGGAGTGTAGTAGCTCTGGCACAATGATGTTGAATGCAGAGCTAAAATCAGCAAACAAAATCCTCGCATAGGTGCTGGGGGCTGGAGGATGAAGTGCAGGCCCAGGATGACTGGGCAAATCGATCTGGCCAATATTGGCTCGATCTGCAAACTGAAGAGGGGGTTTGTGATATTTTTCAGCTTAGCCACCACAAGCCTTTCAAGGTCTTCATGACTACAGAGGTCAGTACAACAGGCCTATCGTCATTAAGACCAGTAATCATTGCCTTTTTGGGTAGAGGGACAATAGTGGAGACTTTGAAGCAGGCAGGGACAATGCATGTTTGCAGGGCATTGTCCGGTCCTGGAGATTTCTGGCTTTTCTGTCTTCTGAACAGCCTCTCCACCTCCTCTAATTTTATTGATGATGGAGAAGTGATGTTGTGCAGTACGGAGGGGGAGGGTAGTGATCGTGGACGCAATCTTTTGCAGTCAGGCTGCAATAGGGTGTAAAGTGTTGATTGGAGAGGGGTGGGTGGAAAAAGGGCCAGTCTATTCAGACTGGAGTCTTGCTTTAAGTAGCTATGAAGAGGTGATTGGGGAGGAGCAGAAGGGTCCAGTCTTTTCAGACTGGAGTCTTGCTTTAAGTAGGTGAAGTGGTGATTGGGGAGGAGTGCGTGTAGAAGGGTCCAGTCTTTGCAGATTAGGGTCTGACTGTGTTGGTTGGGGAGGGGGTACCAGGGTTATGTTTCTGATTGTCACAACTGCAGTAGAACTCATTCAGGTCATTGGTAGCTGACGATTGTCCAAAGATAGGGGGGCTTTCCTCTTGTAGCTGGTCATTTCTTGCAAGCCCTTCCATACTGAAGAGTCACTAGCTGAGAACTTGCTCCTCAACTTCTCAAGAGTATATATCCTTGGCAGCCTGTCTGTAGAGGTCTGCATTCCCTCTCCTGTAGGCTTCCTCTTTAGACTGTCAGAGCTGTCTGAGTTCTGCAGTAAACCAGGGCTTGTAGTTGTTGAACCAGGTCCGGGTCGTAGTTGGAATGCAACTGTCCTCACAAAAGGTGACATATGATGATAGTGTCTGTATTCTCATCGAGGTTTGTGGTTGCTTCTCTGAACACATTCCAATCCGTGTAGTCAAAGCAGGATTGTGGGTTCTCAATGCCCTCGCTTGTCCATCTTTTCGTTGTTCTGACCACAGGCTTAGCAGATTTTAGTTTCTGTCTGTAGGTCAGAAAAGGCGAACTGGACAATGATCAGAGAAACCCAGACCCGCCCAGGTACCAGAGTGATATGCGTTCTTGATTGACATGTAACAGTGGTCAAGTGTTCTCTCCCATCTGGCGGGGCAGGTAACCTGAAGTCAGTACTTTGGAAGGTCACGGCTGAGGTTAGCTTTGTTAAAGTCCCCCAAAACAATGACCACATACCTAGGAACTCAGCCCTAAATTTCCAACTACCTAAACTGGGGGCGATTACAGTAGCCAATTAACATACCAGCACCTTTGGCTTGCGGGAGGAAACCAGAGCATCGACAAGAAACCTGCCCAGTGCAATTTCCATATTCCATATTAACTTCCTTAAATATTTTAAATCCTGCATAGTACTGTTTTTGTTCCTGTAGTCATGCCTACATCTAGTTCTTGCCATCACGTGATTCCTTCCAGCTTCCCATTTATTAATATGTATCATGCTATATATTTTAATAGGACATCCTGTTGCCTTGTCTTACAGACTCTTCTACTCTATAGGGACACGTACAGTGTCCCCCATAATGTTTGAAACAAAGACCCATCATTTACTTATTTGCCTCTGTACTCCATATTTTGAGATTTGTAATAGAAAAAAAATCACGTGGTTAAGGTGCACATTGTCAGATTTTATTAAAGGCTGTTTTTATACATTTTCGCTTTCCCATGTAGAAATTACAGCTGTGTTTATACAGTCCCCCATTTCAGGGCACCATAATGTTTGGGACACATGGCTTCACAGGTGTTTGTAATTGCTCAGGTATGTTTAATTGCTTCCTAAATGCAGGTATAAGAAAGCTCCTAGCACCTAGTCCAGGGGTGGGGAACTTTTTCCATGTTGGAATGCCACATTAAGTTAGCTGTAATCTAATAAGACCGCATCCAAGAAACTTAAATTAGATATACTTCAAAATGTACATTATTTTGTAAAAATCTACTATGTACTAACTTCAAGAAAATGAAAACATTTTGTTAATTCTAAAGTTAACTAACCTATCAATGACTTTGTTGTGACTACTTTTTGTTGGAAAGCATTTGAATATTTAATTGCAACATGGAGGTACGCAGTTTCAGCTGATCTTCTAGATGGGTATCCGTCATTTGTGACCATAACGGCGTCTTGATTTGGGGTTAGGTAGGAGAATGAAGATTTTCAGCAATAAGTGGTTGAAAAGCAAGAAAGCATTTTTCGTGCATGTTGCCGAAGACGTGGGTATTCTATTGCATTTTTCCATATTTCAATTGGATCTTTCTTAGCATCAAATAAGGACTTTAAAATGTCATCTTCTGAGAGCTCAATCAATTCCATCTGTAGTTCTTTAGGAGCCTTGGAGACATCAACTAGGTGAGGTTGAAATGCTAATTTGAGTGTAATGTCCTGATTCTCAAAGTCAATGAACCTTTCATTGTATCCTTTAATTAATACGTCTATAACAACTGCGTATTCTTCAAATGACTCGCATGAATCCTCCTGCTCATCAATGACCTTCGCTAACTGGGGAAAATGTTCATCTGAAATTTCATTTTGATGAAAAGTTTTGAAAAAAGATAGTTTTTTTCGAAATGCTTCGATTTTTTGCCATATCATATATAGACTTAGTTTTACCTTGCAAAGAAACATTCAAGTCATTTTGCTTTGACATGATATCACACAGAAATGCAGTATTTCTATAGAAATCTTCTTTCAATAATTCACTTAGCTGATTCTGTTCTTCATGAAATTTAACCATCTGTTCTCGCAAAGTTAAACATTTTGCTAACACCTGTCCCTGCAATAGCCAACACACTTTAGAATGATGCGGCAAATCCACACTGAATGCCTCATCATCCAACTTTAGCATATTACGAAACTGATGATGCTATGTGGCATTTGCACAAATATAGTTAACAATACTTATAACTTGTTGCAAAGTGTCTCTTAAAATAGTAAATTTAGCAGAGATTTTGCTGATGTAAGATACAATGAAAAGAAATGAGAGCATCTGGATCTGATAATACCTTTTTTATCTGTGCAATAAGCCCTTCACGTTTTCCTGTGTGAAGGTGGACCGTCTGTACATACACTGACTAAATTAACCAAATCCAGTCCAACTTCACAACATTTATCTTGAAAGTTGTTGAAGAAATCTATTCCTCATGCTCCACCCATAAGAGTGCCCAAAGCGAGTAACTCTTCATGGCAAAGAAAATTAACTGTTATGGCCCGAATGAAACCTGTACCGAGTCAGTAGTATCAGTTGATTCATTCAAAGCGATTGAATAATATTTATTTTCCTTTTGGAGTATTGCGTGAAGTTGTTCTGTTACTTTGAGGGTTAATTTATGCTCCGATCAGTTATGGTTCTCCTTGAATGAGGCAGTTGTTTGTACTTTGAAACCTTATCGGGGTCTAAGCATCCTGCAACTTCGACAATGCATTCTTTTACGATTTCTACATTGCTAAATGCAACCTTTCGAGGCCTCACTTTCGTGCCAGCGGACTCCCCCAACATTTTCCCTCTCGTCAACCAGCCTCAGGTGGTGGTGGCGTCAGTCAAGCGGGGAGGTTAACATACATTTTAGAGTCGCCTAACAGGTGTTAAAATAGGTCTCATGACTTACTCATGTTTTAATTGTGGCTGTCAGTCGGGGAAGATTATTTTGTTGAATCTTTTACTCTTTAGTATTTTAAATACATTCATTTTAAGATTAAAATAAATATAATAAGACGAACAAAACATATTAATAAAAATAAAAGGATTTGTTCTACAAAATTTCGATTCATTCAAAAAGCTGCACTTAATGTCCTGGAAGGCCACATGCGGCCTTAAGGCTACAGGTTCCCAAACCCCTGATCTAGCCTTTCCTCCAGTCTTTCCATCACCTTTGGAAACTTTTATTGCTGTTTATCAACATGAGGACCAAAGTTACGCCAATGAAAGTCAAAGAAGCCATTATGAGACTGAGAAACAAGAATAATACTGTTAGAGACATCAGCCAAACCTTAGGCTTACCAAAATAAACTGTTTGGAACATCATGAAGAAGAGAGCACTGGTGAGCCTACTAATCACAAAGGGAGTGGCAGGCCAAGGAAGACCTCCACAGCTGATGACAGAAGAATTCTCTCTATAATAAAGAAAAATCCCCAAACACCTGTACGACAGATCAGAAACACTCTTCAGGAGTCAGGTGTGGATTTGTCAATGCCCGCAGAACATGAACAGAAATACAGAGGCTACACAGCAAGATGCAAACCTTTGGTTAGCTGCAAAAATAAGATGGTGAGGTTACAGTTTGCCAAGAAGTACTTAAAAGAGCAACTGCAGTTCTAGAAAAAGGGTTGTGGACAGATGAGACGAAGATTAACTTACATCAGAGTGATGGCAAGAGCAAAGTATGGAGGAAAGAAGGAACTGCCCAAGATCCAAAGCATACCACCTCATCTGTGAAACACGGTGGTTGGGGTGTTATGGCCTGGGCATCTATGGCTGCTGAAGGTACTGGTTCATTTATCTTCATTGATGATACGACTGTTGATGGTAGTAGCATAATGAATTCTGAAGTGTATAGACACATCCTATCTGCTCAAGTTCAAACAAATGCCTCAAAAGTCATTGGCCGGCGGTTCATTCTACAGCAAGCCAATGATCCCAAACATACTGCTAATGCAACAAAGGAGTTTTTCAAAGCTAAAAAATTGTAATTTCTTGATTGATCAATGGTCAAGTCAATCACCTGATCTGTACCCAATTGAGCATGCTTTTTATATGCTGAAGAGAAAACTGAAGGGGATTAGCCCCCAAAACAAGCACCAGAGAAGACACCCAGCAACTGGTGATGTCCATGAAGCGCAGACTTCGAGCAGTCACTGCCTGCAATGCATATGCAACAAAATACTAAACAAGACTACTTTCATTCACATGACATTGCTGTGTCCCAAACATTATGGTGCCCTGAAATGGGAGGACTATGTATAAACATTGACACTACAATTTGACAATGTGCACTTTAACCACGTTATTTTTTTTCCATTACAATTCTCAAATTGTGGTGTACAGACGCAAATAAATAAATGATGGATCTTTGTTCCAAACATTATGGAGGGCCTGTATACCTCCCTCCTCGACTCCATCCAAGGACCCCGACAGTTTATTCAGATGAGACAGAGGTTCACATGCACCTCCTCCAACCTCATCTATTGTATCCGCTGTCCCAGGTGTGGACTCCTGTACATCGGCAAAACCAAGCTTCACACAACACCTCCCGCTCAGTCATCCTTAACCTACCTGATCTGCCGGTTGCTAAACACTTTAACTCCTCTTCCCATTCCCTTTATGTCCTGGGCCTCCTCCATTGTCAGAGTGAGGCCCAGCGCAAATTGGAGGAACAGCACTTCATATTTCGTTTGGGCAGCTTACACCCCAGCGGTATGAACATTGACTTCTCTAACTTCAAGTAACCCTTGTTTTTCCTCTTTCTCCATCCCTTCCCTTTCTCAGTTCTCTGACCAGTCTTATGCTCCACACCTGTGGAACAAGCTCCCTGAACACCTGAGGTGTGCACAGACTAAGCTCATTTAAATCAGGCCTACAAATACTGGTGTTTACTGTAGCTTTTCCATAACCCAACATGCAGGTAATCTTAACCTTCTAATCTTAACCCTTTTAAAATTGTTTTATTGTTTTAGTGAATTTGGTTTACTATTCATGCATGTATCGTATTGCTTGTTTTGTAACTTTTGATTATTGGCTATTTTGTTGTCCTGTGTTGTTTGGTTGTTCTGTTGTCTTTTTACTATGTTATTTTTTTTACTATGTTTTTTTGTTTTTTTTTGTTTTTTTGTGTTTTTTTCTCTGTCAAGCACTATGAATTGCTGCTTGTACGAATGGTGCTATATAAATAAATTTGCCTTGCCTTGCTGTCCCTGACTACATTTTATCTGTTTGCTTTGACGTTATCTTTCCCCGCTAACAATTATCCTTTCTACATTTTCCTTGATCTCCATTACCTTTGTCCTATTTACACATCTTACACTTCCTTATCTACATATCTCCCTCTCCCCTGACATCAATCTGAAGGAAGGTCTCGACCAGAAACATCACCCATTCCTTGTCTCCAGAGATGCTGCTTGTCCCGCTGAGTTATTCCAGCATTTTGTGTCATCTTCTATAACCACAGTTGTAACCTCAAATATGGTACTAATCAAAGTGACCAAGCAGCAGCAGGGTTAGGTGAGAAACAGACAAGCAAAATAATGAACACTTCCAATAAATACTATTTTGGACTGGCTTTAATTTATCATTTAAAAAAAAGAATACCTTCTCGATCAATCATCTCTCTGTAACCAGCCCTCTTCAAGATTTACCTTCAGAAACTGGTCAAACAACTGCTTGATGCTCTTCAGCCTTTGCCCCTGGACAACTCTCATCTGTTGAAAAAGCTTCTGTTGCTGCCTGAATAGGTTCTGCAGAAGAAATAATTCAAGAAGTTTATATCCGTTTGACTGTTCTCACATTTCAAGCAGCATGATGCCCGGGATCTTGATAACATTCGGTTAAGCACTGCAGCAAACCCAGTGCTTTACCAGCCTTGAAGATCCCTGTGGTGACTCCTCAACCCAGTTATGCAGGGCTCTGCCTAAATACTCAATCTCCTCTAGACCTAAATCAACTCTTACTCCTTAAAGTTATCAGACATTCAGCTGGAGGAGCTGCACACCATAGTAAAAAAAAACCCAAAAGGTATGACTCACAGCTTTTCCTATAATCAAAGGGAACTTCAACAAGGCCAGTTTGATGAAGTAAAACTACCATGAGCATGGGGCCTGCAACATCAGAGGATCAAATACTCTCGACCATTATTATTACTCCATCACCAAAGATGCCTATTGTTCCACTATGAAAGATCATACCACCTGGCTGGGCTCCCTCCTCTGGAAAGGCAACAACTGAAGACAGCAACTCCAATTAAGAGGATTGCACAAAGCTCATCAGGGAAGGCAAAGGAACAACTCCATGACTGCTTGGCATCAGTTGATTGAGATGTTCAAAGATTGGACAACGGACCTAAACAAATATGCCTTGGTTGTTACTGACTTAATAAGGAAATGTGTGGAGGAGTGTGTTCCTACCAAGACCATCTGAGTGTTTCCTATTCAAATGCCTTGGATGAACCAGAATGTCTGTAATCTACTGAGGACCAGATCTTGGGTATACAGCCATCAGAAAAGCAGACACTTTTGGTCCAAAATGGTAGATGAGATGGATATTTGGCAGATGTGGCAGGACGGGCACACCGTCACTACTTACAAGGCAAAACCAAGTGGTAGCTTGGTAACAGTAAGGCATCACTCCCAGACAACCTTGTTGCTTCCTATGCTCACTTTGAAAGAGAGAACATCAATGTACATTTTCACCGTGTCGCGGGGAGCTATAGGTCCCTGCAATACAGTAATCTCAGTCTCTGAGACCGAATCAGAAGAACCTTCATGAGGGTGAGCCTTCTGAAATCATCCGGCCCCAATGGTGTACCTGGCCGTGTTCTTCAAAACTGCGTTGACCAACTGGCAGAAGCTTTTGGCGATATCTTCAATCTCTCATTACTAAAGTAGGAATAGGAATACTTTATTGTCACATGTGACTAGGCACAGTGAAATTCTTTGCTTGCATACACAATGTATACAAATAGCAGCCACCTTCAACGCTGACAAAGTTACAAAGCATGCTGGCTCCCCCTTTTGTTTCCCCCCCATGCCGGGTCCCCATTGTCCTTTGTTCCCTCCCCCCCCCCTCCCCCTATTGTCCATTGTTCTCCAAGGTTCCCACCTACTTTAAGTGAACCCCAGAAGAGTAAAGTGACCGACTGGCAGTAATGTCTGTGGTGATGAAATGCTTTGAGAGATTGGTTATGATACATATCAACTCCTTCCTTAGTAATGACCTGAACCGACTACAATTTACCTATTCTACATAGATCACCAGGAGATGCGATCTCGCTGGCTTTCCACTCTGCATTGAACTACTTGGACAATAAGAACATGTGCATCAGCCTGTTGTTCACTGATTATCACTGTTGTTCAAAGCCATGATCCCCTTTAAACTTATCATCAAACTCAGAGAACTGGATCTCTGTTCATCCCTATTTAATTGGATCCTCAAGTTCCCCATCGGCAGACCAGATCACCACAAACACAAGAGCACCTCAAGGCTGTGTGATACAATTATACAATTTATTTGTTGTCATTGAAGTTCAAACGAAATTTGGTTTCTGTAGTCATACAAACAAGAAAAAGAACCAAGACAAACACACAATTTACACAAACATCCATCACATCTAATTGTATCCATCAGTGTGCATTGTCCCTGACCTACTCTCCCAATACATTGATTGTGTAGTCAGACAATAGCACCCATTCCATCTTTAAAATTACTGACGATACTACAATTGTCAGACCAATAACAGATAACAATAGGTCAAAATATAGGAGGGAGATTGAAAATCTGATGCAATGGTTTCAAGTTCATTTTCTAGGTCTGCACAAAACTTGAGAGTCTTGAATTTACAACATAAGTCTTTAATGCTTTACTCAATGCTGGCAGCAAGAAAACTAAAAAATGGCTGCACACACGCACTGTCTACAGACAGGGTAAACTATATACAAAACATCTCTCTTTGTCCTGTGCAACACCACCTGCTGCACGGGAGGAGCAATGGGTCCTCCCACCCCACACAGTCCACCAAACATCACGTTCCCCCCTTTCTTGTTTGAACTTCTCCATTTAGCTGGACCTCGCTTCACTCTTTTTTCCAGCCTTTTTTGCGTTTCACAACTCTTGCTAAAGGCTCAGAATCAACAGAGTTTTCCTCTGAAGAGATGTCAGTATTTGCTTTATCTGTATGCTGTTCTTTCTCCACTTTACTGGAGTTTTTCTCGGCGGTCGATGACAATGCCATTGTTGATCTATCATAGATCAAAGCGTTCATGTCAAGCTTGAAAACATGGATCCAGTCGATAGCGCATAGGGATGTACCTTCTTTACAAACGACGATCAGCGGCAACATCTGTGTCATACCATAATAGTATTTGCGACAGTGCGTTTGCCATTCGTGGGAATGGGCTGTCATCCGTATCCGAAAAGACGGATGTTGGCCAGTTTCCGTTTCGGCGATCCGATCCTCTCCTAGATGTCCTGACCCACTAACGACACAGCCGCACCAGTGTCCACCTGGAACTGTAGATCGACGTTCGAGACCCGCAGCTCGTAGACACAACAAGCACTTCAATAGGAATCATCTCCGCGATTTGGTCGACTGTGTTTTGCGCTTTCATGCCCTTTCTCAGCTTTCCTGCGGATTGACACACTGCCTGGAGATGACCTTTTCGGTAACATGCATAACAAACGGACTTGATATACGGGCACTCACGGTGATGATGAGCAGTCGAGCCGCACCAGTTGCAGGGTTTCGATCCACCCCCCACAGGGGAATAGCTCGTCTGAAACTGTCTCACCTTCTCCGGATTTGCTCTGGGTCGATCAACTGGAATCTGGCGCTGCAGACAAGTCTGATGAACTGCATGCACATCCTGAGGGAGCTTTGACGCTGTTTTGCCGGCCATTTTGTGCAGTTCTTTACTCAGCAGCTTGGCCATCTTAGCACACTGCAGCACATTCTTCAAAGAGGCGTCTGATTCCTTGAGAATCGCCTGCTCGATGAATGCGTGCCTGCAGCCCATGACCAGTCTATCCCACAATGCATTGTCTTGGCACTTTTCACAGCATTGAGTTTTAAAATCACATGCTTTTGCCTTGGTGCGAAGCACGGCAAGAAATTCGGTGATCGATTGCCCTTCTGTTGCACCGTCCGGTAGAAATCAAGGCAAGCTGCGATGAAATATCTACTTTCCTCGAAATGTAGCTGCAAAGGCATTGGGATTTCAGCATACGAGGCTTCAGTTACTTCTTCTGTAAGTAAATTTTGAAGCAGTGCAAAAGTTTCTGGAGACATTAATGAAAACAAGAGAGCCTTCTTCCTCTGGTCAGTCGTAATGGCCATACTTTCAAACTAAAACTCAGCGCGCATTAAATACGACGGCCACCTTTCTCGCTCAGGATCGAAACGATCAAATTGCCGAGACATGTTAGTCAGTTTAAAATGAATAAATAAATAAACAAACAGGCTCTTATCTAGGTCTTTGGACGCAATCCGAAGTATCCCACTTCTGACACCACTTTCATGTTCGTTTTCTAGGTCTGTACAAAACTTGAGAGTCTTGAATTTACAACAGAAGTCTTTAATGCTTAACTCAATGCTGGCAGCAAGACAACTCAAAAAAGGCTGTACACATACACACTGTCTACAGACAGGATAAACTATATACAAAACATCTCCCTTTGTCCTGTGCAGCGCCACCTGCTACACGGGAGGAGCAAAGGGTTCTCCCACCCTACACAGTCCACCAAACATCACAAATGGCACCAAAACAACAATCTTGCTTGCATAGTCTAGCAATGTTACAAAATTTTGAGATTTTAAAAATCAAGTCTGCAATTTATCCCATCAGATAAAGCATAAAAAGAAGTTTAATTTGACACCTAATTCACTTTCATATCTTCAGTATTAAGAAAGTTATGACCATTTTTATTCTCGGAAATTAGCATTTTGTTCCCCATTGCCTTTCAATCGACTTAACTCAAAAGCTGTGATCTAGAATAGTCAAAAGCCCATAACTTTCTTAAAAATTAAGAGAACTCAATGAAATTTTCAGTTATTATAGATTGAAGCATTCTGAAACAAATATGAAACAAACTTACTTGGATGACCTGAAATTAAAGCATATAATTAGCTATTTATCTAATTGTAGCTAATTACAAAATTCAATGAGTAGATCTAAACATCTATCCATTTCTTAAGAAAAGTTAAATTTTTTTTTAATTGCCTAAGGGTCCAAATAACATTCACACAATAATCCACAATATAACATAATTTTTAAATCTAATTTTCATGAATTTATAGGCCAAACGGAAGGGATTTAGTGTTTAATGCCTGTAAATGAATGGCCATTTAAATCAACTTGCGAGTGGGTTTTAGTGCAATGCGGTGGATTGGAACGTTGCGGTTTGCGGTGAAGTCAGTATGAAAAATACAGCTGGTTCATACATTTTTTTTGTCCCCTTTTCGCAACATGAAAATTGGATTAAAGCCTCCCTAAAAACCAAGTTTTTATGTAAAAATTAAACTGTGTAGCTTCTTTTATCGCTTATCTTAGGTCCGTTCCGCTGTCACCATTCAGAGCTTTAGAAGATGATTTTTAAACTACTCTAGTTACTACTCTAGTTAATAAATAATCTAGTGTAGTTTAAAAATACCTTTATGAATGAAATGTCGGAGCGATTTCTCTTTAGCGACGAAATCGCCCGACATGGATTGATTTGGACTGCCTAGAAAAAAAATCGGCATTTTAAACCCACCCCCCTCGGAAAGCGCCAAAGTCGCGCACACGGGGAGTGGCAGAACTGCAGTGCTGCTAAAGGTAGGAATTGTAACATACCTACAAAACTTACCTTCAGCGGCGCTGCAGTTCTGTCACTGGCCGTGCGCGCGACTTTGGCGCCTTTGAGAGGGGGGCGGGTTTAAATTGCGGTTTTCTTCAGACTATTCAAATCGATTTTGAACAGGCTGTTTAGTTGCTGAAGGAAAATCGCTTCGACTGCCGTTTTATTAAGTTTATTAAAATTAACGCTGGATAATTTAACAGCAGGAGTAAAATTAAAATCATCTTCTAATGCCGTCAACGCCGAGAACGGGACGGATCTCACGTAGGGGAGAAGGCAAGGTACACCGTTTATTTTTTCATATAAACTAGTAAGATTAAACAAGAACTTACCAGTTTGAAGTTTGATCTTTATTTTATGAGGAGTTGCGATGAGGGATTTCGTGAAGACCCCGCCAGCAGCATGCGCGACATTCTTCAAAGCAGCGGTGTGGAATCACAGATCACAAGACTAAAGATAGTAAGATTAAAACTTGACTACAACAGTTGAACTTCTGATAGAGGGCTGGGAGCGGAGGGCACAAAATCCCTTATCGCATAAAATAAAGATCAAACTTCAAACTGGTAAGTTCTTGTTTAATCTTACTATTTTACGTGAAGATTTCACGTAAGTGACTTCGTGAAGATTTCAAAGCTCTGTGATTTCACGCCCTGGACCACGTCCATGCTGTCACACTGTCGCAATACTGATGGAGGAAGTTTGTTAATACATTCCAGACTGGACAGGCTGAAAAATAAACAAATGTTTATTAACACAAATAATAAAACCCCTAACTTGGGGACAAATGAAATTACGGAGCAGCTCTCAGCACAGCTTCCGCAAACGTTGCGGGGGTGGCCACCGGCTTATTGTAGAACCTCTGAAAAGTGGTTTCACTGGCCCATCCCGCGGTAGCGAGGACATGATCCATGGGCACCTCCATGGTCCTCGCCACTGATGTGGATGAGATTTTTAAATGTTAGTATCTATACCTGCTGCATCCAACACCTCCCTGAGCCACCTGGCGATAGTCGACACAGTCACCCGGTGATGTGGTTTCTTATGGCTGATGAGTAGCCCCTGCTCCATCTTCCTAATGGTACTTGTATTCTTGATATAATACCGAAGATGGGTGACTATGCAGAGGGTGGCGTCAGTGGGATACGCCCGGAATTCCAGCTTGAGCCCTGTAGATCCTGGTCTATGCTGCTTAAGTAACTCTTCGACAAAGAAGGTTACTTTTTGAGGGGTAGAGACCATCCTGTCGAGACGCAGTTTCTGTAAGGTCTGCACCCGCTGTGCCGTTGTTAGTGCCATCAACATTACCACTTTGAGGTTGAGTCTGGCAAGCGGTAACCCTGTCATTGGAGACCAGCTTCTCAGTAGGGTCAACACCACCCCTACATCCCATGTGATGTTATATCTGGGTCGTGGAGGGTTGGTATTAAACACTCCCCTCATGAATTTAGACACCAGCTGGTTTGACCACACACCTATGTTGAGGTATGAGGACAGCGTGCTCCTTGCGCTATTGATGGCACTGTAGCTGAGACCCTCATCGTAATGAAGGCCCGCCAGGAATTCCAAGACGTCAGGAATCGTAGCAGAGTAGTATGTCGTGTTAGTCCGTGTGCAGTATGATTCCCATTTCCTGACCTGGGTGAGATACTGCTTTCTTGTAGATACTCTGCACGATGCTGTGATTAGATCCATGGCCCTCGGTGAAATCCCAGCCTCCAGAAGTGGTCTCCTTAGAACCTGAAAGCCAACTGGTTTAAGTGACCATGGATGAATTTCACCAGTAATGGGGTTTATAACCAAATTAGGGCTTTTCGAAATTTGCACCCATGGAATTTTTACCATCTGGAGGACCACCGGGTACCATGGTTGAGTAGGCCAGTCGGGTATAATCAGTATACCTGAAGCAGCATCCAACTTGATTTTCTGCAATACCCAACTGATGAGGCAGAATGGGGGAAATGCGTGGCAGAACCATTTCCCCCAATGGAGAGAAAATGCATCCATTGCTACTGCCCCAGGGTCTGGTTCCCAAGACACATATGTTGGTATCTGATGGTTCAACCTAGACGCAAAAAGGTCAATATCTGGTGTACCGAACTTAGCTATTATTTCAGCAAATATTTGCGGATTCAACATCCACTCGATGTTATCATTGAATACTCGTGACCTGGTGTCCGCCACCGTATTAAGCTTCCCTGGAAGATAGGTTGCTGATATCCAAATATTCCTTTCAATACACCAGAGCCAAATTGTGTTGACTAATTCATCACAAGATACTGACCTGATACCACCCATATGATTTATGTAGGCTATCACCGTGGTATTATCTATTTGAAGATGGACATGTATATGATGTACGTTTGTGCAATATGCCCGTGGCCCATGGAAAACTCCTAGCATCTCCAAATAGTTTATCCCTTGTGACTGTAGAAGAGTAAACTCATGAGCATCCCATCTGCCACCACAACTAGACACGGTGTCTGTCGCTGCCCAAATCGCTTACGTCGGTTTGTAACACGACTGATGGGTTGGAGACAATGATGGGGTTATAACAGTCACTAATATTGTTAGTCCACCATCTTAGCTCAATTTTTGCCTTGATCGGCAGCTGCATAGGTCTGTCAAAATGTCCAACATTTGATTTTAACGCTGACATTCTTCCTCTTTGTAAATTTTGATAATGTAATGGTCCAAATTGTGCAGCTGGAAATGTAGCTACAAGTTTCCCAATTTTCTTAGCAGCATGTCTAATAGTCAGCACCCTAGCGCAAGCAAGGCTGTTGCATGTTTCTTGAATATCAGCTACTTTATCAGCTGGAATAATCATCTGATTGGTGTTAATAGTGAATCCCAAATAATCCATGACCTGTGATGGATTGAATTTAGATTTGTCTGGACGGATGAAAAACCCTAACTTCTCAAATAATGATATGGTAGCTGCAACTGCCAGCTGAGCCAATTCTAAAGTTTTCCCCGCTATTAATATATCGTCCAAATATGCCATGACGATATGATTTTGTTTCCTGAGGCATGTCAGAATAGGTTTAATAATTTTTGTAAACAGCCTAGGCACTGTTGTAATCCCACTGGGTAAAGCTTTGTATTGCCACAATTCATCCTTCCAGACAAATTTCAAGAATTTCCTGTGATGTTTTATGATAGGGACTGTATAGTATGCATCTTTCAAATCAATGCAGGCCATAAAGCACCCTCGGCTAACTAATAGTTTAGCCGTCTCAAACGTCTCCATTTTGAAATGGGTGTATTGTACAAAAGTATTCAAATGGGTTAGGTCAATGATAATACGACATCCACCATCTTTTTTAGCTCTTGTAAAGATGTTGGACACAAACTCTAATGGTTCATGTGTCGTTTTCTTTATCACCCCTTTAGCTTCTAACCTTAACATTTCTGCATGTCCTGCCTCCATCTCTTTTTGAGAGAGTACAAACTTGCGATGAGGTACATGCTGCGTAGGGGGAATTTTATCCTTAATAAACTCTATTACATAACCATGAATACTTTGTAGAATAAAGGGGTCTGAAGTTACCGCTTCCCATGCACCCCAAAAACTCCCGCAACCGTCCTCCAACCTGTGAAGTTACAACTGCTACTTTCTGGAAAGAACCAAACCCCCTTACCTCCATGGTTAATGCCGGGGTCTGGGATGTTGGGACTTTTGTGGTCTTTGTGCTGTCGTGTAATTCTGTTGCCGCATCTTCCATGTGGGCTTCGGAGGGCCCTGCCCTAAAAAAGACTGTTGCTGTTGGGGAGCCGGGGGTGAATATGTTCGTGGCGGATAGGTTCTCTGATATCTATCCGGCTGCCCCCTCGGCTTAGAGGGGGGGATAAGGCTGGCCTCTTGAAGACGAAGGTGGCTTCATGAGCCCCACTGTTTTGGCTTCTTCGTCTAAATCTTTGACCTGCTTCGGCAGGTCCTCCCCAAACAGCTGTCTTGGTGGTGGTGTGGTGGAGGTGCGACACAACCCAGCAAACTTTGGGTTGAGGTTGGGCCGAATGGAGCTTTTGCGGAAGCAATTGATTTCGAATTGCGTATTGCACAGGAGGGCTAGTGCATCCTGTTGTTCTTCATACACATCCGCTCCATCAAGGGTCCTAGCGAACGCCATGATACCCGATGTTAGTAGCTTCAGGATCCTCTGAAGCTTGCCCTCCTGTGTCCTGATGCTCCCCCAGATCGGCAAATTGACTTTGGGCACGTTGAGGGAAATACAATTTGCTGGAGCCTTATACTTTTCCATGGTCTCAGCGACCACCTGGTCTTGGAGCTGGTGAGTCGTTAAAAAGTTAATACTTGCCGCAAGTTTGGGATGCAGTGGTTCCCCTGAACTCGTTGGCTTCCCAAACTTAGCGACTGCATCCAGCATCTCTTCGGAATCTGGAGCAGCGGGCTCGTCTCCTGCCGTTACGTCTTCAAAATCACCCATATGTTGACTTTGTCTGCTGGTAACAGACCATGGTGAAATCAAAAGCGGCGGCCTGATCTGGCTCCCAGACCTCAGAGACTCCCGTTCTTGCCTCCACCATCTGCTCCATTCTGGCCATGCGATCGCCGCCGCTACACACGGACAACAGGCCGACTTCCCCAGGCTCTCCGGAGACACTAGGGCTTCTACCAGTAGGTCGCACCTCCACAAAGTGCGCTGGTAGGTCGTCGTCAGCAGCCGCTCCTGCGGGGCTGTACAACTCCTGCACGGACATACCACAAGTCCGCCGTTTTTTGGACCTAAGCGGCACCTCTGCCTGGTGGGAAGGCAGAGGGAATGAATCAGTACCGGTCCCCATTACCGGCTCCGCTGTCCGTGCAGGCTTGCCATCACCCTTGACCACACGGGTCCATGACGGCGCATAGCCGGCTTTACCCGTCGCAACGGGGGTGCCTGGCCGAAAACTGCTGCCACCGGTCTGCGCTCCGGCAGCCTGTTCCGGTGGAATGCCGGTACCTCCTGCTCCTGCAGGGTATCCCGACTCACCAGCAGTACTGCCGCCAGCCTGCAATCCAGCAGGTTTCACCTGCGGCTTGTCGACACCCACCGCAGCTGCGGGGCTCGACTTCAGCGTGGCTCTTCCCCGGGTCTGCCCTCTAGGGACTTGTGAAATGGAAGAGGCACTCGCCGATATGTGAGGCACATTAGTGTGTACCTTTTTCCCACCAGCCCTAACTTTGGGCGATGGTGGGATGAAGTCAGGGTCTACACTGCCCTGCTCCTGTGCGGAATCCCATCCAACTTGAAATGGAGGCGAGTCGGCCCCTACCGACTTCATAGGGCTCACCGACTTCCGCATCTTTTTCCCCGGCCGTAGCACGGGTGCTGCCGGTGTTTAGGGCAGCTCCGAGGACGTTGGCCGCGGTCTGCGGCTTTTGGAAAGCTTACCTTTCCCCTCCATCATCCTGTAATATCAAATATTGCAGAAAACCAGCTCAAGGTTAGTCAACTTACCCAGTCGTCTTTTTGAAGGAGCTGTTGGGGAAGCGCACTCCCCCCCCCCAGCATGCCTTCAGCAAATGCGAGCGACAATATGACGCGCATGCGTGCTGGCGGGGTCTTCACGAAGTCACTTACGTGACTCCGAAGTAAAATTGCTTCTTAGAATGCCTTCAATCAAAATTTCACGTTGCGAAAAGGTGACTTAAGACCCAAACGAACCGGCAGTGTTTTTCCTGCCGATATGGGGGTCAAATTGACTGCAAATGCAATGTTCCAAACGATTGCGTTCCACAAAATCCCACTCGCAAGATGATTTAAATGGCCATTAATTTACGGGAATTAAACACTAAATTCCATCCATTTGATTAAAGATCTGCAGCACCCTGGCCGCACTCTAATTTTGCTATCACCATCGGGAAGACGGTATAGGAGCCTTAAACTGTGACCACCAAGTTCAGAATAGTTATTTTCCAACAACGATCAGGCTCTTGAACACCACACAATGCTAACTTCAACAATTGTAATCTTCTTTGGGTTGTTTCTTTGGTAGTGCTATGGACTTCAGCTTTTGCACTTTTATGGTTACCTTATGTTAAATTATTATTTTATTGTATTAGTAATAATTTTATATTATCTGTGTTATTTCATTTACCGGCCTGTTAAGTTGCAGAAAGTTAGAATTTCATTGTATTATTGTCCAGACATATGATAATTAAACACTTCTGACTTGATCATTATCCTAGCCAAATGGTGTGTTGATTGCTGATGGATAGTGCTTGCACTCGTGACCATCGCTAAATTAATCTGTGCAATGCATTTGTTGTAAAATTTCCCGTCATTCCTTGATTCTCATTTTGAAGTTCGGCATGATAACTAACACGGTATTTTAGTTTAGAGATACAGCACGGAAACAGGCCCTTCGGCTCACCGAGTCCACGCCAACCAGCGATCCCCACACATTAACACT
The DNA here is from genome assembly GCA_963514005.1 of Raja brachyura. Next base: position 14,963,655 of record OY740804.1, on the reverse strand, counting down.
CTTCCCACACACACGAGGGACAATTTACAGTTATACCAAGCCAATTAACCTACAAACCTGTACGTCCTTGGAGTGTGGGAGGAAACCGATGTTCTCGGAGAAAACCCACGCGGTCACGTGGAGAACGTACAAACTTCCTACAGACAGCACCCGTAGTCGAGATCGAACCCGCGTCTCCAGCGCTGCAAGGAAGCAACTCTACCACTGCGCCACCGGATTTAACTCATTGTGAAACAAATTCTATCACCTAGTCTTGTGAATGTCTGAGGACCATGACATCCAAGAATATAATGCATACCAGATTTACCTCAATTTGACCATGTTATTTTCATTTCTATCCAAGCTCAATTTCAACCTAACCCTATGCTACAATGGGCACACTAAATAAAAAAATCTCCAATAGTTTTGTTGAACACTGGAGTTCAAATTATTACAATAAGCAGACAATGAAGTTAGCAATATGTATTAATTATTCATGATGACCCCATTGCTTGTGGTTTGCTTTGGTTAATCAGACAATTTAATGACTGAATTCTATTTTCTTTGTTCATATTTAGTATGGTTTGTTCTGTCCTATGTAACATCACAGTGATTTTGTAAATGTACAAATCAGTGGGTTAAGCACTATTATTCAAGACAAAGTCTAGATACATACTTCTATTTTCTCTTCTTGGTCTTTGGCCTTCTGAATATCTTTCTCCCATTGTTGGAAGATACCAGTGAACTGCTTGCAGTAATCATCAGACAACTTTTGTCTAAATGAATAAAACAAAAAAAGCATAACATTATAGCATGGGTAATGTTTGCAATACCTATTCAGTAATCTGTTCTGGAAACAGCATCCATCATTATCAATACTACCCACAGTCACTTCATATATCAGGAATAGCTGTAAGGCAGCTACTTAGGTCAAGTAAATGAGTGCAGAACTAATATTCTGTGCAGGACAGCAGATATTTAGAAGAGATTCCACTCAGAACCAACTCACATTCCTTTCAAAAACATTTGGGATAGATTGTATAATAGGATTCAGGTGACCTCCTAGTCTGGATCCTCTCTAATCACTGTCTGTTAGCAATGTTCGCTGGGATCATTGGCCCCCAGGCAGACAATGCAAAGATCTCTTGCTGGAATATCTACTAAACATATGTGACCTGCAAGTAAAGTCAGATATTGACAACTCATACAGTTTAGGTTAAAACCACCAAGTTTTTTTTTTTTGCATTGAAATAGCATACAAATGATGAATCAACAGAATGATAGATCCAGATACTTATATTGTTTCCCATAGAAACCTTGGATTATAGCAAATTGCATTGTAAAAACAATCGATGTGGAAACAATGTGGAAAAGGCTGAGGCTAGTTTCAGACTCACAAAAACATTATTTTTCCTGCAAGATTTTCTAAAATAAAAGTATTTTTAATATATATATTTTTATATTTGTTAGTGCAAGCTATAAGTATTAAAGTCTGTTTCAATGGGCACCTGTGGATAAATAGCAGCTATGTTCTTAAGAAACAATGGTGACTAATTACTGCAGGGATAATACATGGAAAGTTTTTTCCCCCAACACAATTTTTATTTCTGCATTTAAGAAGGAACTGCAGATGCTGGAAAATCGAAGGTACACAAAAATGCTGGAGAAACTCAGCGGGTGCAGCAGCATCTATGGAGCGAAGGAAATAGGCAATGTTTAGGGCCAAAACCCTTCTTCAGACTTTTTGTGTACCTTCGATTTTCCAGCATCTGCAGTTCCTTCTTATACACTTTGTCTACTCACTGCAAAATCTCCTCAAGGCATGCCTACTTTGAAGAAGTTCTCCTCCTCCCTCCGGAGACAGTTTCACAACCACCTCTCTAACTGCTAGTCTGAAGAAGGGTTTCGGCCCGAAACGTTGCCTATTTCCATCGCTCCATAGATGCTGCTGTACCCGCTGAGTTTCCCCAGCATTTTTGTGTACCTTTTATTTCTGCATGTTTATTTCCAAAGTAACCTTTAAGTGGTTCTTTAGCTCACGATTAATATCACGTTATAACAAATTTCAAATAATGTTCCCTAATTCATCAATCGTGTTATGTAAAATTCACATGATGGAAACACAAGTCATAGCACAACTACCTTCACCAAGAACTAAATACATCCGTTCTTCAAAAAAAATTATAAACAATTGGAGTCCCAACTTTACTGTAACCTTTGTTAGCTGGTCAAATCCTTGATCTCAAGTTTTCAGGAAGGAGGACACATCGTACAATCTGTAGTTAGCTCGTGACAAAGTGGGATCTTGATTATCGACAATGCCTGCCTGATACCTATTTTTGAAGTCTGGGTTGCATGACAGAGTTCCTACCCAGGTGATATGAACACAAATCTAGCATACAGATTTGTGGGACTAATGGAAAGAATCATGGGATGGACTGTATACAAAGAGTTTGTATAAAGAACATGGGCTGAATGCCCCCCTTTGCTGTAATGATTCCAAAACCCTCAATTTTAGAAATGCATGTTATAGAAACATAGAAATTAGGTGCAGGAGTAGGCCATTCGGCCCTTCGAGCCTGCACCGCCATTCAATATGATCATGGCTGATCATCCAACTCAGTATCCCGTACCTGCCTTCTCTCCATACCCTCTGATCCCCTTAGCCACAAGGGCCACATCTAACTCCCTCTTATATGTTATATGCCATTCCAAGCCATAACAAGCTACTGCAAACAAATGTGGGTAAGAAAACGGCTGATAAGGGTGGAAGTCTTTAAAATTCCAGCATCTGTAGCTTTTTTTATTTTTACACAGGTGTGGGTCTCTCCCAAATGTGTGAAGTCGTTAAAATTCCAGCATCTGTAGTTTTTTTTATTTTTACACAGGTGAGGGTCTCTCCCAAAGTACAATTTTAACACATGGCTTATGGGATTCATGATTTCTAGCCCTCAGTCTCTTCATAAGAATGCACTACAATCCAAGGAACAGTTGGCAATTTAGAATATATTCACTGCTTTGTGAGGGTCATTTTAGATGGGTTGTTGCTCTGCAATAGTTAAATGTTGCTACTAACGTTTCAGTATCACTTCAAAGAAGCCTGCTTAATTCTGGTAGCAGATGGCCCGCATAATCAGTATCACAGATGGAAAGATTACCGGTGTTAATGTGTCATTTGTGCAATCTTTATATCAGGAAACCTGACTCAGTTTTGGTCCCTTTAAACATTGGCTGACGGAGTTTAATTGAGAAAGGTACCTCTTCTTTTCAAGAATAGACCCAATCTTTGTGCCAGATTAAAATCGGACTATCACTGAGAGCAAGTATAAAAATATTATCAACGTCACTTTAACTTATGGACTTCAGGAGGAGTGTCAGAGCACTCAGTGTGTATTATTTTGTGGATACATGTCATGCTCACAAATATTACAGCTCCAATGTACAGGCAGCAACTAGCATGCCATTCTTCCCACAGCCTGGGCTGAAGAAAATACTGGGGTTTACCAGAAACTCAGATTCATGGAATACATTGCTTTTGGTTGGCCTTGCCAAAAAATGAAGATGCACCCAAGTTGATTAAAATACAATTCTGCATTTAAAATACAATTCTTTAGGTAGATATCTTAATTTGAATTGGTTTGAGATCAATGCACAATTAAGTGGTTGTGCAGTTGCCCAATGGCAATTATTAAACAAAAAACACTTGAAACAAAACTTATTAAAACATACATTGCCATGAAATTGCCATGCAATTGCATGTGAAAGACATTTATCAATGGGTGTACCTCCATGACTCTCTAATGGATACGTAATAAATATTTGGTTTCATGTATGTCTAAAACAGAATTTTCTCTTCACTACCTTTCTTCTTGTTGCACTTTCCAAACTTGTTCTATCTTTTGGTTGCTGGTCTTTAATGAAGATTTAGTATACACCTCCAGTCGTTTCTTCTTTGCCAGGATAGCCTTATTAATATCAGCTGCAAAGGAAGTAAACAAGCAATGAGGAGCCTATGCTTTAACCCTTCCGTAATGAACCCCCTACTCTATCTGAAAGTTCCTTGTGAATGCATCTCAATTCCCTGCCACCTGCCAATATTGTTATTCTTCAAAGTTTGCAGTTGTGTATAGATTAGTTGATGTCTCCGTTCTAAGTCATTACCTGCATGTGAGGAATAGTTAGGAATATATTCTAAATATTGAATAATAGAAATAGGTCACGCACCTCAGCCCCCAATCATCACTATTTATCACAATCACTCCTAGTCTGAAGAAGGGTCTTCCTTCTCTCCAAAGATGCTGCCTGTCCCACTGAGTTACCCCAGCAATTTGTGTCAACTTTTGATTTAAACCAGCATCTGCAGTTCTTTCATACACATCACTATTTAACCTCTATATGAACAAATTTGATCTAAATTCAATTATCCACCTTATACCCACACTTTTTTCTCCTAATCTATAATCCATTTTTTCACGAGTATTGACCACAAACTAAAGGGAATTAATTCCACATCTTCACAACTCTATGCAGATATTTCTGCTCGACTCGGCTGGGTCCGAGCCTCCACCCACCCCCCCCCTTCCATCCCCCCCTCCCTCCCTCCCCCCCCCTCTCTCCCCACTCTCTCTGTCTCTGCCCCTCTCTTTCTGCCTCTCTCCCCACCCCCTCCCTCTCTGTGCCTCTACCTTCTCTATGCCTCTGCCCCCTGTTCCTCTGCCCTCTCTTTGCCTCTGTCCTCTCTGTTTCTACCACACTCCCTCTCTAGCCGAGCCTGTGAGTTGGGGGCTATGCGTGAGTGGATAGGGCGGGGGGAATGGGGTTAAAGGAGCAAATGAATAATATTTGTATAATATCAAGGGGGGGGGGTGGTTAGTGTGTGTGTGTGTGAGGTGGCTAATGTGTGTGTGAAGCCACAGGCCGCACCCCCTCTCCCCCTGCAACTGCGCGTTGAGGGGACGGGGCCCAACGGGTCCCACTTGGTCTAGTATATTTTAAAAGTTGGGATTGTATCTGCTTCTACAGCATCCTCTGGCAGCTCCTTCCAGATGTGATCTGTCTTCTTAGCGAAAATGTTGTCCCCGAAGTCCTTGTTAAATCTTTCCCTTCTCACCTTTAGCTTATGCCCTCTAATTTTTGAATACTCTACCCTGATCAAAAGACTGTAAGTGTTCACCTTGTCCATGTCCCTCACGATCTTGTATACCTTAATGTCACGCCTCAGCCTTCTACGCTCTAAAGATGAAAATTCCAGCTTATTCAACCTCTCCTTATAGCTCAAACCCGCATGCCCAGGTAACATGTTACCTGGTGAATTTCTACTGCACAATTTAATTATATCCTTGATATAACTGGGAGACCACTGCACAAAAATATGGTCTCACCAATGACTTCTACAGCTGCATCATGATGTCCCAACTTATATACTCAATACCCTTCCCAATGAAGGCAAACAAGCTAAATGCACTTACCTCACTGTTCACCTGACTCACCACTTTTAGGGAACCATCCGCTTGTGTTCCTAGATCTCGCTGTTCTGCAACACTCTTCGGGGCTCTACTATTTATTGTGTCTCCTCGATTGACATACCAAATGCAATACCTCACAATTGTCAGAATTAAATTCCATTTGCCATTTCTTGGACCAACTTCCCAACTCCATTGTCAGCCAAATGGTTAATGTATACAACATGACCCCTGCAACACTCCAATGGTCAAAGGCCTCCAATCAGAAAAACAATTCTCCACAAGGACCCATTGACTTCTTCATTGAAGCCAATATTGAATCCAATTGACGACTAGCTCATCTTGGATTCTCTGCAATCTGAGCTTCAACACTAGCCTACCATACGGAATCTTGTCAGTCTTTGCTAATGTCCATATAAAGAATATCCACTGCCCTGCCTTCACTAATCTTTTTGGTGACCTCTTCAAAAAAAACAATTTCTCAAGCTCAAAGCCAGGCTAACTATCCCTAAAGAGTCCATGCCTTTCCAAATGCTGATAGATCCTGTCCCAAAAAAGGTATATCATCTGTTGTCAAAATAATGAGAGATATTAAGTGACCTATTGGCAAAATAAGAATAATATATGCAGATAAAATATTTTGGGTTTTTCTTGGTGTTGTAGAAGTCAAAGTAATCAATTGGACCCTACATAACTGGAGAAGTATGTCTCTAATCTTGTGCCCAATCCTCTTGCAATAAAGGCCATCATGCCATTTGCCTTTCTAATTGCTTGCCAATCCGGCATACTCACTTTCTGTGATCTATCTGTGATGACGCCCAAGTCATTCTGAACACCAATATCTTTAAATCTCTCATCATTTAAATAAAATCTTTCCTTTCTATTTTTTCCATAAAGTCGATAAACACGTACCTTTCCACATTATATTCCATCTGTTATGTCCTTGTCTGTTCATTTAAGCTGTGGATATCCCCTGAAGGCCCCCTGCATCCTCCTCACATCTCACACGGACACCTTGCTTTGTTTCATCAGCAAACATGGACAGCGACTGTGCCGCCCAGCAGCACTCCATCATTCACAGTCTCGGACCAGAAATTGATCTGTTTACTCCTACTGTTTTCTGTCCCCTAACCAGTCCTCAACCAACATCTGTATAATATCACTATCGTAGGCTTTAATTTTGTTTAAAATATTTTAGATTTTGCCTATTCCACTTGCTACAACCTCTCAAAATGTCAACAGATTTGTCAAACATGGTTTCCTTCTGGCACAATCAAATTGGCTCTGTCAATCCAAGTGCACTATTACCACTTCTTTAAGAACAGATTTCATTACCATGCAGATAGAGGAAACGATCCAATGGTTTTCTCAAAGCCTCCTTGAAAAATTGCAACCTCCTCACTGACTGCAGGAATCCCAGGCCAATATCAGCTCAAGATTGGAAAATTAATTTTGGATCATTATGAGAATCTGGAGTCCACACATTCGGACTATACAGAGGCCCAAGCAAAATGGTAAAAAGAGTTTGGACCATTTCACAAACTAAACCAACCACGCTGTGGAAGAGTCTATGATTCCCACGTGGCCTAATCAGTGACCTTATATTCTCTAAAATCAGAGAGGAAACAAGTCATCCTCAATCTCAAGGACTGCCTAAAATGAATAGTTTTCAGTATTTTGGAGTGGATTATCTCTGAGAGGAACATAACTTTTTCTTTTGATACAACCTCCCAGCATATACCATTATTGAGAGATTTAACCCGAATCTTCATAAATCTGCATGGACACAAGTAGAGGCATTAACTCTGGGCTGTCAGTGGTTCATTTAGTACTTTACCCAGGGATCAGAAATATTGTTTTGAATTATTTCTTCATTAATAGAAGAACTAAAAGTCTCATCATGGAGCTACAAAGACTATGTGATATGGGTAATGATAGAGAAATACTGCATCAGAGGATTTTGACAGCAGATTGCCAAAATGAAGGATTTACTGTATTCATGACAGCTTCTGTTCCAGAATTATGTGCGATCTTGCGTGAGGCGATTTTTATTGTGGTCTTAGTGCCTTGGATATTGGCCTTACACTATGATTGTAATAATTTTTTATCATAAAATACCACTTCTAATGTGCACCAGGCACATAGGCTAACCACATATATGAATTAGCTCACTTACTCAGATGCAATCCAATTTCCAGGCAATGAAATCCTAGGTTTCCCAAAGTCTTAAAGCACGATGGACAGGATGTTTGCAACCTACATAAGATTCTTCTACCACTCCATTTTCATGCAGACTTCTGTGGCCAAGGATCTTTGCAACAAACCACAAACCCTATCCCCCATCTCCAGAATTCTCATTCCACCTTGTAGTTTCTTACCTTCTCCAGATCTATTGATCATCAACTGCCAACGTGCCATCGGCCATCTTGATTTTTCAATCATCCTTACTTTCTCTAACCTACTCACTTCTGAATTTGAAGCACTCTGTTCACTCAGAACCATACCTGATATTATCATCAAACCTGCCAACAAGGGGTACTGCCATTGTGGTCTCTATCTCGCAGAAGACAAACAATGCTCCCCAACACATTTTTAAACTCTCTGGATCATGACCCCATCATTGTGATTATGCCACTGTCTCCCAGATCTCACTTCCTCAGGATATCTTCACTCCACAGTCTCCAATGTTTAAGTCTCCAAGCTTCGGAGCCCCCTTTGACCTTCTGCCCAAAACCACTAGCAGGATTACTCAAGCAGAATCTTTATTTTAGCCTGCTATTTCCCAACCAAACGTATTTCTTCCTTTCTCCCAGTCCAGTTCCTTCCCACTTACATCCATGACACCTCTGATATTATCTTCCGCTTGAACAATTTCTAATACCCAGGCTCCAACTAGCTAATTTTACAATGATTGTATAATTAATTTACATCTATATCCCTCACTAGCGTGGTCTAAGGGATCTCTGCTTCTTTCTTCAAACGAGATCCATCAGTTTCCCTCCACCAGCAATCTAATTCATTTGCCTGAATTTGTTCTCTTAATAAATTCTCCTTCTTTCTCCTGAGGTGTAACTAGCTGAACTAATTTCTACTTCAAATTTTCAAACTTTTTGTGAACCATCTACCATTACCATATTATTGCACTTATTGAATGAAAACATAGCAACTATGGTAAAGATCATGACCCAAATTGTTTTATACATATATACATTTGTACAATTTTTTAAAATTAAGATAAAGTACTAGGAACCGTCAAGCAGACACACTTTCTGTCTCCTCCTCTAACCTCATCTACTGTATCCGCTGTTCCAGGTGTCAACTTCTCTACATCGGCCAGACCAAGCGCAGGCTCGGCGATCATTTCGCTGAACACCTCCGCTCAGTCCGTCTTAACCTACCTGATCTCGCGGTGGCTCAGCACTTCAACTCCCCCTCCCATTCCCAATCTGACCTTTCTGTCCTGGGCCTCCTCCATTGTCAGAGTGAAGCCCAGCACCTCACATTTTGCGTGGGTGGTTTACACCCCAGTGGTGTGACCATTGACTTATCTAACTTCAGTTAGCCCTTGCTTTCTCTCTCCATCCCCTTCCCAGTTCTCCCACTAGTCTTACTGTCTCCGACTACATTCTATCCTTGTCCCGCCCCCTCCCCTGACATCAGTCTTGTAATGATGAGACACGAACACACACTAAGATACAACGCATGTTTATTAAATCACTTACAGCATAGGATCTGCATACATTACAGCTCCGAGCTGCTACTTCTACTGGCTAGCGTAAGCAAGCTCTTGATACTATAAAGCACATACTAGGCGGAGCTACTACTAACAAGCACTATAATTGGCTAGTATGAAATAGCCAATTTACAAGTCTGAAGAAGGGTCTGGGCCTGAAACGGCGGCCATTCCTTCTCTCCAGAGATGCTGCCTCACCTGCTGAGTTACTCCAGCATTTTGTGTCTACCTTTGATTCCAACCAGCATCTGCAGTTCTTTCTTACACTTTCTGTACATTGTGCTAGGTATTTTCTCCCTCAAGATGCCCTGTAACTATAACAGTGGTACTTGCAAGGATGGGAAAGAAAATGCTCCGTTGTAAGAAGGAAGGATTATTACAAAATGCCATGCTTCTGGCATTTGTTACAAGTTAAATTCAGACTCCGATGTAGAACAGCTGCTTTAATAAACAAGTGTTTATAGACATTCTGTGAATGTTGTGAGTTCTTGGCTTGCATCATCTGAAATACAATCATGTTATGTTTGGCAAATGTGTGGTGTCCATATCTGTGTTGCAAAAAAATGTTGAAGATATTAAACCAATCATAATTCCCTTTCCTTTTTGCAAATGGAGGCTCAATTTTTATTGTAAGATGCAATTAACTCAAATAATTCTTAATTAGAGGATTTCAATTTTACTCATGTCCGCAACATCTGATCCAAAACTGATTTATTATAAAACTAAATGTATTAAGGATCATGTAATCTAATTAAAATTCCTGTTAATATATTTGGACATAAAAACACTTACCTCCAAATCGCTCCAGCATGGTCGCCACATCAGTACTACAAATACAGATAAGAATAATTAATAAGATCTATTTACCTACAGTGTCATTTAATATCAGTAGAACACATTCAAAATTAAAACAAAACGACTATATTATTTTGGACTGAGTTAAAGGAATCCTAAACATACAGCAGAAATATAAATGGAATATATTTGTTATATTAAAATATAGCATTCACACTGGTGGGGGAGACCTGAAGGGCAGTTCTGTTTGTTGTTCTTTCTGTTATTTTAACAGAACTGTCCACAATCATCATTCCTTCAGTGTCTAAATCCTGCAAATCCTTATCTAACAGCACTGTGGAAGAACAATCACCAGTAAGACTGCAGCTGTTCAATAAGATTACTCAACATTAGGTTTTTAATGTAGATGGGATAATGTAGATAAGTGCTCGTCGCACTAGTGACGTCTACATCCCATAAATGAATTAAGAAAACGCATATGACAGAAATAAGATACAGTGTTTATAATGTGAATGTACTTGTACCATAACTGACATAACTCACAACCTGTAAGAGTTCAGTAGGACTAACTCAAAAGTTTTATATTTTCTGTTTGGAACTGGATTTCTGTATTTCAGATTTCATTCGCAAAAGCTTCCAAGAGAGAAATGGGTTTTTTTAATACTGTTTCTGAGAATTATTTCACCAGTTAGTGCAATCTTTAGAGCAGAGTGAATTTTAATTCTGGTAAGAGAAAATTAATCGAATGGAGTAACATATGTTTTTAGAAGCATCCATTTGCCTTCCTATTTCTGGTTTTGTCACCAAATAATAGAATGCAGTGCTAAGATGTCAGCTCGTTTCATATTTGCAATGAATCCCTTCATCAAAATATTTTGATGAGCCTCTACAACCAAGCTAATACAAAACTAAAAGTAGAAAATCATTGAATTCTAAGCAATCACTTAAAAGGAGAAGAATAAAACCATGACTGAAAAGGAAATAAAAATAATTTAGGCATAATTACCATACATGCTGAAAATTTACTAAAATGATAATTCATACTTGGGTGTCTTCCAGGTTCCTGATCAAATGGGAACTGCAGGCATGATGTTAAGCACATATTTAGTAGGACCTTGGAATAATGATACAGTTGCTTGCAATGCCTTGCGACCTACATTGAGGAATAGTATCCCTTGCGATTATTGAACATGCCAGGCTTTTCTACAAATTCCTTAGCTTCTATGTGAATGCAATCCAATACATCACCCTGTGTTTCTTGGGAATCAGCCACAGTAGCAAATCTAAGTACTTTCTTACTCAGATTGTTATAATCTGCAGAGATGTTAGCATACAAATCAGCTCTATCCAACAGGTTAAATGTTACGCTTTAAAAGCTTGACAATGTCTCCAATGGAGTCCTTGATTTATTCCAAAGCATAACGGGTGAGGGCCTTGACTACATAGACCTCATCCACCAGTAACAAACAGGATGTCTTATACATGGAAGTTATAGATCTAGCGTGACAGATGGGGCCTCTTGAGATATTAATGTGCTGACTTAAAACACTAAACCTCTGTATGTAGAGCTAGAGTACAGGGTTGAAAAGCTGCACCTACGTCGAGAGTTAATCTCTCTTGGGTACAAGCCCACTCCTTCTTTAGGTTCTACAGCACCTATCTTTAGCCCTATCTTCACAGTAAGCAGCAGGCTCGTGCCGTGAGTAATTACTCAGGGTAGGCACTCAGTCCGCTTTAAAAAAATTAAACCGCGCATGCGCAGATAGTTCTCCCCGTTAAATAAATAAAGAAATAAAACCAGTGACAATTCAATTTGCCCAAGGCTTCCTAGTCTCCTTTATTCTGAATTACTGAATGGGGGGGGGTGAAGGGTGATGAGAGACGAAAAGATGGAGAGATGGTGGGACCAATTGGGGGAACAGTTCCTTTCACAGCGTGTGGAGAGTCTGTGCCAGGGGTAAAGTTGTGGGGAGGGCACGAGTGTTGTGAAGGAGGGTGTCGGGGATACTGCCAGTAACTCACCTGTCACCTGCCGTTTGCCGACTTCGCTCATGTCAGCGGCTTCCTGCAAATCCTTAAATTCCCACAGCCGAGTAATTCGCTGTCAGAATTTAGGGACATGAGTGAGGCCAGCGAGCGGCAGGAGAGAGGTTTTTAGACGGAGAGCTGCCAGAGGTGAGCGGGGACCACCAGATGGAGCTAAGGTGGCAGCTGGTTCCGCTTTCCGGCCCGGCGGCCACTCAGCCACCCGAGCTACTTCTCCCCCCCCCATCCCGCCTCAATGCGGTGGCATTTCATGCCTCCGTGCAAGGAGCGTCGCAAGTGGCATTATCCCAATCTCCTCATTCATAATATTCGTGCCCTCCCCGCATCTTTACCCCGGGCCAGACTCGCCAAACGCTTGGAAAGGAGCTCTCCCCCCCACCCCCACACCCCGGGAAATACGGTATTTAAAAACATCACCAAGAAATGTACTTACCACATCATTGGTACACAAGCTCCATTCTTCTCTCTTTGTTACCTAACATACACTTTAAATATTGACAAACCATATTTGAAAACCCCGCCAAGAAACTTGCGCTGCGCATGCGCAGTAGACTGATACGCATGCGCAGTACAGCAAAGGCAGAATTTCAGCTGCCTTCAGCCCCTTCAGCTGGCTTCAGGCAGCGCTGACGGCACGTGGGCTGCACAGACCTTCCCGTGTTACAAGCGCTGGGGATGAAAGGCACGGACAATTATGCCTACCTAAGAGATCGGTCTCTTACATAGGCATAATTCTCCCATGCCTTTACTATTTATATTTAGTAATGACTATGTTATAATTTTGGTCAGGGGAGGCAGTGCCTACCTTGCCTACCCTGACGGCACGTGCCTGGTAAGCAGGTATAAAAGGATAGATATTGAACAACGTGGCTACTGCAGTTTCTCTCAAAACGTTCTCAAAATTTTACTGAAGATATTATTAGCACATCTGAAATAAAGAAAACTATTCATAGAATCATAGAAAATAGGTGCAGGAGTAGGCATTCGGCCCTTTGAGCCTGCGCCGCCATTCAATATGATCATGGCTGATCATCCAACTCAGTATCCTGTACCTGCCTTCTCTCCATACCCCCTGATCCCATTAGCCACAAGGGCCACATCTAGCTCCCTCTTAAATATAGCCAATGAACTGGCCTCAACTACATTCTGTGGCAGAGAATTCCACAGACTCACCACTCTCTGTGTGAAAAAAGATCTTCTCATCTCGAATAAAGGCATCTCGAATTCACAGGCATTCAAGTGAGAACATGCAAAGTTGTGATATTTATTGAGCAGCAGGCAGTGAAGAAAGTGAATGGTATGTTAGCATTCATAGCGAAAGGATTTGAGTATAGGAGCAGGGAGGTTCTGCTGCAGTTGTACAGGGCCTTGGTGAGACCACACCTGGAGTATTGCGTACAGTTTTGGTCTCCTAATCTGAGGAAAGACATTCTTGCCATAGAGGGAGTACAGAGAAGGTTCACCAGACTGATTCCTGGGATGGCAGAACTTTCATACGAAGAAAAACTGGATAGACTTGGCTTGTACTCGCCAGAATTTAGAAGATTGAGGGGAGATCTTATAGAAACTTACAAAATCTTTAAGCGGTTGGACAGACTAGATGCAGGAAGATTGTTCCCGATGTTGGAGAAGTCTAGAACACGGGGTCAAAGTTTACGATAAGGGTTGAAGACTTTTAGGACCGAGATGAGAAAAACATTTTTCACACAGAGAGTGGTGAATCTGTGGAATTCTCTGCCACAGAAGGTAGTTGAGGCCAGTTCATTGGCTATATTTAAGAGGGAGTTAGATGTGGCCCTTGTGGCTAAAGGGATCAGGGGGTATGGAGAGAAGGCAGGTACATGATACCGAGTTGGATGATCAGCCGTGATCATATTGAATGGCGGTGAAGGCTCGAAGGGCTGAATGGCCTACTCCTGCACCTATTTTCTATGTTTCTATGTTTCTAGTACATGAGTTCCCACTCGCTATCTCTCTGCTCTCAACCGGGGTTTTGATAAATGCTCAGGAAATCTGTGTGTTAAAAGTCAAATTTCAGACCTTCAATTAAACTTGTAACTAATGACTGACAATATATTTAAATTATCAACACCTCTCCTGCAGCATTTCCTGATAACTAAAATCATGCTTCAGCTAAATCCAGAAGATAATGTGTCTGCATCAAGTTCCCAACAGTTAAACTGCTTTTACTATTTAATCACTCAACTGTTGGGCCATTCTTTGGAAAGTGAACCAAAATGTCACACACATTACCAAATGGCATCAAACAAAGTAATACATTAAAACATTATTGTAAGAGATTTATCTTATTAATTGCTATTTTCCTACCTGCAGAACTATAATGCATGTCTGCTAAAGATATGAACATAAAGATATGTCTGCGTCTGTTCCTTCGGAGGAGGGGGGGGGGGGGGGGGTGTGCGACTTTTCTGTCATATTCCCCGTCTTTGTCTGCGCCGAGGCCTAATGACGGAGCTGGCGGCCTCGGGCCTCGGGGCTGTTCCAACGGCGGCGGCGGCGACTCGACTCTGTCCCGGAGCAGTTCCAGCAGCGGCAGCGATCCGACTCAGTCCCGGAGCGGTTCCAGCCCCAGCGGCGGTGGCCCGACTCGGTCCCGGAGCGGTTCCAGCAGCAGCAGCGATCCGACTCGGTCCTGGAGCGGTTCCAGCAGCGGCAGCAGCGGCGACCCGACTCGGTCCTCGAGCGGTGGCGGCAGCTCCCGCAACAGCTTCGTCCACTAGTCTGGAGGGTGGCAGCTTCGACCACCCCGGGCCGCGGAGTTGAACCGAACCGTTCGCGGAGGTCGGTTGAACCGTGGGATTGATTTACTTACCATCACTCGGTGGGGTCACAACATCTGAAGCCTGGATCGCCTCGGCGCAGAGGGAAACAAAGAGGAAGAGACAGAGACTTTAAGTCTTTGCCTTCCATCCCAGTGAGGAGGTGTTTGGTGAACTCACTGTGGTGGATGTTAAATTTGTGTTTATTGTGTGTTCTGTCATTTAAACAATAAAATAAAAGGAATGACTGCAGCGGACCGAAATTTCGTTGAGACTGAAAGGTCTGAATGACACAAAAAGAATCTAATCTAACATTCTAGCTTTTAAAAAATCAGTTTGTAAGGGCCATTCTTTGGAAAGTGAACCAAATGTCGCACACATTACCAAATGGCATCACATAAAGTAATACATTAAAACATTCTTGTAAGAGATTAATCTTATTCATTACTATTTTCCTACCTACATAACATAATGCATGTCTGATAAAGATATGAACATTCTAGCTTTTTAAAATTCACAAGGGTTTGTAAGATAAAACTGACATAAAAAAAAGCTTCCATGTGAGGTCACATATGTGACCAGTCATATTTGACCACTGACCCTAAACAAACATTGTCAGCATAACATAAATATTTCACTTGATAAACTTGATAAAACAATATGAATCAAATATACAGTATGAAACAATGTACCTGTAATGCTTTCATAATTAGAAGAGATGTATTCCACAATTTTTCATATTTTTGGTACACACGTAACTAAAAATGGGCCTCTTAAATAAACCTACCTACCTGCTCTCAAGTGATTAAAACATCACCCATATTATATTATCAGTGAAAGGTGCTGCTCTACCTTAATTCTATAGAAATCAAATCCTACTTGGGTTAGGACCAATTATTGGCTTGGTATGTAAGTACCTCAGTAACATAGATTTCAGGTCAATTCCTGCTCTATAATTAATTAGATAGGAATCTCATTTGGGCACAATGGTTTCAGTAACTCTCGGGATGACAAGGTGTGGGTGATGATAATATAAAGATGAGAAATTAAAAGCCAACAAATTGCATTTGTAAAACATCACCAGTGTAGCAAAACCTTGATGATACTTCACAGGACCAATATTAAATTACCAGATGTACTCATGAGGACCACTCAGCAGACACAGAAAAATCCTTCAAAAATGAAATGATTAGAACAAGGATCAATCATAGAATCATTAAAAATCACCATACAGCATGAGATCATTTTACCAAATATTTTTATGATGGTCAAAAATTATTTATGTAACTTCCACTTCCCAGCTCTCAAGTTATTATAAGAAAAGAAGAATGTCCTTAAGAAAAGAAGAATGAGAGAGGGGGAGAGATTTAAGGAGGGAATCCTAGAACTAACAGCATTGCAAGCAGGTTTAATGTTTAAAGACAGAATTGGAGAAAAGGTAAGAAAAGGCTAAGCCATAGAGAGTGTTGAAAGTAAGCATATGAATAACAAAAAGAGTTTGAAACTTTATGTAGCAAAAGTAGATCAGCAGGTGCAGAGATGTTGGGTGAACAAGGCATGGTGTAAAATAGAATAGACAGCACAGTTCTGGAGGGTAGAGCGATAAGTGGTTTGAAGCACATTTCAGAATTTTCTATATTATGAACATTCAGCTTCAGTTTTACAGTTGCGAAAATGCAAGGTTGCTACTCATGATAACTATCTTGTCATCATTGATGGAACTGCATGTTAACCCTGTGGTAATGTGGAAACTGTGCTTCTGTTCTGATGGCATCAACTGCACTGTCTGCCAATACTCACTGAGAATGTTCAAGGTGAAGTATCAGGTGGAGATCTATGCCTTGGATCAAAACACAACAATGAGTCAGGCATAAGGTTAAAGAATTTAGAAACTGAATTCAGGGGTAAGGCCACAGAAAATGCAACATATCTGGTACATACCCTATAAATAAAATTGCCAGTCCTACTTCAATTATACAATTCTGCTGGAGATCTGAGAATTAAACTATATTAATGGCTTCCACTCAATATTCACCAATAGTTATCATCAGTCAGCTAATGGAGTATATGCATGTGACATAAGGTTGAGTGTGAAGCAATATTTTTGTATTTTAAGTAACGTGACAAACATGAATGTGATATATCACCTCATTATCATAGTCTAAGTGCAATCCCCTAAGCAGAGAAATAATGCCAGAAGATAAGGTACACAGATCCCTGAAAGTGGTAACACAAGTGGTTAGGGTGGTAAACAAGGCTTGCAGAATACTTGTCTTTATTCGTTGGGGCATTAAATAATATTGCATGCAGTTCTTATTGCTGCATCACAAGAAGGATCTGGAAAATTTGGAGAGGGTGCAGAAGAGGTTCGTCTGGATGTTGTCTGATTAGAGAGCATTATCTATGAGGAGAGGTTGGACAAAATTGGATTGTTTTCTCTAGCGTATTGAAGGCTGAGGGGCAACTTGATAGAAGTATATAACATGATGATAGGCTTACATAAGGCAGATAGTCAGAGTCTTTTTCCCAGGATTGAAATGTCAAGTATTATCATAGCTTTAAAACAAGAGGGGAAAAGTTTAAAGAAGATTTACAAGGCAAGGTTTTTTTAGGTGTCAGGAATGTGCTGCCAGGGGAAGTGATGGAAGTAGATATGATAGAAATGTTTAAGAGACATTTAGACGGGCACATGCAGAAATATAGACCATCTGCAGGCAAATGTGCTTTTAAAAATTAGCATGATGGTCAGCAGAAACATTGTGGGCCAAAGAGCCCCTTCCTGTGCTGTACTGTTCTATGCTCACTATATAAGTCACCATTTTGAACAAGGTGCTATTAGTGACTATAACTTGCCATCTATTTATAAATCGTTAAATGTGGAAAATGCTTATGTGAGTGAAGCTAACATTACTGTGCACCATATGCTGCTGCTTGAACATCATTAATCCTGTAAGGCTCCATGACTTCCAACAACATTCCAAATAAGCACATATAAATCATATTGAGTAGGTAATGCCCATGAACAATAGTAATAGACAAGATTAAAGTAAATACCCTGCTGTAAAAGTTGGGTTCCATTTTCCCTGGTAGTTCTGACATATTTAAAAGGATTATAATTAAGAAACAAATTGATCCAGTTGAAGAACGGCATGCAAAACCAACTTACAGCCATATTGAAATAAATCTGAACAGCAGCAGTACTTTCCTATTAGTCATAGCCTTCCACTACATGTTAGAAAAACACATTGACTACAGTGCCATCAAGTGCCAGGATCCTTTGCCTAGAAACTGACATGCTCCTAAACAGCATGAATCCTGTGCTGTACAGTTATCCTATGCTTCTACCTGCTGGTAGAGCTTGAATGTGAAACCCATCATAAAGCCCTTGCTAATGTCTGTTGTTAGGCCTGATATGAACACTGGTAGTGAGGGAGAATGCCTCTGATTTCTCAGTTACCACTCTCAATATTCACCTAGTGGAGTGCAGGAGACAGTCTTTCAAAGACTCGCAGAGCTGAGGTGAAGCTAAAGTGGCTACCAAGTTACCCCTTTGGAAAATATGGCTCTACACCTGGCGGCAGTGCTGTCAGAAACTGACAAAACGTGCCAATATATGCCTACTTACCTCTCCTCCAAACACATCCTCTATTGCCCTCTTTCACCAGAACCACCTCTTGTGTCATTAAATCTCTCTCACAAAATATATATTTGTTATCTCTTTGTTCTCTCTGACTGTCCCCCTCCCACCACCTTTCCCTGCAACTTAAAACTTCATTTCTACCTTTCGCCAGTTTGATGAAAGACACTGACTGGAATTCTCAGCTGTTAATTAATTCTCATGCACAGATGTTACTAAGTATTTCCAACATTTTCCATTTATATTTCTGATATTCAGCATTTGCAGTATTTTTCTTAAAGGTATGCCAAGGCTAGAGTTCTAACATTTGCAGCCTTCAAACACAGCCACGAGTAACATCCACATCCCTAATACGTCAACTCTGACATACCAAGGCAGGATGACAACCACAAGTTCAGACTCCACAGCTGCATGCATGCACAAAAACTTTGTGACTAAAATTGCCTGCAACAAGTGTTTCAAGCAACAAACTGAAGGGGGGCCTGCTCTTCATAAAGACTCATCATCTGGAGAAGAATTCTTATTGTAAAGGGCCTGTCCCACTGATGCGACTTTACAGCAACTGTCTTCGACCTTCAAACTCGAGGGTCCTCGCCTGGAAAACCTCGAGCTGGATCGACCGTCAACAATGACACCGCAAGCCGAATCAACCGTCTGCACACACACAAACACATTGCAAAGGCGGGGGCCAGGGAAAATGGGGGACCTCTGTCTGAAATTCACACCCACGATCAACAGGAAGGTAAAAGACGGCTGGCACAGTTCGGTAAGTCCTTTAGAGAGCATGGGGGGGGGGGGGGGGGGGGGGGAGAGAAGGGGAGAGGGGGAGGGAAGGGGAGAGAAGGGCAGAGAAGGGGGAGAGAAGGGAGGGGAGAAGGAGTGGAGACACTTTTAAGAAGCTAGACAACGTTTAATAAAGTTTAGCGGGCATTCTTACCTTTTTTTTCTCAACGAGCTTCACCTTCGACTATCTTCGATTAACTTCGACTACCTAAAAATAGCATTATGACCTACTACGTCTTACCTTGACTAAACCAACAAGTAAAAAAACATTGATTTTTTTCCATGGCGACCTTTTTTAACTCGAGGGCACTTTTCAACATGTTGAAAAATACGCCGCGACCTAGCTGAGGCCTCTAGTACGCAGGGACTACTCTCGTGCATGAAGGAGAGTTACTAAGACCTCCTATCGACCATGCTGCGAGTATGAGTCGAGGGCAAACTCGTCTGAACTCGCGAATTCGGTCGCCGCAGTGGGACAGCCCCTTAACTGACGTGGTGTGGCTCAAGCCTCAGGACCTGGTATAAATGACAATGCGAGGAACAGCCCAGGTACGCAAGTATCTATTTGACCATTACCACATACTCTCTCCTCTCATTAGTGAAGTGCATCTAATGTGTGCTGGTCATTCTGCTTAACAGTATAACATATTCACCATGATTAACCTAATTTTGCTTGAATCACTCTGGACTCTGGAGGCAATAACACCCACAAATCTCCATGCCCTCACTTTCACCCAGCAGCTCAAGAAAAGGAGCTGAAGAGTCTTATTGTAGCAAGCATCAAGGCATTAGGAAGCAACTGTAGGTGGTGTCAACTACAATTGAAGTGCAATTGAATACCAAACACAAGTGGCCTTTGTATGGTCTACTATTTCTACCATTGTTGTCTCCCTGGTCTCTGCAGTGAATCCGTAAGAGAATTGCCCCAACATCTCAAAGCATCAACTCAGAAGCTGGGGACAGCTGCTAAAGCTAGGTTCGATGTGCAATTAATACAAATAAAAACCTGAGTTTTTTCCTAAATCCGGTGTGCGATACTTATTCTGTTGGAGCCGTTAGTAATATAAACCACCAGACTGCCTCGCTGCTTGAAACAAAGAATACTTCTGAAAGGGTTAAGGAATTCTTTGCTTGCGGCAAAGGAATGTTCCATTGGGAACTACTCCATGGAAACTGCCTGGCAATCATGGCAAACCTTTCTGCAATTTGTTGCAATTCTTATTGTAGCAAGCATCAAGGCTTTTGGAACCAGCTGTAGGTGGTATCAACTGCAACTGAAATGCAGTGTTGGAGTTTAATGCAAACCTTTCACCATGGGGCCTTGGCAATTGAATATCAAAGGCAGGTGTTCAGAGTGTAGCCCACCATTTCCATTATCCGTGCTCAGGTAGAGTCTATGGGGTAAATCCTCAAAAGAATTGCCGAGCAGTGCCATAGTACCGGGCTAAATACCTAAGGAGAGTCTTGTTTCATTGCTGATTGCCTCTGCTGCCTGCTCCGTCTGTTGTTCGACCACCTGTTGCTCGACCACTTCCTTTTGGAGGGTCACAGGCAAAAACTGAGAGGGAGGTTAAATGGGAGAATACAGCTTATGAATCAGTAAACAATGTTCCCTGGTGAGAATTGTAGGGCAGTCCTAGGGCAGTAGAGAAACCAGAATCCTATTCTATGTGACCCGTTGGCATTCACTATTTCTGATGGTCCTGCGGTAATTATTATACTGGCAATCAGTTTCACTCATTGGAGTATGGATTCAGATCAAAAACAAAGGTAGGGCAAATGCTTAATTTCTCAACATCCAATCCTCCAAATGAGCAAGAAGTTATGTGAACCTCATGGATTCATGATAGTGACCTAAGAAATTTCTTCTCATGGTCTGGCCCAAGTTGTATATTTGGGGAATGATAGGCCTTGTGAATCATGCAGCGTTCGTTTCTCAAGAGCAGGGGAATGCACTATATGTGTGCAGTGTATCGTCACTAGAACAGTCAGGAAGTCTACAATTCTTGCAAATCTGCATGCCTCTGCCTGACTGTTGATGCTGGAATAAAAACAGTGAAGGCAATCAGTGAATTCCTGAACGCTTAAATGTGCAATAAGTTGAAGCAAAGGCCATCCCTGGGTTGCCAATGAGCGAGCTCCCATAAAATAATTAAATTATACGGTTAAACATACAATAAACAATAAATAAATGAATAATCAAAGTTTATTCCCCACGCCAGGAGCGTCTAAAACCAAAGGGCATAATTTTAAGGTGAGAGGAAAGATCAAAAAGGGACCTGGGGGTTAGTTTTTCAGAGTATGGTCTATATATGGAACAAGCTGCCAGAGGAAGTGGTAGACATGGGTACAATTATGATATTGAAGACACTTGGATAGGTACATGGACAGAAAAGGTATGGAGGAGTATGGACAAGGCACATGAAGTGGGATTGGTTGGGTAACTTGGTCTGCATGGACTAGTTGGGCTGAAAGGCCTGTTTCTGAGCTGTATAAAATTGAATGTTTGTTCCTACGAACAACATAACTAGTTTCCTCTCTCATTTAGTAATTGTTCATCCAGCTTAGTCTAATGTGCTTGTTATGAATTCATTAGAATACTGTGGAGGTATAGTTACCATATTGACTTTCTGTGTATTTTCCAACTTATGAGGAAAAAAATCTATTTGCGAACGCCTGCAAAAATGGAACCTGTTTGTTACCTGTAGGTATGTTACAAAACTTACCTTTAGCGGCGTTGCACTTCTGCCGCTCCCCGTGTGCGCGACTTTAGCGCCTGTCAGAGGGGGGCGGGCTTAAAGTGCCGATTTTCACCAGACCAGGATAATCGATGAATGTCGGGCGATTTAATTGCGGAAGAAAAATCGCTCCGACATTTCATCCATTAAGGTATTTTTTAAATTACTCTAAGTTATTTGTTAACTAGAGTAATTTAAAAATCACCTTCAAAAGCCGTGACCGCAGACCACCGGAAGCATTTTCCGTAGGGGAGAAAAAAAGGTAAATACTTAATTTTTTAATTAAAAGTTGGTTTTTTGGGAGGCATAAATACTATTTTAATGTTGCGAAATGGGTTCCCCAAAAAATGTATGAACCCCCAGTATTTTCCCTCCCTACTTCACCGCTAACCGCAACGTTCCAATCCACCGCATTCCGCTAAAACCCACTCGCTAGTTGATTTAAATGGCCATTTATTTACAGGCAGTAAACACTAAATTCCTTCCATTTGGCCCAGAAATTCATGAAAATGAGATTTAAAAATTATGTTATATTGTGGATTATTGTGTGAATGTTATTTGGACACTTAGGCAATTAAAAAAAAGTTTATCTTTTCTTAAGAAATTGATAGATGTTTGGATCTACTCATTGAATTTTGTAATTAGCTACAATTAGATAACTAACTAATTATATACTTTAATTTCAGGTAATCCAAGTAAGATTGTTTAATATTTGTTTCAGAATGCTTCAATCTATAATGACTGAAAATTTCATTGAGTTCTCTTAATTTTTAATAAAGTTATGGGCTTTTAATTTTTCCAGATCACAGCTTTTGAGTTAAGTCAATTGAAAGGCAATGGGAAGCAAGATACTCATTTCCGAGCATGAAAATGGCCATAACTTTCTTAATACTGAAGATATGAAAGTAAATTAGGTGTCAAATTAAACTTCTTGTTATGCTTTACCTGATGGGATAAATTGCAGACTTGATTTTTAAAATCTCAAAATTTTGTAACATTGCTATTACCTGTATATAGCATTGGTCAGTTGTTGTCATGTATAATGGTCCCTGTCTGCCCTACCTCCTACCCGTTTCTGTTGCTAGCGAAGGAGCTTTTAAAAAAAATTATCCTTAATTTAAATCCCTTTATTAAACCTACTCCATCTTTATTGCAATAGGAAAACTAGCCCTGTTCTCTCATGATTATAATTTCCTTTTGGGAAATAATGACTTTAACATGATATAATTTTAAATTAAGTTTGAAAGCAATGTCTTTCAATGCAAAATAAGGGTCTTAAATCTAAACACAGGAATCTATGAGGTAAGGAAGGTAAGTTGGCTGTAGTGGATTTGGAGAACATATTGAAAGGAATGACTGTGGACAAACAATGCCTAACACGAAAAGAAAAAATACACAAACTACAGAAGAAGTGACATAAAGGCACAAAAGGAAAAGTAATTCATCTATGGTTAACAAGAGAGATTAAAGTTGGCAAGAGATAGATGAAGGAATGCAAGATGAAATAGGAGGATAGATTGGCAACAAACATAAAAATGAACTATAAGAACTTTCATAAGTATGTACAAATTGAAAGACCTGCAGGTAAAAGTAGGCCTCTTACAGATGAACAAAGAAGAATGTACAATAGGAAATAAGGAAATAGCAGAGAAGTTAAGAAATTATGTCGTATTTTGTCTTCATGAAGGAAAACAAACAAAACCTGCCTGATATATTTGACACGAAGGGGTGACAGGGGCAGGTGCTCTCACAATATTTAAGATTAATCCACGTGAGCATTTAACTAAGGCATGGAAAATTTCAGACCAAGCTTGTAAAAGGGTTAGTATAGACTGGTATTGGTAGTTAGCACGGCATAGTGGGCTGACGGAAATATTCTGTGCTATACGACTCCATGAGAATTAAGGAACAGTCAGAAAACAAATGTAGGAATCTTTCTTAGACAGGCTGTGAGCATTACGGTGTTGCAGGTGTCAGCATTTGGACCCCAGCTATTCACAAACTATATCAACAATTTAGTTAAGGGAACCAAATGTTCTATTTCTAAGCCTGATATTACTAATCTAGGTAGGATTGTATGGAAGAGGATGAAATTAGGCTTTGGGGGATTATGAATAAGGTGAGTGGGAACAATATGGCAGATGGAATATAATGCAGAAAAATATGAATTCATCCATTTTGGTGAATGTAATAGAAGACTACTTGTTTAATAAAGGTAGACACAAAACGCTGTAGACTGAAGAAGGGTCTTGACCCGAAACATCACCCTGTTTAATTCCTCTCCAGAGATGCTGCCTGTCCCGTTGAATTACTCCAGCATTTTGTGTCTACCTTCGATCTAAACCAGTCTGCAGTTCTTTCCTACTACTTGTTTAATTAAATGTGTTGTTGATGCAGGTGCAGCAAGTGATAAGAAGAAAAAGTGGTATGTTAGTCTTTATGCTTTTAGAGTTGTTCTTTGTATGAGGAGGGGCAGGAAACTTTCTATCAATCATTGAACTTCTCCACCGCAGCTGGCTTTTCATCTCCTGATTTGATAATATCTGTAATCTCACTGTGATCTTCAGGCTAACCTTTATAATTTATCTCTCAGGGATCACTTCCTCCGGTCCCCAGCTGTCAAGTTCAGGCCTTATCTGGCACTTTTTAATCGAGTTGGCAGTCAGGGGGTAACAGGACTTTTAATTGTTCCTCAAAATACTGCATTTCGTCCTTAGTACATCTGCCCTCCAACTGCCTGCCATTAACTAGTTGGATGTGTATTTCTATTTATCAAACGTAATTGTTGAAATTGTTTCTCTGGCTTTAACTATTTGTACTCACGCACTCAAGGATTAAATTAATGTGAAAAAAAAGATTAGGACATTTTCTCAACAACATTCTCAGGATGGTGGCAATGGAAGGTACAAGGGAAAGTCAGTAGCGATGAACAATCTGGGAGTTCACCTCCCACAACCTCAGAAAGCGCTCTAAAATTCCTTGGCAGAAGGAAGTGGAGGTGTGGCTGTGGGAGGCAATGGATGGCATAGTTGTTGGTGAAGGTGGCTACTGGAGACCCTACAGAAGCCCGGTGATCAAGCAGATTGAACAGGGGAGGTAGAAGGAGGTGACAGCATCGTGTTGGGCCAGGCCAACCTCTATTTCATCGATTCAGTGCCACCAGGTCACTGAGGTTTAAAGTGAAGCAATAAAAATGTGCATATCTCCTTTGGCCAAGATTGGACTTTTCAGAGACTTGAGACTCAAAAGTTGAAAGATGGCTCCGGAGCTAGGCGACTCTTTGCTGGCTATCCCAGAAGAGGATCTACTTACAGTATTTTCACTCTTTTACTTGTGCATAATTGTACCCATGTACAATATGATTTGACCAGATAGCAAGTATTTTCACTGTATCTCGGTACACATGGCAATAATAAATTAAACTAAATTACCGATACCCCATCATTAAACTTGTCTTATTTTTTATTGAATGTTGTGATAATTAGCTAGATAATTAGGTAGATAATAAGTGTCAAATGCAAAAAATCAGAAATTACATTAGGTTATTCAAATAATAACCAAACACAGACCTTTCCTCTTCATGTTTGTTTGCACATTTTTTGAACGAATGTCCTATTACTCTCAATTCCAGTTTTATCCTTGAATTCAAATATAAAATGGTACAACGGTTTGTGCTACTCCGCAGAGCACTCATTCATAACAGCTCTCTTAGCCCTGGAAACTGAACACGGACAGGTATATTCTCTTAGTACGTTAAAAATACATCTGTTCAGTCTGCATTGTGCTCCTACAGCAATACAACAGTGATCTCATCATCACGAGGCTTCATGTGGTGCTAATTTCTGAGACATAAAGGCTGCATGTGAAAGCTGATCACAAAGTGTTATAGGAACTCAGCAGGTCAGGCAGCATCTGTGGAGGGAATGGATATATACGTAATGTTTTAGTTTGGGACCCTTTTTCGCACTGACAGAAGTAGGGGACAGGGCACTGGAAAGCAGAGGTGGGGGCAGAACAAAGCCCAGCAAGTGAATGCAGGTGAGGGGGGATTTATTGGCAGATAGGTGTAGTAAATGACAAGACTAGAGGTGAAAAGGAGACAAATGAGTGTCAGACAAGGTGATAAAAGGAGTGAAATGTAAAACTGGAGGGAGGGATATGGATAGAAAGGGGAAAGGAAAAAGGGGAGACCGAAAGGACATGGGGGAATTGGGACTGAGATAAGTGTGTGAAAGAAGGGGAAGGAGTAGGGTGACATCACTTGAAAGTGGAGAATTCCTGACCCTAAACATCTATGCATTTTCTCCATAGATGTTACCAGACCTGCTGAGTTCCTCCAGCACTTCAGGATTCCAACATCTGCAGTTTTTCTGTTTCTATTTGAGAGCTGATGTTGGGTGAGCCAAGGCGAGCAGTGTAGCTACTCAGCCTTGAGACGCAGGGTTCAGGAATACACTATGTATCAAGAATCAGGGCTCTCATAACCCAGAAATTTTTCCATGCTAACAAATTCAATGGTTGTTGTGGGTGTTAAGCTTGTTCCATGAAGAAGTCACAGGCTGGAAAAAAATTATGCATCCAGTAAATAAATGGGTGGAGCAATAGTTTCCAACACCTCCAACAAGAATTATTGATAAAGACCATACGATTCAGACAGAAGACAAAATATGGAGCAGATATCCCAATGGCGCCCATACTCAGCATGCAAGCCTTGCATCTCAATGCTGAGCATGTGCTTCATTTACCCCAGCCTACCTAAAACCAGCCCTCACAGGCAACCTCTGCACATGACCTTGACTCATTTTAAATGATGCTGCATGGCCATTAGATTACTTTAACCGTTTCATTTTACAGGAGTCCTCAACTAAATTCCTGGTATGCAGTGTGCAGCAGCAGTGAAGACATTAGTCTATGCCAGTTTCTTAGTACAGCAGCTATTGGTAACGTGTCTCACTCTATATGTAATGCTATAATTTCCACTTTTACATTTGATTGTACTGCTTTTCTCAATCCTGGATAACATATCCTGAGCTTTAAGCAAGATAGCAGAGATCTGTATCAATGTTCACTATATTCCGCATCAACTACAAAATCTATAAAAATTCAACAAAATTATTGTTCAGCTTGTCATACCCAACATTAATGTCGTCCATTTCCTCTTCCTGCTGAGTGCGTGCACTAGATGCTGGCCGTTTCCTACCAAGTGCCAATGCAGCCTCCTCTACAAATATAAAAATGTTCATAAATGGATGCTGACACAGAGAAGCTATACTCTAAAGCTGGTTCAATGTAACATTTTTTTAATTAGTCAAACTTTAGTTTCTTTTTCGTAATATCAAATCTTAAAATTTATTCAGCTCAAATTTAGTACATTTATTCCTAGCTGTACTTAAAACATAAAACACATTTTCTCTACAAACAAGGTTACAGCCTCTTCCCTTAGGTAGAGAGGCAATGTAGTTATTTGATCTGTTGCTCAGTAAAAACACATCCAGCACCATTTTAAACTAAAAATACAGAACTAGTATATTTTCAGTAATGGAAATGGGGGGGTACGCAGGTAGACAGCGTTCCCCTACTTTTCAGTTTATGTCCAATTTCCGTACAAGAAGGGAGTCAGAGTTGTTAAATACGGATTTTCTTTTTAAACGACCATGGATAATCGTTACGAGTCACCACTGCATCGGCCATGACACGAAAACGATTTGTTAACTACCAGTGTTAGCACTTAACAGTTATACAATGTGTCACCAATACATTGATCCACATTCCTCAGTAAATGTAATTGTGTTTTGACCATGTATTAATGACGCCGCGTTCCTTTGAATACAATTCACGGGGGAATTTCTTAAAACTCACTGACAAGGCTCCGGACCGCGAGCAGGGACTTCTACTGGTGTGCAGGTAAAGTTACGTTATTTTATTATTCCAGGTTATTTTATTATTCCAGGTTATTTTATTATTCCACGTTATTTTATTATTCTCTCGCTCTCTTCCCTCTCTCTCCATCTCTCCCTCTCTCACTGTGTCTATCTGCATTTCAACCTCTCCTTCCTTCCCTCTCTATCTGGCACGCTCTCTCGCGCTCCCCATCTCGTCTCTCTCTCGCTCCATCACTCCCTCTCTGACCCTCTCGCCTCAGCATTCCCGGAATCATTCGGCATTTTGCAGAGACGCTGCATCTGCGGTTCCTTCCTGTTGGGGGGGCGGGGGGAGCCCTGGCCGTGGCGGCTCCTGGTCCGTTCCCTCCGCAGATGCCGCCTGGCCCGCTAACCTGCAAATGCTGGAACAATCGAAAGTGGACAAAAATGCTGGAGAAACTCAGCGGGTGAGGCAGCATCTAACTCTCTGAGTTTCTCCAGCATTTTTGTTCACCCACGTTATTTAGTAATTTGTACCCGTCATTTAGGGATGTTATATGAATTTTTAAAAATAAGTTTATGTGTGTTGTTTTCTCTCACCTTCAAGGTTAGTTCTTCTGTTTGCCTTTATTTGCTTCAGTTTTATTTAGTATTATTTATCACGTTGTGGTTGTAGCTTTTGAATGATTTAAACATATCGGATTTTAAAAATTCATATACATTCATAGCGTCGCCCAAGCGCCAAATCCATTCAGCTGTACCTGCAACTGAAGCTACGGGTGGATTAGTAGACCTTGAAGAGGCATTAACACTTTGTTTTTATGTAGTGGGGTAATAGAGAAGGGTTCCGGACCGTGAGCTCACTGACTGATTGATACAGACGTACTGACTGAAAATCACACCCTCCTGATCAATTATTTTAGGATAAGCCTTTTTAGAGAACATGCTACTTTTTGCTTTGCCCATTTTCAAAATATAGAATTTTGAATTTCTCACTTGATTGGTACAAGGAGACACTGTAACTTTCTACATTTCTACTTTTGGGTATGTATGTGGCAATTATGGCTCATGGAGTTTTCGCCTACACTACTAGTTATATTCGTAACAACATATTTGAATATGTGAAATTTTTTATCTTTCCCAACCCCTTAGACTTGAGGCTGTAATCACAGCCAAAGGTGCCTCAACAAAGTACTGAGTAAAGGGTCTGAATACATATGTAAATGTGATATTTCAGTTATTTATTTTTAATAACTTTGCAAACATTTCTAAACACCTGTTTTCGCTTTTTCATTCAGGGCTATTGTGTGTAGATTGATGATAAAAAAAGGAAGCATTGATCCATTTTAAAATAAGGCTGTAACGTAACAAAATGTGGAAAAAGTGAAGGGGTCTGAATACTTTCTGAATGCACTGTATTTATTCAGCTTAGTAAGGGTAAAGCATAGGGATATACATCTTGAGCAGAATTCAGTTAAGTTAGACCCAATAGACAATAGGCACAGGAGTAGGCCATAAGGCCCTTCGAGCCAGAACTGCCATTCAATGTGATCATGGCTGATCATGCCCAATTAGTACTCCGTTCCTGCCTTCTCCCCATATCCCCTGACTCCGCTATCTTTAAGAGGCCTATCTAGCTCTCTCTTGAAAGCATCCGGAGAACCTGCCTCCACCGCCCTCTTGGAAAGCCCCTAATATGCTGTGGTGCTTCACACTTGGCGCCCACCTGGTTTCTGCGAGGCTAGGCCTCTCAGGTGCTCATGACTGAGTAAGTGGGAAGAACAGGGCGGATGTGATGCAATATGGAAATGTGTAAAGTTATCAGTGTGACGCACTAAACAGAAAAACACATTTTTAAACATGATTAGAGATGAGTGATATTGATATTCCTTATTTCAGTCATACTCAGAATCTCTTTCCTTAACTCTTTATTCCAGTACATTGATATATTGCTCATCATCTGCGGTCACTCTAAACGAGTATGACTGGCCTCTCCTCTCCATACGGTTGTCTATTTGTGGGTCTGCAGATGTCTGTAGAGGCCGATGCGCACACTTTGGTGCAATGCGTGCAGTGGAGACTGGCGGTGGTTGGTAGTCGTCGAGCCCCCTTCTTTCTCTCCTTATGGTGCCGTCGCTTTGTCTCTGCGACACGGCGTAGTTCCGTTTCATGACATGCAGTTTCTTCCTGCACGGATTTCCTCTAGGAGCGCTTGTCCAGTGCAATGTGCTCCCAGTTGCTCGATGTGATGTGGAATTTCATTGCCCATCCAGGACATACGACAATAAAACACTCTTGACTCTTGATGTTGTCCCTGAAACGTTTCTTTGACCCCGCTGTGGGCTCTCAGGTGCCTGCTGTAAGTGGTCCATGACTCAGCTCCATACAACAGAGTGGGGAGGATAACGGCTCTGTAAACCAGCATGTTTTTTTTTAGCCTTTATCTCTCGGTCTTGAAAGACTCTTTCCCGAGTCTGGCGTAGGCTTCACTGGCACAACTCTGGCGATGGTTGACCTCAGAGTCGATGTCAGCTTTTATAGTCGTCCACTTTTATAGTGGGCTGGGTAGATGGCTAGTTGGGTGGAGGTTGATGTAGGACCTGGGTCTTCTTGATGTTTAAGGCTAGGCCCATGGCTCTGTATGCCTTGGCAAAGGCATTCAGGGTGTCGTGGAGGTCTTCTGCGGAGTGTGTTGCAATGGCGCAGTCGTCCGCATACTGAAGCTCCATGATGGCGGTGTCACTGACTTTGCTCTTGGCCTTCAACTTATTAAGGTTAAAGAGCCCACCGTCAGTTCTGTAGCGGATTGGGATCCCCTGTGGCAGCTCTTCACTAATGAGGTGAAGTATGGCAGCAATGAAGATGACAAACGGGATGGGTGCAATGATGCATTCCTGATTGACCCCCGTTTCCACAGTGAAGGACTTGGACTCAGAGCCGCAGTTGCTGAGCACTATGACCAACGTGCCATCATGTAGTGGCCTCAATATTCTGATGTACTTGTCATGGCAACCATACCTTGATAATATGGTCTACCGAGTCAAAAGCCTTTATCAGCTCCATGAAGGCCATGCACAAAGGCTGCTTTTGTTCACAACATTTTCCCTGGAGTTGGCATGCTGTGAATATCATGGCTGCTGTACCTCTAGATGGGCGGAAGCCACACTGTGATTCTGGAAGTACCTCTTCAGACAGTGGTAGAAGTTGGTTTGCGAGGACACAAACAAGGACTTTGCCTGTTGTTGACAAGAGCGAGATGCCCCTGTAGTTTCCACATTCAGCCTTGTCCCCCTTCTTGAAAATGGTCACTATTAGAGCATCACTGAGTTCTGAGGGGAGATCGTTTTCCCAGACCTGGAGGAGTAGAGCGTGGATGTGGTAATGCACCGGGAGAGGAAGCAGAAACGTGGAAGGTGAGCGGCGGTGCAGGACAGGCTACGGAGGGCTCCACAAAGACCATCGCTACCAAGCGTCTTTCCATCGAATGTCCGGTCACTCACCAACAAGCTGGATGAGGTGAGGCTCTGGATCAACACCCAGCTGAGCCAGGTCTCTGTGAAGATCAACACCCAGCGATCCCTGAAAGACTGCTGTGTGCTGATCTTCACAGAGACCTGGCTCAGCGCGCTGGTTCCCGACGGGGCTGTGGACTTAACCGGCCGGTCACTGTATCGTGCTGAGAGACCAAAGGACTCCGGTAAAAGCATGGGCGGCGGGCTCTGCATCTATATCAACAAGGACTGGTGCACCAACCACACTGCAGTAGAAAGCTACTGTTCCCCAGACCTGGAATACCTACTGCTTAAATGTAGGCCGTTTTAACTGCCTTGGGAGTTTACTGTGATTATCATCATGGCCATACACATCCCACCACAGGCTAATGCTAACCTAGCATTAGCATAGCTGCACTCGGCCATCAGAAAGCAGCAGGATGCTCACCCCGATGGTGCCTTCATTGTTGCAGAGGACTTTAATCAGGTGGACCTACGAGCTGCACTCCGCAAATCCCACCAGCATGTGCAGTGCCCTACCAGGGGCTCAAACACGCTGGATAAAGTGCACACCAACATCAAGGACGCGTACAGAGCCCTCCCCTGCCCATCCCTGGGACAATCCGATCACCTCTCACTGTTTCTACTGCCTGCATACAAACCCCTCATCCGCAAGACCAAACCTGCAATAAAGACGGTCAAAATATGGCCCGAGGACGCCACCCTACAACTCCAGGACTGCTTTGATCGCACCGACTGGGACCTGTTTGCACAACAGGCTACCAGTGGCACAGAGGTAGACCTGGAGTAGTACACATCCACTGTGCTCTCCTACATCAACTGCTGTGTGGAGACTGTCACAGTGGACAAGCAAATAAAGATGTTCCCAAACCAGAAACCGTGGATGAACGAGGAGGTTCAGAATCTGCTAAGGGCACACAACATTGCCTTTAAATCCAGGGACACTTCTGCCTACAGTGCTGCCAGGTCAAACCTGAACAAAGGCATAAAAAAGGCCAAAGACATCCAGAGGCAAAGGGTGGAAGACCACTTCAACACCGCGGACACGAGACGCTTACGGCAGGGTGTCAGGGACATCACTGACTACAAGAGCAGCCCCACCTGCCCCCACAGTGATATCACACTGGCCAATGAATTAAACACATTCTTCGCACGCTTCGAAACTGGCAGCACCACCAGGAGAGGAACAACCCCGACCATGGCGAGGGACAGGCCTTAACACTGAGCACACAGGAGGTATAGTGCGCTCTGCGTAGGATCAATCCACGCAAGGCTGCAGGCCCGGATGGAATCCAGGGTAGGGTACTAAAGCACTGTGCTGTACGGAGGTATTTACGAGGATCTTCAACCTGCCTCTATCTCTGGAAACGGTCCCCATGTGCCTGAAGACAGCTACCATAGTGCCGGTGCCAAAGAAGTCTAAAGTCACCAACCTGAATGACTACCACCCGGTTACCCTAACTCCAATGCCAATGAAGTGCTTTGAAAGACTGGTCCTCCCCCACATCAAATCCAGCATCCCTGCATCATTGGATTCTCAATTTGCATAAAGGGCAAATAGATCCATAGAGGATGCCATCTCTGTGGCTCTTCACACTGTCCTGACCCACCTGGAAAGACAGGGCACCTACGTGAGGATGCTCTTCATTGACTATAGCTCTGCCTTCAATACAGTCATCCCCACCAAGCTCACCACCAAACTCCACCAGCTAGGCCTCAGCTCACTGATATGCGATTGGATCCTGAATTTTCTGACGGAGCGACCGCAGGTAGTGAGACTGGGGCCGCACCTGTCCTCTACTATCACCCTGAGCACCGGCACACCACAGGGTTGTGTACTGAACCCCATGCTCTACTCCCTCTTCACCCACGACTGTGTCCCTGCATTTGACAACAACACCATTGTCAAGTTTGCAGAAGGCACAACGGTGATCGGGCTGATCACCAACGGTGATGAAACAAACTATAGAGTGGAGGTGCAGAACATGGCGGATTGGTGTTCACGGAACAACTTGTCGCTAAACACCTCCAAGACCAAGGAGCTGATTATCGACTTCAGGACGTCACTGAATGGGGAATACGCCCCAATCTCCATCTACGGGGACAGTGTGGAGAGAGTGTCCAGCTTCAAGTTTCTGGGCACTCATATCTCAGAGGACCTCTCATAGTCCACCAACACCGCTGCGCTGGTCCAAAAGGCACAACAACGACTGTTCTTCCTAAGAACATTCAAACGGACTGGTCTGCCCCAACAGCTGCTGACGACCTTCTACCGCTGCACCACAGAGAGCATATTAACGTATGGCATCTCTGTGTGGTATCTCAGCTGCACGGAGGCGGAGAGGAGAGCACTTCAGCACATTGTCCACAGAGCGCAACAGATTATTGGGACACCGCTACCAGCCTTGGAGGGCATCTACCACACACGGTGCCTCAGGAAGGCCATCAGCATACATAAAGACTCCTCTCACCCTTGTAATGGACTGTTCGAACTAATCCCTTCCGGCAGACGTTACAAGGCCTTCTATGCCCGCACCTCCAGACTCAGGAACAGCTTCATTCCCAGAGCTATAGCGGCTCTGAACTGGCCCTGCTGAGTACCCCCCCACCCCCATGGACTGTCTCCCCCAGCCTCACACTTTAGTCTGTGTTGATGTTACTGGTCTAATGTTCGTTTTTATAAACCTTGTTCTCGGGGTATCTAAACCTAAATTTTATTTGTCGATTAAGTTATGACATCGGATGGAAGTTGCAAACCAAATCTCATTGTACTTATGTGTAATGACAATAAAATATATTATTATTATTATTATTACAGGAGTTCCGGTCCACCTTCCTTTAAGATCTCAGCTGGAGTCAGATTCAAAATTAATAATGTTAGG
The DNA here is from genome assembly GCA_963514005.1 of Raja brachyura. The sequence goes on along the minus strand of OY740804.1, from coordinate 14,929,447 downwards.
AATGTCAGAGGGCTGCCCTAAGTTAACGATATTCCAAAGACGCTTCCTTGACTATGGTTTAATAACTGCAAAAAAACTTAAACTCTGGAAAAAGATAACAGTTCCCATAGTGAAGACGTAGATCAAAGAAATGACAAGACACTACATTTAGAAAAAATAAGGCTTGTTTTGTCTGACAAATCAGATCCATTTTCCAAAATATGGTCTCCTTTCATTGAATTTGGTTGACACAAATTCAAAACCGACGCTAGGGTCGGGTGAGCGGGTGTAGGGAAGGGTAGTGGGATATCTCTCCACTTTTTTTTCCACTGAAAGAAATTCTTTCATTTATTTTCCTTTCTTCTTCCTTTCCCTTCTTTCCTTTTTTCTGATTTACTTATTAGTTTATCATATCTATACGCTTTTAAAACTCGGTGTGAATGTGTGTGTGTGTTAATTTGCACGTGAAACGTATCTCCTCGAAAACCAGACGCAAAAACGCAGAGATTTTTACAATTTCGGTAGGGATTTAACTTGCGTTCAGAAATCCACTCCTTGGTCAATTATTTCCCCAGATTTTGAATAAAATTGATCACAAAACTCAAATTTTTAAATATAAACGTCGCTCGCCAGCTGCTGACGTCACAATGCCCACATGCCCACCAATCCACGCCCACCTACCTCCAGGCCCCCCCCCCCGCTGTGGATTGAATGCGCAGAAAGATCGAGAAAGTTCTGCAGAACAAACATTCTACAGCTCCGTTCCGCTATAGCTTCTTTGTTCTACAGATCTTGGGCCAGCGACTCCTCATGCGCTGAATCTACTCCTCATAAGTTATCCTCATACAGCTCTGTTCCGCTATAGGATCACACGCTGAATTTTCTCATCACTGTTGGCGCAGCTCGTGAAGCCCTGCGCGTTCATTCCACCTGTGGGCTTCCAGAGTCAGATGCCGCTTCTCTCCCCCTCTTCATTTGGCAGCCCGGTCCCCCCCCCCCCCCCCCCACATCTCTTCTCACCTACTCCCCTCTCCTCCACTCCCCCCCCCCCCCCCCCGGCCTGGCCCGGCTCTGTCACGCTGGTGGACGCCACGATCGGCTGGTCCCCCTGCTGCTTTTCACCGTCCTCAGATCGCTCCGTGCCTTGCGCTCGGTCTGCCGCCCCACCCCTCCTCACTCTTTCTCTCCCCCTCCCCCTCTCCTCTCTCTCCCTCCCCCCCTCTTTCATCTCCCCCCTCTCTCCCCCTCCCTCTCTCTCCCCCAACCACCTGCCCTCCCCCACCCTCCCTCCCCTAAACCCCCTTCACCCCTCCACACTCCTACTATTTTCCCTCCACCTCTCTCCTCCATTCTACCCCACCTCTCCCCCTCCTTTCCCACCACTCCCCCTCCCCCTCCCCCCTTCTAAGCCCCCTCTCTCTCTTCCCCTCTCCTCCCTCTCCCTCTGTCTCCTGCCCTTCTGTCTCTGCCTCTCTCTCCGTATCTCCCCGTTCTCTCTCTGCCCACACTCTCTACCCCCCCCCCCACCCCCTCTCTAGACGGACCTGCGAGTTGGGGGCTATGTGTCAGTGGATAGGGCGGTTATGGGGTAAAAGGAGCAAATTAACAATATTAATATATCAAGGGGGTAGTTAGTGTGTATGCGGGGGTAGTTAGTGTATGTGACGCCGCATGCCGCCTCCCTCAGCCCCCCCCCCCCCTCCTGCAACTACACGTTGGGGGAACAGACCCAATGGGTCTGCACTTGGTCTCGTAAAATCTTAAAACTGAAGCTGTACTAAAATTGTATAATTGTTATGTCGATTACTTTCTCCTTGTACAATTGCTTCTAATAAAATAAATATGCTATGAACAGAAAGGCGGACTCAACTAACTTAATATCATACTTGTATAATATCATTTTAAATATAGAAATACCATCATCTGACACAATTAGAAGAGATTGGGAACAAGAACTATCTATAAAAATGTCAAAAGAGAGATGGGATAAATACTTGCTATATGTGCATAAATGATCAATGTAAGGCATATCTTAATTCAATTCAAAATTTTACATAGATTATATTATTCGAAAACTAAAATGAACAAAATCTTTCCAAATGTCTCCCCCATTTCTGATAAATGTTTATCTCAAGATGCAACCATGGCACATTCCTTTGTTTTTTGCATAAAAATCCAAAAATTTTGGAATTAAATTTTGAAATTTTTACAGAATTATTTAAAATAAAACTGAAACCCAACGCAGAACTGATTATTTTTGGAACAATGGAAGCCGGCTTTGAGCTGACTTCGTTCCTAAAGAGTTTCCTTAATTATGGCTTAGTAACGGCAAAAAAATGTATACTTAAATTTAAATTCTGGAAAAATACACCGACACCAACGCTAAAAATGTGGATTTCAAATATGTCTGAAACGTTACACCTCGAAGACATGAGATTCGTCCTAGCATACAAATCAGACCAATTCTTAAAGATTTGGTCTCTATTTATCGACTTATTACAAGCATAAGGTGCAACATATAATTCTGTAAATAAACTGTTTCAGGACAGGGTGAGGGGTGTAAAGACACGAAGCAGGTATATCCCTTTTATTTTAATTTATTTTATTTATATTTTCCTCTGTTTTCTCTTCTCTTTCTCTTTCTCGGGCTTTACATCTTTATGGGCTCTTTCTTTCCACTTTTTCACATACTATTAATATCACTATCTTAATTAACTTTCTCTACTTTTCTTTTTCTTGCTCCTGATACTTTTCTATTATTAAATTTAAAAACAAGAAGTGGTACATGAAATGTACTATGTTATTTTTGGTTTATATTATTGTACATTACTTCTAATAAAAAATTTAAATAAATAAATAATTTTTTTTTTTTAAAAAAGAAAATCTCAGCTGGGATCCCATCAGGACCGGTGGCCTTGTTGTTCTTAAGGCTCTTGATGGCATCTTGAACCTCTGTCATAGTGGGAGGTTCTTCGGTGTCTTCTCTGATGGGACTCTGCGGAATGTGGTCGGTAATGTCTGGTTCAGTTGTGCTGTCACAGTTGAGGAGTTCCTGGAAGTGCTCCTCCCATTGGGCATTTATGGACATTGTCCTTCAGCAGTTCTTGCCTGTCCTTTGAGAGCAGGGGGTTTACACCGTAGTAGCTTGCACCATAGACGGCCTTAGTAGCGCTGAAGAAGCCTCTGGTGTCACCCGAGTCTGCCAGTCTCTGGATTTCCAGAGCTTTTTCTGCCCACCAAGAGTTCTTAACTCCCTCACCCGACTCTGGACATTCGTCTTGTCTCTGGAGTGAGCCTCTCTTTTGGCCTTGCAGGTTACATCATTTTGCCAGGCAAAAAAGGCTTTCCTTTTCTTGGAGATGAGCTGTTCTATCTCTGTCGTTCTCGTCAAACCGGTCCTGATGTTTTCTGGAATTGCACCCAAAGATCGTTTTGCAGGTATCAAGGATGGTGGATTTGAGCCGTTTCCAGTGCTCTTCAATGTCATCAGGATATTCCTATTGGAGGCTTTCCACAAGAGAAGCCCGAAGTCGCTGCTCGGTAGGTTACTTCTAGGCTTTCAAGCTTCAGCCTTGGCCGGATCTGCTTATTTTGAATCCTCTTCCTCTTGAGTTTGATGGACATCATGGTGCGGATGAGGCGATGATCTGTCCAGCAATCATGGCCCTTGTGATGTTCACGTCACGGCGGTCCCTGGCTCGTACAATGACAGTCAATGAGATGCCACTGTTTGGAGCGGGGGTGTCTCCAAGATGCCTTAAGTTTGTTTTTCTGGCGAAAGAGGGTTTTAGTGATGGTGAGGTCGTGCTGTGCACATTTGCTGAGAAGCAGAGCTCCGTTGGAGTTGATGTTCCCGATGCCTATGGTACCCTTCCAGACATGTTCGTCCCGGCCGACCCTGGCGTTGAAGTCTCCCAAGAGAAGAATCTTATCCTCCCTGGGGATTCTAGACAGTGTCTCATCCAAGCAGGCGTAGAAGGTCTTGCTTTCTGCACTCATATGGAGCTTGACAATTTGTTTTTGACAGCAATTTCCACCATGCTGCACCCATCACATCTCCGATTCTTCCTTTCCCTTTCTGGATCTCTGTCTTCCATTTCAGAGGATTAGTCAGCAACAAACATCTATTATAACCCATAGACTTTCACAAATATCTTGACTATTCTTCCTCCCACTGCCTCCTGGAAGGATTTCATTCCATTCGCCAAGTTCCTCCGACCTCATCATATCAGCTCTGATTACAAGACCTCTGAGATTAATCATGCCTTCCAGTCTAACATAGTTGATTAAGCTCTCTGCTGCCTATAATCTACATCTGCTCTTCTGCTCTTCCCTCCTTTGCACTGGACCAGAGCCAGGATAGAGTTCCTCAGGTCCTCAATTTCCAGTCCACCCGCCTCTGCATTCAATGGATCTGCAGTACAACAACAATATCCTTTCCTATCCTTTCAGAAGTCTGGCGAAACCATTTCCCTCTCATAGCACTTTCTCATCCAACCATAGTACATGTAACAAATGCATTGGTACCTCTTCCCTTGCCACCATCTCATAGCTCAAAATGTCCTATCAGGGTTAACCAGCATTTTACATGTACTTCTACCACTGTAGTGTACAGCTTATATTGCTCACGATGTAGTCTCCTCTTATTTGGAGAAACCAAATGCAGATAGGTGATAACTTCAGTAGCACTTTTGTTCGGTCTTTAGGAATAACCCTGAGCTTCCTGTTAGCTATCACTTTTATTTCTTATCTCACTCCCACTCTGACCTTCTGTTTATCAATATCAATATCAGTTTTATTCATCACTTGCACATAAAGTGCAAGTGATATGACTTTGCCAGCAGCGGTACAATGAAAAAAGAACACACAAAAAACATACTAAAAATTTAACACAAACATCCACCACAGCATTCATCACTGTGGTGGTAGGCACACAATTTGCCCAGTCCTCCTCCATTTTTTCCCGGGGTCGAGACCTCAACCCTCCGTAGCCGCCGCTGCGGGCGTCCAGATGTTCAGACAAGATAAAGTCCAGGCAAGTCCTGAATTGGTGCTTCCCCACCGAGACCACGGCTTCAGGTTGGTGTAGGCCACAGGTCGAAGATTTAAAGTCCCCGCCATGCCGCAGGCAGAAGCACTGCAGACCGCAAAGCCGACGGTCAGAGATCCTCTCTAGGGGTCCTCGATGAGGGACCCCGCTCCCGATGGTAAATCACCGCCGCGCCCACGATAGAAGTAGGCCACGGGCCGGCGGTCGGAGCTTCTTCTCCTCCTGGGTCCCCAATGAGGGATCCCATGCTGCGGACGCGCGCCAGCTGGAGCTCCGCAGACCGCAGCTTCAGACTGCCGCGGACCCTCCCCTCCGGCGAGGGCTCGCCCACTCCGCAACGAGAGTCCACGCTGCACCCGCCGCTGAAGCCCCGGGCACGTCTCCGGGAAAGGCCACACGTGGAACCTTGCTGTTAGGCCACGGGGGAGGCGACATGGAAAAAGTCGCCTCTCCGTGGAGGAGGCGACCAAAACGGTTTCCCCCTTACCCCCCCATACAAGATACACAAAGAAACATTGTAAACACACATTATGACACACTAAAAAAATTTTAAAAGTTGAAAAAACTAACACGCTGCTGGCAGGGCTGCTGGATTGCAGCGCCCCTACCGACCTCTTTGTGGCTTCCTGCACTATTCCAACAACGCCCAATGTTAGCTTGGAGAACAGCACCAAGCCTTCTATCTGGTCAAGTTGTAGCTGTCAGCATTCAACATCATATTCAACAATTTCAGTGAACTTGTTTTCTCTGTTTGTATCCGAAATAGCTAGTTCTGCTGTAAGGTTTATCCGCTTGTAATATTATTCATTTTTTAACTCTCCACAGATACTATTCCACTGGCATTTCCAGCATTCCTTTTGGTTTCAGTTTTCGTTGGCTCCCACGTGTATTTCAAAGCTTTTACCTCTCTCTTTATTTTTACTCTCCCTAACAATCCTAAACAACATATTCACTGGAATTATTTGTAAACTGGATAATACGAAGGGAATCCTAGTCTTACCCTAACTAAGATATTCCCTTTATTCTATCAGTCAATCCCCATCCTCGCAATCCCCATCCTCGCATCCTCAACTGAAAACTAACTTGTTTTGTCATGATTTCAATTCTGATGAAGGATCTTTGACTGAAACCTTTGACTGTTTCTCTTTCTACTGTTGCTGCCACCTAGTGGGTGGCATATTATTTGTTATCTTCATTCTCTCAAATTTGGAAGATTGGGAAGAAATCTCAGTTACAGGGCTCAGCAAGCTCCCCTTCTACCTGACTGCTGTACCCTAATGCCAAATGTTAGTTCCCATGACATTTGCTGCTCTAATCCAAGCTATTCCCCCGTGGAGCTCTGCAGGGACAGGCACATTGGTGCATACAATAATCTTCTGAAATCCTGAAAAGTGAGATCAGTGAGCAACCATAGAATCACGCAGCATAGAAACACACCCCTTGATCTAGTATTTATATGTCAGTCATCGTACTTATTTCCCCGCACTTAGTCTATGCACAGCCATGCCATGGCATTTCAAGTGTTTAAATGTTGCAAATGGCCTGTCCCACTTACGCAAATGTTTCGGCGAGTTGCCAGCATCCGTCTGTCGCAGCAGGTCGACGACAATTTTCGAAATGTTGAAAATCCAGCGACGACCTGTAAAAGGCACGACTCTTTGGGCCACTACTCACAACCATACAGACGTCACCCCGTGACATGTGGCCCAAAGAGTCGTACCTTTTTCTGGTCGCCGCTGGATTTTCAACATTTTTAACACTTTCGGCGACCTACTGCAGCTATGACAGGTGCCGGCAAGTCGCCGAAAAAATTGCTTAAGTGGGACAGGCCCTTTAGAGTGCTTGCCTCCACCATTCCCTCAAGCACTGTGGTCCGGATTTTAATCATCCTGTGGTGTAAAAGTGCAAGAGCCCTCTAAATCTCTTACAATTTCTTTTAAAACACTGTTTTCTTGTTATAGTTTGTTATAATACTGTCTAGCCCATTTATGCTTCTCAGTCAGGTTCCCACTTGAGCCTTCGCCATGCAAAGATCCCCCCTCCCTGGTTTGACTTCCCAAAATGCAACACCTCGCATTTATCTGTATTAAACACCATTAACCATTCCTCAGCCCGCATGCCCAACCGATCAAGATTTTGCTGCAATTTTCGATAACCTACGATGCCTTTTGTGTCATATGCAAACGATAAATATGACGTACATTCTCATCCAAATTATTGATAAAAAAACGACAAACAGCAAAGAGCCCAGCACTGATCCATTGCTAATGGAGGCAGTCCATTAGTCACAGACCACCTGTCCAAGAAACAACCTTCCACCATCACCGTCTGCTTCCTTCCGTGACTCCAATTCTCTATCCAATCAATCCTTCCAAATGTGTGACACCAGAACCATGTACTTCTTCAGTTGTAGTCCACCAAGCAATTTTTATCAAGCTGAACCATAATCTCCTTGCTCATACAGTGTCTGCCCCAGCAAATGAAGGCAGGTAGCCCCTGTACCTTCTTAACCACCGTATCTACCTGTCTTGCTGCCTTCAGGGATCCTTGTACATGTACATCTCAGTCTTTCTGTTCCTTAGTAATTCCCAGAGTCCTACCTAATTGTGCATATCAGATTGTTAACAGTCCTCCTACAATACATTTTTTGTCTATCTTCACTATTACTGTCTGCTTCCTGTCACCATATCAATTTAAGATCCAATTTGCCAAAATTAGCCTGGATCCCTTTACCTTCTCCGACATGGAGCCTATTTGCTCATGTCATGCCTTACTTTCCTCTTCTTCTGTCTCTTCCACCTACATCGCTTCCTCTGGCTTCGTGTTTCACTCCTCTTCTCTCTTGTAGCTTTTTGATGGGTGGAAGAATGCGACCTTCACGTGGTCCGCCCTGTTTTGACGAATGCAATCAACCCGGCGTGCACAATCACATAAGATCAAATAGAACAAGTTGTCCTACAACTTTAGGCTGTGCATGCCATATGCAAGAAGAAGAAGAAAGCCTTTTGTCTCCTTTTTAATTCTACCCTTTGTCCACCGATGTGGGAAACAAAATCCCCTTTACCTGTATCCACCTATCATTTGCCAGGCTTCATCCTACCTTCACCTCTTTTCATGGTTTCTGCCCCCTACTACAAATAGCATGAAGGTTTCCACCCCGAAATGTTGGCTACCCATGTCCTCTAGAGATGCTGCCTGACCCATTGAGTTACTCCAAGATTTTGTTTTTTATTGTAAATTAGCAGCAGCAGTTCATTAGTTTGATTAACTCGTACCTCTTCAGGTACAGATTAAACTGCTTATATTATCTCCTCACCGATGCTTAATGACTGCAAAAACATTTGCACCTAACTGACGTATAGATTTTTTGCATACATTGATCTCTGTACAACATTTACCAATTGCACATATTTTCATACAACGTAGATAGGTCATTAAACCCATCAAGTCCATTATGGCTCACCGAGCAATTCCACCCTTCCCATCACATTCCCATCAATTGTGTAATCGAATTATACAACAGTAGCAATTTATACTTGTCAATTTATCTACCAACCCCCCACATTTTTGAGATGTGGAAAGAAACCGGAAAACCCAGAGAAAAATTATTCGGTCACAGAGTGAACAGCCGTATTGTGAGAAATGTGGGTCCTGAGCGCAGGAGACACATCTTACAAATTCAGATTCTCACATCCTCAGTTTTCTAAAAATAGTTTGGACATTCATTGTTAAGCTTGCATGTTAGACATGTTTTAGGGTAGCTACAACAAAAAGAACCCTTGGAGAGAGAAGTCTGAACCCTTGGAGGGAGACAGATCTGATTTCAATATTGATTTTCTTTTCTACCTCTTTTATTGCCAAGTCAGACTGAAGTCAGATTAAATTACATTTAGCTCTTAGGGCTGAGGGAATCAAGGGATATGGGGAAAAAGCCGGAATGGGGTACTGATTTTGGATGATCAGCCATGATCATAATTGAATGGCAGTGCTGGCTCGAAGGGCCGAATGGCCTACACCTGCACCTATTTTCTATGTTTCTAATCCAAAGCATATGAATTAATAATGGATTAGATCCAGATCTTGGGCCTTTGATATATCTCAATATTATATTATCTATTGAGTAATGTGTTTACAAACATGTGCTGCAGCAAGTATGAATTTCATTATCCCGTTTTGATACATATGATAGTAAAACACTCTTCATTCTCCTATCTCTGTGCAAGCCTCTTTGTACCCCATTTACTCCATACTCCTCACTTCTCTGTAAATCCCTCTTTCTTTCCCCTCTCTCTCATTCCTTTTGTTTTCTGCACAACTTCCTCTCTCCACATTACTCCCAACTATTCTTGTACTCTTCCTTTTCCTCCCATCCAGTCTTTCTTCCCCCGTCTCTGTCCATCTCAGGAATTTGATTCCCAACAGATTCCACAGGAGCAGCTGAGTGCCCATTCACTACAATCCCATTGTATATCTTTAAGTTTGGTGAGAGACTCCCAACATGTTTCTGCATTCATTACCATGACCATTGACTCTCTCCTCTCTTTTTCTTCATCTTCCTTTGCCCCATCCTACAACCATTATATTTCCTTCCCATCCTATCTTTATGATCTTCTCCCACACTATTCTTACATTCGCTATTCTGGAGCTTCCCAAAGTGGTGCTCTCTTCCTTCTCTCCAAATATTTTCAACCATTCCATCTAACTTCACCTTGCTTGCAGTCCATTCTCCAATTTCCCTTCATAAATCAGAACTACTCTCTTTCATCAATAGTACACAAAAAGCTGGGGAAACTCAGCGGGTGCAGAAGCATCTAAGAAGCGAAGGAGATAGGCAACGTTTCGGGCCGAAACCCTTCTTCAGACCATCATATTTCTTCAATACTTCATTTATATAGCTCTTTCTTCAATACTTCATTTACCTGTCATTTTTATATCCATGCCCTTCTCCTCCTCTCATATTTTCTAATTGCTCCCTCATACTTTGCTCTAGTCAATGTTGCTATTCTGCTTCCTTCCTTTTTAATACGCCATATCCCTGTTTTCCTCCTACACACATTATTTTGTCTCTTAAGGCTCCCTTTACCATCTCTACAACTTGTCCTCCTTTTGTCCTTCACTATTTCTTCTATTTTCTCTCATCCTCCAAACCGCCATTCAAGCTCTACCCATTCTCTCTCTCCTTTTCACCTGCTACCCTTCCCCACTTTTCTTTTTCTGCCCCAAGATCATATTTTTCCATCCCTTTTTTCTACCTAATTTCCTTCCTTCTACTCCACAACAACCCCATTCATCTTCCACTCTTTAGTAATAGAGATAAAGTAGTATTCACTCTGCACACCCATCAAGAATGATTAACATGGATAAGGTTATATTGGTTATATTGAATGATTAACATGGATAAGGTTATAAGGTCATTTATATAATTAAAAGTCTCATCATGACCACTTCCTGTTTGCACTTCATATTGATTTTAGAAACATCGCTACCACTTACGGCTGTGATTTTTGGCCATCTTACTCAGAGTCCCCCTCCGGTGTGCAGAACAAGAGGACTTTTCCCATGGATAGAAAATAAAAGAGTTATTAGTGTTTTAAAAATGTTGAGATTCTCTCTCCTATCATTCACCGTCTGGTGGGAGGGGGGGGGAGGGACTATAAAACCCAGAAGTGTGGGTCTCTGCAAGATGGGGGAGAGAGTCACCTTGGTAGCCTTGCACACTGCTTGAAATGGTAGGAAACTGCTTTTGAATTTGGTGGCCTTGCACCCTGCTTGAAATGGTAGGAAACTGCATTTGAATTTGGTGGCCTTGCACCCTGCTTATATGGTAGGAAACTTAATTTGAATTTGGTGGCCTGCACTCTGCTTGAAATGGAATTTCAAGGAATAGCCGCGAGTCAACTGCCAGCCCACCAACCAGAGGTGGAAGTTTGAATTTCAGCCCTCCCGTGTGAACTAGTCTAGTATTCAATAAATCCTTGCTCCTCATTAAAAAAAAAAATTGGGTCCACAGCCCAACACAATGAACTTATTGCTGTAATTAGAGGGCAATATTCAACCACATATTCTCCTTTCCACACACCATAATCCAGGGCTATAGATTAGCTATAAGACACTTTCATAGAAACTACTCTATTGGTGAAGGTTTGTCTAACATGGTTATATTCAAAGGCTGCAGGTATTGATGGATTTTACTGGCCAGTTCACATAACGAAAACAGAATAATAAATATAATTTAGATTATTTTTAAAGCACTTAACTGTGCTTTACCTAGTTTTTCATCTTCATAGCTGCATCCCAACTTTTTCTCATTTTCCTCACTGAATCCATACAATGAATCATAGGTTTTTTTCTCCTGGTTTTTAACAGAATTTCTTCGTCCTGTTGTTTTATGAGCCATTTTTCAGTCAATCAAATCTGGAACAAATAGAAAGTTATAGCACATTTCAGTATAATGTGGGGACAAAACCATCCAAAAAAGCAATAACACTTTTCAAAACAAAAGTCAGCTTGTGACATCAGGCATCCAGCTGGTCATTAGCGTTACTTTAATTTGAAATAAAATGCTTTCTTTGAATATCGTTTTAAAAGAAATCAAATGCTGGTAATAGTCCTTCTGTGCAGAGTCCCTGACACTGCCAGAAAGAAACTAAGTCTACAATGGTTCACAAAGACTGCCAGGCTGTGATGGAGAGAGGAGAAAAGTGAGAAAAGAGAGATCAGGAAAAAGAGATAAATAAAGAGAGAAGAGAAATATCCATGTCGACATTCTTGAACTCCAAGGCGTTAGTGGCTGGGATCATTGCCAGAAAGCACATGCTATGTAGCAAGAGAGCCAACTATGAGGAATATGGCAGGAAGGGTCTGACATACTATCTGCATACAGTGACAATCCCCAAAGAAAGGAGCAATGCTGAAAAAAAATGTCAAGACTTTGCGAGACATCAGAGGGTGAGCTCTGTTGCCAATATTACTCCTTCCTGCTGACAGTTACACAAACCAATAAATAGGAAAGAACTGCAGATGCTAGTTTAAATCGAAGGTAGACACAAAATGCTGGAGTAACTCAGCGCGGGCTGGTATGAAACGATTAAATCGAAAGTAGACACAAAATGCTGGAGTAACTCAGTGGGATAGGCAGCATCTCTGGAGAGAAGGAATGGGTGGGGTTTTAGGTCGAGACCCTTCTTCCGACTGAGTTACTCCAGCGTTTTGTGTCTACACAAACCATTAATCCATACACACCAGCCCCCACTTTTAAACATTCTTCTCTGTCAATTACCCACACAGGACTAGAACATAAAGAGTAATCAATGCTTTTCACCACCTTTGTTGAGACAAAATCAAGAATCAATTTCAATGCCTCATCACCATTAGGGAAGTTATACTTTGAGAGGTAGATTGGCCTCTGAATCACAAACTATGTGGGAAGCAGATGCCGCACATAATATGCTAATTTTACTCACCGGAAGTGTTTGATACTGATGATAAAATTCCTTTGTTGCTTTGATTAACTGTACAAAATGACAATATCTGTTATGTCTCATTAAGTTGATTCTGTTGCAGTTTATAAGTGCCACTATCCTCTGCTCTGACTTTGCTAAGTATTTTATAAGGGTACACTATTTCACTCCCCACAACAGGAGTCGATTGACGTGGATGAACTAGAAGAGTCACCAAAAGGCCCATAGGACTGGAGGGAGAAATTGCTAATGCCCAGATGTCTTGGCATTATCAAGCTTGTGTTTAGCGTTGTTATAGCCGGGCTACAGGAGGCCACAGACAGAAAGGTCAGAGTGGGAGTTAAATGAAAAATTAAAGTAGCAGGCAACAGGAAGCTCAGAATCGCTCCGGACTTAATATTGAAGTCTACAACTTAAGATAACTAGCTTAATCAGAACTGGCCATTTTGCTGTAAGTCATCCATTTATGATATTGGCACAGATTTTCTCTCTTACCCTCCTACACCCCTCATTTCATAACTTTTTTTCTAATACTTTATTTGTACTACTTGTGCACTCTCCATCAATAACCCATCGACAGGTTGAAATAAAATGTAGGCCCAGGGTAACACTGACTTCACTGTATAACAAATAATTATTGTCCAATCCCATCCCCATCTTCTTTGCAACTTAAAACTTGTTTATTTTCCTCTCTTTCCACTTTTGAAAAAGCGTCTTCAATCTAAAACATTAACTCTTGCTGCCTGACCTCCTGAGCATATTTAAAACATTAAAGGTCTTCTTCAAAAAGAAGTTCTTGAGATTAATCATCTGCTGAAAGCTAGATCAGTGGCATTTTGGACTGGCAATCTGGAGTCATACAAGCAGTCCACGTACAACCTGAAGAAGGCCATCGTAAGCATAAATAAACAATACTGGGCTAAGCTGAAGTCACAGACAGATGCTTGACAGCTGTGGCAGGACTTGCTCACTATAACTTCATACAAGGCAAAAGTTTTCTGACTGGTTGCATCATGCTTGGTATGACAATTCCAATGCACAGGAATGCAAGAGGCAGCATAGAGTGGCGCACTCAGCACGGTCCATCCCGGGTGGTCCTCCCCACCATGATAGGCATCTATGTGAGGCGCTGCTTCAAGAAGTTGACATCTATCATCAACGGTCTCCATGAATAGGGCCATGCCCTCTTTTCGCTTCTACCGAGAGGTACATAGAAAATAGGTGCAGGAGTACGCCATTCGCCCCTTCGAGCCTGCACCACCATTAAATGGATCATGGCTGATCATCCAACTCAGTATCCTGTACCTGCCTTCTCTCCATACCCCCTGATCCCCTTAGCCACAAGGGCCACATCTAACTCCCTCTTAAATATAGCCAATGAACTGGCCTCAACTACATTCTGTGGCAGAGAATTCCAGAGATTCACCACTCTCTGTGTGAAAAATGTTTTTCACATCTCGGTCCTAAAATATTTCCCCCTTATCCTTAAACTGTGAGCCCTTGTTCTGGACTTCCCCAACATCGGGAACAATCTTCCTGCGTCTAGCCTGTTCAACCCCTTAAGAATTTTGTAAGTTTCTATAAGATCCCCCCCTCAATCTTCTAAATTCCAGCGAGTACATGCCGAGTCTATCCAGTCTTTCTTCATATGAAAGTCCTGACATCCCAGGAATCAGTCTGGTGAACCTTCTATGTACTCCCTCTATGGCAAGAATGTCTTTCCACAAATTAGGAGACCAAAACTACGCAATACTCAAGGTGTGGTCTCACCAAGACCCTGCACAACTGCAGTAGAACCTCCCTGCTCCTATACTCAAATCCTTTTGCTATGAATGCTAACATACCATTCACTTTCTTCACTGCCTGTTGCACCTGCATGCCTACTTTCAATGACTGGTGTACCATGTCACCCAGGTCTCGTTGCATCTCCCCTTTTCCTAACCAGCCACCATTCAAATCATAGTCTACTTTCCTGTTTTTGCCACCAAAGTGGATAACCTAAAATTTATCCACATTATACTGCTTCTGCCATGCATTTGCCCACTCACCCAACCTATCCAAGTCACCTTGCAGCCTCCTAGCATCCCCCTCACAGTTAACACTGCCCCCCAGCTTTGTGTCATCCGCAAACTTGGAGATGTTGCATTCAATTCCTTCGTCTAAATCATTAATATATATTTTAAATAGCTGGGGTCCCAGCACCCAGCCCTGCGGGACCCCACTAGTCACTGCTTGCCATTCTGAAAAGGACCCTTTTACTCCTACTCTATGCTTCCTGTCTGCCAGCCAGTTCTCTATCCACATCAATACTGAACCGCCAATACCATGTGCTTTAGGTTTGCATACTAATCTCTTGTGTGGGACCTTGTTGAAAGCCTTCTGAAAGCCCAGATATAACACATCCACTGGTTCTCCCTTATCCACTCTACTAGTTACATCCTCGAAAAATTCTATAAGATTCGTCAGACGTGATTTACCTTTCATAAATCCATGCTGACTTTGTCCAATGATTTCACCACTTTCCAAATGTACTGCTATTCCATCTTTAATAACTGACTCTAGCAGTTTCCCCACTACCGATGTTAGACTAACTGGTCTGTAATTCCCCGTTTTCTCGCTCCCTCCCTTTTTAAAAAGTGGGGTTACATTAGCTACCCTCCAATCCTCAGGAACTACTCCAGAATCTAAAGAGTTTTCTAAAATTATCACTAATGCATCCACTATTTCTCGGGCTACTTCCTTAAGTACTCTGGGATGCAGCCTATCTGGCCCTGGGGATTTATCGGCCTTTAATCCATTCAATTTACCTAACACCACTTCCCGGCTAACCTGGATTTCACTCAGTTCCATCTCATTTGACCCCCGGTCCCTTGCTATTTCCAGCAGATTATTTATGTCTCCCTTAGTGAAGACAGAACCAAAGTAGTTATTCAATTGGTCTGCTATGTCCTTGTTCCCCATGATCAATTCACCTGTTTCTGACTGCAAGGGACCTACATTTGTTTTAATCCATCTTTTTCTCTTCACATATCTATAAAAACTTTTGCAGTCAGTTTTTATGTTTCATGCCAGTTTTCTTTCATAATCTATTTTCCCTTTCCTAATTAATCCCTTTGTCCTCCTCTGCTGGACTCTGAATTTCTCCCAGTCCTCTGGTAGGCTGCTTTTTCTCGCTAATTTATATGCTTCATCTTTTGTTTTGATACTATCCCTGATTTCCCTTCTTATCCACTGATGTACTACCTTCCCTGATTTATTCTTTTGCCAAACTGGGATGAACAATTTTTGTAGTTTATCCATGCAGTCTTTAAATGCCTTCCATTGCCTATCCACCATCAACCCTTTAAGAATCAATTGCCAGTCTATCTTGGCCAATTCACGTCTCATACCCTCAAAGTTACCTTTCTTTAAGTTCAGAACCTTTGTTTCTGAATTAATTATGTCACTCAATCCTAATGAAGAACTCAACCATATTATGGTCACTCTTGCCCAAGGGGCCACGCACAACAAGACTGTCAACTAACCCTTCCTCATTACTCAATACTCAATACCCAGTCTAGAAGAGCCTGGGTTCCTCTAGAGTCTAGAAGAGCCTTCGTTGGTTCCTCTACATGTTGGTTTAGAAAACTATCCCGCATACATTCCAAGAAATCCTCTTCCTCAGCACCCCTGCCAATTTGATTCACCCAATCTATATGTAGATTGAAGTCACCCATTACAACTGTTTTACCTTTGTTGCACGCATTTAATTTCCTGTTTGATGCCATCCCCAACTCCACTACTACTGTTAGGTGGCCTGTACACAACTCCCACTAGCGTTTTCTGCCCCTTAGTGTTTCGCAGCTCTACCCATATCGATTCCACATCCTCCAAGCTAATGTCCTTCCTTTCTATTGCGTTAATTTCCTCTCTAACCAGCCTTAAGTACAAAAGCCTTAAGTCCTACATCACCAGTTTTTTTAGGTGTTGGTATCGGGGAGACAGAGGATTTGAGGTGTTAGGCGAGAGAAATGGCACAAGCCATTCAGAAGGACCTACTTTCCTACAATCGTGAGGTTCTTGAACCAACCAAAACAAGTTTAATTCTACCTCGGTAATGACACATGGAGGACTACCTTTTGCACTATCATGAACTGTTTTTCTAATTATATATTTGTGCACTAATGTCTTGTTTCATTGCACTCATTTCCTTTCACGTTGTAGAATGTGTAACTAATGTATAATTTGTTTCCATGTGCTGTCTAAGACTATATATCCCTGATGCTATTGCAATCAAGATTTTTATTGTACGTGCCCTCCAAGCGCTGTAGCCAGTTCAACGTGCTGTTGGGGGCCATGAGGTCTGCCCCTCCACCAAGGGGGTGAGGACAGCGCAGTTGAAAATGATGTGCTGCGCTATTTGCTGGTCTGCTCCACACATGTAGGCTGCTGATGACTGCAGTCCCCAGCGATGCATGTTGGCATTGAACCGGCCGACCCCTGTATGGAGCCGTTCAGGGCAACCCACTCTTTGCGGGGCAGGTCCGAGCCAGGTGGGGCTGTGGTGCAACAGTGAATTGTGGAGGTCGTGAAGTCTGTCCACAGCTGGTTCTCCATGCTCTTTGTGTTAAAACCAGAGCCACAGAGGCTCGCTGCGAGACGGGAGAAGGGGCGACAAGATGACAGGCGTTGAGCTCCCAGTTGCTGTGAGTCCTGGGCGAGGTAGTGCAAAGGATGTTTGGCGTCCGATGGGGCCTTGCACACCAGTGTATGAGTGAAGTACTTTCTGCGAAGCTTGGCGGGTGCGATACCTGCTAGCACCAGCAGAAGATCCGTCGGAGTAGGGTGTAGGCAACGGTGATGATCCGCATGGTGTCGTTGAGGATGGCTTGCTAGTATGAGCGCTGCGGCACCATGCTGGGGCGATGTACTCAGCGGCGCTGTACACGAGTGTAAGAGTACCTCAACATACTTGTGGATCAACTTGATGGGATGTTGTGGCCTTTGCTGTGTTTAATACAATGATTTTTCAATTGAATTCCTTCTCTTCTCCCATTCTTTCTCTCCAGCGCTGCCTGTCCCGTTGAGTTGATCCAGAATTTTGTGTCTATCTTCGATTATTCAATTGAATTGGCTAAAGACTGGTATACAGTACGTGATGGTAGGGACTGCAGGAAGATCATCCATTCAGCATTTGTGACTGATGCACATTATTATGAGGATGGGGATGTTCTTGGAATCTCTTTCTTCCATTAGTTGCTTAATGCTCTATGACCAATTACGATTAGATGTGGCTGAATTGCATTTCTGATCTATTTTCCTGTTTATAAGAAACATTTACTAATGGCAATTAGGAGGTAGGTATGCTGTTAGCACATTTGCCTAAGCAGCAGCGTCACAGGTTGGCACTTCATCTTTAGGCACACCTAGTACTGCTTGTGACATGCTCCTCTCTAGTTCATTGAGGCATGTTGAATACGTATCTTGTATGGTGTAATGAGGGAAAGGTGAATGAATAAATGATACTTTATTATCACGTGACATGCCACAGTGAAATTCTTAGTTTCGCATACCATGCACAAAGTATGCAAAGAGTTGCCACGTATAGCGCACCCACAAAGTTACAGAGTGTTCAAAGTAGTCCCAATGGTTCCTCTTTGTTCTTAGTCCCCCCCGCCCCACGCTGGGTTCCTCTTTATTCTCTTGGTAGCCCCCCCATACCAGGTCCATCTTTGCTCTCTCGGCGCCCCCACCCCCCCCCCCCCCCCACGATGGTTCCCTCCTCATTCTCGGTGGACCACCATTGTCAGGTCCCTTTGTTCGCTTGGTGGTGCATCCTCAAC
Organism: Raja brachyura; assembly: GCA_963514005.1. The sequence continues at coordinate 14,911,136 of OY740804.1, read as the reverse complement.
TGACCTCCAACACCCACCACAGGCCCATCCGGCCTCCAACACCCACCACAGCCCGTCCGACCACCAGCACCAAATGTGGGCACATCCGACCTCCGGCACCCATCAGGGCCCATCCAACACCCACAGTGGGCCTGTCCGACCTCTGTCTCCCACCGCGGGCCTGTCTGGCCTCCAGTCCTCACCCGGGCCTGTCTGGCCCCCGGTCCTCACGTGGGCCCGTCCTCAGCCACACGCCGCTCCACTTTGCTCTCCGACGGCTCATCTCACTCTCAGCAGTTACTCGCAGGTCCCTCCTCGCTCATACAGTCCAGTTCCCGTCGACTTTCGTGGCGGGTGTGCTGGGCCAACTGGAGGATTTGGGCCCGCTCACCGGGAACACTCATGGTCGTGCTGCTCACCAGGCCCAGTTCCTTCAGTTTGAAAGCATGACTTTGTCACAATGGCAGTTGCAGGTATCAAAGACTCAAAGACAAATGCATCTGAATGCAGTATAATGGTGGAGGCAAACAAGGAGGTTAATATCTCTTGGACCCTTCAATTTACTTCAATAACTTAATTGTCTTCCCTACAGTCAAACCCCACTCCTGGTAGTGCACACACTCATCGTCCCCCACCATACTACACAGCTTACTTTCCCCTCACCCCCTGAACCACACATCCTCACTCTCCCCCACGCTCTCACTCTCCCTCACACCCTCTCTCTCCCCAACTCTCTCTCCCTGACATCTCACACTATATTTCGCTCACTCTTTCGTCCCTCACCCTTCCCTCTGCCACCTTCACACCTGTCACCACATACTCACACCCTATGACATACTACATCTAGGTATGTTACAATACTTACCTTCAGCGGCGCTGCAGTTCTGCCACTGGCCGTGTGCGCGACTTTGGCGGGATTAAAATGCTGTTTTCTCTTGCCTGTCTGAGATATATTTTCTCGGGTTGCTAGCTGATGCTGAAAAATTGTTCCGGCTTGCGTTCTCAGAAGTTTAAAAAAAAATCGCGGGACAATTTAATCGCTGGAGTAAAATAAAAAAGCGACTTCTAACGCCGTCAACGAGACGGATCTCACGTACAGGACAAAACATAAGGTAAGTCGTTTAGTTTACATATAAACTTGCTTCTTAGGATGACTTTAATCAAAATTTCATTGGCGAAAATGTGATTATGACCACATACGAACCAGCAGTGTTTTTCCTGCCGATATGTGGTTCAAATTGACCGCAAACCACAACATTCCAATCGTTCGCGTTCCACAAAAACCCACTCGCAAGATTAAAATGGCCATTAATTTACGGGAATTAAACACTAAATTCCTTCCATTTGGCCTATAAATTCATGACAATGATATTTAAAAATCATGTTATATTGTGAATTCTTGTGTGAATGTTATTTGGGCACTTAGGCTATTTAAAAACGTTAATCTTTTCTTAAGAAATGGATAGATGTTTAGATCTAGTAATTGAATTTTGTAATTAGCTACAATTAGGTAACTAACTAATTATATGCTTTAATTTCAGGTCATCCAAGTAAGATTGTTTCATATTTGTTTCAGAATGCTTCAATCTATAATAACTGAAAATTTATTATATTTTTAAGAAAGTTATGGGCTTTTGACTGTCCTCGATCACAGCTTTTGTGTTAAGTCAATGGAAAAGCAATAGGGAACAAGATGCTAATTTCCAAGTATGAAAATGGCCATAACTTTTTTAATATTGAAGATATGAAAGTGAATTAGGTGCCAAATTAAACCTCGTTTTATGCTTTATCTGATGGGATAAATTGCAGACTTGATTTTTTGTTGTAACATTGCTATATATTCAACATCTCATGACCCTCCCCGACATCTAAACCACTCTCCCCGACACCTCATACCCCCTCCCGATGCCTCGTGCTTTCACCCACTGACAATTCACCCCCACCCAACATTTCACACCCATTCCCCGGCACCTTACATAGGTATGTTACAATACCTACCTTTAGCAGCGCTGCAGTTCTGCCGCTCCCCGTGTGCGCAACTTTGGCGCCTTTCAGAGGGGGGCGGGATTAAAATGCCGATTTTTTCTAGGCAGTCCAAGTCGATCCATGTCGGGCGATTTCGTCGCTAAAGAGAAATAGCTCCGACATTTCATTCATGAAGGTATTTTTAAACTACGTTAGGTTATTTATTAACTAGAATAGTTTAAAAATCATCTTCTAAAGCTCTGAATGGTGACAGCGGAACGGACCTAAGGTAGGCGATAAAAGAAGCTACACAGGTTATTTTTACATAAAAACTTGGTTTTTAGGAAGGCTTTAATCACATTTTCATGTTGCGAAAAGGGGACAAAAAAAATGTATGAACCGGCTGTATTGTTCATACTGACTTCACCACAAACCGCAACGTTCCAATCCACCACATTCCACTAAAACCCACTCGCTGGTTGATTTAAATGGCCATTAATTTACAGGCATTAAACACTAAATTCCTTCCATTTGGCCTAGAAATTCATGAAAATGAGATTTAAAAATTATGTTATATTGTGGATTATTGTGTGAATGTTATTTGGACACTTAGGCAATTTAAAGAAAGTTTATTTTTTCTTAAGAAATGGGTAGATGTTTAGATCTACTCATTGAATTTTGTAATTAGCTACAATTAGATAACTAACTAATTATATGCTTTAATTTCAGGTCATCCCAGTAAGATTGTTTCATATTTGTTTCAGAATGCTTCAATCTATAATTGAAAATTTCATTGAGTTCTCTTAATTTTTAAGAAAGTTATGGGCTTTTAACTGTTCTAGATCACAGCTTTTGAGTTGTCAATTGAAAGGCAATGGGGAACAAGATGCTAATTTCCGAGTATGAAAATGGTCATAACTTTCTTAACACTGAAGATATGAAAGTGAATTAGGTGTCAAATTAAACTTCTTTTTATGCTTTATCTGACGGGATAAATTGCAGACTTGATTTTTAAAATCTCAAAATTTTGTAACATTGCTACCTTACACCCATTCCCCCAATACCTCACCCCCTTCTCGGCAGCTCACTCTCTTCTTCAACATCTCACACCCCCCCCCCCCCCCCCGCGACACCTCACCCCCGCAACTATTCACCCAATACCTCACCCCCTTCTCGGTACCTCACCCTCTTCTTCAACATCTCACACCCCTCCCCTCGCCAACTCACGCTCCCTCTGACCACATATCACCCTCGACACCTCACGCCCACCCCGATACCTCACCCCTGACCCCTCGTCCACCGACACCTCACGCTCCTTCCTCGCGACTCATAGTTACTCCCCGACACCTCACCCCCGGACACATCTACCCCATCCGGAATCACCTCACCCCTATCCCTGGACACCTCACCCTCTACAGCCAGTCGACGTTTTCCCGCCACCGCGTGACCTTGCCTCTGGCACACCTTACCCACCCCCACCCACTCTCCTGTCGCCACAACAACGGGCCGTCCTCGCTGCGATACGAGGCGCGCTCTCCTGGGCGGGAACCGTCGGCGCTTGCGCTGTCCGCAGCCGAGCTCGTGTCCGCTCGCGCGCCACCAGCTCGAGCGCCCAGGCATCGCGCCCTGTACCCGAGGGCCGTCAGCAGCCAATGAGATAACGCAACGTCCAACAAATGTCCAATCACTTGTCGTCCGCCGAGACAATGCACATCAAAGTTCATAGAGCGGGAGCTCCGCTCCAAAGATCCTTTAGCGAGCGGCTCCGCTCTATGATCTTTGATGCATCATCGTCGTCCGAGCCAATGACCATAGGCTCCGCTCTATGATTTTGGTCCGAGCCGTACTAGGTTGGGCTGCGAGCTCGGCTGAGGACCGCACTCTGGAGGCTAGAAAGCCAGGTTGTTGCAAAGACTGCATGTTACTTTTTAAGCTTAGTACGCATTGAATCATTTCATTCACCGAAGCTAAAATGGGCATTGCTTTGATTTGGCTATGTAGTTCGTCTTCGATTCTATTATAAACTGCATAATGCAAGGTGACACTGCATCAACACTGCAGATTAGAAATCCTCTCTCTCAAGGTTCCTAGCCATACGTCTGACGCTTGTCCTGCAGCTGCAGATCACCAGGACCACTGCACGATGTGAGGTTCCAAGCCATGGGGTGGCAGTGGATTTCGTCCACGGACTCTGGCTACGAGTAGCAATGTTACAAAATTTTGAGATTTTAAAAATCAAGTCTGCAATTTATTCCATCAGATAAAGCATAAAATGAAGTTTAATTCGACACCTAATTCACTTTCACATCTTCAGTACTAAGAAAGTTATGACCATTTTCATACTCGGAAATTAGCATCTTGTTCCCCATTGCCTTTCAATTGACAACTCAAAAGCTGTGATCTAGAACAGTTAAAAGCCCATATCTTTCTTAAAAATTAAGAGAACTAAATGAAATTTTCAGTTATTATAGATTGAAGCATTCTGAAACAAATATGAAACAATCTTACTCGGATGACCTGAAATTAAAGCATATAATTAGTTAGTTATCTAATTGTAGCTAATTACAAAATTCAATGAGTAGATCTAAACATCTACCCATTTCTTAAGAAAAAATAAACTTTCTTTAAATTGCCTAAGTGTCCAAATAACATTCACACAATAATCCACAATATAACATAATTTTTAAATCCCATTTTCATGAATTTCTGGGCCAAATGGAAGGAATTTAGTGTTTGATTCCTGTAAATTAATGGCCATTTAAATCAACTAGCGAGTGGGTTTTAGTGGAATGCGGTGGATTGGAACGTTGCGGTTACCGGTGAAGTCGGTATGAAAAATACTGTTTGTTCATACATTTTTTTGAACCCCATTTCGCAACATGAAAATGTTATTAAAGCCTCCCGAAAAAACAACTTTTAATATAAAAATAAACTATTTACCTTTTCTTCTCCCCTACGCAAAATCCTTCCGGTTGTCGGCGCTCACGGCTTTTGAAGGTGATTTTTAAATTACTCTAGTTAATAAATAATTTAGAGTAATTTAAAAATACCTTCATTCATGAAATGTCGGAGCGATTTTTCTTCCGCAACGAAATCGCCCGACATTGATCGATTTTCCCTGCCTGTGGAAAAATGGCACTTTAAGCCCGCCCCCCTCTGAAAGGCGCCAAAGTCGCGCACACGGGTAGCGGCAGAACTGCAGCGCTGCTCAAGGTAAGTTTTGTAACATACCTACTACGAGGAACAGATTTCAGAATCAATGATCAACCTCCGTGCTGTTGTTAAAACAAAATGAAAGTGTCCCTATAAATTGCACAAATGCAGAGCAAACTGGAAAGGGTGCAACATTTTGGGTTGGGACCTTCATTGGTAGCTCCTGGAATGGTGTTGGGTCTAAAATTAAGACGTGTTTAAAGGTTTCAATAGTCTTTTATTATCACATGTATCAATTAAGGTACAGTGATATGTGAATTACCATACAGCCATACTAAAAAAAACAAGACACATAACTACATAAAAGTTAACATAAACATCCACCACAGTGGATTCCCCGCATTCCCTCACTGTGATGGAAGGCAATAAAGTCCAATCTTCCTCTTTTTTTCTCCCACGGTCGGGGCAGACGAACTATCCATCGGGGCGATCGAAGCTCCGCCAGCCGGCTGTCGAAGCCTCCATGTCGGGGCGATCGAAGCCCCCGCGTCGGGGCGGTCGAAGCTCCAGCGGCTTGAAACTCTCGAATCTCTAACCAACCGCAAGCTCTGACGTTTAAGTCCGCAGGATCCCGTGGTTGGAGCTCCAGCAAAGGCTGCCAACTTCATAATGTTGGGCCGCAGTGCGGACGGAGATGCGATACGGAAAACAATTGCATCTCCGTCGAGGTAAGAGATTTAAAAAGTTTCCCCAGCCCCACACCCCACACAAAACAAACTAAAGAACACTAAAAACATACATTTAACGCATACTATTAAAACAACAAAGAAGGATGGGACAAACAGACTGTTGGCGAGGCAGCCATTGCTGGCGCCACCCATAGAAAACTAAATGCCACCCAATTATGACAGAGATGAGGTGCCACTTTTTCTGTCAAAAGTTATTTACAGCTAATTGAAAATCCAGTACACGTGGGGTTTAGTGGTGCTGGATTTGAAAGTTTTCCAGATTACTGGATGCTGTTTCAAAAATCCCATAAAATACCCCAACACATTTTAATTCATCCTTTTAAGATGGTGTGAAATCATAAAATAAAATTTGCAGTGAACTGGGTGTGTTATAGTTAAGGAAGCATGGGAAGCAGGATCCTGTTTAGCTGATAGAGGATGAGAACCAGAGCCTCCTTGAGTGTAAGAGGACTGCAGGAATCAGAGCTCTGAAAAAGGAAGGATGACTAGCAAACATAATCTGGTGAGTCACATGCCAAACCATCAGGATTTCTGAATATTGTAATTTTGAAATTTCACTGTATCTTTGGAATTCTCTTTGAATATACAACTCTGCAGCACAGGAATATGCCCTTCAGCCCTGTGCCGAACATGATGCCAAGACAAACTCTTATAGCAACATAGGAAATAGGTGCAGGAGTAGGCCAGTCGGCCCTTCGAGCCTGCACCGCCATTCAATATGATCCCACTCAGTATCCCGCACCTGCCTTCTCTCCATACCCCCTGATCCCTTTAGCCACAAGGGCCACATCTAACTCCCTCTTAAATATAGCCAATGAACTGGCATCAACTACCTTCTGCGGCAGAGAATTCCACATATTCACCAAGCTTTGTGTGAAAAATGTTTTTCTCATCTCGGTCGTAAAAGACCCCCCCACTTATCCTTAAACTGTGACCCCTTGTTCTGGACTTCCCCAACATCGGGAACAATCTTCCTGCATCTAGCCTGTCCAACCCCTTAAGAATTTTGTACGTTTCTATAAGATCCCCCCTCAATCTTCTAAATTCTAGCGAGTACAAGCCAAGTCTATCCAGTCTTTCTTCATATGAAAGTCCTGCCATCCCAGGAATCAGTCTGGTGAACCTTCTCTGTACTCCCTCTATGGCAAGAATGTCTTTCCTCAGATTAGGAGACCAAAACTGTACACAATACTCCAGGTGTGGTCTCAACAAGGCCCTGCACAACTGCAGTAGAACCTCCCTGCTCCTATACTCAAATACTTTTGCTATGAATGCTAACATACCATTCGCTTTCTTCACTGCCTGCTGCACCTGCATGCCTACTTTCATTGACTGGTGTACCATGGCACCCTGGTCTCGTTGCATCTCCCCTTTTCCTAATTGGCCACCATTCAGATAATAGTCTACTTTTTTGTTCTTGCCACCAAAGTGGATAACTCCATATTTATCTACGTTATACTGCATCTGCCCAATAACCAAACCTATCTAAGTCACCTTGCAGCCTCCTAGCATCCTCCACATAGCTAACACTGCCACCCAGCTTCGTGTCATCCGCAAACTTGGAGATGTTGCAATCATTTCCCTCGTCCAAATCATTAATATGTATTGTAAATAGTTGGGGTCCCAGCACTGAGCCTTGCGGTACCCCACTAGTCACTGCCTGCCATTCTGAAAAGGACCCGTTTAGTCCTACTCTTTGCTTCCTGTCTGCCAGCCAGTTCTCCATCTACATCAATACTGAACCCCCAACACTGTGTGCTTTAAGTTTGCATACTAATCTCTTATGTGGGACCTTGTCGAAAGCCTTCTGAAAGTCCAGATATAACACATCCGCTGGTTCTCCCTTATCCACTCTACTAGTTACATCCTCGAAAAATTCTATTAGATTCGTCAGACATGATTTACCTTTCATAAATCCATGCTGACTTTATCCAATGATTTCACCACTTTCCAAATGTGCTGCTATCCCATCTTTAATAACTGACTCTAGCATTTTCCCCACTACCGATGTTAGACTAACTGGTCTGTAATTCCCCGTTTTCTCTCTCCCTTTTTAAAAAGTGGGGTTTCATTAGCTCCCCTCCAATCCTCAGGAACTACTCCAGAATCTAAAGAGTCTTGAAAACTTATCACTAATGCATTCACTATTTCTGGGGCTACTTACTCTGGGATGCAGCCTATCTGGCCCTGGGGATTTATCGGCCTTTAATCCATTCAATTTACATGGCACCACTACCTGACTAACCTGGATTTATCTGTGCGCATAATCAATATCCTTCCATTCGCTGCATATGCATGTGATTATACAAAAGTATCTTAAATGCCACTGCCAAATGTGCTTCCACATCAATCCTGGCAGCTCAAAACATAATCCCCTTTGTAAAAAGCTTACCATACACATCTCCCTCCCTCCCTCCCTCTCTCTCCCTTTCCCTCTCTCTCTCCCTCCCCCTCCCCCTTTCCCACCCCTCCCCACTTTCTCTCCCTCCCTTCCCCTTTCCCTCCCTGCTTTCACTCCCCCTTTCCCTCTCTCCCTCCCTCCCTCTCTCTCTTCCTCCCTCTCACCCCCTTTCCCTCTCTCTCCACCCCTCCCTCCATCTCTCCCTCTCTCTTCCTCCCTCCCTCAATTTTTCTCCCCCTATTCCCTCCCTCCCTCTCTCCCTCCCTCATTCTCTCCCTCTCTCTCTCGCTCCCCACTCTCTCTCCCTCCCTCCCTCACTCACTGTAACACTAGTACACCCCTCACTGTAACACGACACACTCCAGTAACTCTGTCCTACACACTCAAGCTGTTCACTGATTCTCGATGGATTGATGTAAGGTCAATTAATAAAAAGCCCTCTATCCCCCTTCCTCTCTCTGCCCCCTCTCCCCACATCATCACCAATTTACTAACAGTCGCCCCCCCAACAGCTCCCGCCTCAAACCCTCCCTTGCTCTAGAACGCTCACCCCCCCCCCCCCCCCGACAGTCCCCGCCTCAAGGCCTCGCCCGGCTCCAGGATGCTCGTTCCCCCCCCCCCCCCCCCAACGGCCCCCGCCTCATGCAATTTCATCGCCATCCTGGGAGTGAGGAGGGAGGCTGGGGGGATTGAGGGAGAGAAGGGGATATGGGGGGAGAAGAAGGGAAAAATGGGGGAGGTGAGAAGGGAGAGTGGGGGAGGAAGGGGGATAGAGGGAGAGGAGGGAGATAGGGAGGAGATATAAGTTATGGAGGGAAGGAGTGACTGAGGGTAGGGGCAAAGAGAGGAAGGTAGAGGTGAGGGAGGAACTGGGGAGGGAAGGAGGACAGGGGAAAGAAGAGGGACGGTCAAGAGGAGGGGGACAGAGTGCTGGGAGATGAGGGGAGAATGGAGGAGGATAGGAGTAGGAAGAGGGATTGCGAGGTAATGGAAATATTAAATGCAAAGTTATTAATTTTAACTTCTGCCGTTAGTGCGGGCCCGACAGGTGATCATGTGCAGTTGGGGGCTATGGCTCAGTGGTGGAATATTTGGTTGGGGAAACAGGCCTCCCGTGTGACAAAGGGACCCAACGGGTCCCACTTAGTTTAGTCTTCTTTCAACTTTGCCCCTCCCGCCCTAAAGCTATGCCCTCGATTATTTTATATTACCATCTTGGAAAAAAAGTTCTGACTGGACCTTGTCCTTGACTTGGATAGGCAATGTCCTGGACCCAGCACATTGAAACAATCATAAAGAAAGCTCATCAACACCTGTACTTCCTTAGAAGATTTAAGAGAGTCAGTATGTCAATTAATATTTTCTTGAACTTCTATAGGTGTATGGCACTTGGCAGAGTACATATTGACTGGTTGCATCACGGCTTGGTTCAGCAACTCGAATGTCCTAGAACGAAGAAGTTTGCAAAAAGTGGTGAACACTGTGCAGTCCATCACGGGTACCGACCTCCCCACCCTTGAAGAGATCTATAGGAGGTGCTGCCTCAAAAAGCCAGCCAGCAGGATCAGGGACTCACAACACACTGGCTGTGCTTCATTTCACTCCTGCCATTGGGAAGAAGATATAGGAGCCTAAAAACGGGAATATCCAGATTCAGGAATCATATCTGTTGTGCTGCTGGAAGTAAGAATATCATTGTTCCATTTTTGGACATGCCTCTCATCATTTTGTATAGTACTATCAGGTCTCCCCTCAACCTCCGGCGTTCCAGAAAAAACAATACAAGTCTAACAACTTTTCCTTGTAGCCAATACTCTCTAATCCAGGCAGCATTCTGGTAAACCTCCTTTCACCTTTTCCAATGTCCCCACATCCTTCATGTAATAGGGCAACCCAATACTCCAAAGGTGGCCTGATCAAAGTCCTATGAAGCTGCATCGTGATTTCTTGACTTGTACTCAATGCCTTGATCGATGAGGTAAGCAAACCAAGTGCCTTCTTTACCGCTCAATCTACGTGTTGCTACTTTCAGAAAATTATTGCCTATGGACTCCAAGATCCATAAGTACATCAATAATGTTAATGTTCTTGACATTCATTGTATAAAGTGCAAGACCTACATTTGCTCGGATTAAACGCCATCTGCCCATTCTCCGTCCATTTCTGTAGCTGCTTTATACACCATTGTATAGGTTAACAGCCTTCCTTTCAGTCCATGATCCCAGCGATGTTGGTGTCATCTGCAAATTTACTAATCAACCCATCTACATTTAGTTCCAAGTCATTTATATATATATCACAAACAATTGAGGTCCCAGCACAGAGCCCTGCAGAACTCCACTTGTCACAGACTTACAGCCTGAATATCACCTTCCATAAATAAGCCAGTTATGAGTCCTTATTAATCCCGTGCATGGTATTTTTCTGGATCAGCCTATCATGGGCGACTATATCAAATGGCCTACTAAAATGTATGTAGACACCATCCTCTGCTATACCTTCATTGATCACCTTCATCAACTCTTCAAAAAACTCGATCAAGTTAGTAAGATACAACCTACTCCGTAAAATCCATGCATACCCATTCTCTTCCAAATGGGTGCAAGCCCTATCCCGATGAATCCTCTTCAATAGTTTCCCTACCACTGAAGTGAGGCTCACCAGCCTATAATTCCAAGGATTCTCTCTACTTCCCTTCTTAAACAAAGGAACAACATTTCAATTCTAACAACTTTCCAATTCTCCGGGACTTTGCCTGCGGCTAGAGAAGATGCAAAGATCTTTGTCTAAGTACCTGCAATCTCCTCTTTTGCCTCTCTCAATATCCTGGGATAGATCAAAGTCAAAGTCAAAGTCAAAAGAGTTTATTGTCATGTGTCCCTGACAGGACAATGAAAATCTTTCTTTGCATAGCACAACAGAACATAGAAGGCATTGACTACAATTCTATACGTAAATACACCCATGACTTAATAAATTAATAAAGTGCAAATAACAGATGGAGGGATATTAATGTTCATAGTTGCGAGCCAGGTTTAATAGCCTGATGGCTGTGGGGAAGTAGCTATTCTCAAACCGGGTTGTTGCAGTCTTCAGGCTCCTGTACCTTCTACCTGAAGGTAGCAGGGAGATGAGTGTGTGGCTAGGGTGGTGTGGGTCCTTGATGATGCTGCCAGCCTTTTTGAGATCCTATAGGCCAGTAGACTTATCCACATTAATGCTCTTCAAGAGCCCCAATACTTCCTCCTTCACAAACTGCCCTTCACATTGATATTCTCCACATTGATCTCACTGCCCTCGTCCTTCATCTTGTTGAATACAGATGCAAAGTACTAATTTGGTACTTTGCCGACATTTCCTGAGTCCAAAGACAAATTTGCTCCATTATCGAGGGATCCTACCTTCTTCCTGGTTACCCTCGTTTGTAATGTAAGCGTAAAATGCTTTGTGATTTACATTAATGCTACTTGCCAAAGGATCTTTTTGCCCCTGATAAGTGCCCACATCCTTCCCCCTTGCTTTATATTCCCACAATTTCATCTGATTTCATCTTCTTAAATCTTGCATACACTTTCTTTTTGACAAATTTACAACCACCAGTCAGCCAAGGATCCTTTGTCATCCTTATCCCTTCACCTTACTGGAACAGGATGATCACAAACTTCGATCAACGGGCCTGTAAAGGACTCGCACATGTCAGATGCGGAATTACCCAATAGCAACTGCTCCTAATTATACTCTCAAGCTCCTGCATAGTAATGTTGTAATTTGCCTCACTCCAATGTGGTGTCTTCCTTAGGGTTAGACATCCTTATTCAAAACAATCATAAAATGTATGCAGTTGTGATCATTATCCGCAAAATGCTCTTCCACTGAAACACCAATAAACTGGTTCGGCTCATTTCCGAATATAAGATCCAGTATGTTACCTTGTATGTTTGCACTATTTACATGTTGTTTCAAGAAAACCTCTTCGATACGTCTAACAAATTCTGTCCTGTCTCAGGCTTTGGTACTGAGCAAGTCCCAGTCAATGTTTGGAAAGTTAAAGTCACCCACTAAGATAACCCGGCAACTTTGGCATCTTTTGGTAATCTGTCGGCCTATCTGTTCTTCTAACTCCCATTGGCTATTGGGGGGCCTACAATGCACTCCGATTAGAGTATCTATCTTCTTAATATTTGAGCTCTACCTATATTGCCTCAGTGGTGGAACCATCTATCATGTCCTCTCCGGGTGCTGTTGTGTAATTCTCCCTGATTAAAAGAGCAACTCCTTCACCTCTTTTACTCCCTCTACTCCCTCTCACATCTGAAACATCAAAACCCCACAATGTTGAGTTGCCAGGTGTGTCCCTCTCACAACCATAGTTGTGGAACTGACACAATTACTCTTGATTAGAAAGGGTATCATGTGTTATGGGGAGAAGGCAGGAAAATTGGATTAGGTGGCAGAGATCAGCCATGAGTGGTGGAGTAGAGTTGATGGGCCGAATGGCCTAATTCTACTCCTATACCGTGAACTTGAGAACGAACAAAGTTTGTGATTTTGTTTCGAGTTTTTTTAAATGGTGTTAAGAAGAGTGCCAATGTCCTTTTGACAACATGTGGGCATTATGTTGATCATCGAAATGTTGAAGTACAGATTTAGGCAATAATATTGGGACAAGCAGGGATAGATTATGAGGGCATATTCATGGAAATTACTCTATTGAAGATAAACCAATTATATAATTGAGGTAATTTAGATTTAACAGGTTAGACCTCTGGCAGTCCAGAACTAGGGGTGATGCCAGAAAGCAAAATGATGAGCGAAATCTAAAATTCACTACTCCAAAACCAGTTGAGACGCTTTGCATTGTAGTTGAGCCATTGCCAAAAATGTTACGGAGTGAATGGTAGGTATGTCCTGCAGATGGGGCTATGAGCCGGAGTTGTTACATGCAGAGTACGCTTTCTCTTGTCAGCCTTGTTGGATCTTTCAATTATATTTAGCAAGACTTCCAGCTGTAGTCCAGTGTAAACAATGAAGTCATGGGGACGTGGGTGCGACAGTTACTGGAGGGACGTGCTGTGGCTGAGATAGAATTGACTTTTTAAAATGTATCACTGACAACAAACCGACCAAATTCACGTGGAGAACTTGTGTTGGTAGAGACTGGCATCGAATTTGATCCAAACAAAGTGTTTGCAAAGCTGAGGAAACCCAGAGTTTAGGGACGGACACTCAATACCACGAGGTTGGTGCGAATACCGGCACCATCAGCTCCCCGCGAATGTGGATTCTCTGACTGCAGGATCCTGGTAAGGCAAACGAGATTACTGTATTTGAGTAACAGGTTGGATTCTGGACATCCGACTGTGCTAACGACTTCACTCCCGACCAGTTCAATCATTAACTCCCTCCTTCTCTTTGTAATAGTTCTAACTATGTAGTGAATTAAGCACTCTAACCAAAGGTCATTTCATATTACATTGAAAGTCTCTGTACTTTGCAGATTAATAAAATGAACATGTTTTGAGTTATTTGACAGTGGAATTTATGGGACAAGATCCGCGGAGTTTTCCCACAGTGATTGGGATCTTTCATTTTCACCCATGACAGGAAAAGCGCAAGTCCAACATCTAACTTGGCAATTGCTTTGTAGAATCCAACTGCATTGGAATGTCAGCCGTGATCATGTGCTGCCATGACCTTTAGTCACGTAGGCTGGGCTGACAAGTTGTCTTGAAGGGAAGATCCTGTGATCAGAATTACGATATCCGTGCAATACAGTCAGTGTTGTATTGAAGACAAGCAGACTCTTTAAGACCAAAACAATCTAAAATAAAAGCATAGGATATGTTTTGTAGACTTAGTACTATGAATATGTGGTGTAATTCATGGTTTGAGTACCAGATTTCTCTCGATGAGAGGTAGGAGACTGCGATAGGAGCTTTTTAGTCCAGAGTGTGGTTTATTTGTTTCCAAGCATTCAAATTTGGTATGTTTCAAAAAGGAGCCATAGGGATGAGATGGGACAGTGGAGAAGTGAACAGTTTTTAATTAGATTGTTGTCATACACACCAGGGTATAATGAAATTCCTAGCTCACATGAAGCTCACAGTAAACAGTAATAAATACAGCAATAAATACAATGATGTGTAAAACAGCAGAATGGTACAAGATTGTTAGGTAATTGATGAGGGTGGATGTTTTCTACATGGATTTTAGTAAGGCATTTAATAAAGTCCCACATGATGGGCTGATCCAGAAAATTAAAATGCATGGGATTAACAATGACTTTGTCATTTGGATTCTGAACAGGCTTACTGATAGAGGACAAAGGGTTGTGGTGGAAGACAATACTCAGGCTGAGGGTCTGACCAGTTGAGTTCTGCAGGGATCGGTGTTTGCGATTATACATTGACTATTTCAGCATCTTCTGACATTTAGCGTCCTATTATCTGCAGAATTTACTTACGCATAAGGTTGCACATTTTAACTCCTTGTGTTCATAGTGTCTCCCATTCGCCTTGTTATTTTCTTCCTGAAATTGACACTTATTCCTTCCTTATCACATAGATATTATTCTCACTAATATTTCCGCTCTCATGCCTCTTATTTGTACTAGCTTTATCCTTACTATCCTCTCTGTTCATGTACTTTATTCTCACCATCATCTAAGCACTGAATTGGTATCCACACAGTGCTCTAGAGGGCAGACTTTGGTGAGCAATGGGGCTTCGTTGAGCTGGATGGATGAGATGTTCTCAACATTGGTTCTTGCTTCAAAAGCGTGACATCAGAACAAGTCGGGTTCATGGGCAAAACGTCTGTCCCCTTGCGTTCAGCACCTCGGCTAATAAAGGAAAAGATTCAATGCGCCTCTTTAACCTTTTCAACCCAACCTGCTATTTTGAGGATCAGTGAACATTATCTCCAATGTCCCTTTATAGTCATAGAGTGACAGGCCCTTCGGCCCAACCTGCCCACACCGGCCAACATGTCCCAGCTACACAAGTTCCACCTGCCCGCGTTTGATCCATATCCCTCCAAACCTGTCCTATCCATGTACCTGTCTAACTTTTTCTTAAATGTTGGGATTTAACATATCAATATCCTCCCAGTTATTGGGTATTCCCTTGCCTTAGTGCACTCTTCTCTTCTCTGAGTTCTCACTTTTCTGCCCAACTGACCAGGTCATCTGTACCTTTCTGCAGTCTAGGTTTATCATCTTCACCTTCCACCACGTGCCCAGTTTTTTTAAATGTTGGGTGCAGACATCTTAAGTAACATCTAAATCATTGATAAGCATTACACAAAGGATCAAATACCAAGCGCTGTCAAATACTATGGGTAGCAGCCTTCTGTTCACCAAATTACAAGTGAACCATAAAAGTAACAGTGCAGTGCAGTTGAGAAAAGGTTTAAACGAAAAACCAGACAATGTTTATTTCCAGTCTTCAGAGTGCCCAATGGGAAAGTTGATGATTTGACTTTGCAGCAGGTCTGTTGGTAGCACTAAAAATGTTGTTGCCACACAGCGCCAGAGATTCGGGTTCAATCTTGACCTTGGGTGCTGTCTTTGTGGAGTTTGCACTTTCTATCTGTGAATGTGTGGGTTTTCTCCAGGTGCTCCAGTTTCCTCCCACATTCCAAAGATGTCTTGGAGTCATACTCATACAGAGTTGGAAATAGGCCCTTTGGCCCAACTTGCCCACACCAATCAACATGTCGCACCAGTACCCCCCCCCCCCCCCCCATGTCTGCATTTGGCAAATAAACATCTAAATCTATCCTATCCATGTAGCTGTCTGAATGTTTCTTAAATGTTGCGATAGTACCTGCCTCAACTACCTCCTCATTCTATGCACCCAAGACCCTTGGTATAAAAAAAGTTACCCCTCTGGATTCTATTAAATCTTTCCCCCTTACCTTAAATCTATGTTCTCTAGTACTCGATTTCCCTTCTCTGGGCAAAATACTCTGTGCCACTTCCAAAGAGTGCAGGTGTGAGAAAACCCCCTACGCCTTCTCTGTGAAACTTTGCACATGTTTAGGGATGTGAAATGCAGACGACTTTAAAGCCTGTTTCCGCTAAATGTGTGGGAGGATAAAGTTCAATCGGTAAATGGGGAAGTGAAAATACAGCAAGCTGTTGCTGAGCAAGACTTGTTCACAGTTAGTTCTGTCGCTCACTTTGCACATACATTGAAGCCTGGTATTGTGTTTCTTTCCTTCTGATAGATTGAGTTGGGTGGTGATTTTTCTCTGGAGAGTCGAAACCCTGGACTGACGGAGGAGATGTGGTGGTTCCAGCAGGGGATGAGCTTCCTTCCGGCTGCATTGGTCATCTGGTCAGGAGCCGCCTTCGTCTTCTCCTTCATTACAGCTGTCACGTTGCATCACGTTGATCCATTGGTGCCGTACATCAGGTCAGTCACACTGTGGGGCAGGGTGCAGCTAACTATAGTTACCGTCGCATGGGGATAGTTACAGACAGAGAGTGACTGTGCAGCAGACTTCAGCGCCGACTGTCCTGTATTCATAACATACTGGGGCGGCACAATTGCACAGCGGTAGAGTTGCTGCCTTACAGTGCCAGCGGCAAGTTTGATCCTGACGAGGGGTGCTATCTGTATGGAGTTTGTAAATTCACCCTGTGACCATGTGGGTTTTCTCCTTGTGCTCATGTTTCCTCCCACATTCCAAAGATGAGCAGATTTCTAACAACCTCGACATTATAATCAAACCCGCCAACAAGGGAGTTGCCGTGGTAGTCTGGTGTGCTGACCTCTACCGGGCTGAGGCCAGATGACAACTCTCGGACACCTCCTCCTCCTACTTATCTTTGGACCGTGATCCCACAGATGAGAACCCAGCCGTAATCTTACAGACCATTTCAGATGCAATCACTTCCGGCTGTCAAAGCATCCGACCTTATCGTTCCCCAGCCATGCGTGGCCCGGTTCTATCTTCTCCCAAACATCCACAAACGGAACCATTGTTTCTGCTTGTTCCTCTCCCCCTGAATTAATTTCCACATACCTCGATTCCATCCTATCTCCCCCCCCCCCCCCCCCCCCCCCACCTATGTTGAAGACACCTCACACGCCCTTCAATGACTTCCGTTTTGCATGTTCCACTCCCTTATCTTTACTATGGACATTCAGTCACTGTACACCTCCATCCCCCACCAGGAAGGTCGTAAAGCCCTCCGTTTCTTCCTCCACCGCACAACTAGCCAATTTCTCTCTACCAACACTCCCCACCGCTTAGCAGAGCTGGTCCTTACCCTCAATAACTTATCCTTCGACTCCTCCCACTTCCTCCAAATCCAAAGTGTAGCTATGGACACTCGCATGGGTCCCAGCTATGCCTGCCTCTTTGTAGGGTACGTCGACCAATCACTGTTCCAGGTATACACTGGCCCTATCCCTGAACTCTACCTCTGCTACATTGACGACTGCATCGGTGCTACCTTGTGCACCCATGCATAACTCACTGACTTCATTAACTTTACTACTAATTACTATCCTGCACTTGGACCATCTCCGACATCTCCCTACCGTTTCTTGTTCTCACCGTCTCCATCACAGGAGACTGATTATCAGCTGACGTCTACTATAAACTCACTGTCTCCCACAGCCATCTAGACTACACTTCTTCCCACCCTGCTTCTTGTAAAGGCTATATCCCCTACTCCCAATTCCTCCATCTATGCCACATCTGCGCCCAAGATTAGGTGTTTCATGCCAGGGAACGGGGACTCCCCTCTTTCATTATAGACAAGGCTCTCACTAGCCTCTCCGCGATATCCCGCAGCTTCCCTCTTGCCCCCCCTCCCCCCAGTCATAACAGGGACAGAGTCCCCCTAGTCCTCACGTTCCACCCCTTTCGTTTTCCACAGAGACCGTTCCCTCCGCAACTCCCTGGTAACTCGTCCCCTCCCATTCAAACCACGCCCTCCCCAGGTACAATCCCCTGTCCGTATACCACCCCCAATGACTCCGTCCAAGGACCCCGACAGTCTTTTCAGGTGAGGCAGAGGTTCACTTGCACCTCTTCCAACCTCATCTACTGTAACCGCTGTTCCAGGGGTGGTCTCCTGTATATCGGCGAGATCAAGCGCAGGCTCGGCGATCGTTTCGCTGAACACATCCGCTCTGTCCGCCTGAACCTACCTGATTTCCTGGTTGCTGGACGCTTTAACTCCCCCTCCCATTCCCACACTGATCTTTCTGTCCTCGACCTCCTCCGTTGTCAGAGTGAGGCACAGAGCAAATAGGAGGAACAGCACCTCATATTTCGCTTGGGCAGCTTACACCCCAGCAGTATGAACCCTGACTCCTCTAACTTTGAATAACCCTTGCTTTCCCCCTCTCTCCATCCCTCCCCCTTTCCAGTTCTCCGACCAGTCTTACTGTCACCGACTACATTTTATTTCTGTTGCTTTGTTGTTACCTTCTCCCGGCTAATAATGCTCTATTTTTTACATTTTCCATGATTTGCATTCCCTTTGCCCTGTTTTCACACATTCACACTTCCTTATCTATCTACTGTATCTAACCCCCCCCCCCCTTCCCCCCCCCCCCCCCCCAACATCAGTCTGAAGGATGGCCTCGATCCAAAACGTCACCCATTCCTTCTCTCCTGTCTCGCTGAGTTACTCCAGCATTTTGTGTCCATCTTTGGTTTAAACCAGCATCTGTTGTTCCTTCAAACAGATTTTGTAGGTTAATAGAAACATAGAAATTAGGTGCAGGAGTAGGCCATTTGGCCCTTCGATTCTGCACCGCCATTCAATATGATCATGGCTGATCATCCAACTCAGTATCCCGTACCTGCCTTCTCTCCATACCCTCTTCTGTTCTGTTTCTGATAGGCTTCTGTTAATTGTCCCTAGTGTGTAGGATGGTGATTGCTGGTCAGCATGGGCCTGTTTCCTCGCAGTATCTCTAAACTAAACTATACTAAACTGTGGAGATATGGTTACCTATTCCTATTATGGTTACCATACCTATTCCTTCGCTCCATAGATGCTGCCTCACCCACTGAGTTTCTCCAGCATTTTTGTCTACCTTCGATTTTTCCAGCATCTGCAGTTCTTTCTTAAACGAAGGTTACCATATTCAGTGATTTTTGTGTATTTTCCAACTTACTGACGAAAGTTACTGTGAACATCGATAAAAATGGAACCTATTCGTTACCTAGGGATGAACAGTATTTATGGAGCATGGAAAAATGAGAGATCTCATTAAAATCAACAACATTTTTCAGGCTGGATTGGTGCATGTTCCTCCAGGATGGGTTTCTGGAACTAGACGAGTGACTAGTGGGGTACCGCAAGGCTCGGTGCTGGGACCACAGCTATTTACAATATATATGAATGATTTGGATGAAGGGATTTAAAGTAACATTAGCAAATTTGCAGATGACACAAAGCTGGGTGGCGGTGTGAATTGTGAGGAGAATGCTATGAGGATGCAGGGTGACTTGGACAGGTTGGGTGAGTGGGCAGATGCAGTTTAATGTGGATAAATGTGAGGTTATCCATTTTGGTGGCAAAAACAGCAACGCAGATTATTATCTAAATGGTGTCAAGTTGGGAAAATGGTCCTTATTCATCAGTCACTGAAGGTAAGCATGCAGGTACAGCAGGCAGTGAAGAAAGCAAATGGCATGTTGGCCTTCATAACACGAGGAGTTGAGTATAGGAGCAAAGAGGTCTTCCTGCAATTGTACAGGGCTCTAGTGAGACCACACCTGGAGTATTGTGTGCAGTTTTGGTCTCCAAACTTGAGGAAGGACATTGTTGCTATTGAGGGAGTGCAGCGTAGGTTCACAAGGCTAATTCCCGGGATGGCGGGACTGTCATATGTTGATTGATTGGAGCGGCTGGGCTTGTAGACTCTGGAATTTAGAAGGATGAGAGGGGATCTTATTGAAACATATAAGATTATTCAGGGTTTGGACACACTAGAGGCAGGAAACGTGTTCCCGATGTTGGGGGAGTCCAGAACCAGGGGCCATAGTTTAAGAATAAGTGGTAAGCCATTTAGAACGGTGATGAGGAAAAGCTTTGTCCAACAGAGTTGTGGGTGTGTGGAATTCTCTGCCTCCGGTGGAGGCTGGTTCTCTGGATGCTTTCAAGAGACAGTTAGAGCTCTTGGGGATAGCGGAATATGGAGGGAAGGCAGGAACGGGGTACTGATTGTAGATGATCAGCCATGATCACATTGAATGGCGGTGCTGGCTCGAAGGGCCGAATGGCCTACTCCTGCACCTATTGTCTATTGTCCAAAGAGCTGTCTTGGAGTATGGTGTAAAGCATTTAGGACTGAGATTGGGCGAAATCTCTTCACTAGGAGGGTGTAATTTTCAGTGCTTTACTACAGAGAGTGTTGGAGGCTGAGTTGCTAATTATCTATATGAAAGTAATAAATGGATTTACACATACAAAGATATCAAAGGGTATAGTGAGAGAGCATGAAGATGGTGTAGAACAAACAACAGTACAGGATTGGAATAAGCCCTTGGGCCCATGACTGTTCTAAACAACATGCCAAGATAAACTAAACATTTTTCTGCACATAATCCATATCTCGACCTGCATATCATACAATAGTCTCGTTATGCTACTATAGTATCTGCCTCCACAACCAAAACAGCTTTGCTTCCCAGGCACTCCCTGTCTAAAATGACTTTCCCCGCACATGTTCTTTAAAGTTTATCTATGTCTACTCTATCTATACTTCTCATGGTTTTGTATATTTCCATCAAATCTCCCTTCAACTTCCAGAGTTCAAGAGAAAACAATCTAAGTTTGTCCAACATCTCCTTGTAACCAATACCCCTCTAATGCAGACAATTTTCTGATAAGCCTCCTCCAATAGATGATATAGGGGATTAACCAGGATTGTACTGATGGTGAAGTATGCTCGATGGGCTAGATGATCTACTCCTAATTTCTATGAACCTGTGTTCGGAGAGGTTGTGCTGTGTCAGGGCTCTGCATTATGGCCCATCTCTCAGTGGCTCCTTAGACTATGGGAACTCTTCCTTGATTCCTGGGATGATAGGATTGTTGTACAAGCAGTGACAGGGTCTTTAAATATTTTTTAGGCAGGGACGGACTGATAAGCGAGGGGGTGTAAGATTATTGCGGGTAGACAGGAATGTGGAGTTTAGGTTAAATTCAGATCAGCATTGATCTTATTAAATGATTGAGAAGGCTTGAGGTGCTGATTCACCCACTGCTTCTACAGTGCCCTTCATAATGTTTGGGACAAAGACCCATCATTTATTTATTTGCCTCTGTACTCCACAATTTGTGATTTGTAATAGAAAAAAATCACATGTGGTTAAAGTGCACATTGTCAGATTTTAATAAAGGCCAGCCATTTTTATACATTTTGGTTTCACCATGTAGAAATTACAGCAATGTTTATACATAGTCCCCCCCATTTCAGGGCACCATAATGTTTGGGACACAGCAATATAATGTAAATCAAAATAGTCATGTATTTTGTATTTTGTTGCAAATCCTTTGCGTGCAATGACTGCTTGAAGTCTGCGATTCATGGACATCACCAGTTGCTCGGTATCTTCTCTGGTGATGTTCTGCCTGGCCTGTATTGCAGCCATCTTTAGTTTTTGCTTGTTTTGGGGGCTAGTCCCCTTCAGTTTTCTCTTCAGCATATAATAGGCATGCTCAATTGGGTTCAGATCGGGTGATTGACTTGGCCACTCAAGAATTTACAATTTTTTAGCTTTGAAAAACTCCTTTGTTGCTTTAGCAGTATGTTTGGGATCATTGTCTTGCTGTAGAATGAACCGCCAGCCAATGAGTTTTGAGGCATTCGTTTGAACTTGAGCAGTTAGGATGTGTCTCTACACTTCAGAATTCAGTATGCTACTACCATCAGCAGTTGTATCATCATGAAGATAAGTGAACCAGTACCTTCAGCAGCCATACATGCCCAGGCCATAACACCCCCACAGATGAGGTAGTATGCTTTGGATCTTGGGCAGTTCCTTCTCCCCTCCATCCTTTGCTCTTGCCATCACTCTGATATACAGTAAATGAATCTTTGTCTTGTCCACAAGACCTTTTTCCAGAACTGTGGTTGCTCTTTTAAGTACTTCTTGGCAAACTCTAACCGGGCCATCCTATTTATGCGGCTAACCAGTGGATTGCATCTTGTAGTGTAGCCTCTGTACTTCTGTTCATGACGTCTTCTGCAGACAGTGGTTATTGACAAATCCACTCCTGAAGAGTGTTTCTGATCTGTCTGACAGGTGTTTGGAGATTTTCCTTTATTATAGAGATAATTCTCCTGTCATCAGCTGTGGAGGTCTTCCTTGGCCTGCCAGTTCCTTTGCGATTAGTAAGCTCACCAGTGCTCTCTTTCTTTTTAATAATGTTCCAAACAGTTGATTTTGGTAAGCCTAAGGTTTGGCTGATGTCTCTAACAGTTTCATTCTTGTGTCACAGTCTCATAATTGCTACTTTGACTTTCATTGACACAACTTTGGTCCTTATGTTGATAAACAGCGATAAAAGGCTCGAAAGGTGATGGAAAGACTGGAGGAAAGAGTAGGTGCTGAGAGCTCTCTTATGCCTGCATTATGGAGGCAATTAAACACACCTGAGCAATTACAAACGCCTGTGAAGCCATGTGTCCCAAACATTATGGTGCCCTGCAATGGGAGGACTATGTATAAACACAGCTGTAATTTCTACAGGTATAAAAATGATCTTTAATGAAATCTGACAATGTGCACTTTATACACATGTGATTTTCTCTATTACAAATCTCCAATTGTGGAGTACAGAGGCAAATAAATACATGATGGGTCTTTGTCCCAAACATTATGGAGGGCACTGTAATTTGTATGCAACTTTATATGGTCTTAACTCTCCCCGGTCCTGGACTGTTCTCTGAAACGTGGATCAGCAGCCTCAAATTAAGTGAGTAGTGGATGCTTAATGCTTTAGATAGCACAGTGGGTGAGAGTGGGCTTTAAACATTGCCCCTCTCACCTTACAGCTATGCCCTCTAGTATTTCCTATTTCCATCCTGTGATGATAGAACCATTGTTCAAGTAGTGACAGGGTGTTTGAATATTTTTAAGGCAAGGATAGACCGATAAGCAAGGTGGTTACTGTGGGTACACAGAAGTTGGGGTGAAATTCAGGTTACTGTGGGTACACAGAAAGTTGGGGTGAAATTCAGATCAGCAGTGATCTTATTAAATGATGTGTTGGTGCGGGTATAAGGAGCTGATTTACCCATTGCTCCTGGTTCGCATGCAACTTCAGATGGTCTTGTCTCTTTCCGGTCCTGGGCTGTGGTTGAATGTGTTGCAGCAACATCAGAGGAAGTAATAGTGGGTAATCTTTTAGATAGCACAGCTGGTGTGATTAGGCCATGGTGAAACTCTGGCTCTCTGTGAATGCATGTCTAAACCAAAAGAACTTAGAATATAGAACAGGTCATAGAATGGTACAGCACAAGAACAGGCAATTATGTCTCTAAGATAACTCTGATGCTTTGGCATCTTTCAGTAATCTGTCTACATATCTGTTCCTCTATCTTCCGCTTGCTACTGAGTGCCTACAGCATAATCCCATAAGAGTGTTTGCACCTTTCTTACTTTTAAGCTCTACCTCGGCAGATGAATCTCCAGTATTTCCAGTTTCTACAATGGCCACAACATCATAGTCCCAAGCATCAATCCAGCCTTTAAATTAATCTGCTTTCTCCACAATACTCCTGGTATTGAAATAAACACACTTCAGCCCGTCAAATTCAACATAATCCTTTACCTTTTCCTGCCTGTCCTTCCTTTGAGACTAATTGGTTCTAATCTTTACCTTCCCATCACTTCTTTCAATTTCTGACCTACTGCTCTGGCTCTCATCCCCTGCCTCTCTAGTTTAAAGTTGACATCCTCTAAAATTTTCTAGATTCTGCAAACATGTTCTGCAAAATGGAGGAGACAGAAATTGGGGAACTTCTTGTCTAACCTCTATTAAGGGGAGAATGCTGGAATTAATATTTATGGAAGTACTAACAAGGCACAAACAAATAATAATATAACTAGATAATACCAACATAGATTTATGAAAGGGAAATCATGTCTATTAGACAAAATGTTTTGGAAGGAACTATAGATGCTGCGTTACACCAAAGATAGACACAAAATATTGGAGTAACTCATCAGGTCAGGCAGCTTCATGCAAATTGGAGAAATAGTTCGTCATATTTTGTTTGGGCAGGCAGTTTGCAACCCAGCAGCTTGAATGTTGATTTCTCTCATTTCAACTAAACCCTGCATTCCCTCGCTCTCTGCCCCTTCCCCACCCTAGTCATCCTGCCAGTTCCACTGTTCGCTTCCATATATTCCTACGTTATCACCTCTTCCACAGCTAACAATGGGTCATTGTGGGCTCTACTTGGTCATCGATGCCAGCTCTGATTTGTTCTGAAACTTTTCATATCTCTCTGTACCCTGACTCTGTTTGAAGAAGGGTTTCGACTCGAAACATCACGTATTCATTTTTTCCAGAAATGCTGCCTG
Organism: Raja brachyura; assembly: GCA_963514005.1. Next base: position 14,886,320 of record OY740804.1, on the reverse strand, counting down.
ACCCACTGTTACTCCAACATTTTGTGTCTATTTTCATGTGTATTAGAGTTCTTTGGGGATATAACTAGCAACGTGGGTGCAGGGAAAACTGAATTTGGAGTTCTAAAAGGTCACGAAAGATGCTGCATAAAAGTTAGCTGCACACAATAAAAGCTTGTGATATTGGGGTTAATATATTAACATGAATAAAGGATTAATTAACTTGGAAAACAGAGTAAAGTGCCAGGCTGTAGTTGCATGGTACGTGGTCCATGCTGGAGCTGAGATATTTATAATCCATATCAGTGATGGCATACAGTTTGGTCTTCCTTAGGAAGACGTTGTGCAAGAGTTCATGTGGACATCTTTGACATAAACTTTGATATCTTTTGATGGTTTTTCAGGGAGGACATAGCAGCTGATAGCAACAGCTCCAGAGATCTCCAGAAACCCTCTGTGTGGAGTTGTCCTTCAGGTTCCTATTAAATCTTTACCCTCTCATCTTAACTTAATGCTCTCTAGTTCTTGATTCCCCTATCTCTTCCCCTTATGTACATCAATAAGATCGCCCCTCTGCCTCCTTTACTCCAAGGAATAAAGTTCTAGCCTGCTTCACCTCGCCTTATAGTTTAGGTCCTTGAGTCCTGCAAAAATTGTCGTCAACCTTCACTGCACTCTTTCCAGCTTAATGGCATCTCTCCTATAGTAGGACGACCAAAATTGAACACAATACTTCATGTGCAGCCTCACTAATATCTTATGCAACTGCAACAACATTTCCTAATTTCTACACTCGGTTCCCTGACTGATGAAGACCTGCATGCCATAAGCCTTCTTCACCATGTAGTTAGTACTCCTAGATCTTTCTGCTCTACAATATAGCCCATGGCCCTACTGTTAACTGTGATGGTCCTGCCGCAGTTTGACTTTCCATAATGAAACAGCTCACATTTATCTGAGTTAAACTTCATTAGCCCTTTCTTGGCTCACATATCTAGCTGATCAGGGTCCCGCTGTAATCTTTGCTAACCATTTTCACCCTCTACAATGCCACTTATTTTAGTGTAATCTGCAATTTTATTAAACGTGCCTCATTCAAATCGTGCTAGTGATGACAAACAGCATAGATCTGAGACACGCCACAAGCCTCCAGCCTGAAAACCAACCTTTCACTACCACCCTCAGCTTCCTACCATGAAGCCAATTCTGTATCCAGTTAAAATGTAGAAAGAAGGAACTGCAGATGCTGGTTTACCAAAAAAGACACACAATTCTGGAGTCACTAAGCAGATCAGACAACCTCCCTGAAGAACATGGATAGGTGACTTTCCGGATCGGGGCCCATTCTTCAAACTGAAGAAGGGTCCCTAACCGAAACATGACCTATCCACATTCTCCAGAGATGCCGCCTAACCTGCTGAGTTACTCCACCACTTTGTGTCTTTATCTGTATCCAGTTAGCTAGCTCTCCCTGGATCACATGCAATCTAATGTCCCAGGAGCTCCTAGCATGTGTAAAGCCCCACAGCTCTGCTACACTCCAGCATGGTTTAAGGCCGAAAGATTATCTTGCTGAGATATGGCCTAAGTAAGTGAACAACATTGACATTAGTTGGGCAGGGTTGTGTTGTAGTGAGGGGTGTTCAAAATGGTAGATGATATTCTCCAACTGGGGGTATTTAGAGTGAGGGGGCATAAACTCAGATTAAGTCATAGTACATTTAAGATTTAGCTGAGCAGTCCTTTTTTTGGGGTATAGTTTGGTGAGGGTTAAGACTTCTAAAGTAAGGAATGGAGCTGTGTCCAAGGATGAGTTTAGCCATGATCCAATATCTTGAGCTACCGCATGACCCACTCCGTATCCTATGACCTAGGTTCTAAATCTCTGGAATTCTCTTCCTGAGGGTGGTGGAGGCCTGCTCATAAAATGTATCTGCAGTGAAGGTAGAATAATATTTGAAAACTCAAGAAATCAAAGTTTATGGGTGACTAGCACAGAAGAGGAATCGACATCAGCATAGATTCACCATGATTTATTGAAAGGCAAGGCTGGTTTGAGGGGCTTGGTGGCCTACTCCTGCTCCTATTTTCTTGTGATCTTCAAAGAACAATCCTTCCCATCCCCAGATCTAATTGAAACAGTTCTGTCCCAAGTTTTTTTTCTTCTGTTTCCAGTATTTAGTTTGAAGTTTTATGGTGCCTTTACCCATTCCTGAATGCTCACCATGGTTTGTTTCTCCTTCACAGTGACACTGGGACAACTCCACCAGAACGCTGCTTATTTGGGATCATGTTGACTATTTCTGCATTCCTGGGTAAGGGCAGACTTATGCCACACTTTGATACACCTGCTTCACCACCCGAGAGGTCCAGTGTAAAGAGTTCTGTTGTATCTTTAATTCTGTTCAATTGGTTGGTGAGTTGGAGTTGGGGAAAGGTGTTTTGGAAGGAGGTTAAACTCTGTAACTGTTGCCATAATCGGTTAACGGTACTGATTATTCCCACCATCTTCTCCCCAAGACTGTGTTGTAATCACAGAGCATTTTGGGGTGATTTTCAGTCATTTGAAGCTTTGGAATTACTGGTTGGGAATCAGTGAAGGTGAATATCTGGTTGACCAACTCCTGTGACTGTGTGACAAGACAATAGAGGACTGTGCAATGGTTGTATTTCTCAGTGGTCTTACTGTGCATTAATGTCTGTGTCTCCCCAGATCAATTCAGCTGCTTGCATAACCCTCTCTCATTGATGTCAGACTAAATATATCCCAAATGCCTGACTTTTGAATTGGACACACAGTTTAAGCTATCATGTGTTACAATTTGATAACAACAGTAAAACAAAATTAAAACTTTATTGTATTAAACAAAATATATTTTTTAATGTAAATAACTGCATCCAGCAGCACACCTACGTGTGGTAGATGTCAGATAACATGGAAGTAGGCCCCTTGGTCTACTCAGTCCATTGCAAGCAGCAGTTTCCCAAATACACTAATCCTACATGAATCCTATTTTATTCTCCTCGCATCCACGTCAACTTACCACAGATTCTAACACTTGTGTGCACACTAGGGACAATTTACATCAATTAATCTGCCAATCTGCACATCTTTGGGGTATGGGAACAAACAATGAGAATCTGTAAATCCCACATAAGCAGGTCCCGAGGTCAGGATCTAGTGTCTCTGGAACTGTAAGGCAGTGAATCTACCAGATTCAGGGGTGGAGTGTTTGCCCATGGCAGGGTGTCTCCCTGGTACCGGGCGGGATGCACCATCAGCTTTGCATGCAATGGGGCATCTAGCCGGCACAGGGCATAGAAACATAGAAACATAGAAACATAGAAAATAGGTGCAGGAGTAGGCCATTCGGCCCTTCGAGCCTGCACCGCCATTCAATGTGATCATGGCTGATCATCCAACTCAGTATCCCGTACCTGCCTTCTCTCCATACCCCCTGATCCCTTTAGCCACAAGTGCCACATCTAACGCCCTCTTAAATATAGCCAATGAACTGGCCTCAACTACCTTCTGTGGCAGAGAATTCCAGAGACTCACCACTCTCTGTGTAAAGAATGTTTTCCTCATTTCGGTCCTAAAGGAATTCCCCCTTATCCTTAGACTGTGACCCCTTGTTCTGGACTCCCCCAACATCGGGAACAATCTTCCAGCATCTAGCTTGTCCAACCCCTTAAGAATTTTGTAGGTTTCTATAAGATCCCCCCTCAATCTTCTAAATTCCATCGAGTACAAACCGAGTCTATCCAATCTTTCCTCATATGAAAGTCCTGACATCCCAGGAATCAGGGCAGGATGGGTCGTTTGTCTGGGATGGGGTGTCTCCAGGGTACAGTGTTGGATGTATTGAAACTCGAATATTTGAACAAAAGGGATATTGATAGCGAAAGTATGAAGTTGGTGAAATAACAGACAACAGAGGATCATGCTGAATAGTTTTTCTCTTTAGCAGAGGAAAGTGTCTATTTGCGCATTCCCCTGAGATTGATAGTGGTTCTTTTATCTGTTTTAATGACCTTGGCTTGTGAGGCAAACCATAATTTCAAAGTTAACAGATGGCAAAATAATTGGCAGTATTGTGGACATTGAGAAGTTTAATGAGACATTCCAGCACAACATAAACAGGCTGGTGGAATTGGCAGAGACAAGACAGATGAAGTTTGATGTGGAAAAAATGAGGCGATGCATCTTAGTAGGAAGTTAGGAGGCGAAGGAGGATATTATTCTAAAAGTATGCGGGAGCAGAGGGAACCTGGGGCTATGTGTCCACTGATTTTGAAACTGACCGGGCGCTGGCAAAGAAAGTGATTGATGAGGCATAGCCAATTCTGTGCTCAGTCAATAGAGGCATAGTGTATAGAAGCAGGGAATTTGTACCAAACCTTTATAACAAATCGTCTGGCTTCGACTGTATTATTGTGTTCAATTCTGTTTGCTACATTTAAGCAAAGGTTTAGATTGGGTCCAGAAAGATTTATTTTAATTCCTTGTATGAAGGACTATAGTTAACAAAGATCGATTAGAGAAGGCTGAGGGGATGATTAGATAGTAGTTGATGAAGGATCAGGACAGAGCGGACAAAGGGAGACTTTCACTTTGGTGGAGGGCTTAAGGATTAGAGGTCTCTGAGGAAGGGAATAAAGAGTGACACGAGGAAAAACCTTTTATTTACACACTGTGTGATTGGAATCTGGGTTGTACTGTCTGCAGATGTGGTGGAGGGAGGTTCCACTGTGGCCTTTAAGAAGGAACTGGATACATATATGGCGGAGAAAGATTTGTAAGGCTATGAAGAAAGGGCTGGGTATGGATAGAAAGAGCAGCTTGCTCTGGTAGAGAACCAGCACAGACATGAATATCCTCCTATTGTGTATGCCACTGTGACATCAGTGGCAGAGTGTTTTTGTGGGAGTGGTCATAATTCAGTAACATCTAGTATTGTTACGGAAAAGAACATGTTATTGGAATCAATATGTTATTGGACAGAATAAACTCAATTTGGAGAAAAGTAGATGACTAAGGCTGGTCAGGTTGCATTTATGAAGGGAAGACCTCCTTTAACTTTTGAATCTTTTGGATTTTTGTAAAGCTTTGACAAGGCTCATAAAAGAAAGAAATAAACCCATTGGATTCAAGAAAACCAACAGACTGAATCTGAAATGGCTCAGTGGTAGGAAATCAAGAATCCTGATTGATGTATGATTTTGTGTTTTCCAGTAGGGTCCAATTCTCAGTCCATTGTATTTTGTAACACTTATTAATGATTTAGAATGAAAAGTAAGATCATAGTAAAGAAGAAGATGATGTGAAAAGATAGGTTGTGTGGTCAATAGTGAAATTAAATTGTAGGAAGATATAGGCATGTGGTCAGTTAGGTAGCTAAGTGTCATTTGGGCCAGAAAAGAGAAGACTCAAACATTAGAACAGATGCAACAAACAAAGGAACATGTAATAAATGGGAGTGTATTGCGAGGAGTACAAGGACTGGGGACTTCGGAGAGTATGTCCACTGATTCTAGATGCAGCATGATGGGTCAATCGAGTGGTTGAAAAGGCATTTGGGATGCTTTTCTATTTTGGCCCTGAAGAGCATACAGGAGCTGCATACGACACTCATTGTGCTGTGAACTTTTTTTAACTCTATGACTTCATAAACTGGAGGAGATGAGACTATAACACAAGGGCCTTCAGTCTGTATTTTAATTAGGCATCAGTTTCCCAGAGTGAAATATCAAATACTAGAAGGCATAACTGTAAGGTCAGGGGAAAGTTTAAAGGAGATGTGTGGGGTAATTTTATTTTTTACACAGTGAAAGGTGCCTGGGATACACTGCCAGGAGTGGTGATAGAAGTAGATACGATAGTAGGTTTAAGAGGCTTTTAGGTTGACCCGTGGATATGCGGGAGGGATTTGGAGCACTTGCAGGCAGAAGGGATTAGTTTAAGTAGGCATCATGTTAGGCATGGACATCGTGGACAGAACGGCCTGATCATGTGCTGTAATGGTTTATACAGGACTAGATTGGTCAGATCTTCTGATAGGTCCACAACTGCCTCCTGTGTTGTGAACCTGATTTAATTCCAAGATCTGCCTTCTTACACTAGAGGAGATGAGACGATAACAACAGGAGTAAAACTCCAAAGAGGTGACATCTGATTATAAATCTGATGGTCAAGAATCTGTTTTATTCGACGATCCAGAAGATAGGCTGTGGGCCTGGAGTACAAGAGGGGTCTATGGCCAGATCCATGAGGGTCCTGAGTTTGGTCGGGGTCAGTGTCCAGACTGTGAGCAGAGGGAATGTCTGGAGCGGGAGTTCCGGTTCAGAACGCGAAGGGATAGGAATGTGGGTGATTTGGCAGTCGGATAAGGATCAGAGTTCTTGTCTATATCCTGCTCCTTTTAAGCCCTGCTACATATCATGTAAAAATATGGTGTGTTTGGGTAGTAATGAGGGAAACATCCAATAGCTCAGAGGTCTGCCAGTCCAGCACCTCTAAAGTTCCAAGCGTACAGGACAATCAGTTTTACTGTAATAACAAACCCATGCACAGCTTTACATTTTATTCATTCTCTTCTTTCCCATCCAACATCTTTTTGTCTCTTTTCTCTCTAGCTTTGTCACTATCTCCATCCTCCTGCCTGACCCACTGAGTTCCTCCAGCACTTTGTGTTTTGCTCAATATTCCAGCAGCTGGAGTTTCCTTTGTCTCCAACTATGAAAACTGATCTTTGTTCAGGATAGATAAGAGTTGATTATGTTGGCAGTGGTCCAGCTTTACTGGACAAGGTTGCCAAGATTGATAATGTAAAGGACAAGACATACTAATTGAGTTTTCATGACGAATCTACCTTTACCGTCACTGGCTTCTTTTAAAAAGATTTTTAGTATTGCCCTGGTGGGATTGAATGCATTATCTTGATTAACCCAGGCCTCCAAATTACCAGTTTGGAATCATAACTGTTGCTTAACCAAACTAAACTATGTTCCACTGCGCTTTAAAATCAGAAAATTGAGGTAAAGTTCGAGTTGTTTGCAACTCAGTCCATGTTGTTACCTGGTCTTTTACCCAACAGGTGTTGGAACGATGTATGTGCGATACAAACAGGTGGAGGCTCTGAACCGCGAAGAAGTCAGCATCATTTTAAGACTGAACCAAATAGGCCTTGGCCTTGGTCTAATCAGCTGCCTGGGGCTCTGCATAGTGGCAAACTTCCAGGTGAGCAAAGATGCGTGGATGTGGGGTTTCCCAATGCAGCAATGATACAGAGGGGTTAGAGTGGAGCATTAGGTTAGCATGGACATTACATTCAGTGGTGTCCATGGAAACTCATTATAATCCACAAACAAAATACACTGAATCTGCACAGTGAGTGGGATAAGGTCCATCAAAACATTTTAAAGTTAACCTGCATAAAGGCTCTGGGTATGAGTTCTTATTCATTGGTACTCATATTGGCACCATCTGCCTTCCCTGGAAACATCTAAGTAAATCAGCAGCGGAAACATGACCCCATATCTAAACTTTTATATCTGACTTGGGAGTGTTTAATGGGCAATGTTGAGGGAGTCTGGCTCTCTACCTATCCTGTGTAAAACCTGCCCTAATAGCATTTCAAAATTGCTTGATGGCAAAATTCCTCCATGTGTACCTCACTACAGGAGGAGGAGGAGGAGCAGCAGCAGGGCTGGGCTTACGTGCCCCGTCCCGGACACTCCTGTGCCAGTCCCACCAGCAGGCCTAGCTTGCCCACCGCAGGCAGAGTACCGCCGACCCGCTTGACTCACCAATTGAAGTCTCACCTGCCTGGAAGGCCTGACCCGCCCACTGTAGACATGACCAGCCCAGAAGGCCCCGCTTGCCTGCCCAGAGTGGAAGGGGACGGACAGAGGGTTAGAGCGATAGCATCGTCCGTGGACCTGTTGTGGTAGTCGGCGAACTGCGGTGGGTCAAGGCCACTGGGTAGACTAGATTTAATGCGTCCCATAACTAGTTCCTCAAAAATTTCATGATGATGGGTGTAAAGGCCACTGGACCGAAGTCGTTTAGGCATGAGATTTTGCTTTTTTCGGCACTGGGATGATGGTGGCCTTCTTGAAGCAGGTGGGTACCTCAGAACGCAGAAGGGAGAGATTAAAGACGTCCATGAATACTCCCACTAGCTGGTCCGTGCAGCTACTAAGAACACGGCCAGGAAATCCGTCTGGGCCAGTTGCTTTTCGCGGCTTTACCCCCAAGAAAGACAATCTAACCTTTGCTACAGTCGCCCTGGGGAGAGGCACACTGGAGTCTGAAGTGCCATGTCGTCTCATGGTCTTGGCATCATACTAGGCACAGACTGTTGTGGGATAAAGGACCTGTTCTTGTGCTCTACTGTTCTTTGTTCTAAAGTGGTTGATATCTGGAATGTGATACACTCACTGCATTTAAGACATTTGGATAGACACATAAATCGGCAAGGCTATGAGTATAATGTGGGGAAATGCAATTAGTGTAGATGAGCAAAAGGTTCAAAGGTTCTTTATTAGTCACATACACCAATTGGTGTAGTGAAATGCGGATTGCCATTGCAGCACATAAAAAAAGAATACAACATAACAGTAATAAAGACATTTAAACATAAAAAAACATCCCCCCACAATGGTTCCCATTATGGGGCAAGGCATAAAGTCCAGTCCCCATCCCCATGTCCACCCATAGTCGGGCCTATTGAGGCCTCCGCCGTTGCCTTTACGGATGCCCGATGTTCCAGGCCGGTCTCGCCAGATGATGGTGCTCCGGCGTCGGGCGAATCCTCACAGCGGCATGGGAAACCTGGAATGGCCACTTCCTTACCGGAGACCGCGGCTTCCGAAGCTGACAGGCCGCGCTAGATGGAGCTTCACCACTGGCGATCTCGGCAAGTGATCCCGGGCTCCCGATGTTAAGGTTCAGCGCCGCAGCTGGCCGCTCCACAGTCCCGCAGCTTCGCAATGTTCATCAGCGGTCTCAGCATACCGGAGTTCCAGCGCTGCCACCCGCGCAAGGCATCGCCCGCTCCCGATAGCGCGCCAGCACTCTGCTGCCGCCGAAACCGAGGTTCTGGCCGGTCCCCCTCAGGATATGCCGCTCCAGGTCCACTGGTAGGCCACGAGGACGGTTCTAAAATGCTGCCCGGAGAAACCCCCCCCACCGCAACATAAAAAAGACTAGAGCTCCGAAAAACAAAAACTCAACTAACTAAAAATAAAAAAAAGAAATTGAAAAACGGACAGCTGCAGACTGGGCAGCCTTACCCATACAGGATGGCGCCCCAAAAAAGGTTGACACTGGCTTTGTGGGACGAAGGGTCTATTTCTGTGTTACAAATCTACGACTCTACATTTGAACCCACAACAGGGCCTGAATCATTTGCTATATGAAGTGTCTTTTGGGTATTAAATCGATTTTTATTTGTTCTTTTACCCCTTAGAAAACCACGTTAATTCAAGCCCACATCACTGGTGCCGTGTTGACGTTTGGGATGGGAATCATCTACCTCCTGCTCCACACCATTATATCCTACAAGATGCAGCCTGCAATCCATGGAATAGGGATCTTCTGGATCCGGTGCACGCTCCTAATTTGGTGTGCCGGAAGCATCCTCAGCAGTATCCTTCAACAACAATTCATTACAATGGAGACAGGAGCAGTAATTCCGACTCCTGTTAAGACAAATTCTTGCAGGATTAGTAAAAGATTCCTAATTCCGAAGAATAATTAGGGAAAACCTCTCCACAATGAGATTTTCTACACAAAATCTCCATAGTACCAATTATAGATTCTGTCGTCTGCAACTTGAAACTTTTTCAATTACAGGTAGATCTGCTATAATAAAAAAGTAACAAGGTGCTGGAGTAACTCAGCGGGTCTGGCAGCAGCTGTGGAGAATATGGATAATGTGATATTTCGGGTCGGGACTCTTCATGTTCTCTAGAAGTGCAGCCTAGTTACTCCAGCATTTTGCATAGAAACATAAAAACATAGAAAATAGGTGCAGGAGGAGGCCATACGCCCCTTCGAGCCAGCACCACCATTCATTGTAATCACGGCTGATCGTCCGCTATCAATAACCCGTGCCTGCATTCTCCCCATATCCGTGTTAAAGAAGTAACTGCAGATGCTGGAGAATCGAGGGTTACACAAAAAGCTGGAGGAACTCAGCGGGTGCAGCAGCATCTAAGGAGCGAAGGAGATAGGCGACGTTTCGGGTCGAGACCCTTCTTCAGACTTCTCCCCATATCCCTTGACTCGACTAGCCCCTAGAGCATCTGCAGCTCATTTGTTTTTTACGCTATAATATTTATATAAATTATGCTATAATATTTGTTTCCATATTGTGAATTGAATATAACCAAATTGATGAATTACAAAATGCTATTTGTATTAAGCTGACCAAATTGGTTGCACCATGATTTGATCGAGAACAATAGAACCATTTCAAAGTTACATTGGAAATTGACACACAGAATGAAAGCTGTCTTGGAAAAAACAAACCAGTATTAAAAGAAAAACCTTCCTACATGTACCTCCCTACAATAATCAGCACTATCTTCTCTTAAGGACACAGCTTCTAGCTTCACTGCAGGTGGTCATTGATAGTGACCAGCAATTGCTTCTATTGACACTGTTGCAATGTTACTCTTAAACAATGGAACGTACATTTAGGATGTAACCCTGTTTAATTGAGTATCATCACCAAACCACATGGTTGTGGCCTTTGGCCTTTGTTTTATCTGCACTTTCTCAGCTCAGTTCAGTTTAATTTATTGTCAAGTGTACCGAGGTACAGTGAAAAGCTTGTTGTATGCAAACCAGTCAGAGGAAAGACAATACAGCTCTGCAGCTGTAATGCTATATCTCTACTTTTCTCTTTTAGCACAAGCTGTTGTATTCATGTAGAACTAAAGAACTGCAGATGCTAGTTAATACACAAAAGGACACAAAGTTCTGGAGTAACTCAGCAGATCGGGCAGCATCTCCGGAAAACATGGATAAGCGACGTATTGGGTTGAGACACGTCTTCAGCCTGATTGCGGGGGGAGAAGAGTGCTGGATAAGGGGGAAGATGGGACAAAATGTGACAGGTGGCCATAGACCAGGGGGGTCTTATTGACAGGCAGATAGTTGGAACAAAGGCCAGAGATAAGAACAATTGGTGTAAGAGTGTTTGAGGAGTTGTGAATTAAGATGCCCGGGGGAGGAAAGTAACAGGGAGGGTGGAGGGGAGAAATTGGTGGGTGTCCACATGGGGCCCAGGGGAGGGAAGTGGGGGAGGGAGGGGGGTTGCGCAGAGAAGAAAAAAAGGGGGGGGGGGGGGGTTACAGTGCTCTCCATAATGTTTGGGACAAAGACCCATCATTTATTTATTTGCCTCTGTACTCCACAATTTGAGATTTGTAATAGAAAAAAATCACGTGTAGTTAAAGTGCACATTGTCAGATTTTTATACATTTTGGATTCAATATGTAGAAATTACAGCAGTGTTTATACATAGTCTCCCCATTTCAGGGCACCATAATGTTTGGGACACAGCAATGTCATGTGAATCAAAGTAGTCATGTTTAGTATTTTGTTGCATATCCTTTGCATGCAATGACTGCTTGAAGTTTGCAATTCATGGACATCACCAGTTGCTGGGTGTCTTCTCTAGTAATGCTCTGCCAGGCCTGTATTGCAGCCATCTTTAACTTATGCTTGTTTTGGAAGCTAGTCCCCTTCAGTTTTATCTTCTGCATAAAAAAAGACATGCTCAATTGGGTTCAGATCGGGTGATTGATTTGGCCACTCAAGAATTGACCATTCTTTAGCTTTGGAAAACTCCTTTGTTGCTTTTGCAGTATGTTTGGGATCGTTGTCTTGCTGTGGAATGAACCGCCAGCCAATGAGTTTTGAGGAATTTATTTGAACTTGTGCAGATAGGATGTGTCTATACACTTCAGAATTCATTATGTTACTACCATCAGCAGTTATATCATAGAAAATAGGTGCAGGAGGAGGCCATTCGGCCCTTCGAGCCAGCACCGCCATTCATTGTGATAATGGCTGATCATCCCCAATCAATAACCCGTGCCTGTCTTCTCCCCATATCTCTTGATTCAGCCCGATCACCGTTGTGTTGTCTGCAAACTTGACAATGGTGTTGTCAAATGCAGGGACACAGTCGTGGGTGAAGAGGGAGTAGAGCATGGGGCTCAGTACACAGCCCTGTGGTGTGCCGGTGCTCAGGGTGATAGTGGAGGACAGGTGCGGCCTCAGTCTCTTGGCCCCTATCTAACTCTCTCTTAAATCCATTTAGTGATTTGGCCTCCACTGCGCTCTGTGGCAGGGAATTCCGCAAATTCACAACTCTCGGGGTGAAAACGTTTTTTCTCACCTCGGCCTTAAATGGCCTCCCCTTTATTCTAAGTGTGTGGTAGATGCCCTCCAAGGCTGGTAGCGGTGTCCCAATAATCTGTTGCGCTCTGTGGACGGCGCGCCAAAGAGCTCTCCACTCCGCCTCCGTGCAGCTGAGATACCACACAGAGATGCCATACGTTAGTATGCCCTCTGTGGTGCAGCGGTAGAAGGTCGTCAGCAGCTGTTGGGGCAGACCACTCCGTTTCAATGTTGTTAGGAAGAACAGTCGTTGCTGTGCCTTTTTGACCCGCGCAGAGGTGTTGGTGGACCATGTGAGGTCCTCTGAAATGTGAGTGCCCAGAAACTTGAAGCTGGACACTCCCTCCACACTGTCCCCGTAGATGGAGATTGGGGCATATTCCCCATTCTGTGACCTGAAGTCGATAATCAGCTCCTTGGTCTTGGAGGTGTTTAGCGACAAGTTGTTCCGTGAACACCAATCCGCCATGTTCTGCACCTCCACTCTATAGTTTCATCACCGTTGGTGATCAGCCCGATCACCGTTGTGTCGTCTGCAAACGTGACAATGGTGTTGTTGTCAAATGCAGGGACTCGGTCGTGGGTGAAGAGGGAGTAGAGCATGGGGCTCAGTACACAGCCATGTGGTGTGCCGGTGCTCAGGGTGATAGTGGAGGACAGGTGCGGCCCCAGTCTCACTGCCTGCGGTCGCTCCGTCAGAAAATTCAGGATCCAATTGCATATCAGTGAGCTGAGGCCAAACTGGTGGAGTTTGGTGGTGAGCTTGGTGGGGATGACCGTATTGAAGGCAGAGCTATAGTCAATGAAGAGCATCCTCACGTACGTGCCCTGTCTTTCCAGGTGGGTCAGGACAGTGTGAACAGCCACAAAGATGGCATCTTCTGTGGATCTATTTGCCCTGTATGCAAATTGATGAGGGTCCAATGATGCAGGGATGCTGGATTTGATGTGGGAGAGGACCAGCCTTTCAAAGCACTTCATTGGTATTGGAGTTAGGGCAACCAGGCGGTAGTCATTCAGGTTGGTGACTTTAGACTTCTTCGGCACCGGCACTATGGTAGCCGTCTTCAGGCACATGGGGATCGTTGCCAGAGATAGACAGGTTGAAGATCCTCGTAAATACCTCCGCCAACTTTGCAGCACAGTCCTTTAGTACCCTACCCTGGAGTCCATCCGGGCCTGCAGCCTTGCGTGGATTGATCCTACGCAGAGCTCACTGTATCTCCTGGGTGCTCTGTGTTAAGGCCTATCCCTCCGCCATGGCCGGGGTTGTTCCTCTCCTGGTGGTGCTGCCAGTTTTGAAGCGTGCGAAGAAGGTGTTTAATTCATTGTCCAGTGTGATATCACTGTGGGGCAGGCAGGGCTGCTTTTGTAGTCAGTGATGTCCCTTACACCCTGCCACATGCTTCTGGTGTCCGCGGTGTTGAAGTGGTCTTCCACCCTTTGCCTGTGGATGTCTTTGGCCTTTTTTATGCCTTTGTTCAGGTTTGACCTGGCAGCAGTGTAGGCAGAAGTGTCCCTGGATTTAAAGGCAATGTTGCGTGCCCTTAGCGGATTCTGAACCTCCTTGTTCATCCACGGTTTCCGGTTTGGGAACATCTTTATTTGCTTGTCCACTGTGACAGTCTCCACACAGCAGTTGATGTAGGAGAGCACAGTGGATGTGTACTACTCCAGGTCTACCTCTGTGCCACTGGTAGCCTGTTGTGCAAACCGGTCCCAGTCGGTGCGAGATCATAGCAGTCCTGGAGTTGTAGGGTGGCATCCTCGGGCCATATTTTGACCGTCTTTATTGCAGGTTTGGTCTTGCGGATGAGGGGTTTGTATGCAGGCAGTAGAAACAGTGAGAGGTGATCGGATTGTCCCAGGGATGAGCAGGGGAGGGCTCTGTACGCGTCCTTGATGTTGGTGTACACTTTATCCAGCGTGTTTGAGCCCCTGGTAGGGCACTGCACATGCCGGTGCAATTTGCGGAGTCAGCTCGTAGGTCCACCTGATTAAAGTCCCCTGCAACAATGAAGGCACCGTTAAAGGTTAATTCCTGGGATGGTGGGACTGTCATATGCTGAATGAATGGAGCAGCTGGGCTTGTACACTCTGGAGTTTAGAAGGATGAGAGGGGATCTCATTGAAACATATAAGATTGCTAAGGGCTTGGACACACTAGAGGCAGGAAACATGTTCCCGATGTTGGGGGAGTCCGGAACCAGGGGCCACAGTTTAAGAATAAGGAGTAAGCCATTTAGAACGGAGATGAGGAAACACTTTTTCTCACAGAGAGTGGCGAGTCTGTGGAATTCTCTGCCTCAGAGGGCGGTGGAGGCAATAATCTGCCCCCTTGTTTTTGCCACCAAAGTGGATAACCTCACATTTATCTATATTATACTGCATCTGCCACACATCTGCACACTCACTCAACCTGTCCAGGTCACCCTGCAACCTCCTAACATCCTCTTCGCAGTTCACACTGCCACCCAGCTTTGTGTCATCCGCAAACTTGCTAGTATTGCTCCTAATTCCCTCTTCCAAATCATCAATATAAATGGTAAACATTTGCGGCCCCAACACCGAGCTTTGCGGCATTCCACTCGCCACTGCCTGCCATTCTGAAAAGGACCCGTTCACTCCTACTCTTTGCTTCCTGCAGCCAAACAATTTTCTATCCACGTCAACACCCTACCCCCAATGCCATGTGCTCTAATTTTAGTCACCAGTATCCCATGCGGGACCTTATCAAAGGCTTTCTGAAAGTCTAGATACACTGCATCCACTGGCTCCCCTTCATCCATTTTATTTGTCACATCCTCAAAAAATTCCAGAAGATTAGTCAAGCATAATTTTCCTTTTATAAATCCATGTTGACTACTCCTTTTACTGCTATCCAATTGCCCCATTATTACCTTCTTTAATAATTGAACCAGCATCTTTCCCACCACCGAAATCAGGCTAACTGGTCTGTAATTCCCCGTTTTCTCTCTTGCTCCTTTCTTGAAAAGTGGGATAACATTAGCTATCCTCCAATCCACAGGAAATGATCCTGAAACTATTGAACATTGGAAAATGATCACCAATGCGTCCACTATTTCTAGAGCCACCCCCCTGAGCACCCTGTGATGAAGACCATCAGGCCCAGGGGATTTATCATCCTTCAGTCCCATTTGCCTACCCAATACTATTTCTCGCCAAATGAAAATTTATTTCAGTTCTTCGACCCCCTTAGATCTTCTGTCCTCCAGTACGTCTGGGAGATTTTTTTGTCTTCCTTAGTGAAGACAGATCCGAAGTACCTGTCGAACTCTTCTGCCATTTCCCCATAATGGGACGCCTTCAAGGGACCCACATTTGACTTTGCTTCTCTTTTTCCCTTAACATATCTAAAGAAGGTTTTACTGTCCTTCTTTACATTCCTGGCCAGCTTCCCCTCCTACTTCATCTTTTCAGCCCGTATTGCCCGTTTGGTTTCATTCTGTTGTGCTATGAAAATTTCCCAATCCTCTGGCTTCCGGCTATTCTTTGCCCCTTAGAATCTTTCTTCCTTTTTGGAATGAAATGATCCTGCGTCTTCCGGATTATGCCCAGAGATTCCTGCCATTGCTGTTCCACTGTCATTCTTGCTATGGCTCACTTATCATCAATGAAGATACGTGAGCCAGTACATTCAGCAGCCATACATGCACAGGCCATAACACCCCCACCATCGTGTTTCACAGATGAGGTGGTATGCTTTGGATCTTGGGCAGCTCCTTCTCTTCCCCATTCTTTGCACTTGTTGTCTCTAACAGCTTTATTCTTGTTTCTCAGTCTCATAATGGCTTCTTTGACTTTCATTGGCACAACTTTGGTCCTCATGTTGTATAAAAGTTTCCAAAGGTAATGGAAAGACTGGAGGAAAGACTAGGTGCTGAGAGCTCTCTTATAACTCCATTAAGGAGGTATTTATGAACAATTACAAACGCCTGTGAAGCCATGTGTCCCAAACATTATGGTGCCCTGAAATGGGGGGACTATGTATAAACACAGTTGTAATTTCTACATGGTGAAACCAAAATGTATTTAAATAGCCTTAATAAAATCTGACAATGTGCACTTTAACGACATGTGATTTTTCTTTTTCTATTACATATCTCAAATTGTGGAGTACGGAGGCAAATAAATAAATGAATGATGGGTCTTTGTCCCAAACATTATGGAGGGCACTGTAGTTAGAGGTTACCTGAAATCGAGGAATTCAACCTTCATACCATTGGGTTATAAACTATCCAAACAGAATACGAGGTGCTTTGCGTGTGGCCTCGCTCTGGCAATGGAGGAGGTTCTGGACAGAAAGGTCAATGTGGGTATGGGATGGTTAAAGTGTATGGTTTGATTGTACACGTGTGTGGGTGTTTTCTCTGGATATCATACGACACTGTATCTCAGCACGTGTGATAATAATAAACTAACCAACCAATCATTGACAATTTCTATGGCCTCCCGCAATGAAACTAGCAGCTGTCTTCTGACCAGACTTTGGTGCATTTAAATTGCAGTAACAAAAATAAATTGTTAGCTATGTATAGAAACCTTTTAATGTTGAAAATTCTGCAGATGAAATAACGTCTGATAATCTCTAGCCCTTAATACACTTTTTCCCATTGACATGTTTATATTTATAATAATGGGATTTTCTATCAAGTGAGGTTTCTCTGGAACACAGTTGTGTTTCAACAGAACTGCCTGCACCTTGTTTCTCATTCCGGAGAAGCTGCCTGAGCTGCTGAGTTTTTCCAGCATTCCCTAATATTATTTCAGATTCCCTGAAAATGAGAACTTCCACAAATCAGTTGGAAACTCCCATTTGGAGGGACAACAGTAACAGGAATTTTCTAATCAAGAGCATTTCAAAGAAGGATGGGAGGAGATTCCTGTCAGAAGGGACTTCCCCCGGGATCAGTTTAGGAGTTAAGTTGGAGGTTTGGAAGTCTGCCTTATAATTACTAGAATGTGTTGTGGGTGTGCCTGGCGTTTAGAATGTGCTGGAGGATAATGCACAGCCACTTCCAGTGATACCTTAGCAAATTAATTTTGCCAGAAAGGAAGTGGGATCTTTGAAATAACAACAAAAATTGGTGACTAATTTGAAATGCAGTCCAATTCTGTCACTACATGAAGTGGAACAAATGTAAAGTTCCAGGTGTAGGCTTATGACTTGGAATTTCCAAATCCCTAATTTACTCATCAACAAGCTGGCTAGTATGTTTTCTATTTTGAATTTCATTTCTCTCTCTCTCTCCCTCCCTCCCTTCCTCTTTCTTTATTTCTCCCTCTCTCTCCCTCGGTTCCTATATTTTTTCCATGTCTTGTGAAAACTTTACTGATTGATATTTTAAAGAGTCATGCCAAGCCAACAACACGCATGCAGTATGGTTTTGCACGTTCAGTTAGCCAGGTTTTGTCCAAGGTGTGTAAAAACGTTTCACTGTACCTTCGTACAGAGGACTATAATAATTAATTAACTAAACCCTCAAATTTCTTGAAAACATCGAATGCTGAATGTCAATGAAAATAAGTTTTTGGTGGAATGAACAAATGTGGCAAGACGGATAAGGTACTATTGATGTGTAGTTTATGACTACAGGGACTAGTTCAGGAGGCCAGACTGTACCCAGAATGGAAAAGGAATAAGCAAGGCAGGTGGAAATGGTTTGTATGTAGTCCGGAAGAAAGGGCATGTTATCTAAATTTGAAGAATTTGTTGTCATTTCTTTAACGTTCTCCTGCACAGTGTTTGTTTCCTCTCTGGCTCTCTACACTACAATTCCCACCATTGAGATGGCAATGAAGTTACACTGGAACCCTTCAGATAAGGTAAAGTTTAAAGAAGAGATAGAGGCAATCTGTGCTACATACCATACACATTCTCATCTCTAAAATTATAAGGATTTCAGAACAGTTGGAATGCAGCAACAGTAATGCCACGATTTAAACAAGGGGTGGAGAGGTTAAACAAGGATTTCTCAACCTGTAGTGATGAGATCAAGTAGGAAAAATGCTAAAATCTATTGTGAAGGAGGTGGTGACAGGATGCTTGGGAGCAAACGGCGGGGATTGGGTAGAATAGTTCAATAAAGGGAAATTATAGTTGACAAGTCTGTTATGTTTTTTTTAGATAACTAGCAGGATGAGGGCATGCCAGTTGATGTGTATATGGGCTTTCAGTGGGGCTTTGACAAGTTTCCACATATGAGAATCTTAAGATATAGATGTTCAAAGTTCTCGGCTCAAGGGCCTGTCCCACTAACACGACTTTTCAGCGACTGTCTTCGACCTTCAAACTCGAGGGCACTCGCCTGAAAAACCTCGAGCTGGATCAACCCTCAGCGATGAAACCGGGAGCCGGATCGACCATCTGCGCACACACAAACACAAACACATTGCAAAGGCGGGGGCCAGGGAAAGCGGGGGAGCGCTGTCTGAAATTCACACCCGCGATGAACAAAAAGGTAAAAGACGGCTGGTACAGTTACGGTAAGTCCTTTAGAGAGAGCTGGTGGGGGGGGGGGGGGGTGAAGAAGGAGGAGTGGAGACACTTTTAAGAAGCCAGACAACATTTACTAAAGTTTAGCAGGCATTAAACATTACCGGTCGGTTTTCCTTGGTTCTGAAAACTCTAATGAGCCAATTAAAATGCCTGATCAGCAAAGGAGATTGCGTACGGCTACCTCGACTGCCTATAACTACATAGCGACCCCACTCCATTGCACTACGAGTTCAAAAGAACCATGCCGACCAATTTTTACTCGCGGAAAATGTTTCAGCATGCTGAACATTTTTCGTCGACCAAACTGAGGCCGCGACTATGCGGGAACTTCCCTCGAGCATGAAGGAGAGTTCCAGTGATCTCCTAGGACCACGTGTCGACCATCCTGCGAGTTTGAGTCGAGAGCAAACTGTTCTAAAATCGCAAATTAGGTCGCCGCAGTGGGACAGCCCCTTAAGGCCAGCAGGATGTGATCTTCTCCCAAAGCAAGCTTATGCTCCCGCAGGCTCATAGCCCTTAAACATAGTAATGTGACTGTTGAAAACTAAAATATTCAACCAATTCACATAAACATGGGTCAAACATGGGCGAATGGGACTAGCTTACGTTGTCATCTGGGTGGGTATGGACGAGATGGGGCAAAAGGGCCTGTTTCCGAGCTGCATGATTCTATAACATGGATGCATTTGTTTAATTCCTGAACGGCCCAATATGTAAAATTTAGAATTCCATTGGTAAGAAAGGGGGTAGTATTTGAAATCCCCATTGGCTCACAAGGCTTGATGGTGGATTAAGTGAAGCAGTCCACATAACTAATTCCCCATCCTAATTAAGAGTGCTTGATACCAATTTTGAAAAAGAGACAATCCATTGCATTGGGACCTGAAAGAATGAACAAGCAATGGAGTCTGAGAAGCCTGTGATGGTAGCCAGGAACTCTGGAAAAAGACTGTGGAGCAACAGGCTATTCTGCCCCTTGGGCCTGATACAAAGGAACAGGGGAGGCCACTCTGCTGTCAGTCATGTGACACATAGTATCATTGGTTTAAAATACATTTAAGCAGGTTCATGGATAGATAAGATTTAGAGGGATTTGGGCCTAATGCAGGCAAATGTGACAACCTCAAGTAGATACCCTGGTTGTCAGATGTGATGGGCTGAAGGGCCAGCTTTCATGCTGTATCATCCAATCGGTGCATCAAATTATTAACTAGGCACAGGAGGATGCCATTCGCCCATCAACAGTTAACTTGGAACAGCAAGAGGCCATTTAGCCAATCTAAGTTTGTTTACTAGGAACAATTCAACTCACGATGTTGTTACCTAAGAATGTTTGACCTCTCGATTCTGATAACTAGAAAGATGCTAATCAGCCCCTCAATACTGTTAATGATGAACATGAAGTGGCAATTCAGCTGCGTTAACATGTTAATTAGGAACAAGACGAAACCACGCTGCCCCTCAATTCTGTTAATCGGGAAAATAAGCCATTCAGCCCTTCACACCTTCCAATTACTGAATGGGTGGAAGTATGTTTTAATAGTTTTAAATTATTTAATGTTTAATTATTATGTTGTTAAACAGGAAATGGTCCTTCTAACCCTCATGTAGTGAGACAGGATGGAGACTGGGTCATTCAATTGTGGGATGTGGCAGCCATTTAACTCCATGACCTGGGCTCACGAGGATGGCGAAGAGTGGAGGCCAGTCCAGGCCTTCACACCAGTAATGCAGGAGACCTGCAGCTCCTGGAGCACAGGGTTGGTGCAGGCAGCAGCAGCGGGCCACCGATCTTCAGACGAATAACAGAGATGCAGGCAGCTGTTGCCGGGTCATGCACCATGACGTGCCTGGGTGGTTGTCGTCAGCTGCACGGCCCATAAGACCACAAGACCTAGGAACAGAATTAGGTTGGTTAGCCATTCAAGTCTGCTCTGCCATTCTATTTTTCCCTCTGAATCTGATTCTCCTGTCTTCTCCCTGTATTCTTTGATGCCCTTACTAATCAAGTGGTACAGGGGAACAGGTTTGGGATCTGCTCTGCAACAAAAGCTCATAGAACCTGCAAACTAGCAATAAAAGAAAAGTACCAGGCCTCTCAATGTTAAATACAATGCCAGGTCTGCAGGAATTGTTTGTGACTGACCATCTGCAAGGCATTTTCCAACGGGGACGTGCAGCAGGAAAACAGCCCATCATGTTCATGCTGACCAGTAACCATTTGTATTAATCACATCTTCCAGCAGATGGCCTTCTATGCCCAGGCAATTCATGTGCTTGTTCAGACATATCTAGCTCTGGTTCCACTACTCTCTGTGGCACAGTGATGGTGGGTGGCACAGTGCTGCAGCGATAGAGTTGCTGCCTTACAGCGCCAAAGACCTGGGTTCAATCCTGCCTACGGGTGCTCTCTGTAAGGCGTTTGTATGTTCTTCCTGTGACCGCCTGAATTTTCCCTGAGTGTTCCGGGCAGGTTTGAAGGTTAATTAGCTTCTGTAAATTGTCCAATATTGGTAGAATAGAACAAGTGTATGGGTGATCGCTGGTCTGTGCAGACTCGGTGGGCTGAACAGCCTGTTTCCACACTGTATCTTTAAACTAAACTAAACTCTGGTATTCTGGGCACTCAGCACTCTCTCTGCCGAAGAAAGCTGTAGACTGGGCCAGGCAGTGCTGGTTGTGGTGACTGATTGGGGAAGTGATGCTCACTGGCGGTCTCTCTGCTTTCACCAGGGCTACAAGCTGCACATGGTCAGCACAATCTCCGAGTGGTCCCTCGCCTTCTCCTTCCTCAGCTACTTCCTGACCTACATCCGGGATTTTCAGGTGAGCTGGGTTGGGAGACGTTGGCAGATCGAGGAGGGGGGGAGCTGTGCTGACACTCCAGACTTCTTCCATCCATTAGGACCATTTAATTCTACTTTGAGAGTGTAAAGAAGGCGTGATGACAACAATGTGCATCAGTGCAGTACCACAATGTGGTTGGGAACATGCACAAGGACGGGGATGAAGATTTGAGCTCTCAGCCAAACAGCTGAATCATGAAACAGTCCAGAAGTAATGGTCCAGGAATTATTAGGTGATCCTGGGTCTGAGGTATTAACCGAGTGATAGAGGGGACTGAGGTGTTAACCAGATAATCCAGGGGGACTGCAATAATAACTGAGTGATCTTGCGGGCAGAGGTATTAACCAAGTGATCTGTTTGAGGTGGGGGGGAGAGGGGGGGTGGTTGCTGAAGTTAAAACCATGTGATCCAGGGAGTGGAAGTATTAACTGAGAATAATTGAGTAATCTGAGAGGTTGAGCTATTAATCCAGTCATCTGCAGAGAACTGAGTTATTAACTGAGTGATATAGCAGAGAGAGTTATCAATGGTGTGATCCAGGGATGGAGATATTAACCGAGTGAGCTAGAGATGACTGAACTATTAGCCAAGTAATCCTGGGGATCAAAATATTACCCGAATGCTCCAGGGAGCGGAGGTATTAACTGAGTGATTCACAGGGTCTGAGGTATTAAACAATTGAGCTTAGAGTTCACCGTTTACATGGATCGTAAATTGGCAGAATTGATCATAAATGAAATAAACTTGGTAATAAAAAATAACCTTGTAGGACAAGTTAATTATTTACATTGCTGTATAAATGTTAAATTGTCATGTGACAGACAGAAATCAGTAAAGGGAGACAATGTTTTTGAGAGCAGTACAGTAATTTGGTAGAGCTGCTGCCTCACAGCTCTAGAGACCCCTAATCAACCCTGATGGCTGCTTTTTGTGTGGAATTTGCACGTTCTGTGACTACATGGGATTCCCCCCTGGGTGATGCAGTTTCTTCCCATATCCCAACGATTAATTGCCCACTGTAATTTACCCCTGGATTGTGTGGGTGATTGGTAGAACCTGGGGATTGGAGGGTGAGAGAGATAGTTAATGGGAATGTGGGGAGAAGAAAATGGGATTAATATGGGTTCTTGTAGATCGGGGTGAACTTGGTTAGCCGAATGGCCTGTTTCTGTGCTTACAGCTGTAATAGTTAACGTTAACATTACAATGAAATTGTGCAGCAAGAGTAACCTTGTGGACCTTTGAAAGGGTTGAATGCTCTGGTGTATTAGTGGACTGGACCGCGAGTTAATGTACCATCCAAACAGCTCCACCTCTGACAGCGCTGCTTCCCACCATCAACCCATCTGCACAGTAACGTCAAATCTGAAGGGATAACTAAGGTTAAGAACAGATTATACATAGATATTGGTGCTGTTGTTGTTGTGGGTACACCCACTAATCTCACTCCCTCTTTCCCTTTGAGCAGAAGATTTCCCTTCACGCTGAGGTGGACTTGTGCAGCGAAACTCTTTACGACGGAATTCCGGGACTGGAGCGTAATGGAGAACGAAGGCCACTCCTGGCAGGGAGCTTGTGAATACAGTGCTACCTCTCCCCCGAATCAGAAGCCCTCCTCTAAACATATCCCCCCACCCCCCACCTGCTTCAAATTCCAATATTTGAACTCTATTCCGTCGCAAATATATATGGCACATTCCTTCTAATTTTATACGCTGTTAGTGAGAGAGATTACAATTTAATTATGAACTGAATGCAATAATCATTACTGTTTTTTAACCATCCTGTCTGGAATTAATGAACAGAGATGCAAAGTCTTCACCAATGCTGGTCAACCCTAATTAAAGATCAAGACAAAAAAGCCCTTAGGATGCTGTAAGGTTTGAAGGGGCAATAGGTCCGTAATTCTACAGAAAGGCGCTAACTGCACTTTGCAAGGAGAATTAGCCTGATCTCCTGGTTTCGAGCGAAAATTCGCTGGGTCAGTGGCTTAACCCACACGGTGACATTGTAACAGAATTTATCTGCGTTGTTCCAGGTGTTCAGCTGGACTGAGCTGCAGCTCGGTCCCCTGGTGCGTGAACTGTCAGATCTTATGTTCCAGTATTCTGACTTTAATAAATAATAATGTGGTCATAATCCACTGCCTGGGGATTCATTAAAACTTCATAGGGGTGAGTCTCTCCCCTATTGGTCATATCTCAATCTAAAATAAAATTGTTTCACATGGTGCTGGATGTTGGTCTGGCCATGACAAATAATGTACATAAATGGCTCTGTATCTGTCCCATGCTGATATACACTGGAGGTATATGGTTAACTCGTATATGGCAGTGCCTGAGGTACTCTGAATGCAATCTGTGGTGTTTCAGACCTGGCTGTGGTTTACGAGAGGGTAGAGGGTGAAACAATGATGGCCATGGCTGCAAGTGCCTAAACAAGTGAGACGAGAAATCCAACCGCAACATTTTTTTCAGCATTAAGCCATTTTCAGTTTTTATTGGCTGAGTCCATACATGATGAATATATCCCAGTGACCAGGTGTCACTCAGAGAAATGCATTATGCCTTTGTAAATGCCTTAGTAAAATGCATTATGAAAGCCTCTCTGGTCATCCCTTTGCCCCTTCCCTGAAAAACGTCATACATTTCATCTCTCCCTTTATCTCACTCTCCCTTTACATTTCTCTACCTCAATCTCATTCTATCTTATTCACTCTGTTTGACGCCCTCTATTTCACTCCCTCTCTCTCTACTCTCTCTCTCAGCGATTAGCTGCCGAGTGGACCCTGTGACTATCAGGGTTTATTTGCAATAACAAGGAACTGCAGATCTTGGTTTATATCAAAGAAGGACACAAAGTACTGGTGTACTGGTGGGACCAGTACAAACAGGACGGTCTGCACCTGGGCTGGAATGGAACCAATGTCCTTGGGGGAGTGTTTGCTAGTACTGTCGGGGAGGATTTAAACTAATGCGGCAGGGGGATAGGAGCATGAGCAGAGAGACGGGTGTAAAATGAGGGTGGAAGCAATAGGTAGCAAGGTGAAAAGTAAAAGTGGCAGGCAGACAAAGCCAGGGCAAAAATCAAAAAGGACCTATTTTCAACATAACTGTATAAGGGGTAAGAGTGTTGTAAAAACAAGCCTGAAGGCATTGTGTCTCAATGCAAGGAGCATTCGTAATAAGGTGGATGAGTTGAATGTGCAGATAGTTATTAATTAATACAATATAGTTGGGATCACGGAGACATGGCTCCAGGGTGACCAAGGCTGGGAGCTGAACATCCAAGGATATTCAATATTCAGGAGGGATAGACAGAAATGAAAAGGAGGTGGGGTAGCGTTGCTGGTTAGAGAGGAGATTTACGCAATAGAAAGGAAGGACATTAGCTTGGAGGATGTGGAATCGATATGGGTAGAGCTGTGAAACACTAAGGGGCAGAAAACGCTAGTGGGAGTTGTGTACAGGCCACATAACAGTACTAATGGACTTGGGGATGGCATCAAACAGGAAATTAGAAATGCGTGCAACAAAGGTAAAACAGTTATAATGGGTGACTTCAATCTACATATAGGCAGGACAAATCAAAATAGGACGTACATGGTGAATGGTAGGGAATTGAAGAATACAGTTGAACAGAGGGATCTGGGAATAACCGTGCATAGTTCCTTGAAGGTGGAATCTCATATAGATAGGGTGGTAAAGAAAGCTTTTGGTATGCTAGCCTTTATAAATCAGAGCATTGAGTAGAGAAGCTGGGATGTAATGTTAAAATTGTACAAGGCATTGGTGAGACCAAATCTGGAGTATGGTGTACAATTTTGGTCACACAATTCTAGGAAGGATGTCAACAAAATAGAGAGGGTACTGAGGAGATTTACTAGAATGTTGCCTGGGTTTCAACAGCTAAGTTACAGAGATAGGTTGAATAAGTTAGGTCTTTATTCTCTGGAGCGCAGAAGGTTAAGGGGGGGACTTGATAGAGGTCTTTAAAATGATGAGAGGGATAGACAGAGTTGATGTGGACAAGCTTTTCCCTTTGAGAATAGGGAAGATTCAAACAAGAGGACATGACTTTAGAATTAAGGGACAAAAGTTTAGGGATAACATGAGGGGGAACTTCTTTACTCAGAGTGGTAGCGGTGTGGAATGAGCTTCCAGTGGAAGTGGTGGCAGCAGGTTCGTTGGTATCATTTAAAAATAAATTGGATAGGCATATGGATGAGAAGGGCATGGAGGGTTATGGTATGAGTGCAGGCAGGTGGGACTAAGGGAAAAAAGTTGTTCGGCACGGACTTGAAGGGCTGAGATGGCCTGTTTCCGTGCTGTAATTGTTATATGGTTATATAGATTGGGTAAATCTAATTGGCAGGGGTGCTGAGGAAAATAATTTCTTGGAATGTATGCGGGATAGTTTTCTAAACCAACATGTAGAGGAACCAACGAGAGAGCAGGCTATTCTAAACTGGGTATTGAGTAATGAGGAAGGGTTAGTTAGCAGTCTTGTTGTGCGTGGCCCCTTGGGCAAGAGTGACCATAATATGGTTGATTTCTTCATTAGGATGGAGAGTGACATAGTTAATTCAGAAACAAGGGTTCTGAACTTAATGAAAGGTAACTTTGAGGGTATGAGACGTGAATTGGCCAAGATAGACTGGCAATTGGTTCTTAAAGGGTTGACGGTCGATATGCACTGGAAGGCATTTAAAGACCGCATGGATGAACTATAACAATAGTTCATCCCAGTTTGGCAAAATAATAAATCAGGGAATCCGTCGATGACAAGGGAAGTCAGGGATAGTATCAAAACAAAAGATGAAGCATACAAATCAGCCAGAAAAAGCAGCCTACCAGAGGACTGGGAGAAATTCAGAGTCCAGCAGAGGAGGACAAAGGACTTAATTAGGAACGGGAAAATAGATTATGATAGAAAACTGGCAGGGAACATAAAAACTGACTGCAAAAGCTTTTATAGATATGTGAAGAGAAAAAGATGGATTAAAACAAATGTAGGTCCCTTGCAGTCAGAAACAGGTGAATTGATCATGAGGAATCAGGACATGGCAGACCAATTGAATAACTACTTTGGTTCTGTCTTCACTAAGGAAGACATAAATAATCTGCCGGAAATAGCAAGGGACCGGGGGTCAAATAAGATGGAGGAACTGAGTGAAATCCAGGTTAGCCGGGAAGTGGTGTTAGGTAAATTGAATGGATTAAAGGCCGATAAATCCCCAGGACCAGATAGGCTGCATCCCAGAGTACTTAAGAAAGTAGCCCCAGAAATAGTGGATGCAGTAGTGATAATTTTGCAAAACTCTTTAGATTCTGGAGTAGTTCCTGAGGATTGGAGGGTAGCTAATGTAACCCCACTTTTTAAAAAGGGAGGGAGAGAGAAAACAGGGAATTACAGACCAGTTAGTCTAACACCGGTAGTGGGGAACATGTTAGAGTCAGTTATTAAAGATGGGATAGCAGCACATTTGGAAAGTGGTGAAATCATTGGACAAAGTCAGCATGGATTTATGAAAGGTAAATCATGTCTGATGAATCTTATAGAATTTTTTGAGGATGTAACTAGTAGAATGGATAAGGGAGAACCAGTGGATGTGTTATATCTGGACTTTCAGAAGGCTTTTGACAAGGTCCTACATAAGAGATAGTATGCAAACTTAAAGCACATGGTATTGGGGTTCAGTATTGATGTGGATAGAGAACTGGCTGGCAGACAGGAAGCAAAGAGCAGGAGTAAACAGGTCCTTTTCAGAATGGCAGGCAGTGACTAGTGGGGTACCGCAAGCCTCAGTGCTGGGACCCCAGCTATTTACAATAAATATTAATGATTTGGACGAGGGAATTGAATGCAACATCTCCAAGTTTGCGGATGACACTAAGCTGGGGGGTAGTGTTAGGGGGATGCTAGGAGGCTGCAAGGTGACTTGGATAGGTTGGATGAGTGGGCAAATGCATGGCAGATGCAGTATAATGTGGATAAATGTGAGGTTATCCACTTTGGTGGCAAGAACCGGAAAGTAGGCTTATCTGAATGACTTATCTGAATGACTAATCTGATTAGGAAAAGGGGAGATGCAACGAGACCTGGGTGTCGTGGTACACCAGTCATTGAAAGTAGGCATGCAGGTGCAGCAGGCAGTGAAGAAAGTGAATGGTATGTTAGCATTCGTAGCAAAAGGATTTGAGTATAGGAGCAGGGAGGTTCTACTGCAGTTGTACAGGGTCTTGGTGAGACCACACCTGGAGTATTGCGTACAGTTTTTGTCTCCGAATCTGAGGAAAGACGTTCTTGCCATAGAGGGAGTATAGAGAAGGTTCAGCAGTCTGATTCCTGGGATGGCAGGACTTTCATATGAAGAAAGACTGGATAGACTCGGCTTGTACTCGCTAGAATTTAGAAGATTGAGGGGGGGGGGATCTTATAGAAACTTACAAAATTCTTAAGGGGTTGGACAGGCTAGATGCAGGAATATTGTTCCCGATGTTGGGGAAATCCAGAAAAAGGGTTCGCATTTTAAGGGTAAGGGGGAAGTCTTTTAGGACCGAGATGAGGAAAAAAAATCACACACGGAGTGGTGAATCTGTGGAATTCTCTGCCACAGAAAGTAGTTGAGACTAGTTCATTGGCTATATTTAAGAGGGAGTTAGATGTGGCCCTTGTGGCTAAAGGGATCAGGGGGTATGGAGAGAAGGCAGGTACAGGATACTGAGTTGGATGATCAGCCATGATCATATTGAATGGCGGTGCGGGCTCGAAGATCCGAATGGCCTACTCCTGCACCTATTTTCTATGTAACTCAGTGAGTCAGACAGCATCACTGGAGAACTTGGATAGGTGATGTTTTGGGTCAGGATCCTTCTTCAAACTATAAGTAAAGAATAGAATATATATAAAAAACATAACCTATACCACAAATAAAGGGTTATTTGTGCTGTGGGAGCAGAGATAATTACAGGGCAAGGTCTGTAACAGGGGAACGTCTACGTTGACTGAAGACGGAAATTAATTGCTGGGTAAAGCCCAGGCATGAGGAAACTATGTGGGCTGTGGGAATATTAGTTTGACGTCAAAATATTTTAATCCATTTACTGTGATCTGGTTAATCAAACAGCGAGAGACAAGCTGTAACTTGCCAAGAGAGTGAGAAGCTGTCAGTTTCCTGCTGCCAGAGACAATGTTGAGACATTTCAATCAGGCTGCACTTGAGCAATCGCAGCTGTGTTACCCGCAACAGAAAGTGGGAAATGTTCACCTTCTGCATCTGACCCCTGTTCAAACAGCCAGGATAAAGGCCGGGGAACTCTACAGTCTCTCTCCACAGGCAATCGGGTTGTACTGAAATAACTAATCGAGAATAAAGTATTTCTGAATAATTTCTGTTGAAATACATGTAGAACAAGATTCCACAAAATGCGCAGTACAGCAGAAAATGACAAGGTGCTGGAGTAACTCAGCTGGTCAGGCAGCATTTCTGGAGAACATGGACTGGACATGTTTCGGGTCGAGACCCTTCTTCAAAGGAGCTCGGCTTTTTGTTATTTATCTGATGTGTTTTTAACTTCCATGCAGAGCACAGCATAGGACAGCTCTTTGGCCCAATGGGGAGTCTGGTCTGTGTGATGGGACTGGGCTACATTCTCACCTCTCAGTAAATTCTTGTGGTTTTGAGCAGAGCTGTTTCCAAACCAAGCTGTGATGCAACCTGACACTACTCTTTCTCTGGTGCATCGATAAAAGTTTGTTTGATTCATTGGAGACATGTAAAATTTCCTAAATGCCCTGAGGAGGTAGAGGACTTTGTGTATTATTTTGGCTGTTGCTTCGACGTGGTTAGTCCTTGACAAATTGTTGGTAATATTTATGCATTGGAGTTGAAGCTCTGAACTTGTTTTGATGCAAGTGAGTTCATTATGAGCTGGGTAAAAGTTCAAAATGTGCAAATAAGCTAATGTGTTGAGTGTGTTAATTTTAGAAACAGATCACCAAGATGGGTTTGCAGATGGGGAAGTTGAACAGAGGTGTGAAGCAATATATTTTGACAGAAAGAATAGGGAGGGATTTTGTTTGCTATGGCAGTGTAAAACATTGTGCTGGGGACACTCGGTACGTGTGCATATATCTTCCGTGATGGGATGTTGAAAGATGGGATAGTAAAACTGCTTTGTGACCAGAGGCATGGAGTACAAGAACAATGGGAGTTAGGAGCTGGAATGGGTCAGAAGGTTTCTCACGTGTTCCCTACCATTCGAGGTTAAATTGCCCCTAGTCTCTTATCTCTACACAGGTTCTCGAAAGCCCTCAATGCCCTAGTTAACATGAACCTGTTAGGCTGAAAGGCCAGTTCCTGTGCTTTATGTTCTATGTATGAACGTAGATGTATTCTGGTACTGGAGCTCCAAACCAGCATATCAGTTACAGAAAATGGTTACCTGACCCACCACCTCCACCATGCTGTTCATTTTACCTCTCTATAAATCCCATTGGCCTATATTAGATCCATACCCTTCCATGCCTTGCATACAACACAACAAAGGCACAAACACTTTGGCCCACATTGTCTGCAGAACATGATGCCAAGATAAACTAATCTCATCTGCCTGCGCATTATATATATCCCTCCATTCTTGCATATCTGTTTGTCTATCTGACAGCGTCTTGAACATTCATATATTTTCTCCCTCCACCACCAATATCTGGCAGCGTGACCCAGGGACTCATCACCCCCTGTGTAAAAAAACCTGCTCTGCACATCTCCTTAACACTTTGCCACACTCACTACAAAGCAACATTTGCACAGCAACACTACAAACTCACTTTGCCACACTCACTGCAAAGCGGTGTGAGATTTGGGTAAAAAGTTCTAATTGTCTATCCTATCCATGCCTCTTAATATTTCATATACTTCTACAGGGGTCTCATCTCATCGTCTGGCATTCCAGAGAAAACAATTTAAGTTTGTCGAACTTTTAACTAGTACCATCTAATTATAGGCAGCATACTGGTGAACTTTCAGGTATTCTTCCCCATATTTAAAGCCTCCCCATCATTCCTGTGTTGGGGTGAGCAGAACTGCATGCAATACTCCATATGCAGCCTAACCAAAGTCTTATAGAGCTGCATCATGACTTTCTGAATCGTGCACCAAATGCCCTGACCAATGAAGACGAGCATACCATACATCTTCTTTACCACATAGAAACAAGGAACTGCAGAATCTGGTTCACACCAAAGAAAGAAAAAACGTACTGGAGTAACTCAGCGGGTCAGGCAGCATCTCTAGAGAAAAGGTACGGATGATGTCTATATTTTTTACAAATGTATTGCTATTTCAGGGAGCTATGGACTTGCACCCAAAATCTCTGCACATCAATGCTATTAAGGGTCATATCCTCAACCATATACTGGCCCCTCACGTTTGACCTCCCACAGCGCAACCTTTCATACTTGCTCGGATTAAACTCCATCTGCCATTTATTTGCCAATTTCAGTAGTTGTATCCCATTGTATACTTTGAAAGCCTTCCTCACTGACCGTAACTCCAGCAATCTTACAAACCCATTCACATTTACATCCAAGTCATTTATCTATCTATCTCTACCGCTCTTCTCTGTCATAAACAACAGAGGCCACAGCACAAATCTCTGCAGAACTCCATTGGTCACAGACCTCCAACCAGACACCATTTCCCATAATTGAGCAAATTTACAGAAGCATGTAAAACCATAGAACATAAAAAGACACATTTAAGCTACTCGATAAGTGAATTTCAAAGACTTGTTAAGGGTGTTTCAGGTGATGTGGTACATATGGCGTTCCAAAAGGCATTTGATAAAGTAACAGAAACACGCCATGATGTTTGAATCAAGCCATTTATTTCAAATTTCCATCTGTAATTTTCTTTACAATATGTACAGGCCAGTGTATCGTCACAATTTCTAAATTAACAAAAAAATTCACATTATCTGAAAAACAAGTACATTTAAGATAATCTCGATTTAGCATAAAACTCACAGCATTGTTGAAAGTCCAGGAAGTATCACTGAAAGGCTTTGGCAGCATCAAAACCACGGGACTACCATTAAACCAGCCCTGGTTTCAGGTTCCAGGCATTCTGGCTCATGCTCCAATTCCCACATACATCTGGCAGCTCGGGAAAGATTTGCATTGAAATACCACCCTTTCACACATCGGACACATCAAAATGCAGGTGCTTGCTTAAAAATAGTTCACCCAATATCATTACACTAAATGGGTGCGAAAATGAAATGTTAATTAAATAAATTAAATTAAAGAATAATTTTTAACCCATTTGTGTAGTCTGTGCTGCTGAGTACAGTGCCTTCCACAATGTTTGGGACAAAGACCCATAATTTATTTATTTGCCTCTACTCAACAATTTGAGATTTGTCATAGAAAAAAAATCACGTGTGGTTAAAGTGCACATTGTCAGATTTTAATAAGGGCCATTTTTTATACATTTTGGTTTCGCCATGTGGAAATTACAGCAGTGTTTAGTCCCCTCATTTCAGGGCACCATAATGTTTGGGACACAGCAATGTTTAGTATTTTGTTGCATATCCTTTGCATGCAATGACTACTTGAAGTCCGCAATTCATGGACATCACCAGTTGTTGGGTGTCTGGTGACGCTCTGCCAGGCCTGTATTGTAGCCATCTATAGCTTATGCTTGTTTTAGGGGCTAGACCCCTTCAGTTTTCTCTTCAGCATATAAAAGACATGCTCACTTGGGTTCAGATTGGGTGATTGACTTGGCCACTCAAGAATTGACAATTTTTTCGCTTTGAAAAACTCCTTTGTTGCTTTAGCAGTATGTTTGGGATTATTGTCTTGCTGTAGAATGAACCGCCGGCCAATGAGTTTTGAGGTATTTGTTTGAACTTGAGCAGTTAGGATGTGTCTATACAGTTCAGAATTCATTATGCTACTACCATCAACAGTTGTATCATCAATTAAGATAAGTGAGCCAGTACCTTCAGCAGCCATACATGCACAGGCCATGACACCCCCACCACCGTGTTTCACAGATAAGGTGGTATGCTTTGGATCTTGGGCAGTTCCTTCTCTCCTCCATACTTTGCTCTTCCCATCAATCTGATATATGTTAATCTTCATCTCATCTGTCCACAAGATCTTTTTCCGGAACTGTGGTTGCTCTTTTTTATGTACTTCTTGGCAAACTGCAGGCAGTGGTCGTTGACAAATTCACACCTGACTCCTGAAGAGTGTTGACAAAAGTGCTGGAGAAACACAGCGGGTGCGGCAGCGTCTATGGAGCGAAGGAAATAGACAACGTTTCGAGTCGAAACCCTTCTTCAGATTGATGCGGGGGGGGTGGGGGGTGGGAAGATGAAAAGGAGAAGGAGCCAGAGGGCTGAAGGAGAGCTGAGAAGGGGTGGAGACAGCAAGGGCTTTAGAGTGTTTCTGATCTGTCGGACAGGTGTTTGGGCATTTTTCTTTATTATAGAGAGAATTCTTCTATCATCAGCAGTGGAGGTCTTCCTTGGCCTGCCATTCCCTTGGTGATTATTAAGCTCACCAGTGCTCTCTTTCTTCTTAATGATGTTCCAAACAGTTGATTTTGGTAAGCCTAAGGTTGGCTGATGTCTCTAACAGTTTTATTCTTGTTTCTCAGTCTCATAATGGCTTATTTGACGTTCATATGCACAACTTTGGTCCTCATGTTGATAAACAGCAATAAAAGTTTCCAAATGTGATGGAAAGACTAGGTGCTGAGAGCTCTCTTATACCTACATTAAGGAGGCATTTAAACACACCTGAGCAATTACAAACACCTGTGAAACCACATGTCCCAAACATTATGGTGCCCTGAAATGGGGGAACTATGTATAAACACCGCTGTAATTTCTACATGGTGAAATCAAAATGTATAAAAATACCCTTTAATAAAATCTGACAATATGCACTTTAACCACATGTGATTTTTTTTCTATAACAAATCTCAAATTGTGGAGTCCAGAGGGAAATAAATAGATTATCGGTCTTTGTCCCAAACATTATGGAGGGCACTGTATATCCACAGCTTCACCATTAAATATGCATTACACATACACAAAGTAACTTAATCTGATCACATCTACCACATCCAGTCACCCGTCTCACCTTGTTAGAGATACTTCCCTTGTTGCACTCACCCTCCACCCCACACACCTTCTCTGTATCTAGACTAACTTGCTTCTGATGAAAGCATCCAGACCTGAAATGTTAACTGTTCCTCTCACCACAGATGCTGCCTGACCTGATGGATGTTCCCAACATTCTTGGTTTTTATTTCAGATTTCCAGCATCCGCACATTCTTTCTGATTTTTGGAAAAACAATTCCATCAGAATGGTTTTTGCCTAAAGATGTGTAAAAACATCACTGTACGAATCCAACTGACAACTGCCTGAAAAGGCTTTGAAAGGCAAGCAGGCCGGGTCTGATGTCTCAATCAAAATATGTCACCTTTGGCAGTGCCTTGCTTCTTCAGTTCTGTTGTGGCGTGGGAGCTGGGATTCAATTCCAGGAGGGAGGTTACAAGTGGCGGCAGTGAGCTACAACAAGTGTAATCGTACAGAGCAGTGAAAGGCAGCTCCCCAGGCTTCTGGGTAAGTGGCACTGGTACAGGGATGGATCAAATGATGGGAAATCGGGGAAGAGGAGGGGAGACAGTGGACATTGCGGTTTTTCCCTTAGAAACATCAAGGAGATTTGGCACAACATACAGCTTCCGCCTGCAAAAGAGGCTGATGGAGGTGTGTAAAATTGAGGCCACAGAAAGAATAGATGATAAAAAAACATTTTCCCAAGTCAGGGCTATTTAAAACTAGAGGGCACAGTTTTCAGGACACAGGGGCATGATTTGATAGGGATCGGAGGTAGTTTTTGTGTTTCCACCCATAGGGTGGCTGAAATCTGTAACTGACTGCCTGAGGGGATGGTGGCAACAGGTGTTCGCACAACATTAAGCAGTAGTGGATGAGGACTTGTATTACTAAAGCACAGCATGCTACAAGTATTGATAAATGGCATCAGTTTAGATTGGTAGTTTGCATGGTCAGGGTGGGCCGAAGTGTCTGTTTCTAGGTTTCTACAAAAAAACAGTTTAGACAATAGAGTATGCGGCTTAGCCCCTGAGCAGACTGATGCGGCTGTGTCTTAAATGGGTGGTTTGTCTTGGTTATGATACTCTCACCTGCTTTATGTGACTAACTCATTCACTTGCTGGTTATGTCCAAAGGTGCCGGGATTGACACAGGCCTGGTACACACCTGGTACACAGACCAGGAACACACAGGGACAATCCGGCATCAGGCGTAGTCTTTGCTCAGCCGTCGGTAATTCTAGTTCCACAAAGAATTCAGAGTACAGTAAGCAGGCATCACTGCCGGTCCTCCCCATATCACATCCTCTTTCAATCACAGAGTCCTTCCCAAAAATATTCCCAGTTAAATTCAAGCACTAATATTTACAAGTCACCTTTTGAGGCCCATGCTTTCTAGTTTTAATGCCAAGAGGTTATTCTGACGGTGTTGCGGGACCTGATCTTTCTTTTACAGGCAGAGGTCGGAGACTACCCTCAGATGGTCCACGGGATGTCATCTGCTCCATCTGATACGCGACTTATTTCACCTTCTTTCTGCTTTCATTATATTCTTTGATCTTCCTTTGAAAAAACCCTGCACAGAGACAACGAAAGGAAGATGAGTAAAAGAGGAAGAGAATAGATTCCCGATGCTACCAAGAAGTTCTTCAGACTTTAGGGATACAGTGCGGAAACAGGCCCTTCAGCCCACCGAGTCTGCACTGACCCATGATCACGCCGTACACTAACGCTATCCTACATGATATTTGTATTACATTTATAAATTTACTGAAGCCAACGAACCTACAAACTTGTACATCTTTGAGCAGTTGAGAGAGCAGGTGAGAGGGTATGCAAACAGATTCTACCAATTACCAACACACTAGGGGCAATGTACAGAGTTTAGTTTAGTTAAGAGATACATGGGCTGAAGGGTCTCTTTCTGTAATGTTCTAATAATGTTTTAAGGTTTATAATGACTAGGTACAACATTATTCCATTCATATAATTATGGTCATGCAAGAGTGAATATTCAGTCAAATAAAATAATTATAGCAAGTATATTGGTAGGTATAGAAAATAGACATTTCAGACATGGAGAAATTGACATCAGGACAGTTCTCAAGAATGGAACCGTTACATAACCGTCTGTATTGGCTTACTGTATTAGTTTGGCATTTCTAGAGAGAGGTCTGATTGAAAATTAAATATGCTTATTTTACATCTTGCTCCTCCAACTCTACTGATGCTCTCTGCTATATTGCATGCTGTTTTCAGAGCACAGAAGCAGACTCTTTGGCCCATCACATCCATGCTGATCAGCAAGTTCCCATCCACACAAATCCCAGAGACACAGAGACAGTCATGAAGTAGTAAAATGGAGACAGGAAATGTCCTGATGAATGGTTTTCACCTGAAACATCACAATTACTTTCCCTCCACTGATCGTGCTTGACCCGTTGAGTTTCTCCAGCAGTTTGTTTATTATTCCATACAAATCCCATCCTGATTCTAAGAGTTAGATGGGGTAGATTTGGGAATAATAGGAAGCTGGTGGGAAAAGAAAGGGGAAGTGTAGAGTCGAAGAGCGAGGCTACCCCGGGACTCGTGGGGGAATGTCTAGTGGGATGGGTGGGGATCAATTTGCCGGCTGCTGTAGGGCTGCAGGCATCTTCTGAACCCAGAGGGTGGGAAAGGGACATTACTACGTGTTTCCTCTCTTTTCCTCCTAATCCCCACCATCGCCATGGACTCAGTGGCTGGAGCGGAGCAGAACTGGAAGCTCTGAGCGGACTCCTCATCCACTCACTGGATCAATGAGGCCGGTTAGTGGCCGCTCTTCCCATGTCTCGCCCCTCTCCCATCACAGCTGTTTCTGTGATCCTCCCCCATGCATGGTTCTTGTTCATTACTGACTAAGCGGCAGTTCCGTTACAAAGTTCTATGGAACTGAAGCCTGTTGCAACTTTGGGCCTGCCCGTATGTGGCTCCAGAGATCACATGGTACTTATCCTTGCCTTCCTCAGCGAATGGATGTCCTTGGAGTTCCTCAATAAATAACGAAAACATCTGGGTCACCATGAAGTCTTTGAGAAAACTCCGTATCGATTTGGATGTGATGGATTTCCGGAACTCCTTCTCCTGGAAGACTATGTGCTCCCTGTTTCGCTTGATGTGCGCGGAATAATGGCCGACAATTTTAACAAAGAAAAGGACGAAGGTGTTTGTCACCAAATCATTCAATTCTTCACTTGCTGTTGGGAGAAGAATGCAGAGGCACATTAATATTATGACAATGGAGTCACTGTCAACTCAGGAAGAGCTGTCCCCTGAGAGCACAAGTTCATTCCCACCCGTCCCACCAAGAGCATGGTGTATCCTATTCCTTAATGGAGACTGGTGTGTGTGTACCAAAATGCATCACTTCACATTTAGACCATGAGAGGTAGGAGCAGACTTTGGTCATTTGGCACATTGACTCTGCTCCACCATTGGATCATGGCTGTTCTATTTTTTTTCCTCATTAAACCCCATTCTGCTGCCTTCTCACCTTAATCTTTGATGCTTTTACAAATTAAGAACCTATCAATCTCCGCTTTTAAAATATCCAATAACTTGGCCTCCACTGGTTTTTTTAAACTTTACTTTAGAGATACAGTGCAGAAACAGGCCCCTTTGGCCCACCGAGTCTGCACGACCAGCGATCCCATTACACTAGCACTATTCTACACTCTAGGAACAATTTACAATTTTTACTGAAGCCAATTAACCTAAAAGCCTATACATCTTTGGAATGTAGCAGGAAACCGGAGCAGCTGTGGAAAACCCACGTGGTCACAGGGAGAACATACAAACTGTGTACGGCCAGCACCTAAAGTCTCTGCCACTGTAAGGCAGCAGCTCTACCATTGTGCCACTGTGCCGCCCTGTGGCAATGAATTGCACAGATTCACTGGCTAAAGAATTCCTCTTTATTTCCATTCTAAAGATATGTCATTTTACTTCTGAATCAGTGCCCTCTTGCCCTAGACACTCACACTACTGAAACCATCCTTTCTACATTCACTCTATCTGAAATTATCAGCTATTCCTCAGCTCATTAGCTCAGTTGATCAACGTCCCATTGTAATCCTACATAACTTTCTTCACTGTCCACTATAACACCAATGTTAGTATCATTTGCAAGCATACTAATCATGCCAGCTACATTTGCGTCCAATTCATCATCAATAATGGATTTAAATTCATCAACATAAATAACCCAATTTTTGTGGCACACCACTTGTTAGAGCTTCCAGACATGGCTCTGTGTCTCCTACCTTCAACCCAATTTTTGTGTCCAATTGTCTAGCTCTCCTTGGATCCTTTGTGATTTATCCTTCCGGACTACTATGTGGTATATTGTCAAAGACCTTGATAAAGTCAATGTAGACAACATCTACCTGACTTTATCAATTTGCTTGGTCACTGCTTCAGATAACTCAAATTGGAGAGACACGATTTCCCACACACAAAGCCATGCTGGCTATCCCTAAACAGTGCTTGCCTTTCCAAATGCATGTAAATGTTGCCTTTCAAAATTCCCCCCAATAACTCCCCACCACTGATGTAAGTCTGTAGTTCCCAGAATCCTTGCAGATTTGTTTTAAATAGAGGGTCTACATTAGCCATCCTCCAGTCTTTCAGCTCCTGGCCTCACTTAGATGGGTCTAGGGAGATTTTTCTTAATGCAGAGGACAGTTACAATCTGAACACAGAGTGTGGCAGAGGAAGGTACTTTCACAACATTTAAGACGTCTCTGGACAAAGGACTAAGGCGTAGAAGGCTACAGACTGGTACATGGGATTAATGTTGGTGGGTACTTGAAGATTGACATAGACAAATGGGCTGAAGGGTCCGACTATGACTTCTAGGTACAGAGCTCCATGTTCAAGGGAAAATTATAAATCTGAGCAAAATGCAATTAATTTTCAGTTCAGCAGATGGAGGATATGGAGAGTGAAGAGGAGGGTATGCTGTGTAATGGAGCCGGAGAGAGTAGGTTTCAGAGGACCGCTGCCAACAGCACAAAGGGACTTGAAGAAACCAAAGGCAAGAGAGTAGAACGATTGTTATGCTTTTTCAATCAAGATTTGGCAGCTGGATTCAAGTTTTGAGCAGCATCACATTCAGAGGTGGCAACAGGGCTTGAAACGATAAAGGGGAATTCAAGCTTCTTGAAGAACATAAAAGAGCACACTGATTATTAGTGCTGATCAGAAAAGAGAGCAAGATTGTGGTGGCTAAAGGTTAGAGGTTTTGGTGCCCTGATAGAACAGCAAGAGAACTGAAGAAACACAAAGACCACTGTCTTTATTACTTGTTTTACTTCTAAAGAAAAAGAGATTTTGACAGAATGTTGAGTGTTGAGTAAGCTCACAGATAATTGGATGAAGGATGGTGAGGTAAGTGGTGGTAAACCCAGATGATGGTGATAAACCCAGATCATTAACTAATAGGTAAAGCTGGTTTTATTTTGAATGTGAACCCAATGAAAGCTAACTGTAAACTGTACAAACTTTGATGGCAAATTCAGACATTGGATTCAAGCATTTAGTTCCTACGTCCAAAAAGATTCGGCTGTAGAAGCCGGAGAGGCAAAGCTTGAGTGGGAAGAACATTAAAAAGGAGATAAATCCAACAGCATGATATGTCTGCAAGATTAGTGATTGGAGAATGTTAAAGTAACAAGAATTACAACTCTACTTTCCACTGGGCCAAGACCCGGCCAAATATGGGCACCCTCAAAGTGTAGGAAACGGAGTATTAAAAATCAGCGTCTTAATGAACATAGAGTTGGTAATATTGGAGAAGGGTAGGCAATTGGCCCTCTTACACTGGCAGGTCTTTCTTTGGTTCTGCAGGGTGTTCAACAGTTCCTTGTACAGTTTTTTGGGCAGAAGGTCTTTCTCATCTCCAATCTGCAGTGAGAAAAGCTAAAGTGGTAAGCTGTCCTCGAACAGCCCCTCCTTGGGCCCATCGTACATCGAGCCCTCTCAGAGCCCACTGACGGCGTAGATCACACACTTGAGGGCCAAGCCTGGCTGGGGTGGATCACACAATGGAGGCCCAGGTTTGGTCTAGGTCTGGCTAAGGTGGGCCATGCACTGGAGGGCTACATCTGTCCCATGTCTGGCCAGGGTGGATCACCATCTGGATGCCAGGGTGGATCATACACTGAGTCCAGGGCTGGCTGGAGTAGATCATCCTTTCAATACGTAGGTCTGCCATGGTTGAACACATGCTGAAGGGCCAGGTCTGGCCAGGGTGGATCATGCGCTGGAGACCTAGGCCTGGCCAAAATGGATCACCCGCCAGAGGCCGAGGTCTGGCCCTGGTTTGGCCGGGATGGATCACTCACTGGAGGCCCCCATTTCCCAATTGCCAGATACCAAGTCAGACCGAATCAGGAATCTGTATTGACCAACAGGCCCGAACGTCTCATCAACCAGTCATGTTCTGTGTTGTACTGGAGACGGACGGTACAAAATCAGGAACATTTGCTGCTAAGATGCAGTCACGCATGGACAGAGGAGACTGATTAATATTCTTAAAGTACTTTGATTGGACATTTTTACATCTCCCCCCCCCCACCTCAACTGAGAACTTGGATTAATCCCACCACCCCATCCAATGGTGGATTCTGTGCAAGCCCCTCATCCCCTTGGTTTAATTATACCCCTATCCCCCCGCGCCATGAAAGGGAACTGGAATACTGCTGAAGATAAGAATCCAGGATTACAAGTATTTAATTATTTTACTACCAAGATCTACTTGCATTCCGAAAACTGCTACTTACTTTTTTCAAGAACTCTCCAGTGTGAAGATCCACAATTAAACCCTAAAAGAGAAGGGCACATTTGATTTAATCAAATCTCTCGGAGCAAAAGGCTCTACCGCCTCGGCTCTCATTACTCAGAGCAGCACAATGGCGTGGCTGGTTGCACCGCTTCCTCACAACTCCATCTGACCTCCGGCACTGTCTTTGTGGAGTTAGCATGCATTCCCATGATTGCACGAGGTGCCCCCTGGGTGCTCCGGTTTCCTCCCAGGTCTATGGTAAATCAATCAAAGGGAAGTTGACGGTCAGACGGGAGAGTGCAAAGGAGACTTTAAACTAGAAAGGCTGGGGGGAGGGACTCGGGTAGAGGGGGCTAGGGGACAGGGTGAGGGGCAAGAGGCAGAGAAGGGAAGCGCTCGGACCCAAAATGTAGGCGAGAAAGAGGAAAAAGATAATAAACAGAGAATAAGGGATGGTGAGTTTCTAAAATGTGTATATTTTAATGCTAGGAGCATTGTAAGAAAAGTGGATGAACTTAGAGCCTGGATTGACACCTGGAAATATGATGTTGTGGCAATCAGTGAAACATGGTTGCGGGAGGGTTGTGATTGGAAACTAAATATTCCAGGATTTTGTTGCTTCAGGTGTGATAGAATTGGAGGGACCAGAGGTGGAGGTGTTGGATTGCTTGTCAGAGAAGATATTACAGCAGTGCTTTGGCACGATAGATTAGAGGGCTCGTCTAGGGAGGCTATTTGGGTGGAACTGAGAAGTGGGAACGGTGTAGCAACACTTTTAGGGGTGTATTATAGACCGCCAAATGGGGAGCGAGAATTGGAAGAGCTAATTTGTAAGGAGATAGCAGATATTAGTAGTAAGCACAAGGTAGTGATTGTGGGAGATTTCAATTTTCCAAAAATAGACTGGGAAACA
Source organism: Raja brachyura (assembly GCA_963514005.1). Next base: position 14,844,679 of record OY740804.1, on the reverse strand, counting down.
CATTCTGTAAATGGACTGGATGGTTTGGACTTTGTTAAATGTGTGCAGGATAGTTTTTTTGCAGCAATACATAGAGGTATCGACCAGAGAAGGGGCAGTGCTGGACCTCCTGTTAGGAAATGAGGCAGGTCAGGTGACGGAGGTATGCGTTGGTGAGCACTTTGGGACCAGTGATCACAATACCATTACTTTCAATATAATTATGGAGAGAGTCAGAACTGGACCTAGGGTTGAGATTTTTTATTGGAGTAAGGCTAACTTTGAGGGAATGCGTAATGATTTAAAAGGAGTGAATTGGGACATTTTGTTTTATGAAGGATGTAGAAGAGAAATGGAGGACATTTAAAGGGGAAATTGTAAGAGTACAGAATCTTTATGTCCCTGTTCGGTTGAAAGGAAAGGAGAGGATCTTGAACTCTGTGAGGTAAGAGAAAAAAAGTAGAGTAGCTATGGAAACTATGAGATTCAAAGAGGAGGAAGTACTAACACTTTTGAAAAATATAAAAGTGAATAAGTCTCCAGGTCCTGACAGGATATTCCCTAGGACATTGGGGGAAGTCAGTGTAGAAATAGCAGGGGCTATGACAGAAATATTTCAAATGTCATTAGAAACGGGAATAGTGCCGGAGGATTGGCATACTGCGCATGTTGTTCCATTGTTTGAAAAGGGTTCAAAGGATACACCTAGCAATTATAAACCTGTTAGTTTGACGTCAGTGGTGGGCAAATTAATGGAAAGGATACTTAGAGATAATCTATATAAGCATCTGGATAAACAGGGTCTGATCAAGAACAGTCAACATGGATTTGTGCGTGGAAGGTCATGTTTGACAAACCTTCTTGAATTTTTTGAAGAGGTTACTAGGGAAATTGATGAGGGTAAAGCAGTGGATGTTGTCTATATGGATTTCAGTAAGGCCTTTGACAAGGTTCCCCATGGAAGGTTGGTTAAGAAGGTTCAATCTTTTGGTGTTAATGGTGGAGTAGCAAGAGGGATTCAACAGTGGCTGAATGGGAGATGCCAGAGAGTAATGGTGGATGGCTGTTTGTCAGGTTGGAAGCTGGTGACCAGTGGGGTGCCTCAGGGATCTGTGTTGGGTCCACTGTTATTTGTCATGTACATCAATGATCTGGATGATGGGGTGAAAAATTGGATAAGTAAGTATGCAGATGATACTAAGATAGATGGTGCTGTGGATAATTAAGTAGATTTTCAAAGTCTACAGAGAGATTTGGGCTTTTTGGAAGTGTGGGCTGAACGATGGCAGATCGAGTTTAATGCTGATAAGTGTGAGGTGCTACATCTTAGCAGGACAAATCAAAATAGGACGTACATGGTAAATGGTAGGGAATTGAGGAATGCTGTGGAACAGAGGGATCTAGGAATAACTGTGCATAGTTCCCTGAAGGTGGAATCGCATGTAGATAGGGTGGTAAAGAAAGCTTTTGGTGTGCTGGCCTTTATAAAGCTTTTGGTGTGCTGGCCTCCATTGAATATAGGAGTAGGAAAGTAATGTTAAAATTGTACAAGGCATTGGTGAGACCAATTCTGGAGTATGGTGTACAATTTTGGTCGCCTAATTATAGGAAGGATGTCAACAAAATAGAGAGAGTACAGAGGAGATTTACTAGAATGTTGCCTGGGTTCCAGCAACTAAGTTACAGAAAAAAGTTGAAAAAGTTAGGCCTTTATTCTTTGGAGCGCAGAAGGTTAAGGGGGGGGACTTGATTGAGGTCTTTAAAATGATGAAAGGGATAGACAGAGTTGACGTGGATAAGCTTTTCCCATTGAGGGTAGGGAAGATTCAAACAAGAGGGCATGACATGAGAATTAAGGGACAGAAGTTTAGGGGTAACATGAGGGGGAACTTCTTTATTCAGAGAGTGGTGGCTGTGTGGAATGATCTTCCAGCATAAGTGGTGGAGGCAGGATCGATTTTAACATTTAAAAGTAAAGTGGATAGGTATATGGACGGGAAGGGAATGGAGGGGTATGGTTTGAGTGCAGGTAGATGGGACTAGGGGAAAAAAAATGGTCGGCACGGCCTGGAAGGGCCGAGAAGGCCTGTTTCCGTGCTGTAAAAACAAGATCCAGACTTTTCCCTGCAACTTCTAAGTGGTTACAGTGCCTTCCACTCCACTCATCCCAATAAAAACTTGCTAATGAAGTCTGAAGTAGGGTATCAACCAAATGTCACCTAATCCTTTTCTCCAGAGATGCTGCCTGACCCGCTGAGTTACTCCAGCATTTTATGCCTATCTTCTGTGTAAACCAGCACCTGCAGTTCTCTCCTACACAAGTTTCTTAAGAACATTTATATCATGTTGCAACGAACTACCTACATCCTCAGAACAATGCAGTATTCCCAACGGATCTCATCCAGCGACCCAATAATTGCGACACGACTGCCGGAGTGCTCGAACCCCCCCTCGATGTGACACTTATTCCGTCGGCGCCCCTGTTTCGGTCCTTGCAACCGATCTCACAGCCCTGCTGGGGCAGATGCCCGCACGTTGCACTCACCTCCTCGATGGGCAACTCCTGTAGCTCCTCCAGGAACTGCCTCTGCACTCCCACCACGAAGGGCGTGGGGGAGCAGACGGTGTCGAGCATCACCTTGGGCAGGACGGGGATGTAGGTGTGCTGCCAGGTGAAGGGGTAGAGCAGAGCCGCCACGCCGTGGATACATTGAGACAGGGTGCTGCAGGGGAGCAAGGAGGAAGAGCACAGTTAGCTGCAGCTTCCTGCAGACAGCAACGAGGAGAGGGAGGGGAGGAATACATCAAAGGGCAGAGGGGCCGCTGATCACACCTCCGGTTAAGGGAGCTGTGGTGAAACATCTTCTCTGACATACAGCGACCAATGCCGCACCCTCTGACTGCCTCCCCCGCCTTCCCCATCTCTCACCGCTCCTCCAGTACACACCCCACCCACACGATGGCCCTGCATCATGCCCACCCTCCACACTGCCCGATTTCCCCCCCCACCCCACCAGTCCTCTGCTCACCCACCCTACCCCACAGTCCAGCTCTCTTCCAGACCACACACACCGTTAAACCTCCCTGACTGTTTATCCCCTCCTCCGAACCCCACACTGTCCAGTTCTCTCCCAGTCCCCACGCCACCCATACTCAGCCAGAGGTGTTCACCCAGTTCCTCTCTACCAGAGACATAGGGTGACTAATTCCTAAGAGACATCCCTGCCCCACACACATTACACATGAGGTCCACAGACCATGCCACAACACAATATATTCTGATAGAAATCTATGAATTTCCAGTGAATTTATTGGCCCTGGTTCCAGCACCCCTAGACAGATTACTGCTTGCTGAGGCATTGTTTCCACAGATTAGTTTTGCTTCACAGTGAGACTTTTCCCCCTGGGCCGGCCGAGTCACAGAGTCATATAGCAGTGAAACAGGCCCTTCAGCCCGACCCGTCCAGGGCAACCATGCCCCGGATGATGGAGTGCAATGAAACTCCAAGAACCATGGACATTTTGGACAAAGAAAAATGTCTTTGAAAATTCACAAGGTTAATTCCCGGGATGGCGGGACTGTCTAATGCTGAGAGAATGGAGTGGCTGGGCTTGTATACTCTGGAATTTAGAAGGATGAGAGGGGATCTTATTGAAACATATAAGATGATTAAGGGCTTGGACCAGCTGGAGGCAGGAAACATGATACCGATGTTGGGGGAAGTCCAGAACCAGGGGCCACAGTTTAAGAATAAGGAGCCAGCCATTTAGAATGGAGACGAGGAAACACTTTTTCACACAGAGAGTTGTGAGTCTGTGGAATTCTCTGCCTCAGAGGGCGGTGTAGGCCGGTTCTCTGGATACTTTCAAGAGAGAGCTAGATAGGGCTCTTAAAGTTATCGGAGTCAGGGGATATGGGGAGAAGTAGGAACGGGGTACTAATTGTGAATGATCAGCCACGATCACATTGAATGGCGGTGCTGGCTCGAAGGGCTGAATGGCCTGCTCCTGTACCTATTGTCTATTGTCTACCAGGTTATTTTATTAAATACATCAATTAGATCATCCCTCAAATGTCCACAAATGCATAGCCTATCTTTTCAAACTCTCAAGCCACAACCTCAGTGACCCACTCACCCACTGCATTGTTCACATCAAAAGAGGTTTACGACAATATAAATCAGTTTCCTTATGAGTAGCTGTGCAAGGCTGGTGCCAGAGATGCATGTTGTGACAAGCTCCAAGCTCTACCTATCTCTGTCTCATTCCATTTGAGCCCTGCAACTCTCTCTTTCTCTCTTGCTCCTGCATACCCATCTTATCCCCTTTGATTCACAGCAGCCAATAAATCTACCCACGTCTTTGTGATGTGGGAGGGCATCTTTGCACAGCAAGGGCACATTTAGAGTATTGTGTTCCGTGTTGGTCACCATGTTATAGGAAATATGTAGTTACGCTGGAAGGGGTGCAGAGTAGATTTACAAGGATGTTGTCGGGACTCGAGGGCCTGAGCTATAGGGAGAGGTTGAGTAGGCTGGGACTTTTTTCTTGGAGCACAGAAGGATGAGGGGTGATCTTATAGAGGCACACAAAATCTTGGACAGGTTGAGAGAGTGGGCGAAAAATGGGAAGAGGATTCAGAAATCGGAGGTGCAAAGGGATTTGGGAGTACTGGTGCAGGATTCATTTACAGTTAATTTACAAGTTGAATCAGTAGTAAGGAAGGCACATGCAATGTTAGCATTTATTTCAGGAGGACTAGAATATAAAAACAAAGATGTAATGCTGAGGCTTAATAAGGCAATTGTCAGACCGCATCTGGAGTGAGCAGTTTTGGGCCCCAAATCTGAGGAAGGAAGTGCTGGCAGTGGAGTGTGTCCAGAGGAGGTTTAGGAAAATGATCCCGGGGATGATTGGGTAAACATGTGATGAGCATTTGACGGCAGTGGGCCTGTACCTGTTGGAGTTAGAAAGATGAGGGGGGGACCTCGTTGAAACTTACCGAATAGTGAAAGGCCCAGATAGAGTGGATGCGGGGAGGATGTTTCCACCAGCGTTAGAGTCTAGGCTCAGAGGGCATAGCCTCAGAATAAAGGACACATAGAAAGATGAGGAGGAATTTCTTTAGTCAGAGGATGGTGAATCTGTGGAATTCATTGCCACAGACAGCTGTGGAGGCCAAGTCATTGGGTATTTTTGAGGCAGAGATTGACGGATTCTCAATTAGTAAGGGTGTTAAGGGTTATGGGTAGAAGGCAGGAGAATGGGGTTGAGAGGAAAGGATCGATCAGCCATGACGGAATGTCGGAGTAGACTCGATGGGCTGAATGGCCTACTTCTGCTCCTATGACTTATGAACCTATGAACTATTTGTCTTTAACAAGTAACTTGTGATGTTTCACTTTCCCTCTGAGGCAGCTTAATGGCTCATCTGATGTCTTCTATCAATGCAAGACTTTGAGATAAGCCTGGAAAACGTATTTAGACTGACTTTAACCCCGATATTCTGATCTAGCGGCAAGGATACTCACATAAATTAATTGCTGTAAATGCTGGAAATGTGAAACAAAATCATTAAATGCTTGGAAATGCTCAGCAGCTAAGGCAACATCCGTGGAGAGAGGAACAGAATGAACATTGCAGGCCAGTGAGATGTCATCAGGACTGCGAATAGTTAATTTCAGCAATGAGACCTGACGGAGGTGCAGAACATTACGAGGGGTGGAGACAGGGTACACATGGGAAACATTTCCCTGCGGCAGCAAGATTGGAATGGAATAGTTTATTGTCACGTGACTCGGCCTGTCACGTGACTGAAATTCTTTGCTTGTATACCCAATGTATACAAATAACGGCCACCTACAGCGCTGAACTTTAATGGTAAAGGGCATGGGTTTAGGGTTAGAGTCGGCAGGTTTGCACAACATCCAAGGAAAAATTTTCATCAGCCAGATGTTGGTTAGAATCTCTGAGTGGGTGAATGATTGTCACAGCATTCATGGGCTATCTGGACGAGCACTTGATTCAATGATACTTTATTGACACATGTACCTAGGCACAGTGAAATTTTGTGTTCTGCAAACAATCCAATAAAAATCAAACTATAGAGAAACACAACCATAGAAACAGTGTAGTGCTTGTGTACGGGGTGATTGCTGGTTGGCATGGTCTCATGGCCTTTTTTGACCTGCACCTCTAAAGTCTAACTCTGCCCGAATCGGGTTGCTGATTTGCCAGGGCACAGCTGACTCCCTGCCTCTTGTTGTCTCCTGTTTCCCACACACTGGTTCATCCAAAAGCTCCATGACTCATCATCTGCTGAACGGGGAGGTAAGAACCTCCCAGAACAGGAACAGCCAGTTTGCTCTCTAGTTGTGGCATTGCTCCATAATCTCTCTCTCCACGACACAACCAGGCCTTTCACAACTGTGGGCCACATCAAACCCTGCCTCCACAATGACAGGACATTCTCCAGAAAGTACAGCTCCCACACCCATGAACTCTGCACTCCCACAACAATAGCCTCCTTCGCACCCCCCGTCATCCACGCCAGCCCCCTCATACTGGGGATCCTTCCTTTAACAATTCCCCTCTTCTTCGAAGCCTAAGTATTTGCGCACCTAGTAACATTTCTGACGTAATGTTTAGTCTAGTTTTGAGATACTGCATGGAGTCCGTACTGGCCAGCAATCACCTGTACAATAGTTCTATCCTACACACTTGGGACAATTTACAGAAGCCAATTAACCTACAAACCTGCACGTCTTTTGAATGTGGAAGGAAACCGGAGGCCCGGGGGAAAGTCTATATGGTCACAGGGAGAACATACAGACAGCACCCATAGTCAGGATCAAACCCGGGTCTCTGGCACTGTAAGGCAGCAACTTTACTTCTGTTCCACTGTGCCATCCCACTTTGCATGATGTATCTGTGTAGGGCTTGTGGCAGGTTTAGTGTTACAGGTATGATAGAGATGCTGAACTTGGTTATTGCTGCATGAAATATCAGAATTCCACTACTAGACACACACTCCTCTCAGCTCCCATCCAGCATTTTGAAGGGTATCGCACCCTTATCAAATCCCTGGTCCATTTTTCTATCTCCATTGATCAATCCCCTATAACCATTCCCCCTTTGGTCTTAAGGTGTGCCCTCTAGTCTATGACATTTTCACTCTAAGAAAAGGATTCTTACTTTCCCTCTCATAATTTTATAAATTGCAATAAAATTATGGGAGGTATAGATAGGGTGGACAGTCAGAACCATTCTATCTTTCCGTCTACCAGAATATGCCATTTCTGCCAGTCATCTGTATATGATGTTGTAGGAAGGAACTGCAGATGCTGATTTAAACTGAAGATAGACACAAAATGCTGGAGTAACTCAGAGGGGCAGGCAGCATCTCTGGATTACCCATTCCTTCTATCCAGAGATGCTGCCTGTCCCGCTGAATTACTCCAGCATTTTGTGTCTATCAACTGCATGTGATGTTGGCTCAGGCTTTCTATCTGTGCTGCCAGCTGCCACATTAACGCATTTGGTCTCACTCTATCGGAGATACTTCTTTTGTTCTCCCCATCTTTCTCCCCTCTTCTCCGCTGCTGAGAACTTAACTTGCTTTCTCTCCTGCCCAGTCCTGACAAAGGCTCTTCGACCTGTAACATCCACCGGTTTGTCTTCACTCTACCCCACTTGCCGAGTATTTCTGGCTATTGTTTACATTTCACTTCTGGATTTTAAATGTCATTCAGCCCGATACTCTGAGCCAAAGAAGTTATCCGTCTTAGGCCTCTAGTGTGGGAACTGAACCGGGTAACTAAATCAAGAACCACTGATCTTGGCATATATGCACTCGCCTGCTCACAGTCACACATGTGCCCGCACCCGATGCCCAGAGCAGTGTTTGTGCCCTGCCCATGTATTTTTGCTTGTCTCTCCTTTACCTGAGTTCCTCAGCTAGGAATATCACCCTCCTCTCCAGCAGCATTGACACAAAGATGTCGATGATGTGCTCCTCCGATAAATATTTGAAGAGCGAGGCAAAGTCCACGTGTTCGAGGCGAGAATCAGCGGGCCGCGTCAGTTCGATGTTCTGAGGAGGAGAAGAGGGGAGGCAGCTACATTAACCAGAGATGAGAACAGCAAAATGGCGGAAACACGCAGCAGGTCAGGCAGCATTCGTGGAACCACTGTGATGGTGGTGGTGGTGGTGGGGTGGCAATGGTGGGGTGGCAATGGTGGTGGTGGTGGTGCTGGGGTGGGTTGCAGACGGGTGGGAGGAGGGCGTGGTGTAGGTTGGTGGTAGATCCACGCTCCTGTGCCTTCACATCACCACTGGTTGTTCAGGGAAGAGTCACCACCACCAGACAATCTCCCTGCTACCTTACCCCTCCCTCCTCATATATCTGTATTGATAGCAAGCAAAACAAAGCTTCTCATTGTACCTCAGAGTAGTGTTTCTTTCAGCTGCATTATTTCAGATTGAGGGAAGCTTCGGCTTACAGACTGTTCACAGCATCCTTACGTGTCCTGGCATGTCTATTCTTAACAAGAACAGTTCTACAGTTCTCGTATTCAAAGAAAAACTATGGCTGAGGGTGGGGGGGGGGGGGGGTATATTCTGTAGTCAGGCGGCAGTCAAGTCTTGTGGGTGCTGGAACAGAGAGTGTTTTAATATGGGGACTAAAACTGAACACAGTTCCTCAGGTACAGCCGCACCAACGTTCGATACAATACGGCCCAACATCGAGGAGCTGGGGGCCTTTGCTGGAGGCCAACTTTGGGAGCTACAACTGCGGGACTTTAACATCGTGAGCTGGGGATCCCTTTGCCAGGGATCAACCTCCCAACCACGGGAGCCTGCGGAATTTAACATCGTGGAGCTCGTGGTCCCTGGTTAGTGACCGACGTCGGGAGCTCCAAACCGCAGGAGCTTCGACCCTCCTACGCGAGAGCTTGGATCGCCCTGACGTGGGAGTTTCGACCACCCCGCCGCGAGGGCTTTGACTGCTGGCTGCGGGAGCTTGGATCGCCCTGAGGAACAATGAGGGAAGAAGATTAGACTTTATTGCCTACCATCACAGAGTGGAATGTGGAATCTGCTGTGGTGGATGTTTATGTTAACTTTTATGTAGCTATGTGTCTTGTTGCTTTTTTAGTATGGCTGTATGGTAATACAAATATCACTGTACCTTAATTGGTACACGTGACAATAAAATACCTTTGAAATCTTTGAAACAATGGTTCCTTATTCCTAAATGCTTCCTTATTTCTCAACCCCAACCTCTATGCAATAAAGGCCAATATGCCATTTGCATTCCCACTACATTTTGCAGCTGCCTGCTAACTTTGTGTTTTGTGCATTTTCAGAGCCAAGTTCAAAGCACACACTAGGCATGAATTCCTACTCACCTGATCTACCTCTACAGCCCTTGCACTTTGTTATATCAGTACATTCTCAGCAGCTGTAATACCATATTCTGCACTCTGTTTATTTTCCCTTTCGTACTACCTAATAGATTCAGATGTATGCATGATTTGACTGGACAGCACCCAAAACATTGCTAATCACTGTATCTCGGTACACGTGGCAATAATAAACTAACATCGAGTTTGTCTGTTGAAGGGCTGGAAAGGATTGTTGGCTGGGTGGAGGGAGGAAGGGGAATCTTGTTGGACGTTGACTAGAGATTGCACAAAAGCCACAAGATTTTTATCACTCTACTTTGCTGTCACAAGAGGCACACGAGGCATTGTACTTTGCTCCACAAGAGGCAGTGAACAGGAAGCACTATAATGGGAGGAAGTGGCTAACCATTCGGGAACCAGTTCAATTATAGCACCCGTCAAACAACTTTATTTCTTTGAAACGTATTTAATCCTAAATAGTTTAAATCTGAATAGGGAGGGCCACTGATTGACATAAACGTGTACAGAAATGAGCTGTCTCCAACACAATCTAAGTAATGGGAGAGGAGGACGGGGAGAAAGTGAGGGTGGGGTAGGTGCATTGGAGGTAGGGGATGGTGAGGACAGAGAAGGGAGGGGCGGAGAGGGTCAGGGGAGTTTGGAGGGGAGCAGAGACGGGAGGGCAGGGGAAAGTAATCCTTGAATTAAAGGCCATCTATTAAGCTTGCCATGCCAGATCAAAGCCCACAGGTGAAATCCCAAATGGCAGTGAACCTATTCCAAGACTACAGTCCTGTCAACCATCTTGGTTGATCCCGAACCTCATGCAGTGTGTGGCGGGTCATAGTTGGGTCAGGCTCCAAGGAATGGTAAGGAACAGACTTGCCTCTAGCAGCACCCACCCTACCTATCCACCAGAAAATGGGACCAGGAATAGGCCACTCGGCCCCTCAAGCCTGCCTCATTATTCCACCTGATAGTGCCTGATCTGTCCAAGGTCTCAACTTCTCCTTCATGCCAGATCTCCAGAGAATTGTGGACATAACCAGACCATCACGCAAACCAACCTCCCTTCCATTAACTCCATCTACATTCCACGCTGCCTCTTCAAGGCCATCAGCATAATCAAGGACCAGTCTCACCCTGGACATTCCCTCTTCTGAGCTTTAAACCCAATAGATTGAGTTAGCATGAAGCACAACATTAAGCAATACAGAACAAAATAGTAAGCCAACTCTACTCAGCCCTGGCCCGCAATTCCTGCAGACTTACCTCTGTCCCCGATCCCGGGATGAAGCTCTTCACACAAACTGTTTTCCCCGGGGCTGGGAATGCAGCTTCCCGAAGCCCCTGCATGAAAGGGTAGATCACAGCCATGCAGATCTGCCTTCGCTTCTCCACCTCATCCAGGATCTGCCGAGAGGTAATGTGCAGTTGTCCCATGAGTGGCCCAGGGTCCCGTGAGCGGCGCGGGGTCCCGTGAACGGCGCGGAGTCCCGTGAACGGCGCGGAGTCCCGTGAACGGCGCGGCACCCCACCAGCATAAACGGCACAGACTGACACATGCACCCCAGCAATCCCACATTCCCTACACACCTTCACTGGTAACTCCCTCTCCATCCACCATCCATGTAATACGTCCATGCGCCCTGCATCAACAACCACCCCCACGCCCATAACTCCCCACGTCCCCACACCCAGCCTGTAACCATTCCCTCCCCCACATACCCGGCCTGTAACCACCCCCTACCCAGGGGCAGTAACCATGCGCCACCCACACACCTCATCTGTAACCACTCCCCAACCCCACACCCACATTTTGAAGCCTACCTTGGAGAAGAGGCTAAAACAGCCCAGGCAGCTGATGATGCAGAACACCTCTGGCAATTGAACCCCTCCACCACGAGGCTGCAAGAGAGAGGATGGGAGGCTACTGCATTTTCCAGAGATGTGGACTTCAGGGGCATAGCACAACATACCTCCTCTTCCAACTGTGGAGAATCTCCACTCAACGCGAGTGGGAGTTGTGTACAGGCCACCTAACAGTACTAGTGGAGTTGGGGATGGCATCAAACAGGAAATTAGAAATGCGTGCAATAAGGGTAAAACAGTTATAATGAGTGACTTCAATCTACACGTAGATTGGGTGAATCAAATGGGCAGGGGTGCTGAGGAAGAGGATTTCTTGGAATGTATGCGGGATAGTTTTCTAAACCAACATGTAGAGGAACCAACGAGAGAGCAAGCTATTCTAGACTGGGTATTGAGTAATGAGGAAGGGTTAGTTAGCAGTCTTGTTGTGCGGGGCCCCTTGGGCAAGAGTGACCATAATATGGGGTTACACAAAAAGCTGGAGAAGCTCAGCGGGTGCAGCAGCATCTAAGGAGCGAAGGAGATAGGCAACGTTTCTGGTCGAGACCCTTCTTCAGACTGGTCAGGGATCAGGGAATGGTTGAGTTCTTCATTAGGATGGAGAGTGACATAATTAAGTCAGAAACAAAGGTTCTGAACTTAAACAAAGGTAGCTTTGAAGGTATGAGAAGGTATTTAAAGACTGCATGGATGAACTACAACAATTCTTCATCCCAGTTTGGCAAAAGAATAAATCAGGGCAGGTAGTGCATCCATGGATAACAAGGGAAATCAGGGATAGTATAAAAACAAAAGATGAAGCATACAAATTAGTCAGAAAAAGCAGCCTAGCAGAGGACTGGGAGAAATTCAGAGTTCAGCAGAGGGCAAAGGGCTTAATTAGGAAATGAAATATAGATTATGAAAGAAAACTGGCAGGGACCATACAAACTGACTGCAAAAGTTTTTATAGATGTGTGAAGAAAAAGAGATTAGTTAAAACAAATGTAGGTCCCTTGCAGTCAGAAACAGGTGAATTGATCATGGGGAACAAGGACATGGCAGACCAATTGAATAACTACTTTGGTTCTGTCTTCACTAAGGAAGACTCTAATAATCTGCCGGAAATAGCAGGGGAACGGCGGTCAAATAAGGTGGAAGAACTGAGTGAAATCCAGGTTAGCCGAGACGTTGGGTACATTGAATGGATTAAAGGCCGTTAAATCCCCAGGGCCAGATATTCTGCATCCCAGAGTACTCAAGGAAGTTGCCACAGAAATAGTGGATGCATTAGTGATAAATTTTCAAAACTCCTTAGATTCTGGAATAGTTCCTGAGGATTGGAGGGTAGTTAATGTAACCCCACTTTTTAAAAAAGTAGGGAGAGAGAAAACAGGGAATTACAGACCAGTTAGTCTAACATCGGTAGTGGGGAAACTGCTAGAGTCAGTTATTAAAGATGGGATAGCAGTACATTTGCTTTCTTCACTGCCTGCTGCACCTGCATGCCTACTTTCAATGATTGGTGTAGCATGACACCCAGGTCTCGTTGCATCTCCCCTTTTCCTAATTTGCCACCTTTAGGATAATAGTCTACCCTCCTGTTTTCAGTTATTAAAGATGGGATAGCAGTACATTTGGAAAGTGGTGAAATCATTAGACAAAGTCAGCATGGATTTACAAAAGGTAAATCATGTCTGACGAATCTTATAGAATTTTTCGAGGATGTAACTAGCAGAGTTGATAAGGGAGAACCAGTGGATGTGTTATATCTAGACTTTCAGAAGGCTTTCGACAAGGTCCCACATAAGAGATTAGTGTACAAACATAAAGCACACGGTATTAGGGGTTCAGTATTGATATGGATAGAGAACTGGCTGGCAGACAGGAAGCAAAGGGTAGGAGTAAATGGGTCCTTTTCAGAATGGCAGACAGTGACTAGTGGGGTACCGCAAGGCTCAGTGCTAGGACCCCAGCTATTTACAATATATATTAATGATTTGGACACGGGAATTGAATGCAACATCTCCAAGTTTGCGGATGACACTAAGCTGGGGGGCTGCAAGGTGACTTGGATAGGCTGGATGAGTGGGCAAATACATGGCAGATGCAGTATAATGTGGATAAATGTGAGGTTATCCACTTTGGTGGCAAAAACAGGAAGGTAGACTATTATCTTAATGTTGGCAAATTAGGAAAAGGGGAGATGCAACGAGACCTGGGTGTCATGGTACACCAATCATTGAAAGTAGGCATGCAGGTGCAGCAGGCAGTGAAGAAAGCAAATGGTATGTTAGCATTCATAGCGAAAGGATTTGAGTATAGGAGGAGGGAGGTTCTACTGTAGTTGTACAGGGTTTTGGTGAGACCACACTTGGAGTATTGCGTACAGTTTTGGTCTCCAAATCTGAGAAAAGACATTCTTGCCATAGAGAGGGTACAGAGAAGGTTCACCAGACTGATTCCTGGGATGTCAGGACTTTCATATGAGGGAAGACTGGATAGACTTGGCTTGTACTCGCTAGAATTTAGAAGACTGAGGGGGGATCTTATAGAAACTTACAACATTTTTAAGGGGTTCGATAGGCTAGATACAGGAAGATTGTTCCTGATGTTGGGGAGGTTCAGAACAAGGGGTCACAGTCGAAGGATAAGGGGAAATTCCTTTAGGACCGTGATGAGGAAAACATTTTTCACACAGAGAGTGGAATTATCTGCCACAGAAGGTAGTTCAGGCCAGTTCATTGGCTATATTTAAGAGGGAGTTTGATGTGGCCCGTGTGGCTAAAGGGATCAGGGGGTATGGAGAGAAGGCAGGTACTGGATACTTAGTTGGATGATCAGCCATGATCGTATTGAATGGCGGTGCAGGCTTGAAGGGCCGAACGGCCTACTCCTGCACCTATTTTCTATGTTTCTATGTCTAAACTCTGTAAAAGCAAAATCAAGGACCCATTTCTGGCAGAAATTCATCCATTGGGAAATTTCCTGGCTGGCTCTGGGTCTAATTCACCATAAACGTGGGCTTCTTTTAATCATAGTACTTCTTGGGCACGGTGATGCTGTCATCGCTACTCAAGGTGACAAATAACTATTTAATGGCAGAAATTCTATCAAAATGGCACAGCCTGTGGGACGTCATTGCAATGTTCAAAAATAACCCTCCCATGGGATGTTTGTTCGAGAAAACTGCCTTCTCTATGGAGGGAAAAAAAAACCTCACAAAGGGCTGGTGTAACTCAGCAGAGACTGACTACGGATGCGGTCTCTACGGAGTTTATACGTTCTCCCTGTGACCACATGGGCTTTCCCTGGTTGCTCCGGTTTCCACCCACACTCCAAAGACATACAGGTTTATAGGCTTCGGTAAATATTGTGAATTGTTCGCAATGTGTAGGATAGTGCTAGTGTATGGGCTTTGCTCGTTGGCGTGTACTTGGTGGGCTGTTTCCACGCTTTTCCAAGTTCTTTAGTAACTTGTCAGTTTCTTTGTTGAATTAAATTAAGGCTCATGTTGCAATCAAATGCGCTTAAACAATGGGTTGGGAAGAGAGCAAAACTGTAAGAAAAAGGACTGTGCCTCCTTTTCAAGAGCAGCCAGCTCTTGCACGGTCGGTGCCAAAGCATCAACATGACCCTTAAATGTACTACCTCCCGTTGCTCTAAACTAAACACTTGTCTTTTTTTTGGTTAAGCTATCATCTGCAGGTCCTTATTATTCCAGCATTTTGTGTCTATCTGCAATTCTTTGTTTCTCTGTAGAGGAGTCTGCGAACTGGTAATGTTTAATTTACAGACCCCCTCGAAGGGTGATGTTGATGATCGCAAGGACCTGGGAGCCAGACAACGTTACCTGCCAGAAGATCCCTGGCATAGTTGGGAATGGCCACCTTCTGCATCATTGCAGGAATAATAAGCAACTACAAGACCAGAGCTTGCTTTTTCTGCTCTTCCTTTGCACAAACTCTTGGGGCTTCTTACAATTTGTTTTTACGCCATCTTTTGATTATTTGGGTCGGTCCCTGAATTCTCCCAAACCTCTGCTATCACAAAAAACTCACAACTTTCTAAGCCTTTCATTCCAATCTAGTACCATTCTTCATGCTCTCCATTAGTTGGGAAAGGATTAAACGAGAACGGGTTTCTCGCACCTCAGTTGTAAATGACCAGTCCCTTGTAACCCTTGTTCAAGATTCTCCCACTAGGGAAACATCCCATCAATTACGTTTTATCACGCCCCATCAGGGATCTTGTATGTCTCAGTAAGGTCTCCCCCCATTCTTCTATAATGCAAGGACTTTTGGCCACCAGGTGGTGCTGACACTGGCAGCCTCAACAACAGTCTGTCTGTCTTTTTGTTTTTTTTGTGTTATTTTTAGTGTGTTTTAAAAGTTTTTTTTAATGTTCTCTGGTTTGTTTTATGTGGGGGTGGAGCAGGGGGTCAGGGGAAACTTTTTTTATACCTGTTACCTTGCCGGAGGTTTTCCGGGTCGTATCTCCGGTCGCTCTGCTGCCTAACATCATGCTTGGGACTGACTTTGAGCCCCACCACGGGGCGTGGACTTACCATCAGAGCCGATCCCTTGACTGGGATCGATGCTCCACCCACGGCCTGGGGACTTTAACACCAAGGAGCTCGCCGTCTCGGGTAGAGACGGTAGATGTCAGGAGCTCCAATGACGCAGAAGGTTTGACCAGCCCGACCCGGGGTCCGTTCGCTCGGCGCGGGAGAGCTGAGATCCCCGCGATGCAGGCGCTTGAATGCTCCGACGTGGAGGGCCCGACCGCCGGCTACGGTAGTAAGATCGTCCTGCCAACGGAGGGCTCATGGCCCCCGACCGCGGACAAAGAAGGGAAGAGATTGAATTTTTTTTCGCCTTCCATCACAGTGAGGAATCTGGAGGAGTCACTGTGGTGGATGTTTATGTTAAAATGTATTTTGTGAGTTCTGTTCCTGTTTATTGGTACAGGGATTGGTAAATTAAATTCCTCGTATGGTGCAAAACATACTTGGCTAATAAAATATTATTGTATTGTATAAAGTATTATTGTATTATACAGACCCAAACTGTCCAGCCTCCCTTGATCAGCCAACCCCCTCAGCCCAGGAATTAGCCTGATGTATCTCCTTTGGACTACCTCCAATACTACATTTCAGGGTGTCAGAGGTTATGGGAGAAGGCAGGAGAATAGTGTTGAGAGGGAAAGATAGATCAGCCATGATTGAATAGCTGTGGAGACCTGATAGACCAAATGGCCTAATTCTTCTCCTATAACTTATGAACTTATGAATATCCTCCTTTGGGCAAGGGGATCAAAGCAGTGGGCAGGCCATTCCTGCCGGGAGGTTTTATAGCTAAAAATAACTCCGATAAATGAATAAACAAAAATTATGTGGTCTGTAGCCTTCTCTTAACTGGGTAAATACAGTTCTGAAAAATAGTCGAGGATGTATTCACATGATTCCTTCAAAACAGTTTCTCAAAATAATACCTTGTGGAACCAACTGATCATCTATTGAAATGGGCTGAATTAGTGATTTCATATCACTAATTTCATAAACTTACAAAATTCTTAAGGGGTGGACAAGCTAGATGCTGGAAGATTGTTCCCGATGTTGGGGGAGTCCAGAACAAGGGGTCACAGTCTAAGGATAAGGGGGAATTCCTTTAGGACCGAAATGAGGAAAACATTCTTTACACAGAGAGTCGTGAGTCTCTGGAATTCTCTGCCACAGAAGGTAGTTGAGGCCAGTTCATTGGCTATATTTAAGAGGGCGTTAGATGTGGCACTTGTGGCTAAAGGGATCAGGGGGTATGGAGAGAAGGCAGGTACGGGATACTGAGTTGGATGATCAGCCATGATCACATTGAATGGCGGTGCAGGCTCGAAGGGCCGAATGGCCTACTCCTGCACCTATTTTCTATGTTTCTATGTTTCTAGATGTAAAGAATTTCTGGGGTAAAATGACTATGATTTCATCATATTCTATCCTATGATAGAATTCCACTTTTATTTTGAGAGGGACAAATGCAAGTCTTTAACCCAGCCTTAAATTTCATTCTGTCTTTTACTGGGGATTATCCACGGTCATATTTTTAAATTTAATTTCCCATCTACTTCAAACCACGCACATATCACAATTGCTTCAATTTAAGACTCTAGTTTCAGGCCATATTTGCCATTATTGTAATGCACTGATCAAGAATGTTGATTGATTTTCAAACTTTGGAAGAGGAGGGGGGGAATTAGCCTGGGGAATAATCTTACCAGGAGGCGTCTGCAGTACCCAAACTTCCTGCTGCCGTCCACGTTGGTCAGGACAAAGGAGAAGGTTTCACTGAAAGGGAAACAAAAATCTTCAGTAGGGAAAGGCACAAGCACATTTCTATTCTGGCATTTAGCCAGTATAATGATCTAAAGCTTTGGGGTCTGCTGCTCAAGGCAGGGTGGTCACGACATGAGGGCATTGGTTTAAGATGATCGTTGGGAGGCTTAAGAGGGGAGCTGAGGGAGAAATGTTTCACATAAGAAATGGTTGGAGTTTGGATCGTGTTATCAAGCAGATAAGGGCACGGCACCTGGATCGAATCCAGGTCTGTGGCGCTGTGAGGCAGCAGCTCTGCAAGCTATACCACAGTACTGCCCTTTAAATTACAAATGCCAGCCCCTCAGCCCCGGCTCTGCCCCTCCACCCATGGGTGTAGTGTTGGGGCAGTGTAGAGAGCTTCACTCTACAACTGCAGTGTTGTACCTACCCTGGGAATGGGTGTTGGGGCAATGTAGCGAGCACTTCACTTTGTAACTAGCGTCATTGTAGCTGCTCTGGGACTGTGCAACGGGAGCCATTCCGTGATTCACTGTACCTCGGTACACATGACAATAAACTCAACTGAACTGTGTTGTCGGGTAAATAAGACTTTAGGCTGTGGTCTACTTGCCCCTCCATGCTGAGGTAATTGAATATCTTTCTTCTAAGCACGGCCATTAAAAGCAGAGAGAGAGTGAGCAGGTTGCGATGTTGCCGCAGTGGTGAGGCAGGCTGGATGAACGTGTACAAACCTCTCATATTCGGTGAGCGGGGCCCAGGTATTGCCGTCGGGGAAGCAAAACAGTGGGATTGCCTTGAGTAAATTCTCCTCTTCCTCCTTCTGAGAACGTATAAGATTCTCCCTCTGAAACCCAAAAAAGTCAAGTCAACAACTTGAGATGTGGACCCTGGTGACGATTGAAACGCGCTCTCTCCACCACGTTCAACACCTCCTACAGTAAAAGGCTTTATGGTGAATACAGATCCCCTACAGAAAACAAGGCTATGGTAAAGAATCTGTGGTGAATGCAGACCCTCTACAGTAAAACAGGCGCTGTGATAAATACAGACCCTTACATAAAACAGGCACTGCGATACATTCCCCTCCCCCCCCCCCCCCCTCCCCCCAGTAAAACAGGCAATGTGGTAAATACATGTCCCCTGCAGTAAAACAGGCGCGGTGGTAAATACAGATACCTACAGTAAAATGGCGCTGTGATAAATACACTAATCAACAAGTAATACTATCATGAAGCCAGTTTTCTAGGTGTGAATCGGTCAGTGCCTACAATACGCCAAGTGATCTGATTGCAAAATGCACTGTTCACAATATACAGACACCGGCACTTTGCAGGTTATGCAATGACTTGTATGACATTTCCTCTTTGCTCAAACCCGTTTCATAAGCATCCAGGAGGAAGTTATTGAGCCATCTTCACTAGGCAGACTGCTCAATAACACCGTTCACTTCCTCCCCTCCCCGCTCAAGCCGAATTATGATCGACTCGCTGTGACAAATTAAAATAGGAACCTACCTTCGGAAACTGGTAAGCAATCTGTGGCTCATACACATCTCCAGATTTCTTCAGTGAAACAACCACCAGGTATTCGAAGAAAAGCTGACCAGAATAACGGGATGAATCTTTCTCTGGCTTGGCTTCTCTCTCAGAGACACTCCTTTCGATACCTGCTTTAGAAACACAGCTCATGTATTTCACAAACTTCCATCGGAAACTTTTTGCTTTTGCTTCTGGCATCATCCTTATTCTCAGGGATCTTGTCTTCCTGGCTGCCTCGGCTCAGCAATCTCCCACCCAACCCCTCAGTCTCCACACACTCCTGCTCAGTGTACCAGACCCTGATCTGCTGCCTTGTGCCTCAGACGCTGATCTGCAGCACTGTGCCCCGGGCTCTGATTTGCAGCCCTATGTCCTGAACTCTGATCTCCTCCTATTATGTAACCAACGTTGGGGGATTACCCAAAATAAACAAGGAAATGTTCCGCCTCTCTCCAGTGCGTGTTATTGATGCAACTCTGGCAACAACATCACCACACTAATCAGTGGAGAAGCCGTGAATCACAGAGTGCACAGCCAACATAGGCAAGAGAATGGATGAGGTGTTTCGGTGAGGGGGGTGATGGAGGGGGAGGTTGAGAGGGACTGAGGAAGGGGAGGGAAGGGAAGAGGGTAGAGGAAAAGGGGGGGAAGTGAGGGGGCGAGGAGGGGCTGAGATGGGGGGGGGGACAGAGAAGGGGTGACAAGGGCGGCCAGAGGGGATGTGAGGTGGGGGTGGGTGAGGGAGGTGCATGAGGTGGGGGGTGGGGTTGTTACAGAGATCAGGAGGGGAAAATCACAGCAGCACACAGCATAAAAATTAATCTTGCAGAATTCCCGCCTAACTGTTTGGCCAAGTATTGTATGACGATGCAACCAGACCCCAGGCACATTCCACTGAGGAAATCTCCAGGGGCCCAGGCTGGGAACAGCTCCACATTCCAGCTGCCTCCATGGGTCACAGGTCAACGGGGAGATCATTGGCATGGGGACATTCATTTCTGAGAAACTCATGGGTTGCCATGGCAACCATACCACTCCCCGGCAATTTACGGCCCGTCATAAACACTTCAGACTCTGATGGACACCGGCTGTGGAATCCCTGGGACGTTCTACTGTCATGGCTCGCTGGTTACCGTGACAACTTCACAGCTGCCAGAACGCTGCCTGGAATAGAGGGCATCAGCGCTGAGAAGAGGCTGGAACGAGCCACCGGGAGGGCTGGCGGAGGCAGATACGATAGTGGCTTTTCCGAGGCTGTTAGAGGGACGCATGGATAAGCAGAGAATGGAGGGATAAGGATCACGTGCAAGCAGAGAAGGTTAACTTGGTGTAGAAGCAAAGAACTACAGATGCTCTTTAATAGTTAAAAGGACACAGCGCTGGAGTAACTCAACGGGTCAGGCAGCATCTCTGCAGAACATGGATATGTGATGTTTCGGGCCTGACCTGCTGGGTTACTCCAGCACTTTGTTACCTTTTCGAAATTAACATGGCATCAATCTCAGCATGAGATTGTGGGCCGAAGGGCCTGTGACAGTGCTGAATTGGTTTACGTACCTCAGCACGGATCTGAGAGGGGCTATCGATGAACTACAGGTTCCAACACCGAACCCCACAACTGCCCCGGAAATCATTTCATCATGGGCAAGAATTAACTCTGTTCCAAACACTAGATCTCCTCCCCTCTCCTGACTTACATTTGGCAGATACCTTCTCTCCACCTGGCCTGTTGACCCAATGCCCAATACTACTCACTGAACCAATCAGCCCCTCTCCAGTCAACTGTCAGGGTCACTCAACACCACAGCCCTATGACCCGTGATCCTGTGTCCTTGACATTCACCCCCGAGTCCCCCCTTGCCCTGTGTCCCGGCAACTTCAACCCTCCACCTCTTGTCCTCAGAGCAGTAAACCAAACTCCACAAACCCTGTCCTATCTTAGTGAAACCTATTCTATTGGAGTCACAGAGATTCAGCACAGCAACCCGCCCTTTGGCCCACCATGTTCACACTAACCACTTTGCCCATCTACATCAGTCCCATTTGGATGCATTCAGTCCACATCTTTATGAATCTTGTCTATTTAATGTCTGTCTAAATGCCTTTTATACACAAAGATTGTAACTGACTCCAACTTTTCTGGCAGTAAGTTCTATTTGTCAACCATTCTCTGTGAGAAATAAACATACCCTTCAGATCCCCTTCTAATCGCCTCCGTCTGACCTTAAACCTACACTCTCGTGCTTTTCCTAGGGGGCATAGTGGTGTTTATGTCTTTGGATACTGTTGGGGGGGATGATTTTTCAGATGGTAGCAGCACCCAGACGTCTGGCACCATGACACGCTCTGAGGCTCAGTGGGGAAGGGTGGAGTTAGTCAGAGTGATAGTGACAGGAGACTAGGTAGTTAGGGGTACAGACTGGAGATTCTGTGGCTGCAAATGATGCACCAGGATGTTGTGTTGCCTCCGGGGTGCCAGGGTCAAGGACGTCTTGGGGCAGTTGCAGAGTATTCTCAAACGGGACGGTGAGCAGTCAGAGGTTGCTGTGCACATCGGTAACAATTACATAAGAAGAAAAATGGACAAGGTCCTGTGGAGTGAATATAGGGAATAGTGAAAGAGGTTACAAAGCAGCACCTCATGGAGTTATTTCTGGATTTCTCCCAGTACTATGTGCTAGCCAGGATAGGATGTTAAATGGATGCATGGCTAAGAAGCTGATGTAGGGTGCAGGTATTCAGCTTTTTAGGCCATTGTGGATCTCTTCTGGGCCAGAGGTGGCCTGTACAAGGGGGACAGATTGCACTGAACTAGAGTGGAAACCTATATCCTGGGGGAGGGAAACCTATATCCTGTTTGTGTTGCTAGGGAGCATTTAAACTAGGTTGGCAGTAGGTGGGTGCAGGAGCAGTAGAGACAGATGAGAAGTTGGGGGCCAATACTGTAAATCAAAGAGCAAGTTTAGAAGACAGGACAGACAGGAGCTCAATATATAGACGGTTCCACTAAAGCGGGCACAACGCTTGCTCTTGGGGACCGAGGTAGAGCAAGTGACTGAAATGTCAGTGGAAGAACACTTTGGGACTAGTGACCATAATTCTATTAGTTTTTAAATAATTATGGCGAAAGATTGGACTGGCTACAAGTTAAGGTCCTAAATTGGGTCAAGGACAGTTTTCATGTTATAGGAGAAGAATTAGGCCAATCAATCCATCATGTTTACTCTGCCATTATGGTGAATCTATCTTTTCCTCTCAACCCCATTTGCCTGCTTTCTCCGCATAACCCCCAACACTCTTACTATTCAAGAATCGTTTAATCTATACAGTTAAAAAATCCATTGACGACTTCCAGAGCCGACTGTGGCAATGGATTCTACAGATTCACCACCCTCTGACTAAAGAAATTCCTCCTCATCTCCTATCTTATGCCCCTGTCCCACTTAGGAAACGTGAACGGAAACCTCTGGAGACTTTGCGCCCCACCCAAGGTTTCCGTGTGGTTCCCAGCGGATCTCGGAATTTTTTGTCCTCCGGAAACCACCTTCAACTAGCATCGCAACCGGCTTCGACTAAAAAATTACCGATTTTTAAAAAGGAAACCACTTTCGACCATTAGGGAGACTGACAAAAACCTCCGGGAACCGCACGGAAACCTTGGGTGGGGCGCAAAGTCTCCAGAGGTTTCCGTTCAGGTTTCCTAAGTGGGACAGGGGCATAAAGGTATGTCATTTTATTCCGAGACTGTGGCCTTTGGTCCTAGACTCTCCCACTAATGGAAACATCCTCTCCACATCCACATTTGGTGGCATCGGGCAGGAACCTGCAGCGATTGACTGGGCAGGACAGAAGCTAAAGGGATTTCTGACACATGGGAAGCTTTTAAAAGTGAGATAGCAAGAGTTCAGGGACAGCATGTTCTGGCCAAAGTGAAGGACAAGGCTAGCAAGATTAGGGAACCCTGGTTGTTGAGAAATATTGAGGCTCTGGTCAGGAAAAAGAAGGCATTCGTCCGGTTTAGGCAGTCGGGAACAAGCAATTAGGACTGTTGTTTCCTGGTGTCAATTGGCAGAGCTGTCTTCTTATTTTTCAGCTGGAATTTGATTCTCCCATGCATTCCCAAAGTTAACAAATAGCAGATGTTCATCTGCCATGACATGTGCAGTCTCACATATCTGAGAAATGACAAGGCAAACTAACATCTTTCTGCTGAAACTGTGCTATTTAATGGGGCTAAGGCTCAAATTAAATTATTTGCCTACCCCAAGTGGCACAGAGGTGCAGCTAGTAGAGCTACTGCCACCTCACAATGCCAGAGACCCTGGTTTGATCCTAACCCTGGGTGCTGTCTGTGTGGAATTTGCGTGTTCTCCTTGTTACAGCATGCTCTGGTTTCCTCCCACATTTCAAAGACATGCTGGTTTGTAGGTTGATTGACCTCTGTAAATTGCCCCCCTAGTTTATAGGGGGTAGGATAACATAGAACTAGTACGTACGGGTGATTTATGGTTCCATGCTGTACCTCTAAACTAAAAACAAACTAAAATCCTTGGTCTCCTGTGGTACAGTGGCGCAGCTTGTGGAACTACTACCTCGCAGCTAATCGAGGACACGGTCTGTGTGGAATTTGCACGCTCTCCCAGTGACCACATGAGGTTATGCTGGGTGCTCCAGTTTCCTCCCACTTCCCAAAAATGTGTGAGTCGTGAAGTTAATTGGCCGATATTAATTTCCCCTAGAAAGTAGGTGTGTGTTGATGGGAACACAGAGAGAATTAAAAAATAGGATTAATGCAGGACTAACGGGCAGTTAATGGTCAGTCTGGCTCAGTGGCTGATGGGCCTTTTATTATACCCACGATCGTTGTGCAAAGATGTGCAGGTTGTAGGTGCATTGACATCTGTAAAATTGCCCTTAATGTGTAGGGAATGGGAGAACATAGAACTGGTGTGAGATGAGATCAAAGCTGTGTGTGGACTCAGTGGGCTGAAGGGCCATTTCTATGTTGTATCTTAAACTAAACTCTAAACCTCAAGCAGGTGCCTGGACTGTTTTGCCCAGGGAGGTCAAGAGAGAAGGTCACTATAAGATTCCCAGCTTGTTTTGCTACTAATCTCTACCACATCTCAGTGTGTATGGCTTGCAGCTGATCTATACTAAGCAGTTCTATACTAAGGTGAAGAGATTTCATCTACTTTTCTTCCAGCCCACTGAGTGGCCACAGGCATTTGCCCATCACGAGATAGACAAATAACTGCTGTCAGAAGATCACCATCCCAGTGAAAGACACACTTTGCTCAGCCTGAAGCTTATTGGTCTTCTGTTGTGAGGAGATGTCACAGACAAAACACTACCGGTGGTGCAGGAGCAGCGTTGAGTGGAACTCTTTGCAGCCACTGCAAAGTTCCTCTGTGGGGAAGCACTGCGGCCCTTCATCCAGCTATCACTGGATAGCGAGGGACCGGATCCTGTGCAACAGCATCTCAGACACACAGGCGTTTCTTCAAGGAGGCACACGAGCAGTGTTGGCAAAGTGCAACGGAATTAATTGAATTGCTTAATTGATACAATTAAGGCAGAGAAAGGTCCAAATATATTTACAAATAAATAATATTTTTGGGATAGTGGCGATTTTGCTGCATTGCGTGCTTCCCCAAAGTGACTAATAAATGATTTCTGTCTTTGCAATTTAATGCTTCCAAAGTTTATACAGCTGCAAGATATCCACTGTGTTATTGGCAAACTTTATTTGACATTCACTATGGAGCAAATTATATTTGCTGTGCCACTACAGCCCATTTTATAATCAATGCAATCTACCGCAGATCAATTTAAATGCAGCTGGTTGAGCTCCTGCAAACTGGATTCAATCAACAACAATCAGTTTAATTCGTCACACTGCACACAAAGTGTAAGTGAAATGAATCTGGATCTCTGACATAGTGTAGGGAGCTTGCATGTTCTCCCTGCAAACACGAGCCTCTCCCCCACCCCCAAATGCCTCAGGGGCTCTGGTTTCCTCCCATACAGGGCAGTAAGTTAATTGGCCACTGTGACGTGCCCTCAAGTGTGTCAGTTCACTACAAAGTGAGAGGAGCTGACTTCTGCGGCGAGGAAGAGACCATGTTCCATGTGTATATGCAGTGTGAGAGGTTGCAGCCCCTATACAAATATCTGACGGGGCTGTTCGTCAAGTTTTCGTTGCATTTTAGTCCCTTAATTTGGGTAGTTGGGTACAAGGCAGGGAGAAGGGGGGGTTGATCGGGAAGGCGGGATCTCCCTGCCAGTCTGCTCCTGGGCCTGGCCAAGATGGCTATTCGCGGGTCCAGGCAGCAGGTAATCGATGGTCACACCAGAGTTGGCTGCCTGCTCCTCTTCTGGGCCTATGTCCATGGTTGTGTGTCACTGGAGAGGAAACACGCGGTGTCCAAGGGGACACTAGAGGCCTTCCGTGAACGCTGGTTGCTGCGGCGGGGGGGGGGGGGTTCGAGTGAATTGTAGATAAAGATGCCACTATTGTACTATAATGATTGCCTGATGTCATGTGTCTATTGAATTTTTTTGTACCTTCTGGTAAACTGTAATATGCAATTATTGAATAAAGTCCTTGGAAGGAAAAAAAATGTGGGAGGAGCTGAAGAGTTCTGGAAGGGATATGTAACAGTGACAATGAGTGATGCAATGGGATCCCTCTGTGAGCTGGCACCAATCCAATGGTCTGACATGCCTTTCACTCTGCCCTAAGGAAATATGAAATATACACTTCAGGGTTCATTTCATTCACCTCCTGAAACCAAACTCCAATGCTGCATTATATATTTTTTCAGAAAACTCACAATTCCAATTTAACTTCCAAACCAATCTCACTTGTGTCACCAACCAACCCCAATACTCTGAGCATGAACCCACTCTGCACCACCGCAAATACCACAGCCTCCGCACCATGAACCCCAACATGCTGAACCTATCTAGATTTATCCCTCCCGGTCCCAACCCCAATCTGACCCCACCCATTGTAATCCACTGACCCCTCCCCAATCCTGCCCCTCTTCCACTACACCCACTGACCCCTAGCCCTCCCGCCCCCTCCAACCATTGACCCCCTCCCAACACTGACCCCCACCCCCAATCCACACGGCTAACCCCTCCCCAATCTGACCCAACCCAAGCCCACCCCCGCTCTCACTGGTTCTGGGGCGCTGTTGTCGTCCGTGCCAGGTCAGCCGCCGAATGCTCCGCCGGAAAGCCGACGTTAACTGGCTCATGCCGCCCGCTCTGCAACAGACAAACGGGGCAGTGGTTAGTGGGCGGCGGGGTATGGCCGGGTGGCAGTGCCCGGGGAGGGGAGAGGGGGGGGGGGGGGGGGGGAGCAGCGGCGTGCACCCGGTCATCCTCCCCTCCCTCCCGCTCCCGCGTCGCGGACAACCTCCCGCACTCACCTGCCGCCCGCCGCCGCTCTCAGGTGCCGGTTTCCGGGCTGGGCGGCTCCCAAGGGCTGCGGCCGGCGCGCTTACTCCGCCCCCCGGGCTGGGCGAGGAGGGGGGAAGAGCCGGCATCGAACCCACCCTCACCCCATATCTCTCAGCCCCCTCCCTCCCGGCTCGCTGCAGACCCCTGCTCGGGATTGCTTGGGGGGAAAAAGTTATTCCGAAAGCAATGCATGAGCTGGGAACGATGCAAAAGGAGACACACTGCCGCACAAGTACAAGAATAAGACGTGAGACGTGCACACAACATATGGAACTAACATTTAAAATGTGCCATCCGTCCTACCCAGGACTTAACTCCGGCTCAACGGGTGGGGCAGGACTGGGTGGATCCTATTTCCCACCACAGTCGATTCGGCAATCTGTTTAAAGTACAAAGCGATTGACGTATTCAAATGAAAGTTATTTCGCCAGCAAAACAAATATAGTCACTAGTGCATCGAATCCCACTTCACGACAGCAAATGCCCTAAGTTTCCGGGCCATCTCACATGCCAAAGACGTGCCGGTGGGTGGGCAGGTTGTAAATTGCGTCCGGGGGCGGATGGGTGGGGTCGAGTTGATGGGGCAGGAAAAGACTGCAGATGCAGAAATCCGGAGCAAAAAGCAAACCGTTGGAGCAACTCAATGGGCAGATGATATTTCATCTTGGGACCCTCTGGACCCAAACCGTTGTTCATAAGTTATAGGAGCAGAATTAGGCCATTCGGTCCATCAAGTCTACTCATTCAATCATGGCTGTTCTACCTTTCCTTCTCAACCCTCTTCTCCTGCCTTCTCCCCATAACCCCTGACACCTTACTAATCATTAATCTGTCAATCTGTGCCTTAAAAATACCCGATGACTTGGCCTCCACAGCCGCCTGTGGTAATGAATTCCATAGATTCCACTGAAGCCGTCTCGTCTGTACATTTCTCCGCACAAATGCTGCCTGAACTGTTGAGTTTCCCCAGCGCTTTGTTTTCTGCTTGGGTTGTGGATGGGAATGTGGATAGAATAAAATGGGACCAGTGAAAATGGGTGGTTGATAGTTAACATGGACTCCATGGGCTGGAGGGTCTGCTTCTGTGATGATGATTGTGACTGCCGTCTCATCGCATTCCATAGAAACAAGGAGCTGCAGGTGCTATTTAAAACACAAAATGACACAAAGTGCTGGAGTAATCTCTGGAGTATCTCTGGAGAACATGGATAGATTCAAAATGGTCCTGACCCAGAACATCACCTATTCATGTTCTCCAGAGATGCTGCTGTGTTGCTTTATGTCCACTTACACTCTATGTTGTGGCTCAATACACCCAATCCAAGAGGACATGGGGTGTGAATGGAATAGGAGTTGGAGGGAGATTGGTATAGGAGAGAGGGAAAAGGGGTCAGGAGAATAGAGAGGAGGCTTGGGATGAAGGAGAAGGAGGAGCACAAAACATCTGATTGTGATGGGAAGTTTTGTTTGTGCATTGCAGCTAGGTATAATTTTATAACAATTTGCACTTATTTGCATTTGTACTTTGTTACATCCCATTAATGAATCATGTACGGCATTGTTTGTAAATATTACAAATAATGACTTGGATAGGTTGGGTGAGTGGGCAAATGCATGGCAGATGCAGTATAATGTGGATAAATGTGAGGTTATCCACTTTGGCGGCAAAAACAGGAGGGTAGACTATTATCTGAATGGTGGCTGATTAGGAAAAGGGAAGATGCAACGAAACCTGGGTGTCATGGTACACCAGTCATTGAAAGTAGGCATGCAGGTGCAGCAGGCTGTGAAGAAAGCAAATGGTATGTTGGCATTCATAGCAAAAGGACTTGAGTACAAGAGCAGGGAGGTTCTACTGCAGTTGTACAGGGTCTTGGTGAGGCCACACCTGGAGTATTGCGTACAGTTTTGGTCTCCTAATCTGACGAAAGACATGCTTGCTATAGAGGGAGTAGAGAGAAGGTTCACCAGACTGATTCCTGGGATGGCAGGACTTCCATATGAAGAAAGACTGGATAGACTCGGCTTGTACTCGCTGGAATTTAGGCGATTGAGGGGGGATCTTATAGAGACTTACAAAATTCTTAAGGGGTTGGACAGGCTAGATGCAGGAAGTTTGTTCTCGATGTTGGGGAACTCCAGAACAAGGGGTCACTGTTTAAGGATAAGGGGGAAGTCTTTTAGGACCGAGATGAGAAGGTCATTTTTCATACAGAGAGTGGCGAGTCTGTGGAATTCTCTGCCACAGAAGGTAGTTGAGGCCAGTTCATTGGCTATATTTAAGAGGGAGTTAGATGTGGCCCTTGTGGCTAAAGGGATCAGGGGGTATGGCGAGAAGGCAGGTACGGGATACTTAGTTGGATGATCAGCCATGATCATATTGAATGGCGGTGCAGGCTCGTAGGGCCGAATGGCCTACTCCTGCACCTACTTTCTATGATTACAACCGTCACACTGTTTGATCTTGTTGACACCTTTGAAGGGGGTGGGGGGCACTGTTCAGTGATGTGGGGAGTGTATATAGTGGATGCTGGACTCGAGGAGTTCAGTCGGGTATGTTACGTGTTTCCCTGGCCTGTCCCCTGCACCCAAGCCCCCTTTCCACCTCCAGGTCCCTTCCTTTGTCCCACTTTCCAAGCTCCCCTCCTATTTCATATATATATGTATCACATATATATATTCCCCTTAACTTTGTATCCTTTGTCTGAAGATACATTTATCGACTTCTGACTTGAAACTCTTCATTCACCACTTCTCCTTTCCACTTATCAGCATTCTACAGGAGGAAGTTGAAGATATTCAATCTGCTTTGCATTAGGAGACATTTCATCCCCTAGATGGTCTGGTCTAGTTTCAACCAGGTTCCACTTCATTCTGGTTGGCCTCACTGTAGGCACCATGGTGCACAACGACTCACGTTGCAGCGGTCCCTACAGCCTGTCTGTCTTTTTTTAATTTTTGGTCTAGTTAAATGTAGTCGTCATGTTTTTTTCATACTGTTTTTAACTGTTTCATACTGTTTTTAACCGGAACGACCTCGGGGCTCCAGTTGCGGAGCCTGCGGAGCTGCGGACCTACCATCGTGGGGCTGGCTGGCCTCGGGGCGTGGGGAGCGGTGGTGGCTCGCTGCTGCGGCCCGACTCCGGAGCTCGGAGCCTCCAGCTGCAGGCCTGTGGACTGTGATATCGGGCGCTCGCGGGTCCGCAACGCAACTTCAACAGCCCGTGTCGCGGGGTTGGAACGACCCAGAGCGGGGCCGTACATCGCCCCGCGTGGCTTTAATGGCCACGGGACATTCCAACGCCCACCGGGGGCTCCAGCTTTGTGACATTTAGACCTGGAGTGGGACCGTACATCGCCCGGCGTGGCCTTAGATGGCCTCACTGAGGTTCAAAATGACATTGAATAAATATTGAATATTGTATTGAATTGTAACGGGTAAGGACGCTGCTTCCCAATTCCAGAGACCCAGGTTCAATCCTGACCTCGGGTGCAGTCTGCGCAGAGTTTGCCCATTCTCCCCTTGGATTTCCTCTCACACCCCAAGGACATACAGATTGGTCAGTTCAGAAGTTCATAATTATAAGTTCCTAAGTTGTAGGAGCAGAATTAAGCCATTTAACCCATCGAGTCTACTCCACCATTCAATCATGGCTGATCTATCTTTTCTCTCAACCTCATTCTCCTGCTTTCTCCCCATAACCTTTGGCACCCGTACTAATCATGAACCAGTCAATTTTTGCTTTAAAAATACCCGAAGACCTGGCCTCCACAGCCGTCTGTGGCAATGAATCCCACAGATTCACCACCCTCTGGCAAAAGGTTAATTCTCCATTGTGAATTGCCCCAAGTATAGTGGGTGGCTGGGGAATTGAAAGGAAGTGTGGGGGCGGGGGGGGGGGGGGGGGGAATGTGAGAGAGAACAGGTTAGTGGAATATGTGGAGAATGGTGGGAGACCATTGATGGTCTCCCACAGACTTGATGGGCTGAATGGCCTCCTGTAGTGGGAAGAAATATGATAAATAATTTATTTGAGGTTTTCCGTTGACTTTGCACGCGAGTACAATAACAAAAACGAGCTTGGTTACATCCACTGTATGGTTCTGTAGAAACAAAGAACTGCAGAAGCTGGTTTAATCAAAAAAGCGCAAAGTGCTGGAGCAACTCAGCAGGTCAGCCAGCATCTCTGGAGAACTTCAGACGAAGGGTCCTTACCCGAAACATCACCTGTCCATGTTCTCCAGAGATGCTGCTGGACCCACTGAGTTACTGAAGCAGACACAAAATGCTGGGGAAACTCAGCAAGTCAGGCAGCATCTCTGGAGAAGAGGAATAGGTAACAATAGGTAACATAAGTAATCTGTTTAATTGGTAATATTCAGTTTCAGAGCACCACAATCATTGATGAATTTATGGCATTTAATGTGCAGATTTGATAATTCCGAAATCTGGGAATTCTGGATTATTATTCAATGCGTGATGTGATTGCCCCACCAACTATTATTAAATTGGTGAATAAAGCGGCACCCATGAATTTATGCGTTGAACCTCACCTTCCAATGCTTCCAAGATTCACGTGGACGATCAAATAATATTAAAAGTAAAATAAATCCTGTTATTCAAGGATTTTTTTGGTGTGTTGAAATTAGATTCAAGAATGAACATGTTGTGCGAAACACAATCAAACACAGGCATTGGAAAATCACAGGTATTTTCTGCTCCTTCAGTTTGAGGATCTTGTTACCTCAAAGTTGTGTATACTCACTGTCCTCTTGTAGCTCTCCCAGGCACCATGTCCACGTCTCACTTTACTTTGTGCTGCCTAAAGTACTCCAACTCAATCTTTCCTTCAATCCTGCACATTTTTTCAGGAGCTGGTTGCCTCTCCCTTTTCACATAAATGATCCCTATTCGGATCCTTGAAAACCAAATAACATCCTCCCTCTGAAGTGTTTTTATTTCTCAGTCTGGGGGTTGACACTGACTCTTGCACTCTCCAAGGAAGCATGGGAGGGCTCGATATTGGTTTACCAACTTTGCTCGAGCTCCTGAGTTTACCAACTTTGCTCCAGCTCTTGAGCACCTGCATTCAGTATGTACTTCCAATCCACGGAACAAATCACCAGTAACACAGCGAGCCCTGTGTTACAATGGAGAGGTAGTTCAAGGAGTGGACTCAAAGTGTGTTCATATAGTTGGGCTTAAGAATGATTTCGATGAGCACTCCAATCGCCAAAACGTGGAAGGCTAAGGACCAAGTGGTGGGAAATGGACAATTACTGATCAGCGAGGAAGAGGTGGGTGGAAAGCTGTCTCTGCTATTTGACTCCAACGTTATGATTGAACTCTAGCTTTGAGTAAGAGGGATTGAGAGAGTCAGTGGGATTTGGAGTGATAAGCTGGCCCCCATCTCTGCCCATCCCACTCTAGCTGAGGTGCCTCTTTCGGAGTCCAGATCAGATGCCAGTTGCAACACAGGGTTGCTCGCACTACCTGCTTTGGTTGAACAATTTGTGATGAGTGGTGCTGTAAAGCTTAGCTGAATTTCCTGTGCCACATCCTGCCTGGGCCTTGGACCTGAGTCCTGCTGCTTCCTCCTCCTTTCCCTGCTCTTCTCTCCTCATTACTTCCTCTGTTAACTTTCTATCATCTTTCTTCTCCACCCTCCCCAATTCTTTCTTCATATTACGCTTCTCCTCTGCTCTTCTCCATTCTTTCCAACATTCTGCTCCTGATTCTCCATTTACTTCCTGCCATATCCAACCCCCCTTCATTTCCTCCTTACTCCTCCTCTTTGGCATTCTTTCTGCAGTCTACAACTTCCCTCAGTCGTGAGCATTCCTTATTTTCATATTTCCTTATGTAAGGTCATTTGGTCCATCAAGTCTATAGATCTATCATTTGACCACAGGTTTTTTTCTGTAACTCATGCCGAGAATGGTGGACTCATCGAGATCCATCATCCATAATAGAAGCAGCCCTGTCCACCATCAACAGCATCTACACGAGGAGCTGCCTCAAAAAGATGGCATCTATCATCAAGGAGCCCCACCATCCTGCCCATGCCCTCTTCTCGCTGCTAACCTCGGGCAGATGGGACGGAAGCCAGAAGTCCACACCACGAGGTTCATGAACAGTTCATTTCCTACAGCCATCAGGTTATTGAACTAATCTGCACGCCTAACCCTACCTTGGCAATGGAACCCGACAGACCATCTCTTGGACTACCACAGGCCTGTTTTCTAATTGTACATTTTTGCACTCATGTTATTTTGCTGTGCACAATCTTTTTTGTATAATTTATGTACAATTTATGTTTTTGTATGCTGTTTCAGTTTATGTACCTGTGATGTTGCTGCAAGCAAGATTTGCATTGTATCAGAACCTCTTACTAGTTGTGCATATGACAATAAACTCGACTTCCCATGAATTCCATTATTGACCTACACTCCAGAGGCAGTTTACTGTAGTCAATTAACCTCCCAGCCCTCACCTCTTTGGGATGTGGGAGGAAACAGGAGCGCACAGAGGAAACCCACGCAGTCAGAGGAATAACATGCAAACTTCGTACAGACAGGACTAGAGGTCCGAATTGACACTGGGACTCTGGAACTGTGAGGTGGGGAGAGAAGTGTAACGGAGCATGAATGGTAGACACACAAGAGTGGTGTCATGTACAAACACCCCTTCCGAAGGTAAGTAACAAGCGGAAACAGAGGTTGCACTAATGTCACTAAGGTCCCCCCATTACTACTGCCACAATCCCGGGGTGCCTTATCTATACTGAGACTCTCCCTGGTTCGACAAGTATCTAGAGGCTCCCCATGTTATGGATGACCTGACGTACAGAAATCCAAATGTAAAGAAATGCTCCCCTACATTTTTCTATCATTTTTCAAGATAACAATACTTAAAATATTCATGTATTTATTAATGACTGGGTACTGTATGTGTTCCAATAGTTTAATCATGGGCAGTGTTAGAGTAATTATTCAATGAGATGAATGAATTAAAGTAAGTGTATGTAGAGTGGTACGATAGTGGTAACTCTAGAAAATTGACATTTCTGGCTTAGGAAGATTTCTCAGGAAGGGAACCTTTACGTAACCACGGTTGCCTGTACCAATTTGCTGTTGCGGGATAGAGCTCTTGGATCTTTGTTCTTAGCTGTATGGCAGGTCCTCCACTACTTTTCGGGATGGTAGTTGACGACTATTTTCACAAGGCGGCACAGTGGCACAGCTGGTAGAGCCGCTGCCACACAGCTCCAGAGACCCGGGTTCGATCCTAACTTTGGGTACTGTCTGCATGGAGTTTTCACGTTCTCCCTTTGACAGAGTGGATTTCCTCACATATCCCAAAGATGTGTGGGCTGGTGGGTGAATTATTCATTGTTAATCATTCAAACTGTAAAGGTGGGTGGCAGAACCTGAGAGGATTTGATGGGAATGTTGTGAAAATAAAGTGTGTTCAGTGTGGGATTAGAGTGGTTGATAGCTGGCGTGCACTTGGTGGCTTGGCGTTTCCGTGTTCTGTGTCTCTATCTACAGTATGTACCGTCAGAGTTGCTTTCCCCAGTTGGTTTGTGTTTGGAGAAAGCAATCAAAGTCCGAAGAAGGGTCCCAAAGCAAAATGACACCTAACCATGTTCACCAAAGACGCTGCCTGACCTGTTGAGTCACTCCAGCTCTTTGTGTCCTTTTGCGTAAACCAGCATCTGAAGTTCCTTGTCACAGATAAGCACAATCATACAACGTGCAAGTTTGCAACAATTCTAGTGGAAAATAGGAGGTTCCTGTAGTCAGAGTTGGTGTGCTCCATCCAACACAAGCCTCCCCTTATCAACCCAAATTCCCCTCCCCCTCCCCACTCCACCTCGACCCCCGCCAGCTCGAAAGAGGTTGAGACATTTGCTGCCATACCGCAGAACAAAGTTGTAACAGGAACCAAGGCTGGGTTCTGGCGAGCTGCCCACACAGGTGTCTGGTTTCAGCCCTACCTAGGCAGGCATGCAGAAACTAAAAAAGAATAGAAGCAGAAAGAAAGCTAATGAGTGCAGATGGAATATGGGCAGGTGTGCCTGGGTGGGGGACGATTTCTCAGATGAGCGGGAAGCTAATTCCCCATCCACTTCACCGCTCACACTGTAGAGTCAAGCTTAGCAGCATTCTTCAACAGACGCTGTGAGCTGCCCTTCACACCAGGGACAATTCACAAAGGCCAATTAAACTACCAAGCTGCACTTCTTTGGGTTGTGGGCGGAAACAGGAGCACCCAGGGGGATAGCACGTGCAATGTGCTTACCTCGTTAACTGAAGGGGCTGCCCCTGCCCCATAGGGTGAGGGTCATCTCAGTCCCTGGTGAAGGCACCCATCAGAGTAAGAATGTTATCGTTACTACAAGGGCGATATGGGCCCATTACAACATAGCCCATTACAGCACAAGAACAGACACTTCGGCCCACAATGTGCCGAATAAGATGCCGAGACCATCATTTATCTATCTGAACATAACCCATATCCCTCCATTCTCTGCATATCCAAATGCCTAACCAAAGGTATTTTAAATGCCACTAATGTATTTACTTCAACCACCACCCCTATCAGCGCATTCCAGGCCCTCACCACCCTTGTGTAAATAAACTTGCCTTGCACATCTCCTTTAAACTTTGTCCCTCTTGCTGTAAAGCTATTCGCTCTAGGTTTTTGATTTTTCCATCCTATGTTCCACTTCCAAAATACAGCTCTAGTGATTTAAATCCAAATGAATTTTGGAAGCCGAGGCACACTGGACGGACGCAGTTATATCGGGATAATTTCTTGGTTAATGCTGGAAGCACTCAGCTGGTCAAACAGTGTCTGAGGGGGGAGAAACAGTCAACGTTTCAGGTCCAGAGCTATGATCCTGCATTCTTGCCTTCCATCCTTCTCAGGATCACTTCATCTCTATCTCTGGGAATAGACTCACCACATCATCCAATACAGACCCCCTAGATTCCCACGGCCCTCGTGATTATACTCCCTCCCACTCTACCTTCTGTAAGGACTCGATTCCATTCTCCCAGTCCCTTTATCTTCATCATCTTTGCTCTGATTATGAGTGTGACTAAATGAAACATGGGGCATTTTTACCATTGTGGGCAGAGCCCTAGACTGCACCCCAATTCTCATCCTATTGGCTCCTGGACAGAGTTAAGCTCCCCTGGTCCTTACTTTGCACACCCTTAGTTTCCATATTAAACAATTCCTTTATCCTTGTAATTTCTGCCAGATTCACCACATTCCATCACGAGACACAGATAGTTTTGTTTTCAGTTTAGTTTAGAGACACAGCGTGGAAACAGGCCTTTCGGCACACCATGCCAACCAGCGATCACTCGTACACTAGTTCATACAAACATACAAACTTCATACAAACAGCACCCGAGGTCAATATCAAACCCAGGTCTCTGCTGCTGTAAGGCAACAAGTCTACTACTCCGCCACTGTGCCACCCACAATCTGGGTTGTATTCTTGCTTTCACGGTGTTTGAATGGAACAGAAGCCAAACCTTGCACAACCGTGCTTTCTAAAAAAATATTTGTATTTTGATTTAAGTAACCCTTTGTGTCGGAACGAGTGCAGGATGACTTCCCAAATGCAGCAGAACTGCCATCAGGGATGCAAAGCCAGCATTAACTGACAGATCAACATGCCTCATATTCCCCTCTATATCTCAGCATTTCAAAGGGATAATTTCCTTCACAATTCCCTGCTATGTTCTTCCTCTCCCACTTATCAGACCCACATCGTTTCACTGAATGCTTACGCTCAGTTCACATTGGCCTATGCGATCTCCTGGTTGCCAAATATTTTAACACCTCTTCCCATTCCCATTCTGACCTTTCTGTCCTGAGCCTCCTCCACTGTCAGATTGAGGCCACAGGTAAATTGGAGGAATGACATCTCAAATTTCTCTTGGGCAGCTGACAACCCATCTTAAATCTTGATTGCTCTCATTACAAGTAACCTTGCATTCTCCCCCTCTTTCCCTCCCCTGCCCTAGTCACCCTACTAGTTTCACTGTTTGCATCCTTGTATCCCTTCACCATCACCTCTTCCCCAGCCAACAATAAGCCATTATGGGCTCCATCCTTTCTTGGTCATCTGTTGCTGGTCCTGCTCTGTTCTGGCCTTTTCTTACCTCCAGTTCCCTCCCCTCTACTTTCAGTCTGAAAAAGGGTCTCGACCCGAAACGCCACCCATCCTTTTTCTCCAGAGATGTTGCCTGACCTGCTGAGTTAATCCTGCACTTTGTGTCTAAGATCAGACCCTGTGGTATGGCGATTGCCAAAGTAACTACAAGATTTGCAAGACTTGTCCTTCCTGCCATGCTCCTGCCTATTCTGCCCCCTGAACTTTGTTTCATCACCACCCATACTGGCTTCTAGCCTCAAATTGACTTCTCAACCCAATCTTACATTGGATCCCGACTCCCTGTCTCTGATGCTGTGAGGGAGCAGCTCTGCCAGTGCACCACTATGCTGCCTTGTATATGTACAATAATTCTGGCCAAGTGGACATTTCCCACAACCTTATAGTTAGCAACACATTGCACAGATAAATAAACTTTTTTTTGTTTTAATTGCTCCTTAACACCCACCTTAGGTCTTCGGCTCTCACGCTGTCGAGGACATTCCCTTTGTTCTAATTACTCTTTCACCATCTTATCTGCGCCCAAAATGAACACGTTTCCTCTCTTTCTCACATTTCATGTAAATGTTCTGAACCTGAAAGGTTAACTATTTCTCCAGAGCTGCTGTCTGACCTGCGGAGTGTTTTCAGCATTTCCTGATTTGATTTCAGATTTCCAGCATCTGCTGTTCTTTGATTTTCTTTTACTGTTGAATTTAGAGATGTCCAGTTCTCCTTATCCTCAAACTGTTCCTCAATACCTCTCCAGCTGAACATGGCTTATCTTTTGCTCTCCATCTATCAAAGGGACACGTCAAAGGGGTACCAAGTAATACATCAATGTTTGTATGTTATTAATATTTGCCAAGGGTCATTGGAGTGCCTCATTGTTGATGAGATGTCTCAGGATTGTCTTAGTACCAACAGACTGAATATGAACTGTGACAATGTTTAGTCGTGGCTTTACTTGTTTCTGTTACAGCCCAATGCAGCTTGTTTTCATTCTTCCTTCCAAGTCTTCTTCCTTCCAAGTCCAGCTTGGCTCTCTCTTAAAGTTTGAAATGTCTTCTCAAACATACTACCATCTTATTTCCACTACAGATCAAGTTCCAGCTTAGAGTCATAGAGTGATACAGTATGGAAAGAGGCCATTTGGCCCAACTTGCCCACAATGACCAATATGTCCCAGCTACTCTAGTCACACCTGCCTGCGCAAGGTCCATATCCCTCCAAACCTGTCCTATCCATCTACCTTTCTTAAAAATTAGAATAGTCCACCTCAACTACCTCATCTGGCAGTTTGTTCCATACACCCATCACCCTTTGTGTGAAAAAGTTACCCCTCAGGTTTCTATTAAATATTTTATTCTTCACCTTGAACCTATGTCCTCTGGTCCTACATTCCCCAACTCATGTGCATCTACCTGATCTATTCCTCTCATGATTTTATACACCTCTATAACATCATCCCTCATCCTCCTGCGCTCCAAGGAATAGTGACCCAGTCTACTCAACCTCCCCCTATAGCTCACACCATCTAGTCCTGGCAACATCCTCGTAAATATTCTCTGAACCCTTTCAGGCTTGCTTCTATTACAGTCATAGGACTTGTATCCAATGCGGACTGAGAACCATCTTGCATTATTACAGTCCTCGTTCCCCTTGCAGCCCCAGTAACATTTATTACAGACCTGTCGCCAGCTTGATTCTATTGCAACCCAACCAATAACTTGTTTCCATTATCAACCCTATTTGTATTACAGCACTGGCACCATATCTGTTACAAACCATGGTTCACCCTATTACATACTCAGTGCCACCTTATGCTTATACTAAACCACCATTTATTTCTATTAGAGCTTCAAGACTGCTGTGCTTTTCTTGTATCTGTTGGAATGTGTTCCTATTGCTACGCCAATGTCATCGCACCCTTCCAGAGGGACCTTGCGTTTACAACCGTATCAGCTCCATTTATTTGCATTGCAGCACCTTGTTTTACTTCTGTCAACTTGTGTTTATTACAAGTCCAGTGCTGCTTGTGTTTATTACAGCTCCAATGTTCATATATGTACATTAAAACTTCACTGTCCTTTTGTTTCTATGGCTACTCCTCTCTGCCAGCCACAGAGCCATATTATTCTTATTTCAGTGTCAATACCACCTTGCATTTATTACAGCATAAACACCAGCTGGTGTCTATCATGGTCCCATTTCCATCCTATGTCTTTTGGGGGATTGTCACCAACTTATGTCGCATACAATCAGATCCCCGTCGTCTCTCAATTACAGTCCCAGTGTAGGCTTGATGGTATTATGTGCTGTTTGTTACTGGCCCACTTGTCCTTTAATGCTTGTGCTAATCTCACACTGGCAGCAAAGACACAAATTGTTGGATCACACTGGCAACTTAAGGTTATGTGTGAGCTGAGTATCTGTGGGGGACATGTGGCAACTAGTTGTCTTCTTGCGTTTGAGGCAGCAGAAGTCTGCAGCTGGGTGATGTCATCCAGTTCGACATCGGCAGGTGCCCGCCCTAAAAAGGGCGCATGCTCCGGGTTGGCACCAGGCTGCGGCACAGCTAATCGAGCCACTGCCTCTCAGCTAGAGAGACCTAGGTTTGATCCTGACCTCTGGTCTTGCCTGTGTGGAGTTTGCACGTTCTCCCTGCGATTGCATTGGTTCCCCTGGTGCTTTGGTTTCTTACAACATCTCAAGGACGGTGGATTAAATGGCCACTGTAAATTGCCCCTAATGCATGGGTGAGCGCTAGAAAATGAGGGGGACTTGATGGTAATGTGGGGAGAGCGGATCATAGGGACAATCTGTAGGGTGGCAGGGATTGCTCTGCGAGCTGACACAGACTCGTTGGACAGAATGGCCTCCCATCTCATATGGAAATGTAGACACATTGCTGGTAAGGCAGCGATTATAGTACTGATTGTTTGCTAGTCCAGTAACAAGACCAATTTCCATGGACTAGTGCCACATATAGAGTAGTTGGATAAGGGCAGCAGATTTCCCCCATCCCCATTCCTTTATCCTTGCAGGAATGAAGTAGATATACTTTTACAACAATCCATTGGTGTCCGAGTCATTTTTTATTAAGACTAAGAATGGCACCGTGATGCCAGATGGAACTTAATCCCGAAAGATAAGTTTGGAAGGACTTTTAACACTAGGATATACACAATGCCTGGTCAGAACCTGGGGAATAGGGAGGAACAGAGGGTGCAGAATGTTCAATGATCCTTCAAGGCAGCAGCACTATCAGATGAGATGCATAAAGGTTTTTTAAAATCTTTTTCGCAGAACACTTACTTACTGAATAGAACCCAGTAACCTGCTGCTTAAATGTTGTGAGTTTCGTAATACAAATACACACTGCAGGAAGAAGGAAACCACAACTTACTCAATAAAGGGCAGCTTAATGACAACTGTTGTCCTCTGAATTCCGGGCAATGGTGCAATCACAGGCGCTCCCTGGAACAAGTGTAAATTGTGTGGTTTAACCTAAGAATTAATGAGAATCAGAATTAGAAAGAATTCTTGGAAAGGAGCCCAATTGAACAGTCGAATAAATGAAATAGGAATGACTACAGGGCTGCCAACTCTCACGCTTTGATCATGAGACTCACGCATTTCGACAAATTCTCACGCTCTCACACTGATCACAAATTTCTCACACTCTGTCGTGAGAAATTCTGTGATCAACGAGAATTTCAAATCTAATATCAACTGCATGGGCCGCGGGTGTTGGAGTGCCGGGGCTGAGGGAGGGATGGAAGCAGAAGCAGCGGCGGGGGCAGATGCAGACGGGGAGCCGGGGCTGGCGAGTGTTTGCCGGGCTGGCGAGTCGCTTGCTGCAGCTCCAGCTATGGAGCAGTGCAAGAGTCCCGGGCCATCAGAGGCGTTGAAAGCGTTGTGCCACTGCCGTTAGTCTCTGCCGAATTTGCCCTGGTGACCGGCATGGATCAGGCAGCGTCTCTGGAGAGAAGGAATGGGTGATGTTTCTGGTAGCTCCATGGATACAGAGATTCACCTGCACCTCCTCCAACCTCGTCTATTGCATCCGCTGCTCTAGATGTCAGCTAATCTACATCAGTGAGACCAAGCGTAGGCTTGGCGATCGTTTCGTCAAACACCTCTGCTCGGTCCGCATTAACCAACCTGATCTCCCCGTGGCTCAGCACTTCAACTCCCCCTCCCATTCCAAATCCGACATTTCTGTCCTGGGCCTCTTCTATTGCCAGAGTGAGCACCACCGGAAACTGGAGGAGCAGCATCTCATATTCCGCTTGTGCAGTCTGCATCTCAGTGGCCTGAACATTGATTTCTCCAATTTCCGGTAGCCCTTGCTGTCTCCTCCCCTTCTCAGCTCTCCCTCAGCCCTCTGGCTCCACCTCTTCCTTTCTTCTTGCCGTCCCCCCCAACCTGCATCAGTCTGAAGAAGGGTTTGGCCCTAAACATTGCCCATTTCCTTCGCTCCATAGATGCTGCTGCACCTGCTGAGTTTCTCCAGCATTTTTGTCTACCTTCTAAGGGTCTCTACCTGAAACCTAGAGCCAATCAGTGCTTTTCCTGCTTCTCGTTGCAGCTGTTTCTTCAAAATTCACGGGAGCTCTGAGTTAAGTCTGCCTGTGCTATGCCTCTCTTGTTAAACTCTTTTCCCCCTCTGACTCGCTTCTAACTCTCCTCCCACTCGGGCTGGAGCCAATCAGTGCTTTTTCCTGCTTCTCGATGCTGCTGTTTCTTCAAAATCCACGGGAGCTCTGAGTTAAGTCTGCCTGTGCTATGCCTCTCTTTTTTAAACAGTTTTTCCGCTCTGACTCACTTCTAACTCTTCCACTTGGGCTAGAGCCAATCAGTGCTTTTTCCTGCTTCTCTTTGCTGCTGTTTCTTCAAAATCCACAGGAGCTCTGAGTTAAGTCTGCCTGTGCTATGCCTCTCTTTTTAAACTGTTTTCCCCCTCTGACTCACTTCTAACTCTCCTCCCACTCGGGCTAGAGACAATCAGTGTTTTTTCCTGCTTCTCTTTGCTGCTGTTTCTTCAAAATCCAAGG
Source organism: Raja brachyura (assembly GCA_963514005.1). The sequence continues at coordinate 14,802,867 of OY740804.1, read as the reverse complement.
GAGCTCTGAGTTGTCTCTATCACTGTATCACTCATGACTCTAATGTAGTCATAGAGTGATACAGTGTGAAAGCAGGCCCTTCGGCGCAACTTGCCCATACCAGCCAACATGTCCCAGCTACACTACCTGCTTTTGGTCCATATCCTTCCAAACCTGTGCTATCCATGTATCAGTCTAACCATTTCTTAAATATTGGGATAGTCGCTGCCTCAACTACCTCCTCTGGCAGCTTGTTCCATACACCCATCACCCTTTGTGTGGAAAAAGTTACCGCTTAAAATGTTACCTCTTAAAAATATTTCAAACAAAAAAAATTGAAATCATACTTGTACAATCATACTTGTACTTGTAAAACATGATTTTAATACATAAAATTTGAAAATGTCTTTACTGTGGGAGGGGGTCACCCCCTCCCCCTACTAGGTTGCTCCACTCCCTCAGCGGATACCCCCAAGGCCTGTGTTCAGTGATCACTCAGTCCCCCAACTTTGAAAAATGCTCCGTGGCCCTGGTTCAGACAGAGAGCACTGCCAGATGTGAGCGGGGAACTGAGGCCAGTTGTCCGTGATGTCTGGATCCCAATGCTCAGCGCTTCGTGTTTTGGAGTTGGCTAATGTTATTGATTTGTAATTAGCCTGATTTGTAATTAGTTGACAAAACCAAAATTCATTAATCTGGAATATCCAGGGGGATGGGATAAGTGTAATATTAAAATGACATGCAAGGTGTTAGGCTGTCTGTCACAACATATAGCCCCGATAACCCATTATTTCTTTCAGTTAAATATTGGGAAGGTAGCCCTATTGTCATTTGCCACTCAACTATTATGTTTTTTTACCTCACTGACTATTTCGAAACCCTCCCCCCCCCCCCCCCCCTAAATTCCTTTGACAGGTTGAATAGAAATGTCCCCAATTTCGTTGTTTTATTAATTGAACATGTAGATGAACATCCTCAAGGAGTGTAATCAAATGGAAACTGATTCTGATGCGATGTTTAAGAGCTTGTTCAAAGAAGGGGCATATTTTAAAGGAGTGACAGAGATACTTGCAGGGGAATGTGTGAGGATGTTATTATTTGTCTTTAATTTTAGCTTGAACCAGGACATCTGAAGATTCAAAGTTTAATATAGTAATTGTTCTGATACTGACTCCAACCAACTACGTAATGAATATCATTCATTCCAGAGGTTTTATTTTTCTAATGCTATTTAAACTCACTTTGATTTCAATCACCAATGTAAAAGTAATTGGGAATGGGGAGCATTGGAACAAAAATGTGCCCTTGGTACATATTAACTGTAATATAATAATGTAAGCATGTTGGTAGGTGCAATCAAAACAAGGATCTTTTTTATCATTGTTGTGTTATGAATACCACTGAAAATATGATGTACTCTCAAGATCACATTTAATAGAATAATATTGCTTGAACATATAGTTATTGGACTTTGCATTTCGGAAAAGTCCCAGCTGAGAGGAAGACAGCAAAATACTGAAAATACTGGGGGTGAAAATGACTTCAGGCCAGTTTGTTAGGAAAATAAAGGAAATGGTACAAAATACTTATACAGCTGAGTGAGTATAATTTTATGGATGAGAAATTGTGTTCAACCAATTGATGACTTATTTGACAAAGTAACTAGCATGTTAGATAACAAGGAAGACAATGGATTATACATATTTTGGTCTGTGAAGTGCCCCATAAAAGATTACTGCATTAGATAAGCACCTGTGGACTTGAACGTAATAGGTTACGTCCAGGGGGTCAGATGTGGGGCTTTATGTGTGGGTCAGATATATTGTCAATGCAGAGGGGCTAGGAGCAAGGCTAGTAGATCCAGAGTTAAGGTCTGGATTAGTACTAGGTGTGCAGTCAAAGTTGGGACAATGGGAGTGTTCAGCACTGGGAACCTAAGCAGGTAATCAGCTATGATCAGGGTAGAATAGGGGGCCAGTTGTAAGGCTGGACTCAGGGTCAGAATGAGAGGTCCTATCATATCTATTTTTTTCTTCCAACCTCTAGATTGATCAAGGATTTCTGTTATGGAAGAGGGAGGGATTAGCAGTTTTTCGTGATTTGTTTTTGGATGGTTGTTTTATGTCTTTTGAACAACTCCAATAAATATAATCTACCTAACTCGCATTTCTTTATATATTTACAAATTAGACATTTTTTGAAGACTGCTCTACCCTTTTTTTCTGTTACCACATCAAACCGAAATCTTGGATTTTTTTTTACATTTGAACCCTTATCAGAAAGGTTTAATAACGACTGTTTATGAGTTGATTTTGAAATTACAAATAGATACATTTGATAAAATTAAGAATGACTGGGAAAGAGAACTTCAAATTTCTCTACCTCCGGAGAAATGGGAGAGGATTCTTCAATTAGTTAATACTTCCTCAATGTGTGCAAGGCACGTTCTGATACAATTCAAGGTGGTTCACAGAGCTCAAATGATAAGTTAGCTCATTGTTATGGTCATATAAATCCTACCTGTGACAGATGTAATTCTGAAGTGGCCTCAATGACTCATGTGTTTTGGTCTTGCCCACTTTTGGAAAAATATTGGAAATACATTTTTGATACTATTTCTTTAGTTTTAGGTATTGATTTACAACCTCATCCTATTACTGCAATTTTTGTGCTACCAATGTTAGATTGTACTCATCTGTCCCGTTCCGCCTATCGGCTGATTGCTTTTACTACAGTAATTGCCAGAAGATTTATTTTATTTAAATGGAAAGGCTATAATCCTCCAACCACACTCCATTGGTACTTTGAAACAATATCATGTTTAAATTTAGAACAAATTTAGCCTAACCTTATTCATAGCAAATCCAATTTAAATTATAAATATTGCATTCAAGTGTAAGTTAAAAGACTCGCTACAGTATGCACCAGATTGCACAATTTCAAGCTGAAAACTGCAAAAGCTCCGTACCAATGGTAGGGGGGACATCCCCCCCCCCCCCCCCCCCACCTCGGTCGCTATGCTCCCTTGGACTTGGTCTCTCACAATTTCTCACTCCCAACTCTCACCCAATGTTGGCAGCCCTGTAACTATATAGGAATAGATCAGGTAGATACAGGTATAGGTCAGACTCGCTTGCCCAGAGTAGGTGAATCGATAACCAGAGAACATAGGTTTACAGTTTAGTTTATTACAGTTTAATTTATTGTCACGTGTACTGAGGTACAGTGAAAAGCTTTTGTTGTGTGGTGTCCAGTCAACAGAAAGGTTAAATATGAGGGGAGAAAGATTTAACAAGGAACCTGAGGGGTAACCTTTTCACAAAAAGGGTGGTGGGTGTATGGAACAAGCTGCTAAGGGAGGTAGTTGATGCAGGTACTGTCGCAATGTTTAAAAAAAAATTTAGACAGGTACATGGAGAGGACAGGTTTAGAGAGATATGGGCCAAATACAGGCAGATGAGACTGGTGTAAATGGGACATGTTGGTCGGTGTGGGCAATGTGGACCGAAGGGCCTGTTTCCACATTGTTTGACTCTATGAAGGTCAAAAGCAAAACTACAGATGCCAGAAATCTAAAATACAAATCAAAATGCTGGAAACACTCAGCAAGTTAGGCAGCAACTACGGAGAGGGAGAAAAACAGACTTAATGGAGACACAAAGAAATGCAGATGCTGTAATCTTCAGTAAAACATAAAGTGCTGGAATAACTCAGTGCATCAGGTAACATCTGTGAAGGGAATGGATAAGCGACCTTATGGGTTGGGATCTTTTCTCAGATTGTCTGAAGAAAAGTCCCGACCTGAAACGTTGCTCACCCATTTCCTCTATTGATGCTGCCTGACCCACTGAGTTAGTCCAGCAGTTTGTGTTTTACTTTTGAAATGCAGTTAATGTTTTATTCTCATGTAGGATCTCCGACCTGAAGCGTCATTTCTGTTTCTGCAGATGCTGCCTGACCTGCTGAGTATTTGCAGCATTTTGTTTCAGAACGTGTAGAGGAAGTGGTTGGGGTTAAAGTTGATGATCGATACAGAGTGCACAGGGGTTCCTAGACAAAAGGTCATCCTTTCAACCGAGCACGTTGTGCACTTGTGGTGTGTGACGGATATGAATTATCCTTCACAGGGTGTGAACTGAAGTTCATTAACAGTGAAAGACCAACTAATTCATCTTTTTGCGAATAAGGTAGAAGTCTATGCATTAAAAATAGCTGTGGCCAGCCCAATGCATCCCGTGGATGCAGCACTCCCTCCTGTGCAATGACAGCACAAGTGGAAAATGTTTCTGCAATCTGGGCTTCATCCTACCCTCTTGCAATCCTCTTTGCTTCTTAAAGCAAAGGACTTGGATGCAAATTTAGCCGAGCAAATTCCAGGAGAGTAGGAAGCGGATGAACTTTGACCCTTTTTAATTCCAGTGCACTTCCATTTTTGAAGCGTGGGAGAAGGAACTTCAATTATGACTCACCTTCATCTAAATTTATTTACCCACTTTTCTTCCTTTAACGACTGCAACAAAACTCCACCAGGCTCCGCCCCAATTAATCACCCATTGCTTTGTTGAAGTGATCCTGTGGTCTCTGTGTGAAAATGCTGCAGCTGAATTACACACACGCCCGTGTACTTCCTTACAAGGTAGAAATAGTCCATTCAGCCCATTGAGTCTATGTTGGCCTTCGACTCAAATCCATTCTCGCACTAGTTTCTCCTGTACCGTAGTCGACCCATATCCCCTCCCTCCAGTAGAGTTGCTGCCTCACAGCTCCAGCAACTCAACTTCAGTCCTGACCTTGGGTGCTGCCTGTATGGAGCTTGAATGTTCTCCCTGTGACTGTGTGGGTTTCCACCGAGTGCTCTGGTTTCCTCCCACTTCTCAAAGGCTTTGAGATTTGCAGGTTGATAGGGATCTCTAAGTTGTGTTGGTGAGTGTTGTAATCTGAGGGGGGGGGGGGGGGGGGGGTGGGGTGGGGGTGGGTAGGGGGGGGAGTAGATGGGGAGAGAAAAAAGTGCTAAAATTGGATCAGCATCAATGGGTGCGTGTTCTAAGTGTGGATTGACCCTGTCCCTCAGAATCGTTTCCAATAACCTCCTTACCGCAGACCTATTACTCACTGGTCTGTAATTATTTGGCTCATCCCTCCAACCTTTGATTAAAGGAACCATTTTTGGCATCTACTACTCTTTTGACACCTCTCCTGTGGCCAGTGAAGGGTTAAAATTCTCTGTCAGATCCCCAGGTCTCTCCTTCCTCGCCTCCAGTAGCAGTCTCCATACATTTCAACAGGCCCTAGGGATTTATCCAACTTTATGTCCAATACCTCCTTTTTATGACAATATGTTCTGGAATATCACCCAGTCCCTTCCTGAGATCTCCAACTGCATTGTATTAATTTAAGACCTCGTCCACTTCACGTGGCTCCGTGCACAGAATGCCCCTTAGGTCTGTAACAGACTCCCACTTCCTAACTTACCCTCATGCTATTGATATCTTATAAAATGCATTTGAGTTCTCTGGGTGATTGTTCATGGCCCCACTTTCCCCTCTAATTTATTTATTACACACCCCTTCTACATCCTCAATGCAGTTGAATGGATGGGCACTTTTCATCTTTGTGTACCTTCCATTAGCATGCTCTCTGTTATTTAATCAAGCCTTCCATGTCCTTTGACATCCAGAGTTTTGTGGACATTGCCTTTCACCTTTGTGGGAATGTGTTTGCCCTGAATCACATTTAAAACACTCCCACTTTTTGGTTCTTACCTGCTCCCAGTCTACTTTTGCCACGTCCTATCTAAATCAGCCTTCCCCAATTCAGAATCTTAATATTCGGACTATCCTCATTCAAAGGTTCAAGAGTACTTTATTGTCACAGGTCCCTAGATACAGATAAATTCTTTGTTTTGCAAACAATTCAGTAAAATCATCCTATTAAAAACAACAAAAATTGCTGGAGTAACTCAGCAGGTCAGGTAGCCTCTTTGGAGAACATCGATGGGTACCTTTTTGATGTCGGGACTCGTCTATAGACTTGCCAAGTTACTCCAACACCATCTGTCCTTTTTTGTAAACCAGCATCTGCAGTTACTTATCTCTACATGTAGGAAGAACTTCAGATGCTGGTTCATATTGAAGATAGACACAAAATACTGGAATAACTCAGTGGGACAGGCAACATCTCTGGAGAAAAGGAATAGGTGAAGTTTTGGATCGGAACCGTTCTTCAGCCTAGTCAGATTATTGCAGAAATGGGCATTTGGCAATAAGTTTGGGCTTGATGGGCTGAAGAGCCTGTTTCCTTGCTGTGAGACCCTTTGATTCTATGGCTCTAATTTGCACCCGTAAATGATTCATTGTTCTTCTGCTACATTGTTGAGCTTCAAAAATGCCTAATTTGCTTGACCTGACATTTGAGACGTGTGGTATAAAAGTGCATACAATATAGTACAGTACAGCACAGAAACAGGCCCATTGTCCACAATAGCTGTGCAAACCGTGATATCAAATTAAACAAATCCATTTGCCTGCGCATGATCCATATCCCTCTATTCCCTGTCTGTTTGTGTGCCTTTCTAAATGCTTCTTAAACATTGCTATCGTATCTGCTTCCACCATCCCTCATAGCAGCCTGTTCCAGGCACGCACTGTGTCAAAAACCTGTGTCACAAATTTCTGTTACACGTTAAACCCCCCCCCCCTCACTGTAAACCAAGTCCTCTCGTATTAGACATTTCCACCCTGGGAAAAAGCCTGTGACTGTGTACCCTATTCACGCCTTATATAATTTTCTAAACTTCTATCAGGTTGCCCCTCAGCCTTCGACACTCCAGAGAAAATAATCCCAGATGCTGCCTGACCTGCTGAGTTACTCTAGCTATTTGTGTCATTTTCCAAGTATATCTAACCTATCTTTGCAGTCACTCAAATCCAGGCAACATTCTGGTGAACCTCTTATACACCCTCTTCAAAAGCCCACATCTTTCCTATAGTGTGGTAACCAGAACTGCACACAATACTCCAAACTGGGCTAACTAAAGTTTTATTAAGCTGCAAGGTGACTTCCAGACTCTTATACTCAATGCCTCAATAAATGAAGGCAAGCATAGCATACACATTCTTTACCACCCTATCTACTTGTGTTGCCACTTTCACGGAGCTGTGGGCTTGTACCTCAAGATTCCTCTGTCCATCAAGGCTCCTAAGTAGCCTGCTGTTTTCCCAAAAAAAGTTGGAAGCACTCAGCAGTTTCAAGCCGCACCTGTTTCCAGCATTTTCTGTGTTGTTTCAAATTTCGCGTCTCTGCAGTTTTTTGATCTTCGTATAGTGTGACTTTTTTCTCTCAGCAAACTGGGTCACCTTCAAGACACAAAGTGCTTGAGTAACTCAGCAGGTCAGGCAGGATCTCTGGAGAAGATTGATAGGTGACAAATGGGTCAGACTGAAAAAGGGTCCCGACCTGAAACGTTGAATGACGTTGAATATACAGGATAGCTTTTTAAACCAATATGTAGAGGAACTGACTAAAGGGCTGGCCATCCAGGACTGGGTATTGTGTAATGATAGTTAGCGATCTTGTTGTACAAGGCCCCTTGGGCAACAGTGACCATAATATGATGAAATTCTGCATTAAAATGGAGAGTGACACGGTTAATTCAGAGACTAGGGTCCTGAACTTGAATAAAGGAGAATTTGAAGGTATGAGACAGGAATTGGATAGGATAGACTGGAAAATTATACTTAAAGGGTTAACAGTGGAGATGCAATGGCAAAGATTTAAAGACTGCATGGATGAACTCCTGAAATTGTTCATCCCCGCCTGGCAAAGGCATATAAATTGGTCAGAAGAAGCGGCAAACCAGAGGACTGGGAGAAATTTAGAACAGAGGAGGGCAAAGGGGTTAATTAAGAGAGGGAAAAAAGAGCATGAAAGAAAGCTTGCGGAGAATATAAAAACTGACTGTAAAAGTTTATTTGTATATGTAAAAAGGAAACGATTAGTGAAGATGAATGTAGGCCCTTTACAGGCAGAGGCAGTTGAATTTATAATGGGAAACAAGGAAGTGGCAAAGCAGTTAAATGAGTACTTTGGTTCTGTCTTCACTAAGGAAGACACAAACAATCCCCTAGAAATACTAGGGGACCAAGTATCTAGTGGGAGGAAGGTACTGAAGGGAATCCACATTAGTCAGAAAATGGTGTTAGATAAACTGTTGGGCCTGATGGTCTGCAACCAGAGTACTCAAGGAGGCAGCCCTAGAAATCGTGGCTGCATTGGTGATCATTTTCCAATGTTCTCTTGACTCTGGGTCAGTTCCTGTGGACTGGAGGGTAGCCAATGTAACTCCACTTTTTATGAAAGGAGGGAGAGAGAAAAAGGGGAATTATAGACCAGTTAGCCTTTCATCGATAGTGGGGCAGATGCTGGAGTTGATTATTAAAGATGTTATAGCAGCGCATTTGGAAATCAGTGGGGATCGGTTAAAGTCAGCATGGATTTATGAAGGGGAAATCATGCTTGATTAATCTTTTGGAAATTTTTGAGGATGTAACAACTAGAATGGATAAGGGAGAGCCAGTGGATGTGGTGTATCTGGACTTTTAAAAAGCCTTTGACAAGAAATTAATGTGCAAAATTAGAACACGGTATTGGGGATAGGGTATTGACATGGATGGAGAACTGGTTGGCAGACAGGAAGCAAATGATCAGCCATGATCATATTGAATGACGGTCCTGGCTTGAAGGGCCGAATGGCCTACTCCTGCACCTATTTTCTATGTTTCTATGAATGAATGATGAATGAATGAATTCATGAATGAATGATACTTAATTATTACATGTGACAAGTCACAGTGATATTCGTTGTTGCCTATTCATGTTCTCCCGTGTTGCTGGCAGACCCACTGAGTTACTCCAGCACTTTGCATCTCTTTTTGTAAACGTCCCTTGTTCCTCCCAAATCATACTGTACATAAGCACAGTCATGTATGTAAAAATAGCATATTTCAACTGGTGGATCCACCATCTTACAGCTCCAATGACCCAGGTTTAATTCTGCTCTCAGACACTACCTGTGTCGAGTTTGCATGTTCTTCATTTGACCTAGTGGGTTTCCCCAGTTGCTCCCTCATCTCAAAGATGTGCCGGTTGTGGGTTAGTTGGCCTCTGCAAATTGTCCCCAGTGTAGATGAGTGGTAGAATCTGGGTTGGAAATGATGAGAACGGGGAGATAAAATGGGTTAGGGTCAGATTAGTGCAAAAATGATTACTTGGTGATTGGTTTGAACTCGATGGGCTGAATAAACTGTTTCCTTGCTATGTGACCCTTTGATCCTATGACTCTAATTTGCATTTGTAAATGATTGCATTGTTTCTTTTGTTACATTCAAAAATTCCTTATTTGGTTGACATGACATTTGAGAAATGTGGTTTAAAAGTACATACTGTATAATATAATACAGTAGCATGCAGGAACAGGCCCTTTGTCCCACGATGCCTGGGCCAACCATGATGTCAAATTAAACTAATCCATCTGCCAGAACATAGTCCATATCCCTCCATTCCCTTTCTGTCCATGTGATTTTCTAAATGCGTCTTAAACAATGCTATCATATTTGCTTCCACCACCTTCCACAGCAGCATGTTCCAGGTACCCACTGTGGCAAAAAACGTGCAACTTTACCCGTCTCCCCTCAAACGTACGTCTTCTCCTATTAGACATTTTCATCCTGGGAAAAAGACTTTGTCTATCTTTCCTATCCATGCCTCATGCCTAATTTTGTAAACTTCTATCCGGTGGCGGTGGCGGCGGCAGCGACTTCGGAGGTTCGGCCGCGGGCCCAGTGGACGACATCGTCGGGAGATCGCAGGTCACAGGTTGGTGACCTGTTTTTCCGGAGCTCCCGCGGCAACAGCTGCGTCCGCTGGACTGGAGGGCGGCAGCTTCGGCAGTTGAACCGGCCCGTTCGTGGAGCGCGGTTCAGCCGCGGGACTTATTTACATCACCCGGTGCGGTCACAACATCGGAGGCTTGGGTCGTCTCAGCGCAGAGGAAGAGGAAGAACAAGAAGGGAAGAGTCAAAGACAAGATTTTTGCCTTCCATCACAGTGAGGAGGTGTCTGGTAAACTCACTGTGGTGGATGTTAAATATGTGTTTATTGTGTGTTTTGTTATTTACTATATGTATGACTGCAGGCAACGAAATTGCATTCAGACCGCAAGGTCTGAATGACAATAAAGTTTTCCATGAGGTGGTCCGTCCGCCTTCGCCACTCCAGAGAAAAGAATCCAAGTTTGTCTAACCTCTACTAAGAGCCAATTCTCTAATCCAGGCAACATCCTGGTGAGTCTCCCCAAAGCCCACACATGTTTCCTATAGTGTGATGACCAACACTACACACAACACTTCAACACTAAGTTTTATAAAGCTGCAATTTGACTTCCTGACTCTTACACGCAATCCCTCATCCAATTGAGGCAAGAGTACCGTACACCTTCTTCATCACCCTATCTACTTGTGTTGCCATTTTCAGGGAGCAATGTGCCTGTACCCCAATATCCTTCCATTACACCTTAGGGGTTAGCTGGTTATTAACCAAAAGAAAATACTGGAAGCACTCAGCAGTTTCAAGCTGTACTTGTTTCCAGAATTTTCTGTTTTGTTTCGGGTTTCCCGCATCTGCAGTTGTTTATCTTTGTTTACCGTGATGTAAGATTTGTTTTCTCATCAGACTCGGTCACCTTCAGCTTGCCTTTGAGCCAGTTCTGTTTCCATCCACTTTTTTGAGCTATATTCTGATTAATCTATCAGTCAGTGGCATAGCTCGTCCATCCGCTGCCTTATAGCAGCAGAGGCCCCAGTTCAATCCTGACCTCGGGTGCTGTCTGTGTGGAGTTTGCACGTTCTCCACTGGGTTTCATCTGGGTGCTCTGGGTTCCTCCTACATCCCAAAGACATGCAGGTAGGTAGTTCAAATGAGCACTGTACTTTGCTCTTTATGTGCAAAGTACAGTGAATCTGGGCAATTGATGGAAATGTGGGGAGAATAAAATAGAGCTGGGTGGGAATATTATAGCTGGGAGCTTGGTGTTCAGTGCAGACTCAATGGCCTGCTCCCTGCTGAATGACTCCCTGTACTCCCCGATTCACTGACTGTATATTTTTTGTCTTTCACTCGCCGCTAGAAAAATCTGCCACCACTTTGCTGCAACAGCATTTTGCTTTCAGCAAACTAACTTGGTCGCTTTCCAATTTGGTAAAGCAAGTGTTTTGTTCCCGCCCTCCTTTCTGAAGTTTACTCTGAGTAATTGAGGGGAAAATGTCTCAAGCTGTAACTTGCTTCATTTTTAATTTCACTTTCAACTGAAAATACACCAACTTGTATCTTTCCGGTTTACTTGCAAATGCCGAACCGGGATGGGGAGTTATTATGTGAGCCAGGAGAATCTAGAAGAATATATACACAACTGGAGTAGAGTGTGCAGTTTTGGTCTCCAAATTTGAGGAAGGACATCCTTGCTATTGAGGAAGTGCAGCGTAGGTTTACGAGGCCAATCCCTGAGATGGCGGGACTGTCATATGAGGAAAGATTAGAAAGACTGGGCTTGTATTCACTGGAATTTAGAAGGATGAGAGGGGATCTTATAGAAACATATAAAATTCTAAAAGGACTGGACTAGCTAGATGGAAGAAAAATGTTCCCAATGTTGGGGGAGTCCAGAACCAGGGACAGGTCTAAGAATAAAGGGAGGCTATTTAAAACTGAGATGAGAAAAAACGTTTTCACCCAGAGAGTTGTGAATTAGTGGAATTCTGTGCCACAGAAGGCAGTAGAGGCCAATTCACTGGATGAATTTAAAAGAAAGTTAGATAGCGTTCTAAGGGCTAGCGGAATCAACGGATGTGAGGAGAAGGCAGGCACGGGTTACTGATTGTGGATGATTAGCCATGATCACAATGAATAGCGGTGCAGTCTCAAGGGGCCAAATGGCCTCCTCCTGCACCTATTTTCTATGTTTCCATGTTTCTATATTACTTTTAAATTTTAGGGCAGACTAGTAGAAGCAACACAAATACCATGACACCTGTAAATGCAGGTCATTTGGACAAAGGATAAAGTGGGAAAGGGATTTGCAGATGTAATTTAATCCAAACAAATGTGGAGCGATACATTTTACACAGGATTTGCATGGTAAATGGCAGGGCACTGGACAGCCTTGCAGAACGGAGAGGTCTAGGGCTACAAGTACATCGTTTCCTAATAGTGGCAACACAGGTAAACAAAGTGGTGAATGAGACCATGGCAGGCTTACCCTTGGTGGACGGGGCACTGAGTATGAGAATTGGGGCAGCATATTGCAATTTTAGAGGACGTTGGTGAGACTGCCCCCAGAGTACTGTATGCAGTTCTGGTCTGGACTGGATAAAGGATGTGATTAAGCTGCAGAAGGTGCAGAAATGATTCATAGAACATAGAACACCACAGCACAGGAACAGACCTTCGGCCCACAATGTCCTTGCTGAACATGATGTCAGGTTAAACTAATCTTCTCTGCCTGTACGTGATCCATATCTCTCCACTCCCTACACATCTATGTGCCTTTCTAAAGGCCACTTAAACACCACTGTCATATCCGCCTCCATCACCACCTCTGGCAGTGTGTTCCAGGCACCTACCACTCACTGTATGAACAGCTTGCCCCGCACATGTCCTTTAAACTTCCACCCTTTGATTTTAAAGTCATGCCCACTAATATTTGACATTTTCATTCTGCAAGGAAGGTTCTGACAGTCCACCTTATCTATGCCTATCATCATTTGATATAGTTCTATAAAGTCTCCCCTCAGCCTCCAACTCTCCAGAGAAAACCATCCAAGTTTGTCCAACATTTTACACCATAATACTAAAGGGTATGGATAGGTTTAAGGTAAGAGGGGAAGGATTTAAAGAGGACTTGAGAGACAAGTGTTTTTACAGAGCGTGGTGGGTATATCGAACCAGCTGTCAAGGAAATGATAGAGGTGGATACAATTATAACATTTAAGAGTTACTTGGACAGGTACATGGATGAGAACATCTTGTATAGATATGGGTTAGATGCTTGGTTAAGCAATTGGTCAGTGTGGCCGAGTTGGGCCAAAGTGCTGAATAACCCCAATAACTGTCAGACAGTACCATAATGCCTGTAGATAGGGTTGCAGGGCACAGCAAGCCTGGAATAGCAATAATTGTAATTGCTGGGTGTTTCAGACATGGAAGTACAGGCCCAGAAGGGGCATGATAGGGAAGATGTTGCAAAGTTATCACTATTGGGAGAAGCTCAAAAGAAAAACAAAGGGTCTGATTCCACGCTCCATGACCCAATGACTGAGACAGAGATTCCCAGGAGTCAGGTGGGGCTGCTGGGAGCTCGGGGAAATTTTGCGTATATCCTTGAATCTTTTCTTCTGTCCTCCCGTACACACCCAATACCCTAGACACAGGGCGCTTGCTGGACCTGGCAATTCATGCCCATTTGCATCAGAGCAATGAATGAGATGCCATAGAGTTATAGAGTCATAGAATAAATAAAGAAGCCCTTTGGCCCCACTAGTCCATGCCAACCAAAATGCCCATCTAAGTTAGTCCCATTTGTCAGTGTTAGAAGGCTAGGCCCTCTTGAGTCCACTCGCCTGACTAGGACAGGGGTCGAACCCCCTCTGTCAGCTATCATATAACCCTCGCTCATTGGCATCCATCCTCTTGCTGGAGTGGCAGAGCAGCACCGCTGGTAGAGCTGCTGCCTTACAGCAACAAAGACCTGGGTTCAATCCTGACCTCAGCTGCTGTCTCTATGGAGTTTTCACGTTCTCCCTGTGACTGTGTGGGTTTCTTCCAGGTGCTCTGGTTTCCTCCCACCTCCCAAAGACATGCAGGGGCCTGTAGTTTAATTGGCCTCTGTAAATTGTCCCAAGTGGGTATGGAGTGGATGAGAAAGGGGAGAAAACATAGAGCTAGTGTGGACTCGTTGGGCCAGAGTTTCCTGTTTCCAAGCTGCACCTCTAAACTAAACTAAACTATTATTTGGCATTGGAACTGACCCAGGCAATTTCCTGTCCTTTCACCTCTTGTGAAGTAGGAATGGAGTCTGGTCACCCCGTTGTATCTGGGCAGTAACGTTGTCTGTGCATCCTTTCTTTAATATTCATGTGAGCTTCGGCTTGAAAAACACAAGTCACTCTAATATGGTAGGAAAGGAAAACGGAAAATGCCACAAAAAAATAAATCCAGCAGCATCTATGGAGCGAGTAACAGGCAACAACAAAATGAGAAGACATTAAATGTCTTAAGCGACATTTGGACAGAGACATGGATAAGAAAAGGTTCAGAGGGATATGGGCCAAACATGGGTAAATGGGTCAGTTTAGAGGGGCATCTTGGTCAGAATATATGAAATGGGCAGAAGGGCCTGTAGTTGTGCTGATTGGCTCTAGCGTTTAACAATTCTGACGATGGGTCGCGGACCCAAAGTGTCAACTGTTTCTCTTTCCACCGATGCTGCCTGACCTGCTGAGTTTTTGTAGCGCTTTGTTTCAGATTTCCGACACCTGCAGTGTTCTTTTTACCCCAATTTTGCAACTTTCAGGTGATCAAAATAACACCGAAGGCAGTCACAAGCAAATATACTAGAGAAGCTCTGCTCTATAATCTATGGTCACAAGAGGCAGGATGGTAAACAGTGCAGCTCACATTTATTTCCTCCGACGTGCAAGATGGCTGTCTCTTCTAACCTCAGCCTGAAGCATCAAATTTTAAGACATGCTGTCAAGTTTATGGCTTCATTCGGTTTCACTTCCTACCACAGCAGGCGAGGTCTGTTAAACAGTGGGAAATAAATAGACAAATAGAATGGAATGGAATGTTACCTCATTGACGATCAGTCAGTGAGCTGCCCACTAGATGAATGGACTTCAGAGTGATGGATCCACTCATGGTGTGAGTTAGATCTTGACGGTAACTACTTGTTTCCCCTCCTCCACCTCTTCTCTCAGCCCCAGTTTCTCTTCCTGTTCTGTCATCAGTGTGCTTGTTTTGTGGTTGTACATTACCATATTGAGCCTGCACCGAAAGCTGATCACCGTCAATGTTCTGGGCTTGATCAGGCTTCCCTGTTCCATTTAACATGTGATCCCATCCCATCTTCTCAAAGGTCTGAATGACTTCCCTCCCCACTTTGCTCTGCACCTTTTCCTCGTGGAATCGGATAAATCTAAGGAGGAAGCCATACAGCTCATCAAACCAGCTCTTGCCCATTGCGCCTGTGAGTCACACCACTCATCTGCACACCCAGGGAATATCAGCTTCCAACTTCCTTTCCAGTAGTGAGTGGCTCTGGTTGAGAAAAAAAATCATCTCAACTTTGGGCCTGCACGGTGGCGCAGTGGTAGAGTTACTGCCTCACAACGCCAGATACCTGAGTTTGATCCAGTCTATGGGCGATGTCTATATGGAGTTTGCATGTTCTCCCTGTAACCGTGTGGCCTCACCAAGTCTTGTACAACTATTAAAAAAATGGCAACTTTTCTACTCAGATTGATGAAGGCTAATGTGCCGAAAGCCATCTTGAGGACCCTATTTATATACCTGCGATAGACACAAAATGCCAGAGTAATTCAGCGGGACAGGCAGCATCTTGGATAGAAGGAATAGGTGATGTTTCGGGTCACGTCCCTTCTTCAGACCTGCGATCCTGCTATGCCACTTTCAACGAACTATGTACCTCCTAGATCTCTCTGCTCTACAATACTCCCCAGAGTCCTGCCACTCATTGTGAAGGTCCTGCCCTGATTTACCTTCCCAAAATACAACACCCCACATTTGTACATTCTCAGCTAAATCTGCAGCTGGTTTATACATCTACAGCTCTGCTCTCATCAACCTTATAGGTCACATCTTCAAAAAACTCAATCAGATCTGTGAGACATGATCCCCCATGTACAAATCCATGCTGATTCCCTAAACAGCCTCTGTCTATCGATATGCATATATATCTTATCCCTCAGAATACTCTCCAGCAAAGTATCTTTGCACTCCAGTAACTTGCCTACCACAGATGTTAGGCTACAGCTAAATAGAGGCACAACATTAACCACCCTCCAGTCTTCCGGCACCTCACCGGTATTTAATAATGATTCATATATCTCAGCTAGGGTTACTGTAATTTCTCTCTCAGCCAGGATGCCTGCAAATTCTCAGCCTGCAATTTATTTTGGTCTTAAGTTAAGCAGAGGCATTGAGCTGTGTTTCACAGCTGTAACCAGTCCTTTTGTTTGCTCTTCCTGTAACTACTCTCATTAATTTATTAACCAGGCTGCTCTGTAAACACCCAGATTGTCCTCTGATCCTGGCCTCCTTCTATCAGAGATATTCTTATTCATCATCGTTAAAACAAACTTGTTTTCTCAATTTCCCAGTTCTGATAAAAGGCATTTGCCGAAACACTAACTCTGTTTGTCTTTCCTCAAATTCAAAGGAGTGCAGAAGAGATTCATCAGGACATTACCTGGACTTTAGGGCTTGGGTTATAGGGAGAGACTGGATAGGCTGGGACATTTTTCTATGGAGTGTAGGAGGCTGAGGGGTGACCGTATCGAAGTGTGCAAAATGATGAGGGGCATGGATAAATTTAACGTTCATAGTCTTTTTAAGAGGGATCCTCGGAGCAACTTTTTCACTCACTGGTATCTGGATCGAGCTGCCAGAGGAAAGCTGCAGGTGGATACAAGTACAACTTTCAAAACACATTTGGACAAGAATATTGATAGTGTGTAAGAACAAACTGCAGATGCTGGTTTACACCGAAGATAGGCACAAAATGCTGGAGTAACTCAGCGGGTCTGGCAGTATCTCTGGAGAAAAGGAATATTGTAGGGGAAGTTTTGGGTCGAGACCCATCTTCAGTATATGGATTGGAATTATTGAGGGATATGGGTCAAATGTGGACAAGTGGGATTAGCCCAGAATACCATCTTGGTCAGCATTGTCAGGTGGGCTGAAAGGCCTGTTTCCGTGCTGTGTATCTGTATGCCTCAGATCTGCCTGACCTGCTCGGTGTTTTGAACAATTTATTCCTGTGATGACTGACTAACTGAACTGCCGCAACCAGTCAAAGGTTCTCCAATTGCACATGTGAACACAGCCCTCTACAGGCAGCAGCCTGAGCTGTGGGCGCATGGGAGTGCCACCGCCTACTGGTTCCCCTCCAGGTTGAGAACCAAGCTGAATTGAAGCAGTGAGCTGTCTAAAATGCTCGGCCACTCTGACCTTTGTTGGGACATAGAACAATAGAGTTGTACACCACAGAAATGGAGCATTCAGTCCTACTTGTCCATGTTGCCTCTCTATGCTAAACCCATTTTTGGCCCTTATCCCTCTACTCCCTTCCTGTCCAAATGCCTTTCAAACAGTGTAATTGTACCCGCCTCTACCACCTCCTCTGGCAGCTCGTTCCAGATGACCACCACCTTCTGTGTGAAAAATTGCCCCTTAGATCTCCTTTCAGTTTCTCTCGTCTAGTTTATGACTCCTACCCTAGGAAAACAACTCTGACTGTCGACCCCATCTCCAACTCTCCTCTCACCGAGCAGCAGCGTGAAAGTTCTATTGCCAAATGGACCCCAGTGTGCCAAGGAAGTTGTTGGGTATTAGATAGAAGTGTGACATGTAATACAATGGATTGTGCAGTGGGAAATAGCCCCAGATCACTCTATTTGCCTCTGGCGGAGAAGGAGGCTATTTGCCCCATTGAGTCCATGCCGTATCACTGAGCATTCCCATTTCCCGACTCATTTTCCCTGTCACTTATTCTCCCAACGTTCCCATTCCAGATTCTACCACCCACCTCCACACTAGGAGTAACTTGCAGTGACCAATTAACCAAGGAACTCTGATGTCTTTGTGACGTGAGAGGAAACCGGAGCACCCGTGGAACACGCTCCATGCTCACAGGATGAATGTGCAAATTTAGCAGAGACTGGGAAATGTGGAAATGAAACTAGCTGAAGGCTGTAAAGCATCGCGGTTGTGGAAAGTTGTGGTTGTAAGTGTGGAATCAGTATGGCATTGGAGAGCCCAGGCCATCCTCTGCTCCTCATGCACTCAACAGCCTTCAGTCCCCTCACACCCAACATGATCACGGCCTGAGATAGACACACAGTGCAGGAGTAAATTAGCAGGTCAGGCAGCATGTCTGGAGAAAAAGGATGGGTGACGTTTTGTCTCGGGGCCCTTCTTAAGACTTAAAGTAGGAGGTGGGGGGAGGTGAGGGTGAAGAGAAGGAGATGAGAAAAGAGCAGGAACAATCCGGACTGGCCACAAATGACCTCCGGCAGGCTGGTGCCCTGGAAGGCGCATTGATGGCTAGCGAACGGTGTTCTGCACAAGGTATGACCACGGCCTGTGCTTTTGAGGAATGATTGAAACAGCGCACAAGTTGACCATTCAGTCCACGATGATCATGCGAGCCCCAACAAGGCTAACCAACTATTCCACTTGGAGACACAATGAACTGCAGACGCTGGAACCTTATGTAGAACACAAAGTGCTGGACTAACTCAGTGGGTCAGACAGCATCTGTGGCGGGTTAGGGTGGGAGACATTTCGGTTCGGGACCTTTCTTCAGACCCGAAACATCGTCGATCCATTCCTTCCACAGATGCTGTCTGATCCGCTGAGTTACTTTAGCACTTTGTATTTTGCTCAAGATTTCATCATCTGCTGTTCCTTCTGTCTCCAATTCTACCGTCTCTGCTTTTCCCAAAAATATATGTTATGCTGACACTAGACAGTGGTAGAATATAATCAGGACAATAATGTTAGTCCTAGTGTAGCAAGTATAACATTACATTCCTTCCACTGTTTACAACACACCCTGATGTTTCATCTCCAAACATGCCAGCAGAGATACATTTGGGAGGTTATTACACAGATCCACCAGCAAGGTGTTTAGGCAATAATATTCCTCATGCCCGGTATGTGGTATGGTAAAATAGGCCCTTCAAACAGGGACTGGTGCTGAAGGCTGTTCCTCAGCCACCCCCTCTCCTCAAGGAGAGGTGAGTTTGCAAGCCCTGGGATAGGGAGAGTCAAGGACCAGTGGGATGGTGGATTGAATTGGGACCAAGATGGGTGGTGACACACACAAAAGACAACATAGAACCTACCTGGGGGAGGGTTTGGAGGCTTGGTCTCTGTGGCAACAGCCCGAGTAATGGTGGCCTGGATCTCTGGTTAAGAGCTTGTGTGTGTAAGGTTGATACTGACTGTGAGCCGCTCAGAGCTGTGTGGTTCCGTGGAAATGGCATCAAAGCAAACATTCTTCTACATCAAATGGCATCATGCCTACATCGCAACTTAACCTGGTCGCGATTAAAAGGTCAAAGATTCTGAGTTTCTCAGCTCCCTTCCCACTGCGCTAATGTGTGCCTTGCTGAAGACTCTATTCCCACTCATGAAGTTCCCGTGAGGAGCAGAACGTGAGGATTTACAGTGTCCTTACAACACACATCCTTAGATTCACATTCCTGTTACCACACTTTGAATGCCGTAACCAACTTCCCCTGTGCAACGACCACTTCCTGCTGGAGAAGTCATGTTGGTCAATGGTCTACTGGGATCTGGTCACTGGTGAAACATGGGGTGTTCATCATTCACTCGGGCACAAGTGGGTGAATTGGGGAAGGGGGTGAGCACGGGGCACCCATCGGGCAAGCTTAGGATTTTTTTCCCATTTTTCGATTCTCTCCACATTCACATTTATATTCACCCAGATTCTACCCCTCACCTACGCACTAGCAGCCAAAGTGAGGCAGCAAATTAACTGTCCAAGCCACATGTCTCTGCAATGTGGGAGGAAACCTGAGAACTTGGAGGAAACCCTCCCGAGGGAGGGCAGTCTAAAGGGGCTGCCCGAGGGAGGACAGTCTAAAGGGGCTATCCCACTTGGGCGACCTAATCTGCGAGTTTAGAAGAGTGTCTTCGACCTTCAAACTCGCAGCATGGTCGACACGTGGTCCTAGGAGGTCCTATGAGGTCGCTGGAACTCTCCTTCATGCTCGAGGGAAGTTCCCGCATACTCGCGGCCTCAACTAGGTCGCGGAAAATCTTTCAGCATGCTGAAAAATTTTCTGCAAGTAAAATTTGGTCGTTTTTATCTGCAGTGGAGTGAGGTCCCTAATTAGTTACAGGCAGTTGAGGGCAGCCGTAGGCAATCTCCCTCACTGACCGGGCATTTTGATTGGCTCATTGCAGTTTTCAGGACCAAGGAAAACCGACCGGTAGGTACAATGCCCGCTAAACTATATAATAATACTTCGATGTCTCTTAAATATACTTAGTGGGAAAGAATTTCAACAGGTCTTTCACTACCCTTTGCGTGAAGTGATTTCTTCTCATCTCAGTCTAGTTCAGTTGTGAAGGACCCGTTAATTTAGATGCACTCTCTTCCATTTGTTAACTAACCCTCTTGTATCAGTAATTCAATGTGCACTAATGGAGATGCTGGAAACTTGAGTAAAAAAAAACTGCAGGAGGAACTCAGTGCAATCTGGAACTCAGGCAACATCTGTGGAGGGAAATGGACAGATTCAGTTTCGGGTTGGGAGCCTTCTGATGGAGCAGAGGGAAGAGTTGTGGTAGATAGAGGTGAGAGGAAGAGCAGACCAGTGATAGGTGAATACAGGCGAGAAGGGCTTGATTGGCAGATGAGTCAGATGGGGAGGAGGAGGGTGGAGATGGTGAAATCCGATTAGGAATGTGTGGTGTGAAATGTAGAACTAGAGGGAGGGATGGTGGATCGAAGCGAAATTGAGGAGGAAGAAAGGTTCACCCTCTCTATCCTCAATGAACTGTGGGTGGCACAGCGGTGCAGAGTTGATGCCTTACAGAGCCAGAGACCCGGGTTCGATCCTGACTATGGGTGCTGTCTGTACGGAGTCTGTACGTTCTCCCTGTGACCGCGTGGGTTTTATCCAGGTGCTCCGCTTTCCTCCCACATTCCAAAGATGTGCAGAATTGTAGGTTAATTGGCATCTGTAAATTGTCCACAGTGAGTGGGATATTTGTATGGCTGTTTGGTAACTCAAATCTCACTGCACCATTTATCAATAAATGTAACTGGCACTTGAACTTGAACTTGATAGTGTTAGGGTATGGGGTGATTGCAGATCTGTGTAGACTTGGTGGGCCGAAGGGCCTGTTTCAATGCTGTATCTCTAAACTAGAACTAAATTGAACTCTGGTAAATCAGTCAAACACGATTTCACATTGACAATTCCATGTGGACTGTGCTCATTCATATTATTATTTTCTATGTTCCATGACTGACATCACGTTGTGTATTTCAGAGCCCAACATTTTCCCCACTACAAACTTTAGACTGACATGTTGGTAATCCACTGTTGCCTGCTTTCTCTCTCCGTCCTCTCTAGAGGAGTGGAGTTCCACTGGTTACCTTATAACTGGTGAGAACCATTCCAGACTCAGAGCATTGACTATCTCCACAGCCACCTCTTAAATACTCTGGGGTCAAGTCAAGTTATGTTTATTGTCATTTGCACATGTGCAGTGACATTCAGTTAGTCAAAATCTCGCTTGCAGCACATCATAGGCACATAGACGTAGATAAACACACAGTAATATAAATTATACATAAATTCTACAAAACAGTGAAAGCAAAAACATTGTGCAAAATCAAAGGTGAGTAAAAAATACTCAATCTGATAACAAGTCCATGGAAGTGCAATAGGCAGTCTGTAGTGCTCTGGTGTAGAGGAAAGGATTAGAACCTGATAGGAAAGTAGCTGTTTTTGAACCTGGCTGGTGTAGGATTTCAGGCTTCTGTACCTCCTGCTCGACGGTAGCTGTGAGTCCATGGCTTGATGATGGGGATACTTGGTGATAGATGCTGCTATCTGGAGGCACTGCCTTGGGGATTAGCAGTTCTGAGGCTCATTAACCCTCTCTTCATATTTTTATACGTGTTTCCATCATCATTTGCAACAAATCCCTGATTTTGCAGTAATTCTGGGAGAAAAATAGGGGCGTGTTAAGGAGAGTGGAAGCAAGGAACTACAGATCCTAGTTAATACACAAAAGGACACAAAGTGCTGGAGTAACTCAACAGGTCAGGCAGCATCTCTGGACAACATGGATACTTGATGTTTCGGGTTGAAGAAGAGTTTCAACACAAAACGTCACCTATCCATGTTGTCCAGAGATGCAGCCTGACCCGCTGAGTTACTCCAGCACTTTCTCTCCTTTCATGCTAAGGGGCGACTGTCTTGGGATTATCAGTGCTGAACTGTGTGCTAACACCACCACCTGCAGGCCACTTGCCTCATTACAAGCAGCAAATTCCCTTAGTGAACAAAGAGCAGTGAACAGCAGAGGCCAATAGAGCGCTTTCCTTTATTGCCTTCCTGTCTGTCATGAGGAAGCCCCAACTATGGTATCTCCTCTGCATTAAGTTTTTACTTAATTCCAAAAATAAAGTTTATTCCCATTGATACTAGTCCCACCTGCCTGCGTTTGACCCATATCCCTCTAAATTTATTCTATCCATGTACCTGTCCAAATGTTTTTTAAACATTGTGATCGTACCTGCCTACCTCCTCCGTCAGCTCGTTCCATATACCTATCACCCTTTGTGTGAAAAGGTTGCCCCTCAGGTTCCTATTAAATCTGTCCCCCCTTACCTTAAACCAATGTTCTTTGGTTCTTGATCCCCCTACTCTGGGTAATAGACTCCATGCATTTACCCTAAGAAGGAAAATTCCGACCCAAAACATCACCCATCCTTTTTTCCCCAGAGATGCTGCCTGACCCGCTGAGTTACTCCAGCATTTGTGTCTATCTGGTATAAACCAGCATCTGCAGTTCCTTTCTACCCATATTATTCTCCCCACATAGCCATCAATCCTTCACAGATTCTGCTACTCTCCAGGGGTTAGTTTACAGTGGCTGATTAACCCACCAACCAGCAGGTCTTTGGGATGTGGGAACCAGAGCATCCGAGGGAAACAAATACAGTCACGGGGAGAACACGCAAACTCCACACAGACAGCATCCAAGGGCATAATAAGTAAGAACCTGGGTCTCCAGCACTGTGAGGCAGCCACTAGCTGTATCAACTGTGCCACTGTGCCCTTTAATTTGAAAATTTTATGATCTCTTACATACTCATGTTTAAGTCAGTAATATCCATTAAAAAAAACAATGGTCTGAGCACAGATCCTTAGAAAACCATTACGTACTATACCCAGTCTGAGAAACACCAGTAACCTAATTCTGCATCGCTGAGCTCCAGGCTATGTCTCATGCTTGCTGCCACTGACCCCTTGATTCCACACGCCCCAGCTTTGCTAACCATCTGTTGTCTGGGGCTCTGTCAGGTGCTTCTGAAAGTCTATATAGATAACATCCAGTATATTTCCCCATCAACCTTTCTTACTTACATCCTCAAAAGCTTCAGTTGGTTTGGTCAGTCATTAACGTTCAATAATAGAAGCAGAAAATGTTGGAAACACTCAGCAGGTCAGGCAGTGTTTGGGGAAAGAAAAACAGAGTTAATGTTTCAGGTTGAAGACACTTCACCTGACTCTTTAACACTGAATAGTAACGCTGTTTCTCTCTCCACAGATGCTGAGTGTTTCCAATGTTTTCTGATTTTATTTCGGGCTCCCAGTAGTTCAGGATTTTTTTAAATATTAGAAGGTGGCAGGGTGGTAGAGACCTGGTTTCAATCCTGACTATGGGTGCTGTCTGTATGGAGTTTATACGTTCTCCCCGTGAGCGTGTGGGTTTTCCCCAGGCACTCTGGTTTCCACCCACACCTCTGCGATGTACTGGTTTGTAAGTTAATTGGTTTTGGTAAAAATTGTAAATTTTCCCTAGTGTGTAGGATAGTGCTAGTGTATAGGGATCGCTGGTCGGCGTGGACTCGGTGGGCTGAAGGGCCTGTTTCTGTGTTGTATCTCTGAACGAAACAAAATGAAATGAAACTAAACTAAACTGAACTGAACTGAAATGAATTGAACTAAACTAAACTAAACTAAATTAGACTAAGCTCACACTTGTGAGTTCACAAAATGCACAAGTGGCTGCACGAGTGTGTACAGAAACTAAGAAGTGGTCCTCCTTGTGACTGCAGGGAAAGGATAGTCCTCGCACTGTGGAGTTTTGAGTGTGCACACTGTTCAGACTCATGAATGCTGAATATGCTCTGGGCTCACATTCAGTGAAGGACAGCACAGTGCATAGACGTATGATCTCAGAGGGGATACGGTGCCCATAATAAAGGGCTGAAAGTAAGCCCACAGTGTGTGCACAAATCGTAGTGCTCAGGCACATTGGTTCAGAAGCACAGGGACAATATTCATGCCTTCTGGGAAAGGTCAGCTCAAACTGGTGTCTTTGGACCAAATCACCATAGTTGTGAATTCAGGTATAGCACTGCCCTCACATTCCTGTTCAGTGTAAGCACGGGTCTCACACATGTGTGCTCTGAGGAAGTACAATGTTGCAGGTAAGCACATGTATGTTTATGGAAAGCACTCTCTCGGGGAAAACTGTACACAAGATGCTATTACTGGAGAATGGCTAGATAGAGAGGGTATGGAGAGGATGTTTCCAATAGTGGCAGAGTCTAGGACCAGAGGGCATAAATAAAAGGACGTTCCTTTAAAATGGAGATGCCGCATTTCTTCAGCTAGAGGGTAGTGGATCCGTGAAATTCACTGTCGCAGACGGCTGTGAAGGCCAAGTCATTTGGGAATTTTTAAAGCAGAAATTGATAGGTTCTTGATTAGTAAGGGTGACAACGGGAGCAGGCAGGAGGACGGGGTTGAGGGATATGTGCAGGGAATGCACATTGCTAACATGTGTGTTCAGGAAATGCACAAAGCTCACATGTGTGTTCAAACGTGCACTGCGCACGTAGTCCAGGAGTGGACAGTTATAGACCATAGACAAAAGGTGCAGGAGTAGACCATTTGGCCCTTCGAGTCAGCACCGCCATTCACTGCGATCATGGCTAATCATCCACAATCAGTACCCCGCTCCTGCCTTCTCACCATATCCCCTGACTCTGCCATCTTTAAGAGCTCTATCTAACTATCTCTTGAAAGCATCCAGAGATTTGGCCTCCACTGCCTTCTGAGGCAGCAACTCTGAATCCAACTTAGGCTGAGACATCACACACCTGTATTCAACAATCTTCCATCCATCAATTGCAGAGTGTGGTGCTACTAAAGTTATTTGTCACTGCAGAAACATTCTGCAGAATGCTGCTCAACTCAAAGACAAGCTGCTATGCCAGCCTGCAGAATGCACATAAACATGCACACATCATCAAAATGGAGCCTCTGATGTTTGTGACAGGGTCAGTGTGCTGTGTCATACTGCATGTAGTTAGAGGCTGATTGACATCAACACCTCTATGGAACATTTCTAAATTCTGAAACAGGCCAGACACTAGCCCCCTCCGTGTGACTTGCAGTGTTGAAAGCCATTTGTAATTCTATTAACAAAGTTAAAATGGATGTCTGGGCTTGCAGTTGGACTTTGCAAAATATGTATTGGGTGGTCTTCCAGTCTTGAGCAGTTTTTCCTGTGACACTGGGGTGGGGGGTGGCTGGGGTTAGTCCTGGCTATGGGTCAAGCATGGTGTGGGGAGTGTCATGGGTGGGATGTGTCCTGGACGGATCGGGTTGTAACAGAGGCTTGGCCTCTTGGGTGTGGGTTAGTGGTAGGTGGTGTCTTGGGCGGGGTGCTCCTGGATGTGTGGCATCTTGTTGGAGGTGGGCTATTGTTGTGTGGGGTCACATTAAGGGTGGGCTATTGTTGTGTGGGGTCCCATTAGGGGTGGGCTATTGGTGTGTGGGGACTCAATGGGTCAGGCAGCATCTGTGGAGGTGAGCGAAATGGACAGACAACATTTTGCGTTGGAACGCTTCATCAGACTTCAGGAGTAGAGGGGAAAAGCTGGACTGGTTGCCCGGTCGGGTCGGCACCTACTCCAAGTCGAGGGATGTGTGTAGGGCGCAGGCTTCGCCGGTCAGAGTAGGCCTCGTTGGTTGGACCGGCTCAGGGAAGCTAAAGCCTTTGTTCCTGGGGGTCATAGCATCGGCAGACCTACAGAGATATTAGTGAATATCATTCGAACATTTAGAACCAATGCTTTACTTACAGGTAGAAAAGTGATTTTCCTCGGAAGGGTCTATCCATCTACTCTGCAGATGTTGCTTTACCCGCTGAGCTTCTCCAGCAACATTCCAGCAGTTGTTTTGTTCACCTTTTCTTCCTCTCTGTTTCCCAGTGGATAACCCATGAATATAACTCTGAATGCAGTCATGAGGATCAGGGGGATGTCTTCACTCCTTACACCACGTGCCCACTATTACTGTGTGTGTTCTTGCATGTTGGTTCCAGCTGGTCTATCTCACTCCATCATAACCCAAGGTTTAACCCTGATTACTGGATGCATTTGTCTGACAGAAACGACGTGTTGATATTCCTGTCTCTCAATTATCTCTAGATGGTGCCAGTTAGGCCAAAGATCATTATGAAGTTTTTCTGATAAAACATTCAAATTTCCAGTATTCACAGTTTTATCGCTTGTTGTTAGTTGTTACAACTTATTGTTTTCAGTAATGGCTATATTTTAGTAATTGTGCAATCCTTCTATAATGCACTGCTGCAGCTTGTCAAGGGAATTCAGCAACTCCTCTCATATGCAACATCTTTAACAGCTGGTGCCAAAGAGCACAGACCATAGAACAGTACAGGAACAGGCCCTTTGGCCCACATTGTCTGTGCCAACCATGACGTCAAATTAAACTAATCCCATCTGCCTTCACATCGTCTATACCATTTAGAGATACAGCGTGGAATCAGGCTTTCCGGCCCACCGAGCCTTCGCTGACCAACGAACATCGCATACACTAGCACCGTCCTACACACACAAGGGACGATTTACACATTACAGAAGCCAATTAAACTGCCAATCTGCATGTTTTTGGTGTGTGGGAGGAAACTGGAGCACCCAAAGAAACCCACATGGGATAACGTGGGGTGAAGGTTGGAGGGACATGTCCTTGTGGAGTGGGTCATGGAGGGGGCTATTTCTGGCTGCAGTTATCCCTGGATGTATGAATTAGAGATGGATCTGGAAAAACAATATGCGGAGCACATGCAGACAGAAGAGATTAGTTTAACTTGGCATCATGGGCTCAGCACGGACATTATAGACTGAAAGGCCTGTTCCTGAGGTATACTATTCTATATTCCATGTTCTATGTTTAACAAGGGCAACGCAGTGGCACAGTGTAGAGTTGCTGCCATGCAGCACCAGAGACCCGGGTTTGGTCCTGACTATGGGTGCTGTCTGTATGGAGTTTGCACGTTCTCCCTGTTACCATGTGGGTTTTCTACCAGGGTGCTCTGGTTTCTTCCCACATTCCAAAGGTGTGCAAGTTTGTAGGTTAGATAGACAGTTGAAAAATGTTTCCAACCCGAAACGTCATCTATTCTTTTTCTCCAGGGATGCTGCCTGACCCGTTGAGTCACTCCAGCATTTCGTGACTATCTTTGGTATACAATTAAATTACTTGTTCCCTTGAAGCTCACAGAGTAAGAAGTATACATACAGTAATGATAAAAAACATCAAAAATGCAATGAGCAGTGCAAAACAGTGAAGTCATGCAAGGTTGTAGTGCCATTCCAGGCCATTGTAGTTCATTAAGGGTGAGATGATGAATGAGCAGAATGTCAGATTAATTGGCAATTTAATTGTTTTGTAGTGCATGAGCTCGGATGGCAGGAAGGTTTCCCTGCAGAGAACTGTGTTCGGATCACTGTTCCGTGACTATTTAAACAATTTTGACTGGAATGGGAATGAAACTTTCAACTTCTGTCTCACAACAAGTTAAGATTATTGTTAATAACTGATGCTTTGTTATCTGAGGGGGGCTATTCTCTCACTCGTTACCCTATTACCCTTAGCGTGCTTATAAAATATGTTTTGATTCTCCTTAATCCTATCTGGGAGAGCTGTTTCTTGCTCCATTTTTGCCCTGCTAATTTCCCTCTTAAGAATGCTCCTTGGTTTCCTAAACTCCTCCAGGGATCCACTTGATTCCAATTACCTGTACCTGGCTCATGCCTCCTTCTTTCTTCTGACCAGAGTCTCAATTTCTCCCATCATCAATGCTTCTTTACTCCCACCTGCCTTGCCCTTTACTTTAACAGGAACATTCATGCATTGAACTTTTACCATCAAACTTTTAAAAGCATTCCACTTTCCAGATGTCCCTTTGCCCCGCAAAAAGCGTACTCCAATCAACCTGTCCAATGCCATCAAAGTTGGCCTTGCCACACTTCAAGTCACTTGCCCTACCAATTTCTAAGAGTAGATCAATTTACAGGTCCATGCCTGATTTACAGATCCTATTTACAGGTTCATGCATGCTCATTCCTTAGAAAGTGGATGCTTCTGACCAGCAAATTCACACTTCTAAATTTCCCATTCTATTAATGAATATAGGTGGTGATCTGCATAAATTCCAGGCCATTGTAGTTCATTAAGGGTGAGATGATGAATGAGCCGAATGTCAGATTAATTGGCAATTTAATTGTTTTGAAATTCTGAAGGATTTTCCCTCAGTTGGCCTTTTAATGATAAGGAGTTATCAATAGGCTACGTACTATCTCCTCTCCTTTACTCTCTCTACACCAATGACAGCACCTCCACAAATTCCTCGATAAAAGTTTCTCAAGTTTGAGGACGACACAACCCTGATTGGACTGATCCAGGATGGGGAAGAATCTGCCTACAGACAGGAAGTGACACAGCTGGCATCCTGGTGCTTTCGTAACAACCTGGAGCTCAACGCTCATAAGACAGTGAAATTGATAGAAGACTTTAGAAGAGCTCCCCCTCCCCTCCCCCCTCTCACCATCAACTCCAAGGATCTGAAATGGGGGGCCACCATCGACTCCACAGTCAAAAAGGCCCAACACAGGATGTACTTCCTGCGGAAGCTGAGGAAACGCAATCTGCCACAGGCAATGATGGTGCAATTCTATACGGCCATCTTAGAGTCTGTCCTCACCTTCTCCATCATGGTCTGGTTTGGCTCAGCCACCAAGCATGACATCCGGAGGCTGCAGCGAATTGTCTGATCAGCTGAGAAAGTTGTTGGCGGCAACCTTCCCCCCATTGACGAACTGTACACTGCAAGGACCAGGAAGCGAGCGGGTAAGATCATCTGTGACCCCTCTCACCCTGGCCTCAAACTGAATCACTTCCCTCTGGAAGGCGACTCCGGACTGTTAAAGCCGCCACTGCCAAACATAAAAACAGCTTTTTTCCACGAGTAGTAGCTTTGCCCAATAACCAAACGTTTGTAGCCTCCTTTTGCTCTGGTATTTTATTTAATTCACATGCTTAATCAATAATGTTTTATTATTAATGTTTAATGTTTTATGTGTCATTCTTAATTGTGACTGTATGTTGTGTTGTTAGGTGCGAGCAGTGCACCAAGGCAAATTCCTTGTAGGTTTACATACTTGGCCAATAAACATATTCATTCATTCATTCATCCCTTGTATCGACCTCTACATATTGGCTAAGGACATTTTTCTGAACACATTTGACAAATTCCACTCCATCTAAGCACTTGACGGTATGGCAGTCCCAATCTATATTGGGGAAGTTAAAATCCCCAACTTCAACAACCCCATTAGTCTTGCAGCTGCTTGTGTGTGGGATCTTGCTGTGTGTATGTCAGCTGCTGGTTTGCCTACAGCAGTGATTCACAAAGTTTTGATACCAGTGTACCCCCTCTTAAATTTTCGTAAGCATTTTGTACCCCTCGTTAAAAACAATCATATTGCATTGTAAAAGTCAATAAAAGTTGCATTTTTTTTTTTTGGATTAAGGTATGCATGTAAACAAAAGTTTTCTATAATCTATTTATCTGTGCTATTACTAAAACTCTCATCTTGTTCTCTTCCGGTTTGCGTTTTTTAAAATTTGCGCAAAAACGTTACCCTATAGCACTAGGATTTTTTCACCACATTACTCAGCGTTCTCCTATCCAAGCACACCAAGTTTTGTTCCGATCGGTGGAATATTGCAATAGTTATGAAGGTTTAAAAAATCGTGAGATCAGCAGATTGGTCTTCTGGCCTGTCAGTCGCCATGAAGGTAATGCCCCTTCTGACACCCGCTGTCAATAAGCGGGGCAAGAAGAATAAAGGCCCAGAGGCGGGGCTGAGTCCAGAGTCTGTGAGTGAGCGGTTCCAGAGTCCGTGAGTGGGGGAAGTCCAGGAGCCGTGAGAGAGTCTAGCCGCCCAGCCCAAGAGCCTCCCAGCCCAAGAGCCTCTTGGTCGAGAGCCGCCACAACCCCTCCCCCCACAACCCCTCCCCCCACAACCCCTCCCCCCGCAACCCCTCCCCCCGCAACCACTCCCCCCGCAACCACTCCCCCCACAACCCCTCCCCCCACAACCCCTCCCCCCAACAACCCCTGCCCCCCACAACCCCTCCCCCCACAACCCCTTCTCCCCATGAACCCTACCCCCCACAAACCCTTCCCCCACACAACCCCTCCCCCTCATAACCCGTCACCCCAACAACCCCACCCCCCCACAACCCCCACCCTGCCACAACCCCTCCCCACCTCCACAACCCCTTCCCACTCCACATGCCCCCCCCACACCCACTCACCCCCTCCCCCACCCCCACTCACCCCCTCCCCCCACACCACCCTCCCATACTCCCCCGCCCACACACATTAAGCGGAGGGGGGGGGGAGTGCTGGGGGATGAGGGGACAGTTAGGGGCTATGGGTGAATGGTGGAATATTGCGTTGGGGGAACGGGTTGCTTTGGGTGACAGGTGAGTGGTGGAATGTTGCATTGGGGAATGGGTTGTGTTGGGGGACCAGGCCTCCCATGTGACTGGGACCCAATGAGTCCCACTTAGTCTAGTATAATATATAATTACTAGAATAAAATTAATAAAGTATCCATCAAATACATTTTTAATTAAAATAATTTATCATCAATGTGGAGGATGAAATTGCTTATGTTGGGAAAATATTTTGGCAAAATTTGGCTCTGTATTTGTTCATTTTAACCTCAGTTGCGGTTCGACATCTAACATGCAGTTCTTCATCTTCGTCTTAACGTCCAAAAGGGCCGAAAATCTAACTTCACACAGGTATGAGCTTGGAAATGGAGAAATGAACTTTGGGACTTCTGACAATTCTGGAAATTAATTTTGTGTTTGTAACCAAAATGAACATAATGTGTTCTCTTTATATTTGTTTTTCAAGAATCCATCAGAAGCTAGTTCCAAACGTTGTTCGTCTGTTTGTGACAGACCTTTTGACACTGATTGTTTGATGTTGAATCTGTATCTTATCCACTCAATATCCATGTCCAATTCAGGGAAATACTTTTCTAGATTCATCTGTAAACTCTGTAAATGCTGTATTATAATAATCATCACACCGTCTTCAATTTCCTCGCTTGAACTTGTCTGTAATTCATGATGAGATGTAAAAGTGTCCACTTCTCCATTAACAACTCAATTTTGCCACTACTTCAATTGAGCCACTGAGGCGCTCACCTTATCTTGAACGTGAAAAATAGAGATGTCCTTGTCTTGTAAGGACAAATTCAGATTATTTAAAACCGAAAATATGTCTGCCAGATATGGCAGAACCATCTCCAGTCTTGTAAACATTCTTTCAATTCAAAGCTTTCATTAAGAAAAACTAGTAGTTAATGCCGGAGTTCAAATAAACGAGTCAACACTTTACCACGAGAAAGCCAACGAACCACGGTCTGGAAAAGAAGTTGAGTATGATTACTACCCATTTCTTCACACAGTTGTGAGTAAAGTCGGGCATTTAATGGACGTCCTTTAATATAATTTATGATTTTCACTGCTTCGTGCCTTTGTCTAGAACTTTTTTTAGGTCTGCAGACATTATATGTGTAGCCAAAGCCTCTCTGTGTATGCAATAATGTGTCGATTTTTGCACCTGGTGCAATAGTTTGAATCCTTGAAACAAGCCCTTTTTTAGATCCGACCATGGCCTTCGCTTCATCTGTGCTTATTCCAACACAATGCTTCCAATCAGGTTTGTTTTGCTGTATAAATTCATCCATAATATTAAAGATTTCTCCAGTTTATGTTCTGGCAAAGGTTGGCAAAATAAAAGGTCGTCATGAAGTTTTTGGTGTTTTTCAAACCTAACAAATACCAAAAGGTTTCAAAAATTCGCAATGTCAGTGGATAATAACGATTCTGACGTATGTCAGACAATATTTGTTTTATATTTTCAGCCATTTCGGTGATTCTTCGATGAACAGTATTTTTTGAGAGACAAATACGATCAAAAGACCTTTTTGCGTCATCTCCAATCATTACTTCTCCCTTTATCTTTGCTGCAGGCGTGTCCAAAGTTTCGCCAATTGTCTCCGGTGCGCCATTTTTCGCTATTAAGAGCATTACCATATATGAGGCTAATAAGGCTTTTTTATTCTCACTTCCTGTCAGGCCCCACATTATTTCCTGAGTTAAAAAAAAAATTAAGTTTATTCTCGAAAAATTCCACAGGTTTGTCTTTGTATTCGATATGTTTTGATTCAACATGGCCCTTTAAGTTGGAAGGCTTCATACTCTCATTTGTTAAAATTTCATGAAAAATGACACATAATGGAGCCGGTTCATCTTCATCTCCCATACATGAAAATCTATATTTCAAGTAATTTACATCGTACTTACTAAGGTTCTTCGCCATCTTCTTAGTTGGTCCTTTAGAGATGTCAGGGGGCACACCCTTCTCAATTTCATTGCATTCGTATTGCCCAGATATATCGACATTTTCTCGTTGTCTGTGGCTACTTCTATCTTCCTGATTGCTCTCTTTTGCGTGTTTTATACTCCCAGTTTTTAACCAATGATCCATAATTGAGATGGGCTAGAAAGGCCTTAACCATATGATTACTCTTTCTTAGTCGCTGATGCACATGAAGTTGTCGCGCGGGAATCTGCAAACTACCCAAATGCAGCAGCTATCACAACTTGAGTTGGAGAATTCATATGAAATATATAATTTATTTGCAAATATGTACGTATAAAATAATTTGTGACCGCAGTATTTTTTTCTAATAATTAATCTATGTTTCAGTAGTACATAGCTGAAAATTGCCGACCTTTCGCATACCACTGGAAGTATGCGTCCCCACTCTGGGAAACACTGCCCTATGGCAAAGACAACACTTCAAGAGCACACCTGTGACTGAAATATGTGGATGTGGTGAAAATCAGAATGTAGGTGCCAGTTCTTCATCAACCGCCAAAGAAAAATGACCACCTGTTTGTCGTGTGTTGCTTGGACCGTGACGTCGCAATGAAATCAGGGTTTTGTGTATGTAACTGCGTTGGTGGCACGAGCAAGCTACGGTGGACTTTACTCCTCAAAGATACATTGCAAAGAGGTTTCTGCAGTTTCGACCAATATATGGCACCATGCCCTGTGTTTTCTTGGATAATTGCCATTGCATTATCCACTCGACAGAGGACTGAGAACATCAAAGTGAAAACATTGCAGGACTGAAGTACTACAGGGTGATAAACCTCCCAGTGACGTCAGTGCCAAGGTCCCTGATCTGTTTACCTGGAGCAGCACTCAACACGTACATATATAAACTTCTCCAATAGTTCAACGTGGCCACCAGCTGTTCCCTAACAGCTGGCAGATAATAATTATAGCACGTTCAGGCAACAACTATCTCAAAATCCCACTCATTCTCCGATAACCTCTCACTTGAGCATGAGCGAACACCAAGGTCTGACTAGGCAGGTGGTGAGGAGGTTTCATCGTATTTGGATGAGTTTGTGATATTTAATTCTTCTTATCTGTGTAGATTTGAGAGTCTAATTTTCATTTGGTAGTTTTTTCATCGAAAGCTAGAGTTCGGGAAGAGCCCGTTCTCCAATTAGGAATACAGGCGTAGATTATTTTCTAAATGGGGAGAGAATCCAGAAATCGGAGGTGCAAAGGGACTTGGGAGTGCTGGTGCAGAATTCCCACAACGTTAATCCGCAAGTTGAATCAGTAGTAAAGAAAGCAAATGCAATGCTAGCATTTATTTTGAGAGGACATGTATACAAAAACAGGGAAGTTTACAAGAAGTTTACATGGATAGGACAAGTTTGGAGGGAAATGGATCAAATGCAGGCAGGTGGGAATAGTGTAGCTGAGATATGTTGGCCGGTGTGGGAAAGTTAGCCTGAAGGGCCTATTTCCATAGTGTATCACTCTATGACTCTAATGATGCCAGGAATTAGTAGGCTAACTTATGATGAGCGTTTGACGGTACTGGGCCTATATTCGCTGGAGTTTAGAAGAATGAGGGGACACCCCATTGAATCATACAGAATTAAAGGACGTTCCTTTAGGAAGGAGATGAGGAGGCATTTCTTTAGTCAGAGGGTGGTGAATCTGTCAAATTCTTTTACACAGAAGGCCGTGGATACAAAGTCAATAGATATATTTAAGGCAGAGATATATAGATTCTTGATTAGTACAGATGTCAGAGGTTATGGGGAGAAGGCAGGACAATGGGGTTAGGAGGGAGAGATAGATCAGCCATGATTGAATGGCAGAGTAGACTTGATGGGCTGAATGGCCTAATTCTACTCCTATCTCTTATGATCTAATGATCTAATGAATTCCTAACCTGTTCTTCACACTCCATTACCCATCTTTGCTCTTCGCTCTACAATTTCTTTAAAACTACTGATGTGTAGTAACATATTCAGTGGAATGAATTCCTGATGTATTTCACATGTTCTCCAGACCTGTGTGAAAAAGAGATTCCTGATCCCATTCCAAATGAGCCTGCACCTCATTTAAGAAATATACTTCCACATATCTATCTGCATGTGACCTATATCCCTCTGCAGCGGTAGAGTTGCTGCCTTGCAGCGAATGCAGCGCCTGAGACCCGTGTTCGAACCCTACCACGGGTGCTGTCTGTACAGAGTTTGTACATTCTCCCCAGGAGCTGCATTGGTTTTCTCTGAGATCTTCAGGTTCCAGAGAAGTACAGGTATGTAGGTTAATTTGCTTGGTAAATGTAAAAATGTAAAAAATGTCCCTAGAGAGTATAGGATAGTGTTAATGTGCGGGGATTGCTGGTCGGCGCGGACCCGGTGTGCCGAAAGGGACTGTTTCCGCGCTGTATCGCTAAACTAAAGTAAAGTAAACTTTTACCGGGTCAGGCAGCATCTCTGGAGAAAAGGAACAGGTGATGTTTCGGGTCGAGACCCTTCTTCTCAACTGAGATTCAGTGGAGAGGGAAACGAGAAATATGAAAAGGCACAAAGAAATGTATACAATGAAAGGTATGCAAATGGACAAATTAAAGCCAGCAACGATTATCATGGAAAGGTGGAACCCACAATGGTCCATTGTTGGTTGTGAAGAAGGTGATAAGGAGTGGATACAAACAGTGAAGCTAAGCAGGACGACTGTTTAGAGTCATAGAGTGATACAGTGTGGAAACGGGCCCTTTGACCCAACTTGCCCACACCGGCCAACTATGTCCCAGCTCCACTAGTCCCACTTGCCTGTGTTTGGTCCATATCCATCTAAGCCTGTCCTATCCGTGTATCTGTCTATTTGTTTCTTAAATGATGGGATAGTCCCAACCTCCTCTGGCAGCTTGTTCCACATGCCCACCATCCTTTGTGAAAAATTTACCCTTCGGATTCCTATTAAATCTGTCCCCCTTCACCTTGTCCTCTGGTCCTCGATTCCCCGACTCTGGGCAAAAAACGCTGTGCATCTACCCGATCTATTCCTCTCATGATTTTGTATACCTCTATAAGATCTCCCCTCATCCATGGAATAGAGGACCAGCCTACTCAACCTCTCCCTATAGCTCACACTCTCTAGTCCTTGTAACATCCTTATAAATCTTTTCTGAACCCTTTCGGTTCAGTAGCAAGGTTCGGTGGCAAGGTGAAAAGTGGCAGGCAGACAAATCCAGGGCAAAAATCAAAAAGGGTCGCCTCCAACATAATTGTAAGAGAGGCAAGAGCGTTGTAAAAACAAGCCTGAAGGCTTTGTGTCTCAATGCGAGGAGCATTCGTAATAAGGTGGATGAGTTGAATGTGCAGATAGCTATTAATGATTATGATATAGTTGGGATCACGGTGACATGGCTCCAGGGTGACCAAGGCTGGGAGCTGAACATCCAGGGATATTCAATATTCAGGAGGGATAGACAGAGAGGAAAAGGAGGTGGGGTAAGGTTGCTGGTTAGAGAGGAGATTAACGCAATAGAAAGGAAGGACATTAGCTTGGAGGATGTTGAATCGATATGGGTGGAGCTGCGAAACAATAAGGGGCAGAAAACGATAGTGGATGTTGTGTACAGGCCACCTAACAGTAGTAGTGGAGTTGGGGATGGCATCAAACAGGAAATTAGAAATGCGTGCAACAAAGGTAAAACAGTTATAATGGGTGACTTCAATCTACATATAGATTTGGTGAATCAAATTGGCAGGGGTGCTGAGGAAGAGGATTTCTTGGAATGTATGCGGGATAGTTTTCTAAACCAACATGTAGAGGAACCAACGAGAGAGCAGGCTATTCTAGACTGGGTATTGAGTAATGAGGAAGGGTTAGTTAGTAGCCTTGTTGTGCGTGGCCCCTTGGGCAAGAGTGACGATAATATGGTTGAGTTCTTCATTAGGATGGAGAGTGACATTGTTAATTCAGAAACACGGGTCCTGAACTTAAAGAAAGGTAACTTTGAGGGTATGAGACGTGAATTGGCCAAGATAGACTGGCAATTGATTCTTGAAGGGTTGACGGTGGATATGCAATGGAAGGCATTTAAAGACTGCATGGATGAACTACAACAATTGTTCATCCCAGTATGGCAAAAGAATAAATCAGGGAAGGTAGTGCATCCATGGATAACAAGGGAAATCAGGGATAGTATCAAAGCAAAAGGTGAAGCGTACAAATTAGCCAGAGAAAACAGCCTTCTAGAGGACTGGGAGAAATTCAGAGTCCAACAGAGGAGGACAAAGGGCTTAATTAGGAAAGAGAAAATGGATTATGAAAGAAAACTGGCAGGAAACATAAAAACTGACTGCAAACGTTTTTATCGATATGTGAAGCGAAAAAGATTAGTTAAAACAAATGTAGGTCCCTTGCAGTCAGAAACAGGTGAATTGATCATGGGGAACAAGGACATGGCAGACCAATTGAATAACTACTTTGTTTCTGTCTTCATTAAGGAATACATAAATAATTTGCCGGAAAGAGCAGGGAATTGCGGGTCAAATGAGATGGAGGAACTGAGTGAAATCCAGGTTAGCCGGAAAGTGGTGTTAGGTAAATTGAATGGATTAAAGGCCGATAAATCCCCAGGGCCAGATAGGCTGCATCCCAGGGTACTTAAGGAAGTAGCCCGAGAAATAGTGGATGCATTAGTGATAATTTTTCAAAACTCTTTAGATTTTGGAGTAGTTCCTGAGGATTGGAGGGTAGCAAATGTAACCCCACTTTTTAAAAAAAGGATGGAGAGAGAAAGCGGGGAATTACAGACCAGTTAGTCTAACATCGGTAGTGGGGAACCTACTAGAGTCAGTTATTAAAGATGGCACAGCAGCACATTTGGAAAGTGGTGAAATCATTGAACGAAGTCAGTATGGATTTACGAAAGGTAAATCATGTCTGACAAATCTTATTGAATTTTTTGAGGATGTAACTAGTAGAGTGGATAAGGGAGAAGCAGTGGATGTGTTATATCTGGTCTTTCAGAAGGCTTTCGACAAGGTCCCACACAAGAGATTAGTATACAAACATAAAGCACACAGTATTGGCGGTTCAGTATTGATGTGGATAGAGAACTGGCTGGCAGACAGGAAGCAAAGAGTAGGAGTGAACGGGTCCTTTTCAGGATGGCAGGCAGTGACTAGTGGGGTGCCGCAAGGCTCAGTGCTGGGACACCAGCTATTTACAATATATATTAATGATTTGGACGAGGGAATTAAATGCAACATCTCGAAGTTTGCAGATGACACGAAGCTGGGGGGCAGTGTTAGCTGTGACGAGGATGCTAGGAAGCTGCAAGGTGACTTGGATAGGCTGGGTGAGGGGGCAAATGCATGGCAGATGCAGTATAATGTGGATAAATGTGAGGTTATCCACTTTGGTGGCAAAAACAGGAAAGTAGACTATTATTTGAATGGTGACCGATTAGGAAAAGGGGAGATGCAACGAGACCTGGGTGTCATGGTACCAGTCATTGAAAGTGGGCATGCAGGTGCAGCAGGCTGTGAAGAAAGCTAATGGTATGTTGCCATTCATAGCAAAAGGATTTGAGTACAAGAGCAGGGAGGTTCTACTGCAGTTGTACAGGGTCTTGATGAGACCACACCTGGAGTATTGCGTACAGTTTTGGTCTCCTAATCTGAGGAAGGACATTCTTGCCATAGAGGGAGTACAGAGAAGGTTCACCAGACTGATTCCTGGGATGGCAGGACTTCCGTATGAAGAAAGACTGGATAGACTCAGCTTGTACTCACTGGAATTTAGAAGATTGAGGGGGGATCTCATAGAGATTTACAAAATTCTTAAGGGGTTGGACAGGCTAGATGCAGGAAGATTGTTCCCAATGTTGGGGAAGTACAGGACAAGGGGTCACTGTTTAAGGATAAGGGGGAAGTCTTTTAGGAACGAGATGAGGAAATCATTTTTCACACAGAGAGTGGTGAATCTGTGGAATTCTCTGCCACA
The DNA here is from genome assembly GCA_963514005.1 of Raja brachyura. Next base: position 14,764,014 of record OY740804.1, on the reverse strand, counting down.
GAAGGTAGTTGAGGCCAGTTTGTTGGCTATATTTAAGAGGGAGTTAGATGTGGCCCTTGTGGCTAATGGGATCAGGGGGTATGGAGAGAAGGCAGGTAGAGGATACTGAGTTGGATGATCAGCCATGATCATATTGAATGGCGGTGCGGGCTCGAAGGGTCAAATGGCTTACTCCTGCACCTACTTTCTATGATTACTCCTATCAGGATAATGAAAGATCACAACAAACCCAGAATTCCATTGAGTGAGTCAAATATACTCTGTCCGGGCTGCAGACACATTCCCGACCACTAAACATCCTTGATAAGCAGCAACATTAGTGAAGAGATGCAGTCCCTGTCTCAGCTGTCTGAGCTCCCTTTGGCTGCACGTTAACTGTTGACAAGCCAAAACCATACGGCTTGAATGGTGGCGCCTCACAGCAGCGGTCCCTGCAGTCCGTCTGTCCTTTTTTTCATTTCTGTTCCGTTCAATGTGTAGTTTGCTGTGGTTTTTAGATTGTTTTAACTGTATATATGTGGGGGGTGGGGGTGGGGTGTGGGGGAAACTTATAAATCTCTTCCCTGCACGGGAGACCCGACGCTTTTCCCTATCGGGTCTCCATTGTCATTGGGGCCTAGCACCATGGAGCGGCCTCCAGCCAGAACGACCTGGGGGCTCCAGTCGCGGAGCCTGTGGACTTACCATTGTGGGGCTGGCCGGCCTCGGAGCGTGGGGAGCTGTGGTGGCGCATGGCTGCGACCAGACTTAGGAGCTTCGGAGGCTCCAGCTGCAGGCCTGTGGACGGTGACATCGGGAGCTCGCGGGTCTCCCTGGTAGGAGACCGCTTTTCGGAGCTCCCGCGGCGGCAGCTTCTCCCGCCCGTGTTGCGGGGCTGAAGACGACCCGGAGTGGTGCCTGACAATGCCCGGCGCGGCTTTAATGGCCGCAGGACTTGCCATCGCCCGCCAGGGGCTCCAACGTTAAGACCCGGGGCCTTACAGGTCTTACCCAGGGCCTAAGCAGGGCCTTACATCACCGGCGCAGCCTTAACAGCCACGGGACTTACCATCATCCGCCGGGGCCCTTAACAACAGGAGAGGATGGGGAGCAGGGGAGAGATTGGACTTTGCCTTCCATCACAGTGAGGAGGAGATTCACTGTGATGGATGTCTGTGTGAATTGAGTTGGTTGTGTGTCTTGTAAAGTTGTTTATTTTTGTTGTATGGCTGCAGAAACCAAAGTTCCTAACAGACAAATAAAGTTCATTGAATTGAATTGATTGCCTGTAATTAGTCATTTAGTATGTTCAGGAAAAATCTCTTTACCACATGATTGTTAGAATGTCATTAAAGAACAATGCTATCACATTGAGATTCATCTGGTGGAGTCATACAGCATTGAAATGCTCACCAATTCCACGCCTTGCCACCCACTAATTCCACGCTGAGTATCCATTTACGCAAATTCTACACAAATTCCCCATCTTATTGCATTGCATGGTATGTCTTTGGGATGTGGGAGGAAAGGAGAGCACCTACAGCAATCCAAGTGATAACGCAGAGAGCAGGCAAACTCCACGCAGAACACAGCTGAGGTCAGGATTGAACCTCGATCACTGGAGCGGTAAGGCAGTGACTCTGCCAGCTGCACCGATCTTGTTTGTTGACAGAGAAAAACATCTCAGAGTGGACTTGAATATTTTAAGCAAAGTTGCATAAATGCACGGGAGAAAGGAATTGGTGAGGTGGGACCACAAGACATAGGAGCAGAATTATGCCATTCAGCCCATCGAGCCTTCTCCGTCCTTCAATCACAGCTGATCTATTTTTGAGTCTCAACCCCATTCTCCTGCCTTCTCCCCATAACCTTTGACACCCTTACAAGAATCTCTCAATCACTGCTTTAAAAATATCAAATAACGGCCTCCAGAGCCGTCTGTGGCAATGAATTCCACTGATTCAACTCCCACTTGCAAAGGCTGGTGTGGAGCACACATTGACCATTGGGCTGAGCCTGCTGTTTGTGTGCTACACGCCAGGCACCCTCTCGAAGCTGGGCCTGCGTGACATATAATTGCTGCTCTCACCCACTCTCCACGCCCTCTGAGCTCACTGCTGAGAGGATGTCCTACCTGCTGACCTCGTACGATGATGTCTGCTCCCACGGTGTTCTCTCTACTGCATTCACTCATAGTCACACAGCTTGGAAACAGGCCGATCAGCCCATTGAGTCTGTGCCACCACTGCGCGCCCATTTACACTCATCCACATCCGACACTAATCTCACTTGTTTTTTGAGCAGAGAACCTTGAACCTCTGTAAAATACATAGTGGCGTCAGAGATCAATGAAATTCCACTTCTTGTCTGAATGTGTCATTGGCCCATTATGGTGTGGGGATCTGCTCAAGGGTCTGATCGTTGGTCTGATCAGCTCAACGAGTAGGGAGGAAGAAAGGGGTAGGATTGCTCCTCCTAGCTCTGTAACATGACATGTGGTCACAGACAACCTATATCTGCCTCCTTCATAGAAAGCCCATAAGGAAAGGAGCTCAGGTCAACAGTCTGAAGAAGGGTTCCGACCCAAATCGTCACCAATTCCTTTTCTCCAGAGATGCTGCCTGATCCAACGAGTTACTCCAGCATTTTGTGTCTATCTTAGGTAAAGAGCTCAACAAAGATAACATCAGCCACTCAGTTACACTGATCCCATATTATTCTCCTGCCAATACTCTGCCAGATTCTACCACTCACGTACACACTATGAGGTAATTGACAGCGACCCCTCAGTGGCCAATTAACTCGCCAACCTGCAGGTCTTTGGGAGGTGGGAAGGAACTGGGGCACCCTGGGGAAACCCACATAGCCGCAGGGAGAACGTGCCAATTCCAGGCAGACCGAGTTAAGAATCGAACTTGTGTCTCGGGACGCGTGAGGTGTCGGCTCTAACGGCTGCGCCACTGTGCCTCCCGAACCTCGGGGCTGACCTTTTACCGACCTGCTCTGACATTTTTAGGGCCGAAAACAGAATTAATTACGCCCTCAGAATCTTGTGGCCTGATTGTGATGATGTCTGGATCAAGCTTATTGTAATGCGAAGCGGTGACACTCATAAATCCCCAGAGAGAAGTCCACACTGGACAAACCTTCCTCGAGCGAATTGTACAAAGCAACTATGAAATGGGTCAGATAGGGCAGGAAGTGGCACGTGCAAGTTTGTTTTTAGGCATAACCGCTGCCTGGTTCCAATTTTGATTGATTGAAAGCATATTTCTGTGTTGTGTAACCCCAGTGAATCAATTGGGTTTGCATTCCTGCTTTTGACCTCGACTGACACAGAGAATGAATTGACGAGCTGCAGCCGGCTGTAATGTTTACCCGATGCAGAGGTTGAGTTAGGTGCATCGTCTTCCATCACCCAACTCCCTGTTTAACTTCCCTCTTCTTGCACAGAAGCTGCAAGTTGAACGTTCTCCGCAGCTGCCCTTTGCCGCCATTTGCACTGCACATAAAACTCTCCCCAAATACTTGCCTAACACATGACCGCTTCCATTCATCTCCTCTCCATAGCATAGAGCACAGAGCACAGAACAGTCCAGCACAGAATGGCCCTCAATTTATTTTTCTGAACATGAAGCCAAGCTGATCGCACCTGCCTGTACACGATCCATATCCCTCTATTCCCTGCAATTCCATGTGCCTATTTAAAAGCTTCTTCAACTCCACTATTGTATCTGCCTCCTCCACCATCACCCCTGGCAATGCGTTCCAGGCCTCCACAACTCTCTGTGTCAAAAAAACCTGCCCCGCACATGTCAATTAAAATTTTCCCCCTGTTTAGTTCAATTTAGTTTTGTTTCTTGTCACAGTGCTTTACAGGGGAGAGAACCAGCCTTGGGTACTTTCCCCTCCCCCCAAACCATTCTCCCTCTCATCTCCCCACCAAAGCCACTGCCTCCTCTTTCTCCCCGGAGTTTCCGACATACTCCACCTTAGAAGCAACAGCGGTGAGAGGGAAGGGAGCCCCACGATGACCGAGTGCATTCTGTCAGTGGAACGTGAGCCGCAACAACGGCCATGTAAGTAAATGGCCAGGAGAAGGTCAAGGCCAGCTTCAGGGCTTGAAAACCAAGACGATGCCGAACTTTGACTTTTCCTACATTTGAACTAAAATTATGCCAAGATTCTGTCAGACTCTGCCCTGGTATCAAGAGTGCGACACTAGCTGCCAAAAAACCATTGGGCAAGGTAAGGAACAGCAGAGATTGCACCAGCTCTGTCAGGTGAGTAACAGTGGCGGAGGCAGCAATGTTCCCAAAGGTTCCCACATTACAGGAAATTTACACATACACTCTGCATGGGTGGGCTGTTCCAACACCCGGTGGAGTACCTCTATTACAGACACAAACTAGAGTTGAGTGAAGTGGCCACAGTAAGAAATGTCATCGGTCCATTGCAGGACAGTAAAACACTCTTGACTCCAGGACAGGACAGGTTCTTGGACAAGGGGCCTCCACATGTGCACAGGCCACACTTATAGAGGTCTCTAATGTTGAGAGGCAGCACCACATCTACCTGCTTCATGAAATGGAAATCTAGGGGCATCACATTGATGGCCTCCTCAATGAAATACGCTTGCAAGCCAATAATGTCTCGGTGATGGTCACACATCTGTCACTGTTTGGCAGTAACCGGGGCTCTGCATATGGTTCCTATTTACCACACAACAAGGGTGGCTGGTCACCACTGGAACCAAGCCCTGACCCACAAGCACGTCGGAACTGCGCAACCCAAATGGGAGAAGTTGAACAAAAGGAAGTTTGGCTTCTCCTGACCCAGCAATTCCTTTGTCTTTTTGCCACACGATTATTTGTAACTGTTGATTTCAACCTCTTGTGTCACTGTTCTTGGCTTTGGAGCAAGATGGACCCACATCAAAGTCGTTGTTTCGTCACCAGAAGTCCCAAAGCTGCTGTAAACAAAGAGAAAATTATCGTTATTACTTGAGCAATAGAACATTCCGGCAAAGCAGAAACAGGAGCTGGTTCCGTCCGATGTAACTCTGATATCAAACAAATCTTGGCTTGGGTTGATGTAATGTGTACGGGAATTAAAATGTTTCTGCGTGTTTTGAGTCACCAAGAGGTGTTTACTTTTCCGAATAGTGACTGATTAAGTCAGACTTTCACACTCGGGATGCAATCTAACTCATACCATCGGGAATTGATAATGGTGCAGAGTAATATTTTTGCCTCACCTAACTGATGACACATTGCCAACCTCCAAAGACCTGCTGAAGACTTGCTCTACATCACCAGCTGATTTACTCAGGCCAAGACAGGGCAGTGATCCTTCATACACAAACACCCCTCCAGTAAACCAGAGGACATGTATAGCATGTCCAGAACTAAGGTAAGTTTCACACAAGAAGGTAGTTGTTTTACAGACATTGATAATCCACCAATATCTATCAGCACTCAATACTCCCCATTTCAGCCTATCCTGTGCCACCTCATGCAATCAAAGCTTTCCTAACCCCAGCCCTACCACAGTCCAGCCAGCCTGTTGCTCCCCGTTCAACCATAACAGCACAGGGTTCAGGACGGCGCAGTGACGCAGTGAGTAGTGCTGTTGCTTCACAACATAAGACACACGGGTTCAATACCAGACCTCGGGTGTTGTCCATGTGGATTTTGCACGTTCTCACTGTGACCATGTGGATTTCCTCTGGGTATTCCAGTTTCCTCCCACATCCCAAAGACCTGCAGGTTTAGAGGTCAATTAGCCTCTGTAAATAGGCCCTGGTTTGTAGGGGAATGGAATAACATAGAACCAGTGTGAACAAATGACCGATGGTCAGTGTGAACAGGAAGGGCCTATTTCTGAACTCTATCTTTAATAATAATAAGTAAGCTACTCCCTGCACTTCCACAAGCATTTTATAGCATTTAAGCACTATTAAATGCTTATAGTGGCATATCAGAGCTGAAAGGTTCTTAAATGCCACTATTGTATCTTCCACTGTCACCCCTGGCAATGTGTTCCAAGCCCTCATCACTCTCTATGTAAAAAACTTTCCAGCACATCTCCATTAACCTATTCCCTCCTCACTATGTCCTCTTGTGTTGGACATTTCCACTGTGGGAAAAAGGTTGTGACTGTCTATCATATCTATGCATCTTATGGTGTACAAAGGAACTGCAGATGCTGGTTTAAATCAAAGATAGATACAAAATGATGGAGTAACAGAAGGTGAAGAAGGGTCTTGACCTGAAACATCCCCTATTCCTTTTCTCCAGAGATGCTGCCTGACCTGCTGAGTTACCCATGCATTTTGTATCCATCTTATGCGTCTTATGGGTTGTTTTACTACTAGAGTGATTCATAGCCCTTTCCGCTGCATCATCCTTCACTCATTAGTATTCTATGACTCACAACTATTGTAAACTCAGTTAAATAATGAACTGTGGAGGCAAAAGGTTATTATAGTAAGCAAACAAGAGATTGTCAAACGATTGTGTTTTTGCAGCTATTTACTGGAGGAACTCGGTTCATTATGACAGTACACAAGTTCAACGTTCAAATAACCTGCAATGTTAAGGCAATGCTTTTGAACGTTTTATTCATTCAGTGTGTGTTGAATAGCCTGCCAATGACACGGGCCAGTCCAAGGGAATCACTGCCAACTTTTCACTTAGTACTTACTTTTTTGAAGTGGTCAAAGGTTTGTGGCTCCCACAGGCGGACATGAAACACATTTGGACAGTTGCAGCTGAGTTTGGTAGGCACACACTCCCACCGTGTGCTGTCACCTGGGGGAGGAAGGGAATCATCTTTATCTGACGTGTGCCAACATGTTTTGGGGTTAGCTCAAGTTCCAAGATGCACAATCAATGAGTTTAAAGGCCAGTAACTGGTCGATAAACCGGACCTGCTGCTGAATGCAGGCTGTGTAGGCTGGTGTTGGTGAAAGGTATGGTTGGCACCAGAATGAAGGAGACACAATGTCCATCCATTCAGGCTTAGGACTGCACAAAAAACACATGCTGGAGGAACTCAGCGGGTCAGGCAGCATCTGTGGAGGGGAATGGACAGTCAGTGTTTCTCGTCACGATCATTCTTCAGACTGATGGAGAGGTTTGGAGAAAGTTGCTAAAGAGAAGTGAAATGAGGGGTGATTGGCAGACGGGTGGAAAAAGTAACCAAAGATAGAGGTGAAATGGAGGCAAAAGGGTGGAGATGTTAAATCAGATCAGGATGGAAGAGGAGGAGCAAAATCTAAAACTGGAGGGCGAGGTAGTGGAAGGGAACTGGGAGGAAGGGGAAAGGGGGAAATAAAAGGAACACGGGGGAACCGTGAATCGGGAAAGGTGGGAGATGAGCGGAAGAAGGAGGCTACAGACCGTGGGAGAAATGGACTAGTGCTGGGGATGGGGGGAATGGGAAGGTTTCCCAGAAATTGGAGAATTCAACGTTCATGTCATTGGGTTGTAGGTCACACAAGTGGAATATGAGTTACTGCTCTTCCTCATCCCAAAGATGTACGGGCTGATAGGTTGCCTGGCCACAGTGGTAAAATGTGCTAAGCATGGACTAAGAATAGTTAATAGCAGCACTGTTGGGTGTGGTTTGGCAAATTTACTCCATTTCAGTGCGGTGAAACTTGAAGATCAGAACTCCTACGTCAATGACTGACTCGTCCCTTCCCACCCAAACCACCCCCTCCCCTGGTACTTTACCTTGAAACCGCATTAAATGCTACACTTGTCGCTTTACCTGTCCCCTCGACTCCATACAAGGACCCGAGCAATGTTTCCAGGTGAGGCAGAGGTTCACCTGCACCTCCTCCAACCTCATCTACTGCATCCGCTGTTCCAGGTATCAACTTCTCTACATCGGTGAGACCAAGCGCAGTCTTGGCGATCGCTTCGCCCAACACCTCTGCTCAGTTCGCAATAACCAACCTGATCTCCCGGTGGCTCAGCACTTTAACTCCCCCTTCCATTCCGAATCTGATCTTTCTCATCCATTGTCAGAGTGAGGCCCAGCGCAAATTGGAGGAACAGCACCTCATATTTCGCTTGGGTAGTTTACACCCCAGCGGTATGAATATTGACTTCTCCAATTTCAGGTAGTCCTTGCTTTCTCCCTCCTTCCCCTTCCCTTCCCATCTCTCCCTCAAGCTTACTGTCTCCGCCTTTCCTTTCTCTTTCCCGCCCCCACCCCGTGACAACAATCTGAAGAAGGGTCTCGACCCGAAATGTTGCCTATTCCTTCTCACCATAGATGCAGCCTCACCCGCTGAGTTTCTCCAGCATGTCCTACAAGCATGCAACTCTATGCGATTAGCGCGACCTAATGTGGTTGCTTGAGCCGTCCGGCGTCGCGGGGCCGGTCCCACTTCGATCGCCGGAGCCGTGCGGAATTGTGCGGAGTTCATCCCGACATCGCGCAGGGGTTCCGAAAAACTGACTATATTCAAAAATTCCGCGTGGCAACGGCTTGTCGGCTCGCAGTCGCCTCGAAGCATTACACACCGCCCCGACATCGTGCCTCCGTGAACCTATCTGTAGGTGCCTCCGTGACCCTCTATGTGTGTGGCTCCATGGCCCTCTGTGTGTGTGTGCCTCTGTGCCCCTCTCTGTGTGCCCCTCTCTGTCCTGGCGAACTTACCTTAGACTTCGCTCCAAGTTCGCCTCACTTTGTGCCGCGTTGCGCCACTCACCCGACCTCCGCGCGGCCCCTGCTGCCGGTTTGGTTGCGCTTGCCGCATGCAGGCGCATGCTGGTGGGAACGGCCCTGTACAGGGGATCACCCGACCTCCGCGCGGCCCCCGCTTCTAGTTTGATCACGTTCATCGCATTGAGTTGCATGCTTGTAGGACAGGCCCTTAAGAGAGATTTTGCTGAGAGTTGAACACTGATAAATCTTTGTAGTCTTGCCTCATGTTGTTTTAAGTCCAGAAGTGTTCATATTATCTTGAAGGAATGGGAATGCTATTTATTTTATTTAATTTAGTCATTTAGGTTTTAGTTAATCAGACTCAAAGCGCTTGAAAAGAAAATAGCAGCTAATTGCAGCTTATTGGGTGGTTTACAAATTATGTGCCGTTTGTGTCTCGTTCTTTCTTCTTGCCTTTCAACTGCAATACAGTAAAGAATTGTACCCACAATACCAATTAGGTCGCAAGATGAGGCTTTCCATTCCAGGTCATCAGAGTTGGTCTCTTTCTTTAGTAAATGCGCTTTTCCCTCAGCTGTCATAGATCAGTTCCTCAACTGCATCTCCTCTGTGTCCCATAGTTCTGCTCTCACTCTCCCCCACCCCCCAGACACAAGGGTAGAATTCCCCTGGTCCTCACCTTTCACCCCACTGGCCTCTGTATAAAACACATCATTCACCAGCCTGACTGCCACCTCCAGTGTGATCCCACCACCTGTCATACTTTCCCATCGCCACCCGTTTCTACCTGCAGAGACCGCTCCCTCCGCAAATCCATGGTTCATTCTTCCCTTCCCACCCAAACTTCCCCATCCCCAAGTACTTACCCCCACAACCGTAGGAGATGTACCACTTATCCTTACAGCTCCATCCTTGCCTCCATCCGAGGACTCAGCAGCCCTTCCAGGAGAGACACAGGTTCATATGCACCTCCTCTAACCTTCTTCCTCCATAGGCATGTACAGCCTAAAGTTGTAGGACAACTTGTTCTATTTGATCTTATTTGATTGTGCACGCCGGGTTGATTGCATTCGTTGAAACAGGGCGGACCACGTGAAGGTTGCAATCTCCCACCCCTCCTCTAAACTCATCTACTGCATTCAGTGTTCCCGATGTGGCCAACAGTCTGTCTGTCACTACCTTCTTTGTGTTTTAATAGTATGTGTTAAATGTATGTTTTTAGTGTTCTTTAACTTGTTTTATGTGGGGGTTGGAGGAAACTTTTTCTAATCTCTTACCTCGACGTCCGCACTGTATCATTTTTTTTTTCCCGTATCGTATCTCTGTCCACACTGCGGCCTCATTGATGAGTTGGCGGCCTTTGCTGGGGGCCGACTTTTGAGAGCACCACCGAGGGGAGCCTACGGGACTTTAACATCGCGGAACCCGCGATGGCCTTAGCGAGGGATCTTCCTCGGAGCTCCAACTGTGGGTGCTTGCGGACTTAACATCACGGAGCTTGCGGTCTCTGTTTAGGGACCAACTTTGGGAACTTCAAGCCGCAGGAGCTTTGACTGCCCCGACGCGGGAGCTTCGATCACCCTACATGGGAGCTTCGACCACCGGCTGAGGGAGGTTCAACTGCCCCGACCACGGGAAAATAAAGAGTAAGAAGATTGGACTTTTTTTGCCTTCCATCACAGTGAGGAATGTGGGGAATCCGTTGTTGTGGATGTTAATGTTAACCTTTATGTGTCTTGTTGCTTTTTTTAAAATATGGTTGTATGGTAGTTCGTATATCACTGTGATATGGTAATTGGTACATGTGACAATAAAAAACCTTTGAAACCTTTGACTTCTTTACATCAAGAGCAGACTCAAGGACCGTTTTGCCGACCACTGGCACTCAGTTTACCAAGACTTGCAGGATCTCCCATTTGCTAACTCACCTTCATATTCTCATACTGACTTTTCTGTCCTGGGCCTCCTCCATTGCCAGTGTGATGCCATGTGCAAACTGGAGGAACAACACCTTAAATTCCTCTTGGATAGCCTACAACCTAATGGTATGAACATAGATTTGTCCAATTTCTGGCAACTAGCTTACAAACATCTACCCCCCACCCACCCCCAAAGTCCCACCCCCTTTTTCCCTGTGCCCCACCTGAACCCGCACCCATTTCTCAATTCCCCCCTCCCCTTCCACCTATATTTCTTCCTCTGGGGTCACAGTTTGCACTCCTATCCTTATCTCACACCTTGGGGTGGAAGATTGCAACCTTCACGTGATCCGCCCTGTTTCGACAAAATGCAATCAACCTGGTGTGCACAATCAAATAAGATCAATTAGAACAAGTTGTCCTACTACTTTAGGCTGTGCACATCATACGCAAGAAGAAGATCTTACACCTTTTGCCTTTTCATCTCTGGCCTTTATTCAATCATATGCCGATGAAAACCCCCTCACATCTGTATCGACTACTCGCCAAGCTTTGTCCCGCCTCTTCTCTCTTCCAGCTTTCTCTCCCCCCATCATAATCAATCCGATGAAATGTCCCGACCCGAAAAATCACCTTATCCATGTTCGCAGGAGATGCTGCCTGGCCTATTGAGTTACTCCAGTACTTTGTGTCTTATTTTCCAAACCAGTATCTACGGTTCCTTGTTTCTCCATACCAATTTGGTAGCCTGCTCATGATCAAATCAGTGGAGTTATCATGTTGTTTTGGAGAGACACGAGAAACTGATTCTGAGCATTTCTAATAAAAGAGACTTGAATTCAGCAGTGATCATGTGTAATTCCACATTGGCCATGTGAAATTCAGATTAATGTTGAGAGTTATGTGAGAATATTTAATTCCAGATATCAAAATCACATTCATTAAAAATTAGCATCCAAAGAATAATTAAATGAAATTTTGGGAAATTTCCAATGCAGAAATAACAGTTTAAATGTCTGGCTCAAATCCCACAGAGATACTTGCTCTTAAACAATTCATTTAGTCAAACATACAGGTAAAAATCTAAATTGGGAGTTAAAAGGGAGAGATTTTTGGATTTAGATCAATGAAGGCAAAGCCAAGGTAATATTTTACAATGGAAATAGATGAAGGAGTATTGAAACAAACTCCGAATATCCATTTTAGCCAGTGAAACATTACTTAAAAAATAGATCAACACTGGAGGCAGTCCAAAGGAGATTCACCAGGCTACTTCCTGGAATGTGAGTGTTGTCCTACAAGAGAGACTAAATAGTTTAGGTCGGTATTAGTTGGAGTTTAGACGAATTAAGTGTTCAATCTTAAGGGGACTTGACAGGGTAGATGGCAGATTACTGAGAAAGTCACAAAGGGTCAACACTTCAAAATAAAGGCATGTTTAACACTGAGATGCATAGAGATTTCTCCTCTCAGAAGACAGTGAATATCAAACTAAAAACCTCTTAAACGACACTATTGTAAATGCCTTCACCATGAACCCTGACTGTGCGATTCAGGCACCCATCAATCTGTCTAAAATATTTGTGCTGCTCATCTCCTTTACATTTTGCTCTTTGCACCTTAAAAAAATGCTCTCTAGTCTTTGACATTTCCACTCTGGAATTCTCTGCCCGATCAGGTAGCGGAAGCTGGGTCATATGAAGGCAGATAAATATTTGATAGTTTAAGGAATACAAGGGTAAGGAGAAATGGCAGAGAAGAGGAGCTGAGGTCAATCATCATGATATTGAATGGAGGGGCAGGGTGGCCTATTCCTGCTCTTTCTTTCTGATGACATAATCCATTTAACCCATTGGGTCCATTGTTTGTATCTGGGATAGAGAATTCCAAACATTTGCAGTCCTCTAAATGGAAGCAGTCCCTCATCATCTCTGGCTCGATTAGAAATGAATGACACTCCTCCATGCCCACCCTCTCTCCCTCTATCATGGCACCTGTAGGCACTGGTCACTGTAGGCCCTTCCACTGGTGGGCTGTACAAATAAAAAGGCTTTGAGCGTACAATGTGTGTAAGACTCGATGGGCCATTCAGCCCATGATGTCAATGCCGACTCTTAGAGTTGTCCCATCTCCCACTTAACATATTATCTCCTCATCAACTCCGCCCCTGATTCTTTTGCTCACCCGTACACCCGGGGCAATTCAAAGTGGTGAATGATTCCACCAACAAACACATCCTGGGGTCGTGGGAAAAAACAGGAGCCAGAGAGGTAATATGCGTGGACATAGGGAGAATAAGCAGACAGCACTCGAGATCAGAATCAAACCTGGGTCGCTGAAGCTGTGAGGCAGTGGCTGTACCATCTCCGTCACTGTGCTAAGCCAACGGATATATGTAGTGTTTGAGATTCCTTTATGGGACCACGGGGGACGGACTTTGCCTCTAACCCATCTTACCTCTTGAAATGAAGCGTAGATTACCACAATGAGAGTGGAATAGTGGGAGACCTGGCTTAGCACTGACCTCGATTCAACTTGATGAGCACAAGATTTAAACATGTTTGGCATTGGATCCAACAAACTGTAAGTCAACAGAAAGGTCAGCTTGATGGCTTAGATTGTGCCGACAGTGGCTTGAGGGGGAACCTGAATGATGAAAGCACAAGGCAGCTGCAAACTCTCTTCAAAACAACAAGTGTATCAGTCTACAAGTGCAAGTATTCAGCAATCATACCAAAAGCAAAACACCCTCCTCCTTCCCAGCATGATAAACAAGAGAGCTGGAGTTTAGTATAAGTTATGATAATATTTTGTTCTTGGATAAGGAATGTTTTACAAAGAGCTTGGCATCTCCATAAATCACAACACATGTCAGAGGAGCTGGAAGTCCAACAGGCCAGTGAAATAAAGATGATTGGAAACAGGCCCTTCGGCCCACTGTGGACTATTGATGATTTTCTCACACTAGTTCTCTTATCGCCCTTTCACATCCACCCCCTGCACACTCGGGGTAGATTACAGAGGCCAATTAACCTACAAACCTATTGGTTGATGATTGGTGTGGACTCAGTGGGCTGGAAGAGCTGTAATTGTGTTGCATCTCTCAATTACTCTATGATTCTAATTCCCGGGTGATAATCATTACATATAAACAAAATAAACAGGAGTTGGAGTGGGTGCCATGTCCAATTGAGTAATAGGATCATGATTAATACGATGGCCTCAATTCCATGTTCCTGCCCAAACTGAGTGGCTCAACATTCGGCATTCTTTGAGGTAGAGAGTTTCAAACATTTGCAGTCTGAAGAAGGGTCTCGACCTGAAACTTCACCTATTCCTTCGCTCCATAGATGCTGTCTCACCCACTGCGTTTCTCCAGCATTTTTGTCTACCTTAGATTTTTCCAGCATCTGCAGTTCTTTCTTAAACAAACATTTGCAGTTCTCATTGGAAAGAAGTTGGTTATCAACTAAATATTTAGCGGTAAACTTACTTACCTTAATTAGAACTGAATGACCCTCCTCCATGCCTAACTTCTCTCCCTCTCTCATAACACCTGTAGGCGTCAGGGCCTAACCCAAGACCTTACAGCACTGGCAGGTTGTACAAATGAAAAGCCACTGAATGTGTAAGTTGTGCAAGACCCAATTTCCAATGCACATGGTTCTGAACTTCATGTCTAGAGTCATATGGCACAAAAGCAGGCTCTTCGGTCGAACTCACCCATGCTGACCAAGATGCCTGATCTAAGCTACTCCCATTTGCATGTGTTTGGCCCATATTTCTCTAAAGGGCCTGTCCCACTTGGGCATTATTTGCGGTTCTTTTACGTGACATCCTTTACGCGTCACGTCGCACGACACACATGATGCGCGTATGGCTCGTGGTGAGACGTGGTGGCGTAGGCAGTGACACGCGATGCGTGCAGCACCACAGGATTTGGGGATTCACAAAATCTTCGCGTGCCACCTATGCCCAAGTGGGACAGGCCCTTAACTTTTTCTATCCATATCGCTGTCCAAGTATGTTTTAAATGGTGTCATTGTACCTGCCTCAACTACCACCTCTGGCAGCTTGTTCCATAAACCCACCATCCTCTGAATGAAAACGTTGCCTCGAAGGTTGTTATTAAATCTCTCTCCTCTCACCTCAAACCCATGTCCTCTAACATCCCCTAACCTGGGTAAAGAACTTTGTACATTCACCCTGTCAATTTCCATCTTGATTTTATACACCTCTGTAAGATCCTGTGCTCCAAGGAACAAAGTCCTAGCTTGCCCAATCTCTCCCTATAGCTTAGGCCCTCGAGTCCTGGCTACATCCACGTAAATCTTCTCTGCATTCTTTCCAGCCTAATGACATATGCTGGAAATGTGCTGTGCAATTTCCCTGCAACAGACCCTTGAATGGTATATTTTCGTCCACTGAACACTCCAGTGCACTGATGTTTAGACACCATATGCTGCCAACGCCCCTTGGACTTACAGTCCAATCCTTCTATGATTAATGCTCATAATTTTTTTTTGTTAATATTAAGCTCTCTCTGCACGCTAACTTTCCGTGACCTTTAAGTATGTGTGCCAGTCCTTCATCATTAAAAAGGTCCTATTCCGGCGACTGTGCAATCCTGCTCCTTCTCGACCTCAACGCAGCGTTTGATACAGTGGACCACACCATCCTAATTGACCGTCTCCAGTAGGGGGTTAGTGTTGATGGCACTGCCCTGAGCTGGTTTTTCCCACCTCAAAGTTTCTCTACAATGACTCTTTCTTCTCCCCAGCTAGCCTTTGCTGTGGGGTTCCACAAGGCTTCATCCTTGGCCCCATTCTCTTCTCTCTGTATATGCTCCCCCTCGGCCCAGTCATTTAAACGCACGGCATTTATTTCCATTGCTATGCAGATGATACACAACTCTATCTCCCCCTGAAACCCAACAACCAATCAAATCTACTCAGCCTTATGCACTGCCTCGAGGATATAAAGTGTTGGATGGCGCAAAACTTCCTCCAACTAAACGAGAGCAAGTCTGAGGTCATCCTACTCAGTCCCTCGGACTTCATCAAAATGATAACAGGCAGCCTTGGAAGCCTAACCTCCTTAGTCAAACCGCACGTCAAAAACCTTGGCGTGATATTTGACTCTGCACTAAAATTTGACAAACAAGTCAATGCTGTGGTAAAAGCTAGCTTCTTCCAGCTTCGCACAATAGCTAAAATCAAACCAATCCTCCAATTCGACGACCTTGAAAAAAATTATTCACGCATTTATCTCTTCCCGCCTTGATTACTGCAACTCCCTTTACACTGGCATCAGCCAATCATCCCTGTCCCACCTGCAATTGGTCCAAAACGCCGCAATGAGACTTCTGACGTAAAAGGGACCACATCACCCCGATTCTGGCATCTCTCCACTGGCTCCTAGTATGGTACAGAATCAATTTCAAGCTCCTCCTATATGTATACAAAACCCTTAACGGGCTTGCCCCCATTTATATAAAAAATCTGCTAACCCACCATTCTACCTCCAGATCCCTCAGGTCAGCCGACTTGGTGCTACTGACTGTCCCGCGGTCCAGGTTTAAGCTCAGGGGCGACCACGCTTTTGCAGTTGCAGTGCCTAGACTGTGGAACAGCATCCCTCCTCACATCAGAACTGCCCCCTCCATCGACTCCTTTAAATCTAGACTTAAAACCTATTTCTACTCACATGTTTCTTGATGTCCCCTGAGGGAGCGCTGTATGTATGTATTTATGTATGTATAGGAAAAATCTGTGTCCCATTGCATGTAGCACGTTAGTACCTGCACTGATTTAAAGCACTTTGGTCAACGAGAGTTATTTTTAAATGTGCTATAGAAATAAAATTGACTTGACTAGACTATTCCTTTATCTTATAACAAAAGGTCCTATTCCTTTACCTTATAACAGAAGCTTTGCTCTCTTATTTTTACCCTGCCACTATAACAATCATGATTTAATTGCCTCTCATTTCTTCTTGCCAATTCATTTCACCTGCGGCATCCATTAGAATTCTTCTCATTTTTCTCTTTGCCACCCGATTTTGTTCCCTCTGAACACTTGATCTGAGTCATCGATGTACATTGTAGATAGTGGAGCCCAGCCAGTGACTTTATGTACTGTATGCCATACTATAAATGACCCTTTAATTCTATTTCCCATCTATGAATTAATCTTCAGTCCACACTAATATGCATCTCCAGTCCCATGAGTACTAATATTGACATGGCACTTCATTCAAAGTTTTTTTAACATTGAAAGACACCACAGCCAATGATGTATTCTCATCTACACTACTAGTCACATTCTTAAATAACATCCAACATGCTTTGTTCTTCTTGTTTTCCAAGTGGCCCCTGCGAAGCCTAATAATAGACCATGGAATTTTACCCTGTCCTTGATGTTATCTTGAGATAACTTAGCTAGCACATTGGAGGGAGATATGTCTTCAGGTATCTTTGACACACACACATAGATCAGTGGTACCATAAGTAGCAGAAAATCCTACAGAGATATTCATAGATTACGGAGTGGGCAAAAGTGAGATGCATGGACCTCCAGATGGGTGGAGGTTTTACTTCAATCAGAGCAAGAAAGAGTGAAAAATAATTTATGTAGAGACAAGGTTAGTTCAGTTTATTATTATCCTGTGTACTGAGGTACAATAAAAAGCTTTTTGTTGCATACTATCCAATTAGTGAAAAGACTATACCTGATTACAAGGAATAGTAAGATTGAACGAGAACTTACCAGTTCGAAGGTTGATCTTTATTTCATGAGGAGTTGCGGTGAGGGATTTCGTGAAGAACCCGCCAGCACGCATGCGCGACATTCTTCAAAGTAGCGGTGTGGAATCACAGAAACCAACAACAGAAATGACTTGGCATAGTAAGATTGAAGAGACTCTAATTACCAGTTGAGTATGATCGAGGGTTGGGAGCGGAGGGCACAAAATCCCTCACCGCAACTCCTCATGAAATAAAGATCAACCTTTGAACTGGTAAGTTCTCGTTCAATCTTACTATTTCATTTCGGAGTCACGTGAGTGACTTCGTGAAGACTTCAAAGCTTCTGTGATTGCACGCCCTGGACCACGTCCATGCTGACACACCACTAGCAAGGATGGATGGGAGTAAACAATTCTGTCAAACTGGTCATACTGAAAAACAAGAAGAATATTTATTAATAAACAAAGCAAAAAACCCCTCATTCGGGGACATCTCCACATTCTTGACCTGCATTCAGCACGGCCTCCGCGAACTGTAGAGGAGCAGCAACAGGCTTGTTGTAAAATCGCTGAAATACAGCTTCATTCGCCCATCCTGCTGTAGCGAGGATATGGTCCATGGGCACCTCCATGACCCTCGCTGCCGACGTCGATGCAGCCCTGGTGGAATGGGATTTGAACACATTAGTGTCGACACCTGACTTACCCAAGACGATCCTGAGCCACCTGGATATCGTCTGGACTGTCACTCGATGGTGAGGTTTCTTGTGAGTGACAAGCAGGTATCTCTCCATTCCCCTTATGTGTCTCGTCACCTTGATATAGTGACGGATATGGGCGGCTAAACATAGCCTTGCATCTGCGGGGTATGCCGGGAACTTCAGCTGCAGCCCTGTGCACCCAGGTCTATGCTGCTTTAGTAGCTCATCAATAAAGAAGACTACTTCTGCAGGGGTAGAGATCATCCTGTCGATGCGGATTTTATGCAGTGTCTGTACCCTCTGTGCTGAAGTCAGCGCTAGTAACATCACCAGTTTCATGGTGAGTTTGTACAGCTCTAGCCCCTCCATGGGCGACCACGTCCTGAGCAGGGTTAGTACTTTCCTGACATCCCAGGTGATATCATAGCGTGGTGTAGGCGGATTCATATTGAATATACCCCGCATGAGTCTGGACACTAGCCTGTTGGATCCTACCTCAATGTTGAGGTAGAATGACAGCGTGCTTCTGGCGCTGTTGATGGCACTGTAGCTCAAGTGTTCATCATGGTGCAACCCCGCGAGGAATTCCAATACGTCGGCTATGGAGGCATCGTCATATGTGATTTGAGAGTGGCTGCAGTAGGCTTCCCATTTTCGGATGTGGGAGAGGTATCGCTGCCTGGTGGACTCTCGGCACGACGCTCCAATGGTATCCACAGTTCTGGGAGATAGGCCATACTGCAGTAATGGCCGGTTTAGAATCTGCAAGCCAACAAATTCAGATAGCTATGGCAGGGATGTGGCTCCCCTGACACGGGGTTGGTGACCAATTGTGGGCAACCCTCTAAGAGGACCCAAGGCTGACTGATCATGTCAAAGACCACCGGATACCATGGCTGCGTAGGCCAGTCGGGTATAATAAGAATGCCCTTAGCAGCATCCATCTGGATTTTCCGCAATATCCGACTGATGAGGCAAAACGGGGGGAATGCATAGAAAAACCATTTCCCCCAGTCCAGCGAGAATGCATCCATCGCCATTGCCCCAGGATCTGGTTCTCACGAAACGTATGTTGGTACCTGATGGTTCAACCGTGACGCAAAGAGGTCGATATCCGGTTCACCAAATTTGGCTGTAATTTTAGCAAAGATTTGAGGATGCAACATCCACTCGATGTTGTCATTAAACTTGCGTGACCTGGTGTCCGCCACAGTATTGAGCTCACCTGGTAAATAGGTAGCTGAAATCCAAATATTCCTTTGAATACACCAGAGCCAAATTGTATTAGCCAATTCATCACATGAAATTGACCTGGTACCGCCCATATGGTTTAAATATGCCACCGCAGTGGTATTGTCTATTTGGATACGGACATGAGCGTCAGTAAGATTGGAACAATAAGCTCGAAGTCCGTGAAATGCTGCAAGCATCTCCAAATAGTTTATCCCTTGTGACAACAACATAGTAGATTCAAGGGTGTCCCATCTGCCCCCGCAACTAGAGTAGTTGTCCGTAGCTCCCCAGCCATAGGAGCTTGCGTCGGTTTGCAAGTATACCATCGGATTGGGCACAATAATGGGCTTAAATGAGTCACTAATATGGTCCACCCACCATTGTAACTCAATCTTAGCTTTAAGAGGCAGCTGCATAGGTCTGTCGAAATGACCGGCGTTCTGTTTTAATGCGGAGATCTTGGCTCTTTGCAAATTCTGATAATGCAAAGGCCTGTATTGAGCTGCTGGAAACAATGCTACGATCTTGCCAATCACCTTAGCTGTTTGCCTAATTGATGGTATACTGGCGCAGGCTAAATCCTGACATACTTGGGTGACATCCCCAACCTTGTTAGTCGGTATGGTAGCCCTCATGCGATTGGAATCCACCGTGAACCCCAGATAATCCATAACCTGTGAAGGGCAGAACTTTGATTTGTCTGGATGGACAATAAACCCCAGCTGCTGAAAAATTGCCACAGTGGCTGACACTGCCTGTTCTGCCAACTCCAGGGTAGTGCCAACAATCAATATATCATCCAAATAGGCCATCACTATATGATGTTGCTTCCGTAACCTGGCCATAATGGGTTTCAGTAATTTAGTAAACAATCTAGGGGCTGTAGTAAGCCCATTTGGCAAAGCCCTGTATTGCCAGAGCTGTTCCATCCAGACAAATTTTAAGAACTTCCCATGGTGTTTCCGAATGGATACGGAATAGTATGCATCTTTTAAATCAATGCATGCCATAAAGCAGCCATGAGAAATCAATGACTTGGCTGTCTCGAAAGTGTCCATTTTGAAATGGGTGTATGTTACAAAAGTATTCAAATGGGTCAGATCAATAATAACGCGACAGCCTCCATCCTTCTTGGGCCTGGTAAATATATTTGATACAAATTCAATTGGTTCGTGCATAGTTTTTTCTATCACGCCTTTTTGTTCTAACCTTAAGATCTCAGCATAGCCTGCTGCCTGTTCAACGGCAGACAGCGTAAACGTCCGATTGGGCATATGCTGGGATGGAGGAATGTCGCCGTTAATAAATTCAATCTCATGACCTTGAATACTTTGCAAAACAAAGTCATCGGAAGTGATAGTTTCCCATGCCTCCAAGAAAAACCGAAGGCGCCCACCAACATGTGAAGTTAAACGCACAGGTACGTGAAAACCAGACCGCCTTACCTCCGTGGTTACCGGCGGTCCCTGACATGTTTGGGGGGTCGTGGAGGTGCTGGGTTGGGCTGGTGCTGCGGCGTCCGCATCTTCCACTGAGGCCGCTGCGGGCCTTGCCCTAAAAAAGGCCGCGGCTGCTGGGGCTGCTGGTAGCGAGGTGGAGCTGGAGCGTAGGTCCGTGTCGGTCTGGAGACAGGGCCTCGTGGCCGAATAAATGGCGCTTTCAGGGCCGGCGGTCTGGGGGCGATCTGAGACCGCATAAGTCCCACCGTTTTGGCGTGTTCATCCAGCTCCTTAACCCTCTTCGGGAGGTCTTCCCCGAAGAGCTGTCTGGGCGGTGGTGGAGGAGACGCCTTGCACAACCCAGCAAATTTTGGGTTGAGCATGGGGTGGATGCTGCTTTTTCTGAAGGCATTTATTTCGTGCTGCGTGGCACATAGTAGCGCTAGAGCATCCTCCTGCTCTAGGTTGAGGTCTTCGCCATCCACCGACCGCGCAAACACGGTGATTCCAGCCGTAAGAAGCCTCAGGATTCGTTGGAGCTTTATCTCCTGAGTTCTGATGGCTGTGCCTATGTTGCCCCAGATCGGCGTATTGACCACGGGCACATTGAGGGAGTTGCAGTTGGAAGGGGCCTTATGCCGATTGATGGCCTGTGAGAGAACTTCCTCCTGAAGCTGGTGGTTGGTGAGGAAGTCCACGGTGGCAGCCAGTTTGGGGTTGAGGGGAAGTCCCGCTGTCTCCGGAGCAGCAAATTTCGCCGCCACATCAAGGAATACTTCCGGCGGTACCTCCGATGGAACCAGTGTAGGGTCTGCAAATTCCTCCTCCTCTGGCTGCCTCTGCTGGCTGCTGAGACTGGTGAAACCTCCCTGTGCCCTTTGATGCTGGATGCCTCCTGCCGTTGGTTGTGCAAAAGGAGCTCCAATAGACGCTCCATACGGTCAATACGCCCTGAACACTCGGGCAGTCGGAGTACTCAAGCTCTGATATACTGCCGAAGCTCCTTTCATCGGCCCGCACCTCGTCGAGGTGAACCCGGTGCCGGAATTTGTCGCTGCCAGCCACCGCAGCAAAGCTGAGCGATTCCCGCGCGGGAGGTGTGTTCAAACGCCTTCGTTTGGCGGAGCCTAATGCCGCTGCCACGGAGGGCAAACGCGGCGGGGAGTTGGCACCCAATGCCTCAGCACGGTGTCCCGACGCCCGCGCGGGCTTGCCGGCTGCCAACATCGTGGACCTTGCCGACGCATGGTCTCGTCCTCCCATCCATGGGGGACTCGGCGACCGTGGCGGGACTCCACCCAAATGACCCATCCCGGCGTCGGTGGTTGGGGAGTCAACACTGGACCTCACAGTAGACCTGAGTCCCGCCTTTACACCAGTCCGCTGCTTGGCGGCAGGTGATGCCTTTGCCCCTGAAGGGTTAGGCTTCCGGGCTCCATCCCTCCCCCTTCTCGGAGGGCTGAGGGAGAAGGGCCGTGCAGCCGCACGCGAGCCCTTGCCCAAGGCCGCCAACGGGCTCGTTGACGACCTGAATGCCGAGGCAGGGTCTGCCTGCTCCGGCGGCACACCGCAGTCCTGCTCCTCGAACTCCTCCCCGGAGCTGCGGTGTGTCAGCGGGTCCGGTCCTGCAGCAACAGGGCTCCCCGGTTTCCCCGCCTGCGTCCCGGCCTGTCTCACAGGTGCAGCCGATGATGAGGGCTCCGGGACAGGTGGCCGGCGACTCCGGACGGACGTCTTTCGGCCTCTCGAACTCCCGTCCATGCCCTTGCTGAAAGACAAAAAGTACTTGCAGCAAGGACCAACCAACTTAAGGTTAGTGTAACTTACCTTAGCGGTCCCTTATGAAGGACTGGCGGGGAGCGCACCCCACCGCCAGCCGTCGGCAGCAACGCGTTGCGACGATATGTCGCGCATGCGTGCTGGCGGGTTCTTCACGAAGTCACTCACGTGACTCCGAAATGAAATAGGTAACGTTGTGGGTCGAGACCCAAACATCACCTATTCCTTTTTGCCAGAGATGCTACCTGACCCGCTGAGTTACTCCAGTTTTTTGTGTCTATCTTTGGTGTAAACCAGCATCTGCAGTTCCTTCCTACACATGATTACAATCAAGCTGTCCACAGTGCACAGATACATGATAAACGGTATCATGTTTAGTGCAAGATAATCCAATAAAATCCGATTAAATATCGTTTGAAGGTCTGCAATGAGGTAAATGAGAGATCTTTCTAGTTCTCTAGTTGGTGAGAGGGCGGTTAAGTTGCCTGATGACAGCTGGGAAGAAATTGCCCTTGAATCTGGAGGTATGCATTGTCAATCTTTTGTACATCTTGCCTGATGGGAGAGAGGAGAAGAGGGAGTGACCGGGGTGAGATTGGTCCTTGATTATGCTGGCGGCCTTGCCAAAACAGCGTGTAGTGCAGATGGAGTTAATGGAAGAGAGGTTGGTTGGCATGATCATCTGGGCTGTGTCCGCAACTCTGCAATTTCTTGCGGTCTGGGATGGAGTTGTTCCCAAAACATGTTGTGATGCATCCGGATAAAATGCTCTCTACGTTACATCTGTAGAAGTTGGTGAGGATTGCTAGAGATCTGCAGATGCTGGAATCATGTGTAGAACACAATGAATGAATTGTACTGCTAGAAAATTGGATCAAATATAGCATCATGACATGAGGAGGTCAGGCTTAAAGTAAACAGAAACCTAATGGAATGTTTTTCATAATTGGAGAGCTAGAATGTGAAGGATAAGACTTTACTTTAGACTTTACATAAAACTTTAGAGAGAGAGCATGGAAACAGGCTCTTCAGCCGCAGAGTCCATGTCGACCAGCAATCACCCAGTACTCTAGCACTATCCTACACACTAGAGACAATTTGCAATTTACAGATGCCAATTAACCTGAATCACCTGTCATGCCCCTGTCCCACTTAGGAAACCTGAACGGAAACCTCTGGGGACTTTGCGCCCCACCCAAGGTTTCTGTGCAGTTCCCGGAGGTTCCCGGAGGTTCCTGGAGGTTTTTGTCAGTCTCCCCAATGGTCGAAAGTAGTTTCCGCTTCTTCTATGTTCTGGCGATTATTTCAAAAAAATTCAAAACCAGCCGCGACTACAAATAGGTTGCCGTTTTATAAATCGGTAATTTTTTAGTCGAAGCTGGTTGCGATGCTAGTTGAAGGTGGTTGCCGGAGGTTGCAGGTAGTGGAAGGTATGATATTTTTTTCACCCAGTTTTATTCCACCAGGGAGATCTTACCTCCATGGTGGAATAACCGTCGCGGCCGGTTTTTAATTTTTTGAAATAATCGCCAGAAAATAGAAGAAGCGGAAACCACTTTCGACAATTAGGGAGGCTGACAAAAACCTCTGGGAACCTCCGGGAACCGCACAGAAACCTTGGGTGGGGTGCAAAGTCTCCAGAGGTTTCCGTTCAAGTTTCCTAAGTGGGACAGGGGCATAGTCTTTGGAGTGTGGGGAAAAGTGAAGCAGCCGGAGAAAACCCACACGGTCAGAGGAAGAACGTAGAAACTCCATGCAGACAACACACGTAGTCAGGATCAAACCTGGGTATCTGGCGCTGTATAAGGCAGCAACACTACTTCTGCGCCACTGTGCAGCCATGAAGCTCCAGTAAGCTCCAGTTTAATCCCACCTGGAGTTCTGTACGCTGCATCTTAATGGGGGAATATTAGGATTTTGCAGACTGGGTGTGAGAGCTGGTGACCAGAGTGTGGATGATCAAGAGGGGTGGGAGAGGCTTAGAGGGAGGCAGTGGGTGAGCACTCCTGTGCCTAAACCCACTGCACATTGGGTTTAGGCACAGGAGTCCTCCCTCGCCAGGGCGTGTGAACAAGTGAGTGTGCATATGTAAAGCAGTGTTAAAGGTTGTGCATTAATATCCATTTTAAGCACTGATCTTCAGTTGTCTTGCCACAGGATCATGATCTTGCTCAGTGAAACCCGTGGTACCTTGTTTGCAATGGCCACCCCACATTGAAAGAAACCAAATGTGGACAACTTCCCTTCCTAAGAGCCCGAAAAGAGATTGTATGAACTGAGTTTGTTTTTCTAGGAAGGTGGAAGTTTAAGGAAGGGGCAGCACGGTGACGCAACAGTAGAGTTGCTACCTGACAGCGCTTACAGCACTGAAGACACAGGTTCGATCCCAATTATGGGTGCTGAGTGTACGGAGTTTGTACGTTTTCCCCGTGACCTGCGTGGGTTTTCTCCAAGATCTTCGGTTTCCTCCCACACTCCAAAGACGTACAGGTTTGTAGGTTAATCGGCTTGCTGTATATATAGATTGTCCCAAGTGTGTGTAGGATAGCGTTCATCTGCAGGGACCGCTGGTCGGTGTGGACTCGGTGGGCCGAAGGACCTGTTTCCCTGCTACATCTCTAACAAAAAGAATGAAATTATAGGGTTTTCATAATTTTAGAATGAAGTATGGATAACATTGTTACAAGGTTGGGGGGAGGTTATTCAAAGTTGAGGTGAATACGAGTTTCTTCTTGCAAAAGGTGGCAAATATCAGGAATAGTAAGATTGAACGAGAACTTACCAGTTCGAAGGTTGATCTTTATTTCATGAGGAGTCGAAGTGAGGGATTTCGTGAAGAGCCCGCCGGCGCGCATGCTCGACATACTTCAAAGTAGCGGCGTGGAATCACAGAAACCAATGAAAAGAAATGACTTCACATAGTAAGAATGAAAACGACTAAGATTACCAGGTGAAGGTGATTGAGGGTTGGGCGAGGAGGGCACGAAATCCCTCACTTCGACTCCTCATGAAATAAAGATCAACCTTCGAACTGGTAAGTTCTCGTTCAATCTTACTATTTCATTTCGGAGTCACGTGAGTGACTTCGTGAAGACTTGAAAGCTTCTGTGATGACACGCCCTGGACCACGTCCATGCTGTCACACCACTACCAGGGATGGATGGGAGGAATAACGTGCTGACTAGTCCATACTGCAAAACAAATCATATTTATTAACAACAAATCAAAAACCCCTTATTCGGGGACATCTCCACGTTCTTGCCCCGCATCTAGTACGGCTTCTGCGAACTGTAGAGGCGCAGCGACGGGCCGATTGTAGAAACGCTGGAACACCGCTTCATTAGCCCATCCTGCTGTGGCGAGAATATGGTCCATGGGCACCTCCATGACCCTCGCCGCCGACGTCGATGCAGCCCTGGTGGAATGAGATTTGAACACATTAGTGTCGATACCTGACTTACCCAAGACGACTCGAAGCCACCTGGATATCGTCTGTGTTGTCACTCGATGGTGAGGTCTCTTATGAGTGACAAGCAGGTATCTCTCCTTTCCTCTGATGCTTGCCGTCACCTTGACGTAGTAACGGATGTGGGAGGCTAAACATAGCCTAGCATCTGCGGGGTATGCCGGGAACTTCAGCTGCAGCCCTGTGCACCCAGGTCTGTGCTGCTTTAGTAGCTCGTCAACAAAGAAAACTACTTCTGTGGGGGTAGACATCATTCTGTCGACACGTAGTTTATGGAGTGTCTGTACCCTCTGTGCTGAAGTCAGCGCTAGTAACATCACCAGTTTCATGGTGAGTTTGTCCAGCTGGAGCCCTTTCATGGGGGACCACGTCCTGAGCAGAGCTAAAACTACCCTGACATCCCAGGTGATATTGTAGCGTGGTGTAGGCGGATTCGTATTGAAAATACCCCGCATGAGCCTGGATACTAGCTTGTTGGATCCCACCTCAATATTGAGGTAGAATGATAGAGCGCTCCTGGCGCTGTTGATGGCACTGTAGCTTAAGTGTTCATCATGGTGCAACCCCGCGAGGAATTCCAGGACGTCGGTTATAGTCACGGCATCGTACGTGATGCGAGAGCGGCTGCAGAAGGCTTCCCACTTCCTGATGTGAGAGCGGTATCTTCGCCTTGTAGACTCTCGGCACGACGCTGCAATGGTATCCATGGTCCGGGTAGAAAGGCCGTATCCAACTAAAGGCCGATTCAGAATCTGCAAGCCAACAAATTTAAATAGCCATGGCAGGGATGTGGCTCCCCTGATACAGGGTGAGTAACTAATTCTGGGCTACCCTGCAACGGACCCAAGGTTCACTGAGCGTGTCAAAGACCATCGGATACCACGGCTGTGTAGGCCAGTCGGGTATGATAAGGATGCCCTTGGCACCATCCATCTGAATTTTTCGTAATACCCGACTGATGAGGCAAAACGGAGGGAATGCATAGAAAAAGCAATTCCCCCAGTCTAGCGAGAATGCATCTAACGCTATAGCCCCAGGATCTGGTTCCCACGAAACGTAGGTTGGTACCTGATGGTTCAACCGGGACGCAAAAAGGTCAATGTCCGGTTTCCCAAATCTGGCTGTGATTTTTGCAAAAATTTCAGGATGTAACATCCATTCAATATTATCATTGAACTTGCGTGACCTGGCGTCCGCCACAAAATTAAGCTCACCTGGCAAATAGGTGGCTGAAATCCAAATGTCTCTCTTGACACACCAGAGCCAAATTGAATTAGCCAATTTATCACATGAAACTGACCTGGTACCGCCCATGTGATTTAAATACGCCACCGCTGTGGTGTTGTCTATTTGGAGCCGGACATGTGCTCCAAAGATCTTGGAACAATATGCACGAAGTCCGTGAAACGCTGCAAGCAGCTCCAAATAGTTGATCCCTTGTGATACCAACATTGTATTCTCAAGGGTATCCCATCGGCCCCCACAACTAGAATGTTGATTCGTAGCTCCCCAGCCATCAGAGCTCGCATCAGTTTGTAAGTATATCATCAGTTTCGCCTCACTAATAGTTTTAAACGAGTTACTAATGTGGCAAACCCACCATCGTAACTCATCCAATGCTGCAGGCGGCAGCTGCATTGATCGATCATAATGACCAGCATGCCGTCGCAGCGCAGCAATCTTGGCTCTCTGCAAGTTTTGATAATGCAGAGGTCCATACCGGGCTGCCGGAAACAAAGCCACAATCTTGCCAATGACAGTAGCTGTGTGACGAATCGATGGTATACGAGTATTGAGTAAATCTGTACACACCTGTGTTACCTCCTCAATTTTGTTAATTGGTATGGTGACTCTCATGCTAATGGAATTCACCTGGAACCCCAGATAATTAATTACCTGGGTGGGGCAGAACTTAGATTTTTCTGGATGAACAATGAACCCAAGCTGTTGGAACAAATTGACCGCAGCTGCAACCGCTTGTTGAGCTGATTCCAAGGTGTGTCCGATAATTAAAATATCATCTAAATAGGCCATAACGATATGATGTCGTTGTCTTAAATAAGCCATAATTGGCTTCACCAATTTAGTAAATAATCGAGGGGCTGTGGTGAGCCCATTAGGCAACGCCCTATATTGCCACAGCTGGTCCATCCAGATAAATTTTAAGAACCTTCTGTAATATTTTGCATGGGTACGGTATAGTACGCATCCTGTAAATCAATACACGCCATAAAGCACCCTTGTGAGATCAATGATTTGGCCGTTTCAAACGTGTCCATTTTAAAATGAGTATATGTTACAAAGTTATTCAGAGTGGTCCGATCAATAATGACTCTACAGCCTCCATCTTTCTTAGGTCGGGTAAAAATATTGGAAACAAATTCAACGGGCTCATGAACCGTTTTCTCTATGACCCCTTTCTGTTCCAACCTTAAAATTTCCTTATAGCCTACGGACTGTTCCGCAGCCGTTAGTTTAAACATACGACCCGGTCTATGCTGAGACGGAGGGATGTCCCCATTAATAAACTCAATGCTATGGCCCTGAATATTCCGTAACACATACTCATCACTGGTAATATCACCCCATGCACCCGCAAACAACCGCAAACGCCCACCAACATGTGAAGTTAAACAAAGAGAAAAAAGAGAACCAGACCGCCTCACCTCTGTGGTTACCGGCGGTCCCTGACACGAGTGGGTGGACGTAGAGGTGCTGGGTTGGTTTGAGGTCGTGGCGTCCTCATTTTCCATCTCGGCTTCTGCCGAGCCTGTCCTAAAAAAGACCCCTGTGGTTGGGGTGGTTGATATCGGTTTGGAGCTGGAGGGTAATTCCTGGTAGACGTGCTGGCAGACCCTCGTGAGCGGCCAAGCGGAGCTTTGGAGCTCGATGGCGTGGGGGCACTCTGAGAGCGCATGAGCCCCACGGTCTTGGCTTGTTCATCAAGCTCTCTGACCCTTTTGGAAAGGTCTTCGCCAAAGAGCTGACGGGGCGGCGGCGGCGGCGGTGGTTTGCACAACCCTGCAAATTTGGGGTTGAGCGCTGGGCGGATGCTATTTTTCCGAAAGCCGTTGATTTCGTTTTGAGTAGCGCATAGAAGCGCCAGAGCATCCTCCTGGTCCAAATTAAGCTCCTCTCCATCGACCGACCGCACAAAGGCAGTAATCCCGGCCGTGAGGAGTTTCAGGATCCGCTGAATCTTTAGCTCCTGCTGACGGATAGCCGCACTGATGTTGCCCCATATCGGCGTATTGACCACAGGCACGTTGAGGGAGTTGCAGTTTGATGGAGCCTTGTGACGGCTCATGGCTTGTAGTAGAACTTCCTCCTGAAGCTGGTGATTATTTAGGAAGTCCACAGTGGCTGCCAGCTTTGTATTGATAGGAAGCCCCAAGGAATGAGGGGCTGCAAACTTGGTGGCCACATCGAGGAGGTCCTCCGCCGGTAATTCAGGCGGGGGTGGGATGGGGTCGCCCACGGCCTCCTCGTCCTGCTGCTCCAGGCTGGTGTATGAAGCTGGTGATGAAGCCCTGTGCCTGTCGCTGCTGGATGCCTGTTGATGTTGGATGAGACGTTCCAGCAGCCGCTCTATACGGTCAATACGCCCTTCACCCTGAACACTCAGGTGGTCGGAGTCCTCCAGCTCTGAAAATTGGCCGGGGCTCCTGTCATCGGCCCGCACCTCGTCGAGGCCCTGCCGGTGCCGGTAGTTGTCGTCGACAGCCGCCGAGGCGAAACTGCGCGATTCCTGCACGGGCGTGTTCAACCGCCTCCGTGTAGCGGGAGCGGAAGCCGTTGCCTCTAAGGACAGATGCGGCATGGTGTCGGCACCAGCCGAAGCCTGGATACCTTGGGCCCGTGCAGGCTTGCCAGCTGCCCACATCGTGGACCTTGCCGACGCATGGTCTCGCCCACCCATCCATGGGGGGCTCGGCGACCGTGACGGGACCCCCAACTGACTCGTCCCGGCGTCGGAAGTTGGGGGGCGACGGCTGGACCTCACAGCTGCCCCGGGTCCCGTCCTGGAACCTGACCGCTCCTTGGCGACAGGCAGAGCCTTAGCCCCGACAGGGTTAGGCTTTTGGGCTCCTGCCCTTCCCCTCCTCAGGGGGCTTCGTGAAGCGGGCCGTGCAGCCGCACGGACCTGTCTGCTCAAGGCCGTCAGCAAGCCTGCTGACGACCGGACTGCCATGGCAGGGTCGTCCTGCTCTGGCGGCACACCACACTCCTCCTCGTCAAACTCCTCCGAGCTGTGGTGTGCGGGCGGGTCCGGACCTGAAAAAACAGAGCTCACCGACATCTCCGCCCTCGTTCCGGTCTGCGTTGCAGGTACCCCCGACAACTGTCGCTCCGGAACTGCTGGCCGGCGACTTCTCCTCGAACTCCGGCCTCTTAAACTCCCATCCATGTTCTTGCTGTGAAGCAAACACAACAAGAACCACCAACTTAAGGTAGCATACTTACCTGCGTGGTTCCCTTATGAAGGGCTGGCGAGGAGCACGCTCCTCCGTCAGCCGTCGCAGCAACGCGTTACGACGATATGTCGAGCATGCGCGCCGGCGGGCTCTTCACGAAGTCACTCACGTGACTCCGAAATGAAATTCACTGCCCCATAGTTCATAAGTTCATAAGTTATTGGAGCAGAATTAGGCCCTTCGGCCCATCAAGTCTACTCAGCATTCAATCACGGCTGACCTATCTTTCCCTCTCAACCCAATTCTCCTGCCTTCTCCCGATAACCCCTGACACGTGTACTAATCAAAAATGTGTCAATCTCCGCCTTACAAATATCCATTGACTTGGCCTCCACAGCCTTCTGTGGCAGTGATTTTCACAGATTTATCACCCTCTGACTAACGAAAGAGCTATCCAATTAGTCCTAAGATAGACACAAAAAGCTGGAGTAACATAATGAGTCATCTCTGGAGAAAGGGAATAGTTGACATTTCGGGTCGAGACCCTTCATCAGACTTCATCAGTTACACCAGTATTTTGTGTCTATTTTTGGTGTAAACCAGCATCTGTGTTTCCTTTTTACACAAGGGTTACCTCCAACTGAGTGTGCTGGTTCCTGATCCTTTTGACAAAAGAAATTGAGTCTCCATATTTCCATGCTTTTAATTCTCCTGTTCACTTTGCTTGCTTCAAGGATAATTATCCCGGTTGCTCTGCACTTGAAATATAACTAAAGTGCTAAAACCTTTCTTCCATTCCACCAAATCTCCTCAGTGTCATCCTTAATACAATGGTCCGACAACGTGGCAGTCAGAACTGAATGTAATTCATCCAGTGAACCCCAAGCTGAGTTTTTTTTTAACATTTTAAGATTAGTTCTTGCCCAAGAAACCTGCATTGCTCTTTTATTTGCATTCTTTATTTGTCCCGCCACTGCAAAGTATGTTGTAGAAACTCTTCGTAGGCAAAGAATCAAAAAATCGTTTACATTTGCCATGTTGTTTATTTGTTGTAAAAAAATTGGAGAACGTTTAAAAGGAGGTAGTTTAATTGAGTAAATAGGTTGAAGGCAGATGTATCATAGGAAGAAATCTCCGGGAATATGATAATACTTGTTTACATGTCATTTTACCTTCTGAGCCAAAGTATGTCACCCATTTAGCGTGGGTAAGTTTGCGATGTTTCAGTCTGTAAATGGCACAATGTTCAATGGGCTCAGCTCTCCACTTGTTTACTGCTTCCAGTGCTCCATTTGTAGGTGGCAGCCAGCAGTATGTGCAACACATGCTGTGACTCACAGTAAAAGGATTTTTGTTCCTTGTGAGTTGCAATCAAGATCCGTGAACTCAACATCATATTCTTTTAAAAACACATTCAGTACGTTCAAACTAATTTCAATAATTCAGGGGAAACAAGTCGTGCTGGGACCTCAGAGTTTATCATGCAATCTTCGGCAGGGGTCAGAACGCGTTCATCATGCACACATTGCACCGACGCACATCGACGTAACTCTGACCTAAAAAGGGACCTCAGAAGATTGCTCCACAACCTCTGTTGTTTAACAACTGGATGAGGAATAAACATCCCAACTAAACACTCACCATTTTCTCTTCTTCCCAGCTTCTGTGCAGAATTAGGAGCAGGGCTTTTGTCTGGCAGTGGGGCGTGCAGGTTGGTGGGGTAAGAGTGAGGAGCTGAACCAGGTTAGGAGGTTAGGTGCTAGATCTATGTTTGGGGAAGCATGGTGGTACCGCTTGTAGATTCACTGCCTCACAATTTCCTACAGGCACTCTGGTTTCCTCCCACATTCAAAAGACTTTGTGAGGTAAATGGTCACTGTAAATTACCCATAATGTATAGGTGAGGAGTAGAACCTGAGAGGAGTAGATGGGAATGTACGGAGATTGACAAGGGATTATTGTAAATTATGTTCAGGATGTGAACAGCTCTACCAGTCCAGGAAGTAATGATGCAGCTCTATAAGACTTTGGTTAGGCCGCTTTTCTATCCTATGTATTCTATGCAGCTTTGTGTGACCTATTACATGAAAGATGTGGAGGCTTTGGAGAAGATGCAGAAGAGGTTTACAAGAATGCTGCCTGGATTAGAGAGTTTCAACTACAGGGAGATGTTGGATAGACTTGGATTGTTTTCTCCAGAGACTTGATTAAAGTATATAAAATTATCAAAGGGATCGATAGGCTAAACAGTCAGAAACTATTTCTCAGGGTGTAAAGGTCCAACACTAGATGGTATAGCTATAAGATGAGAGAGGGAAAGGTTAATGGAGATGTGCAGGGCAAGTTTTTTACACAAAGAGTGTCTGGGGCCTGGAACACATTTACAGAGCTGATGGCTTTTAAGAATCTTTTAGGTTAGCATGGTGGCGCAGCAGTATTAGTGCCTTGCAGCACCAGAGATCCGGGTTCGATCCTGACCACGAGTTTGGACAGTTCTCCCCATGGGTTTTCCCCGGGTGCTCCGGTTTCCTCCCATATGTAAGATGGTGTAGGGGGGTTGCTGTTCAGTATGGTCTCAGTGGGCCGAAAGGCCTGATACCGCGCTGTAACTCTAACCTAAACTTAGCTAAAAAGATAGGCACATGGAAGTGCAGGGGATAGAGGGATATGAATCATGTACGGGCAGGTGAGATAATTTTAACTTGGGATTATGTTGAGCACAAACACTGTTGACCAAGGAGCCCGTTCCTGTACTGTTCTGGTCTATGTTTTATGTTCTTTGTTTGATTGTTTGCACAGAATAATTGGCAGAGGGGACAGTTTCTGTAATGTATGACCCTATGACTTTGTCATTGGGGTGGGCCAGGGCTTGGGACAGGGGGTGTGACTTGAAATACTAACTCAGTTCCTCTCTTCACACGCACTGCCTGACCCACTGAGCATTTCTTTTTTTACTTCAGGTTTCCTGCACCTGCAGGTTTTGATGTGTACTCTTTGTGAGAGCATTAGTCCCCTTTGTTTAATAGTGTGTGCTTACCGCCATTTTACAAATGCAGGGGCATACTACATTCCAAGGCTTGGCAACTAAGAAAAAGCTGAATCCTTCTGCACTTGGACACTCACTTGATATGAACCTTCCCAGCTGTTTTTCAGTTTGTCCAATCCCTCTCTTAATAGATTGGTGGTGACTCATATCACTTATAGCCAGAGATTTTAAGATATGTGTGCAGCTGGCAACTTCTCCAGAAGTCGGCAGCAGGTTGGCACAGGGATAGAGTTGCTGCATTGCAGCGCACCAGAGACCCGGGTTCCATCATGACTACTGGTGTTGTCTGTACGGAGATTTTATGTTCTCCCTGTGACCACGTGAGTTTTCACTGGATGACCGCTTACATTTTCCCCAGTTACTCTGGTTTGCTCCCACATCCCAAAACCATGCAGGTTGGCAGGTGAATTGATCAGTGTACATTGCCATAGAGTCATAGAGCCATACACATGGGAAACAGGCCCTTCGGCCCAACTTGTCCGTGCCGTCCAAGATGCCCCATCGAAACTAGTCAAATTGGCTCACATTTGGCCAATATCCCTTCGAACCTATCCTATCAATGCCTAAACCTTTCATGTTCATGTCCAACCTTCCCTATCGATCTTGAAACCTTTTCCCAACACTTCACAACCTTTCCTCACCATCTCTAAACCTGTCCTCACCATCTCTAAACCTTTCCTATGCTCTCAGTATGCAGGTGAATGATAGAATCTGAGGGGGCAGTTAATGGGATTGAAAAATAGTATAATTGTAAATAGTGATGGGTGATCACGTCAGACTCAGTGTCATGAAGGGCCTGTTTCTGTGACTTTATGACTCCAATTGACCAGTTATTGAATAAAGCACAATGAGCAACTTGCTTGGGAGTCAAATGAAGTTCTGGGCTCCACTTGGTCTGCTGGCACTTCTCATGTATTGCATGATCAAAGTGGTAATAATTACAACCAAAAAGTCTAAATGTTCCCAACAGTTGCAGTACTATTATTGACTTCATGATTTAGCAAAAGGTCTGCAAAATGGCTAATAGCTTCCTTCCTTTGGTCAAATGACTCACTTGGTTGTAAAATACCAGTGCTAAGTTTGTGTGTTAAGTGTAAGTGAAATTTGAAATGAAGGGAAGATTGGGCAACATATTGTTGACAAAGTTAATCACTCTCCCCATTGAACAATCTGGTCAGGATTGATGAATAATCCCTATGCATTGTGTCTGCCAAAATCTTGATTGGATTCAAAAATGTTTCAAAGAAAAGTCTGGGCTGAGTATCTCCCCGGCTTCTGACAGCCCTCTCCTTGCCAAATTATGCTACAACCTTTATCTTGAATAACAAGAACTTGAACACAGACATTCAAGATAGTCTGCAGTTAATACCATGTCTGTGGCTGTAATGAATGGCGTGAGAGCAGAAGGGTCCGGACAAGGCTGTGAAAGTTTCAGTAGTGTGCAACAAGAGGTCTGCAACATGCGATGCGCAACAGCTCATGGAGCCCCAGATTTATTTGGATAAGAATAGTAGGCCCACCTCAGTCATGGCTGACCATGGGTGATGCATCCTAGTTGCTGGCCGCTTGCTCCAAACCTCGGCTAGAGCAGCATCGCTTGTGGCTGAAGAGACCAATGCGGGAGAGGCAGCCTCTGTCGCAAAGGTCACATTTGTGTGTTGAAGTTGTTGCGCTCCTTTCTGCTTGCCCGCTTGTTTGCCGCTGCGTTCATCAGTTTTTCTTCCCCTGTTTTGAGATGTTGGTTCAGCTGCAAGGCTCTTCCAGGACTCCACATCGATGTCGAGTGCCTTCATATCTCTCTTGCAGACATCCTTGTAACGTAGGTGGGGGTGGCCAATGGTTCTCCTCCCAGATGTCAGCTCTCCACAGAGGATGTCTTTTGGAATACAGCCAACCTCCATGCGGTGGACATGGCCCAGCCACCGCAGTCTGTGCTGCATGAGTAGAGTGTACATACTGGGAAGGCCAGCGTGAGACAGGATCTCAGCGTTGGACACTCTGTCTCACCAGGATATGCCCAGGATACGGCGGATGCTTCTAAGGCATATCTGGCATATGTAGTCCATGTCTCACTGCCGTACAGCATTGTAGACTGCAATCTTTGTCTTCACTGTCAGCTTTGGGTTGGTCCACACTGTAGTTGTGAGGCAAGCGAGAGTTGCCTTCCCGATCCTCTTGTCAATCTCTGTGTCCAAGGAGAGGTTGTCGGTGATGGCAGAGCTGAAGTAAGTGAACTGATGGACGGCATCAAATTCATAGTCTGCGACGGCGATGGCAGGCGGTGCCTCTGTATCCTGCCCCAGGGCGCTCGTCTTCTTCAGGTTGACGGTCAGCCCGAAATCCTTGCAAGCCCGATAGAAGCGGTCCTTCAGTGACTGTAATTCCTGCTGGCTGTGGGCCACAAATGCGGCATCATCGGCAAACAACATGTCTCTGATGAGAGCTTCACATACTTTTGTCTTTGCTCTGAGGCGGGTGAGGTTGAAGAGCCTGCCATCTGATCTAGTACGCGATAGATGGAACCAGGTGGGAGGGAGATGGTGGGCAGATAAGTCCAGGTGGGGCTACGGAAGGGGTAGAGTCAGCAGGGTGATAGAGACAGGTAAGGAAAGAGAAAGATGGCAGATGGAGCCAGTTGGAAGGAAGGGAGGGGTGGAGGTAGAAACAGAGGCTGGAAGATGTTAAGTGGAAGCAAGAGGCTGCATTTGTTGGAATCTAATAAATGAAGATGCGATAAGTGGAACTAGATAAGGGAGGGAGGTGGGGCAGATTAAACCAGTAGTGGGAGGGGATGGGGGGAATCAAAAGGTTTATCATGTCTGTGATAGACAAATTGAACTAGGTGGGGAAGGAAGCCAGAAGGAAAATCTGGGTTACCTGAAGTTGGACAATTCAATGTTCATGCCTGTAGTTTATCAGTACCTGAAGACAGAGTCAGGAGAGGTGGGGTAGCACCACTAGGGGTCAGCTTAGTTCCACTTCCAGCATTCACATGGAACCTCATCCTACTCCGGGTTGCTATGGTGACAGAGAGGTTCAAACTCCAATGCTGATTGGCTGTCTTGCAGCCTGAGGACATGCACTGAAGGTCATTCCTCTAAAAATGAAGGCCAGTCCCAGACACCACCAAGGCCCAGAACCCAATCTTCAAGCCAGTGAATCCAGTCAGACATCAACAAAACCAAATGACTAGGACTGTGATAAAAGAAGAAAATACTCAAAAAACTCGGTGGGTCAGGCAGCATCTGTGGTAAGAGAATCAGTGAATCATTTCTGCGACCAATTAGCAATGTTACAAAATTTTGAGATTTTAAAAATCAAGTCTACAATTTATCCCATCAGATAAAGCATAAAAAGAACTTTAATTTGACACCTAATTCACTTTCATATCTTCAGTATTAAGAAAGTTAAGGGCCTGTCCCACTAGCATGCAACTCGATGCGATTAGCGCGACCTAACATGGTCGCTTGAGCCGTCCGGCGTCGCGGGGCCGGTCCCACTTCGATCGCCGGAGCCGTGCGGAATTGTGCGGAGTTCGTCCCGACGCCGCGCGGGGCTCCGAAAAACTGACAATGTCCAAAAATCCCGTGCGGCAACGGCTTGTCGGCTCGCAGTCGCCGCGACATTTACACACCGCCCGGACATCGTGCCTCCGTTAAACTATTGGTAAGTGCCTCCGTGACCCTCTATGTGTGTGGCTCCGTGGCCCTGTATGTGTGTGTGTCTCGGTGCCCCTCTCTGTGTGCCCCTCTAAGTCCTGGCGAACTTACCTTGGACTTGCTTCAAGTTCGCCTCGCTTTGCGCCGCGTTGCGCCACTCACCCAACCTCCGCGCGGCCCCTGCTGCCGGTTTAGTTGCGCTTGCCGCATGCAGGCGCATACTGGTGGGACCGGCCCTGTACAGGGGATCACCCGACCTCCGCGCGGTCCCCGCTGCCGGTTTGATCGCGTTCATCGCATATAGTTGCGTGCTGGTGGGACAGGCCCTTTATGGCCATTTTCATACTCGGAAATTAGCATCTTGTTCCCCATTGCCTTTCAATTGACTTAATTCAAAAGCTGTGATCTGGAACAGTTAAAAGCCCATAACTTTCTTAAAAATTAAGAGAACTCAATGAAATTTTCAGTTATTATAGAATGAAGAATTCTGAAACAAATATGAAACAATCTTACTTGGATGACCTGAAATTAAAGCATATAATTAGTTAGTTATCTAATTGTAGCTAATTACAAAATTCAATGAGTAGATCTAAACATCTATCCATTTCTTAAGAAAAGATAAACTTTTTTTAAATTGCCTAAGTGTCCAAATAACATTCACACAATAATCCACAATATAACATAATTTTTAAATCTCATTTTCATGAATTTCTGGGCCAAATGGAAGGAATTTAGTGTTTGATTCCTGTAAATTAATGGCCATTTAAATCAACTAGCGAGTGGGTTTTAGTGGAATGCGGTGGATTGGAACGTTGCGGTTAGCGGTGAAGTCGGGAGGAAAAATACTGTTTGTTCATACATTTGTTTGGACCCCATTTCGCAACATGAAAATGTTATTAAAGCCTCCCGAAAAAACAACTTTTAATATAAAAATAAACTATTTACCTTTTTTTCTCCCCTACGCAAAACCCTTCCGGTTGTCGGCGCTCACAGCTTTTGAAGGTGATTTTTAAATTACTCTAGTTAATAAATAATTTAGAGTAATTTCAAAATACCTTCAATCATGAAATGTCGGAGCGATTTTTCTTCCGCAACGAAATCGCCCGACATTGATCGATTTTCCCTGCCTGTGGAAAAACGGCACTTTAAGCCCGCCCCCATCTGAAAGGCGCCAAAGTCGCGCACACGGGGAGCGGCAGAACTGCAGCGCTGCTCAAGTTAAGTTTTGTAACATACCTAGACCAATCATTACAATTGGGGAAGGAAAGGTCTTTATAAGGAGGCCATTTGGCTCATCGAGCCCATGCCAGGTCACATAGTAGTCCCATTCCACCACTAACTTTCCCTCTAATCTACTCTCCCATCACTTTCAGCACCGACAAGACACTGGGGGCAATTTATACTGGCCATGGACACAAAAAGCTGGAGTAACTCTGCGCGACAGGCAGCATCTCTGGAGAGAAGGAATGGGTGACGTTTTGGGTCGGGACCCTTTTCTTATACCGGCCAATTATTTATCAAGCAAATGTCACGTGGGAGGAAACTGGTGCAGCTGGGGAAACGCACCTGGTCACTGGGAGAATGTGCAAACTCCACACAGACAGCAGCTGAGGTCGGAATTAAATGTGGGTCGATGGAGCTTTGAGGCAGTGGCTCTGCCATCTGCGTCATTGTTTTCGTTAAAAGAAGAATGACTAGAAGATCATTTCTGAAATGTTAACTGACCAATACACTGGGGAGAACTCCTAGGCTCTTCAAATGATATCAGAGCTGAAGGTGAAGATTTTGTGTGGGTGAGGAATAGAATCTGCACGTCTTTGGAATGTGGGAGGAACCAGGAGCTCCCAGAGAAAACGCACGTAGAACGCACAAACTCTGCACAGTAAAACACCCATAGTCAGGGCCATAGTCAGCAGTTCTACTGCTGCCTTGCTGTGCCACCCGCAGTGATGAGAATACGTGAACAATAAGAAATGGGATTAACATAGGATTAGTGTAAATGGGTGGTTTATGATCAGCATGGACTGGGTGGGCCGAAGGTCCAGTTTCAGTGCCGTATCTCTCTATTAGGCCAACACTCTATCACCTTCATGTCTACGTGGGAGAGCAGATGGAGCCTTTGCTTGATGTCTCATCCTCGGGAGGACATTTCGCTTTCAAACCTCGGGGACTTGAAATGAGTTTGGAGAGCCAGCAATAGGTATGGGTATGTCATTGCCTTCAACCACCATAAACAAACCATTGTTACATAATCCTACATAAATCCCATTTTTTATTCCCCCCACATTCTCATCAACTCTCCTCAGATGCCATCACTCACCCACACAATAGGGGAAATTTTCAGTGGCCAATTAACCTACCAACCCACAGGTCTTTGGGCTGAGAGAGGAAACCAGACCACCCGGAGGAGACCCAATTGGACATGGGCAACATATGCAACTTGCACTGACTGAGGTTAGGACCCTGCCTTCCCCAACACCGAAGCCTGAAATTAGGGAACTTAAATCAAAACCCTGCAGCAGATAAGCTGGCATTAAGAAGTGTTTTCATGAAGTTAAAATACCAATAGCAGATGAAGTTGATTAATCATGAAAGGTAGAATTTGATACAATTCAGGATTCTTTTGGCAAAAGCACTGGCATGCAGGTGAGATTTGAGACATAACCGACAACTGATTCATTTGGCTGTCATGTCTGGAACAACCTGCCCCAAAACAATAGGATTAAAGTATTAAATGAGTGTGGGGCAGTCTCTTTGCTCACATGCTGGCAGGCCCATGCTGTTGCCATGTGTAGTTTTCTGGCAGTCCTGTTCCCACTACCTGCAGTTGAATGCCACTGGGACCTTCCTTTTGTAAGTTCCCAGCCGTGTCCCTGATGGTTTCCATGGTCAGCTACAAACAGACCCACTTTTTGTTGCTGCTTGACTATGAAATCCACAGTCATGGAATCATACAGCTCAGAAACAGACCCTTCTGCCCAACTTGTGCATCTGATCCCATTTGCCTGCATCTGGCTCTAATACCTCTAAACCTTTCCTATCCATTCACCTGAATAAATGCCACCATTGTAATAACCTCTATAGCTTCCTCTGGCAGATCATTCCATATAAACAGCACTCATTATGGGATGAACTTGCCCCTTGGGTCTCTTTCAAATCTTTCCTCTCTCATTTTAAACCCACATCCTTCACTACCCTGAGAAAAGGAGTGAGACCCTTTGCCTTATGTATGCCTCTCATGAGTTTGTATACCTTTATAAAGCCACCCCTCGACCTCCTAGGCTGCAGGTATAAAGGTCTTAGCATATCCAATCTCTTCTTACAACTGAAGGCCTGTCCTGATCGAACAGAAAGAAAGAGTGAGCTAACTAAAACCAGAGAATTAAATACTGAATCCAGAACGTGTTGTGACAATGCCGTCTCCCTCGGATGCCGCTCCGAACCCCATCATTGGCAAACACGCCAGGAGAGGTCAAACCTCAGCACCATTGGTAACAGTAGTATCCAATTGGCTAACATTAGATTGGCCCACAAGAACCTTGTCCTTATAAACCCAAGCACTCCAGCCGGGGGGAGGGGGAATGGAGAGGGTGAGAGAATGACCAGAGACCTGGACTTTCTTGTCAATATAAATAAATCATGTTATGTGAGTTCACCCCACTCATAGGCATACAGCGTGGAAACAGGCCCTTTGACTCAACTTATCCACGCCAACCAACATGCACCATCTACACTAACAAGTCCCACCTGCCTGTGTTTGGTCCATATCCCTCTAAACTTATTCTATCCATGTTACTGTCTAAATGTTTCTTAAACGCTTCAATAGTAGCTGCCTCAACATATCCTCTGCCAGCTCATTCCATACACCTACCACTCTTTGTGTAAAAAAGTTGCACCTCAGGTTCCCATTAAATCTTTCCCTCCTCACCTTAAACCTACGTCCACTGGTTCCCAATTCCCCTACTTTTGGCAAAGGACACTGTGCGTCTACCTGATCTATTCCTCTCATGATTTTGTACACTTCTAGAAGATAACCCCTCATCCTCCTGCGCTCCAAGTTATAAAGCCCTAGCCCGTTAGTGTCTGGTGCGGTCATTATCACGGTGTCATCTCCGATGCCACAATGTCCAGATGGAAAATGAGAATCCTTTTCTCAAGCCTCATTGTAACAGTACAAGCGAAGTCAGGTTTGGAGTGGGGCAGTGATTAAACTGCAGGCAACAGGGCTATATATTGCCAGACTGTACATGGAGGGAAGTCTGTGAGTGGTCCTCACCTCCACCCCGACATAATTACTATTTCTATAGCCTTCTTCACAGTCTGTGACCCCAGAAATATTGGCGTCATCTGCAAACTTACTGACTAACACGTCTACGTTTACATCTAAGTCATTTATGCATATCACAAACAGCAGAATTCCCAGCATGGATCCCTGCAGAACTCCCGCAGCCTGAATATTGTCCTTCCACCACAGCCCTCTATCTTTTATCAGAGACAGAGGAGGTGCTGGAGCTCTTAATCTTCATAATTCCGTGTATCTTAATCTTCTGGATTAGTCCACCACGGGGGCCTTTATCAAATGTCTTACTAATATCCAGGTACGCAACATCCACCGCCCTAGCCTCAATGATCACCTTCATCAATTTCTCAAAAAATCCGATCAAGTTAGTACAATATAGTTCAATGGCTCAATGGATCCTTTATTACCTCATGTATCAAAGTACAGTGAAAATATTTTGTGCGTACAGATCACAAGATTATTACCATACATAAATACAATAAACACATAATACGTACGAACAGCCCAATGAGTTATCATGTTTTGGTGCCATTTTACAGTCCCAACTGCAGCTGGCCAATAGACAATAAACAATAGCCATTGAGGCACATTGCAGCTGTCACCACTATTCGGTCGTCCTGCGAACCATCTCTCCCCTTGCTCGGCCATCTTCAACCTTCCTGCCCCAGGGGCGAGGAAGGTAGGACCCACGGCACTTCTTACCGGCTCTTTGTCCAGCGTCCACCACTGTCATTCTCCCTCCATCTCCTCACTGGTTCCCAGTTTTCGGGGGTGAACAGGGACTGGGCTCAGCAGGTTCTCTCACCTTGTTCGCCAGGACCTTCTGCCATGCGCATGACCTGCCATGCACAAAGCCATGCTGACTTTGATGACAGCAGATGACACAATGCTGGCTGGCAGTGTGAACTCTGAGGAGGATGGTATGAGAATGCAGGGTGACTTGGACAGGTTGGGGGAGTGGGCAGGTGCATGGCAGATGAAGTTTAATGCGGATAAATATGAGGTTATCCACTATGGTAGCAGAAACAGGAAGGCAGATTACTATCTAAATGGCATTGTTGGGAAAAGGGGAAGTACAACGGGATCTAGGGGTCCTTGTACATCAGTCTAGAAAGTAAGCATGCAGGTACAGCAGGCGGTGAAGAAAGCAAATGGCATGTTGGCCTTTATTACACGAAATCGAATATAGGAGCAAGGAGGTCCTTCTGCAGTTGTACAGAGCCCTAGTGAGATCACACCTGGAGTATTGTGTGCAGTTTTGGTCCCCTAATTTGTGGAAGGACATTCTTGCTATTGAGGGAGGGCAGTGTAGGTTTACAAGGTTAATTCCCAGGATGGCGGGACTGTCATATGCTGAGAAAATGGAGCATCTGGGCTTGTACACTCTGGAGTGTAGAAGGATGAGAGGGGATCTTATTGAAGCATATAAGATTGTTAAGGGTTTGGATACGTAGAGGAAGGAAACATGTTCCCGATGTTGGGTGAGTCCAGAACCAGGGGCCACAGTTTAAGAATAAGGAGTAAGCCATTTAGAACAGAGACGAAGAAACACTTTTTCTCATAGAGAGTGGTGAGTCTGGAATTCTCTGCCTCAGAGGGTGGTGGAGGCAGGTTCTCTGGATGCTTTCAAGAGAAAGCTAGATAGTGCTCTTAAACATAGTGGAGTCAGGGGATATGGGGAGAAGGCAGGAACAGGGTATTGATTGGGGATGATCAGCGCTGATCACATTGAATGGCGGTATTGGCTCGAAGGGCCGAATGGCCTACTCCTGCACCTATTGTCTATTGACTGTCCCTAATTAACCCATTCTCTTTCAAATGGGAGTAAATCCTATCAGGAAGAATCTTCTCCAATAGGTTTCTTGGCTGGTGTGAAGCTCGTCGGCCTATAATTACCTGAATTCTCTCTATTTCCCTCCTTAAATAAAGGAACAACATTAACTACTGTACAGTCCTCCATGACCTTGCCTGTGGCTAGAGAAGACCCAATGATTTTTGTCAAGAGTCCCACACCTTCTCAATAGCGGTTTAGATCTCATCAGGTCCCACCATCCACCTTAATGCTCTTTAAGACCCCAACAGCTACTCCTCTTTAATTGAAACTGCTATTATATATTAGTATCCTCCACAGATATTTCACTGTCCTTCATGTACTTCTCCTTGGTGAACACGGATATAAAGTATTCATTTAGTACCTCACCTGCATCCCCAGACTCCAAGCACAGATTTCCTCCTTTATCCTTGAGGGGATGAGGGATATTTGCAGCAACCAATTAACCTGTTGACCAACATGTCTTTGGAATACAGGAGGATACCAGAGCACTTGGAGGAAACCCACATGGTCCTAGGAAAAAAGTACGATCTCTGCACTGACTGTGTGGGACTTTAGAATCCTGCCGACCCTCAATGAAGTCGGCATGTCAGAGGAGGAGGTGTTGGACTCATAAAAAGCATTTTAAAAATGCAGTAGATAAGCAGATATGTAGAACTATTTTCATGAAGTAAAAATATCGATAACAGATGAAGTTGATTAAACGTCAAAGGTAGAATTTGATATGAAGCAGTAGTCAAGGATTT
This sequence comes from Raja brachyura, assembly GCA_963514005.1. Next base: position 14,720,075 of record OY740804.1, on the reverse strand, counting down.
TTTTGGCAAATGTACTGACTTGCAGGTGAGATCTGAGAGATAATCAATGGAACTGTTCCATTTGGCTGCCATGTCTGGAACAACCTTCCCCAAAGTAATTTCATAAAAGCATTTGATGAGTGCGGGGCAGTCTGAGCTCTTCGTTCACATGCTATTGGCCCATGTGTTGCCATGTGCAGACTTAGATTTGTTTAGTTTAGTTTACAGATGTAGTGCAAAAACAGACCTTTCGGCCCACCAAGTCTACGCCGACCAGCGATCCCCGCACACTAACACTATCACACACACACGAGAGACAATTTACAATTACACTGCAAACCTGTATGTCGTTGGGGTGTGGGAGGAAACCGGAGCTCCCATGTTGGTCATGGGGAGAACGTACATACCCCATACAGACAAGCACACATAGTCAGGATTGAACCCGGGTCTCTGGCGCTGTAAGGCAGAAAATCAACAGCTGCGCCACAATGCTGCCTTGACAGAAGGGTAGCCCCTGCTATCTACTGTCGCTCGGCAAAGACGGGATGCAGCCGATGTACACATGGTGCATCACTATACTACACTTTACATCTGGTTATGTGAGGGGTCTAAAATACAACACTAACTTGCACAGAACTCTCCAATAAAACTGTGAGAGTTGTTGCAGTAAATTAACACTAATCATCCCAGACATGCATATTTTGAAGAGTCTAATGGGAATAACCATTCAAATCCACTGAGTTCTTAATAATGGTTGTGAGAGGGACAGGACTGGCCGCTTGTTGTTCCTGGTCTTCAATGTTTCAAACGTGAAAGAGATAGAGGTAAAAAAAGATAGAAACAAGGAGCTGCAGGTGCTGGTTTATAAAAGAAGACAAAGAGTGCTGCAGCAGTTTAGCGGGTCAGGCAGCATCTCAGGAGAACATGGATAGGCAATGTTTCAGGTTGGGACCCTTCTGTCTGAACCTGCTGAGCTGTTTCACCACTCTATGTATTCTGATGTAAAAAAGGTGAAGATGTTGCTCTACTAATCAGGGAAATGTCATGGTAACACTCATACTGGAAGATACTTCTCCTGAAGCAATGTCATTAGAGCTAAAAAATAAGAAAGGTGCAAGCACTCTAATGGAATCATACCTCTTGGTTCCCCAATAGCCAGTGGGAGTTAGAAGAATAGATATGTCGACAGATTACTGAAAAATACCAAAGTAATATGGTTGCTTTAGTGGGTGACTTTAATTTCCTCTGTATTGATTGGGACTTGCTCAGAGCAAAACGCTTAGACCGGGCAGAATTTGTTAGATATATCTAAGAAAGTTATTTGAAACAGTATGTGGGTATATATCTAAGAAAGCTTTTTTGAAACAGTATGTGGATAATCTAACTCAAAGATGGATCATACTGGACCTTGTGCTGGGAAACAAGTCTGACAAGGTGATGGGTGTTGCACTGGAGGAGCTTTGGGGGAGCTGAGATAGTTATGAATAAGGATAAATCTGGACCTGGGGAGGGGAGGTACTAAGTTGGAGTACGGCAGATTACAGCAGTTGTAGACAGGATCTGGGGAGAGTAAATTGGAAGTAGTTGTTATCAGGTATGTCTTAAAGGCCAATGGAGCAGTATTTAGAACCGGTATGTACCAGTAAGGAAGAAGGATAAGGATGGCACAATAAGGGAGCCGTGGATGACTAAAGAGGTTGTAAATTTTGTCAAAAAGTGCAAGGAAGCATTTCTTTTGTTTTACTTGTGGCCGTCAGTCGGAGAGGCTTATTTTGTTTAATCTTCTTTTACTATTTGGTATTTTAAATAGGTTCATTTTAAGATTAAAATTAAAATAATAAAAGACGAACAAAAACATATTAATAACAATAAAAGGATTTGTTCTACAAAATTTGGATTCATTCAAAAGGCCGCACTTAATGGCCTAGAAGGCCGCAGGTTCCCTACCACTGGGATAGATAGTAGCTCGGCACTGCTCTCTGGTTGTGGTAGGGTGTTTCAGTTGCCTGATAACAGCTGGGAAGAAACTGTGTTAAAGAATGAACTGCAGATGCTGGAGAATCGAGGGTCACACAAAAAGCTGGAGAAACTCAGCGGGTGCAGCAGCATCTAAGGAGCGAAGGAGATAGGCGACGTTTCGGGTCGAGACCCTTCTTCAGACTCAAGAAGGGTCTCGACCCGAAACGTCGCCTATCTCCTTCGCTCCTTAGATGCTGCTGCACCCGCTGAGTTTCTCCAGTTTTTTGTGTGACCCTGGGAAGAAACTGTCCCTGAATCTGGTGGTGTGAGTTTTCACACTTCTCTACCTTTTGCCTGATGGGAGAGGGGAGACGAGGGAGTGGTCAGGGTACCACTTGATTATGCTGCTAGCCTTGCTGAGGCAGCATGAGGTATAAATTGAGTCAATAGAAGGGAGGTTGGTTTGATTAATTATCACAGATCTTTGTTTGATCTACACACGACAGAAATGAGTGTGTTACAAATAAGAGAACATTTTTCTAGATTAATCATACTACAGATGTGAGATCCATTTTACGTATTACTTACGGCATAAGTGATATTGATCCATGCGCTAACCGCATGGCAGAGGAGATTTGAGTTATACACTGATCACCTTTCAGTTGGGGGACTTGGTTCACAGATTAATCACAGTTCTGAGTCCTGGTTTGCAAATGAAGCACCCAACAGCTGTGGGACCAGGTTTTGAGATTTACAGATGTGCAGATTTATCGGTTAATTGCACTGCACAGGTGAAATTGGTTTAGAAGATTAATCACAGTGTAGACGTGGGATCACAATCACAATCACAATAATACTTCATTAGCCAAGTATGTGGCAAAATGAAGAATTTCATTTGCCAAGTCATTCATACAAGTAAAAAGCAACGAAACACACAAAACACATATTAACATAAACATCCACTACAGTGACTCCTCCACATTCCTCATTGTGATGGAAGGCGAAAAAAAGTTCAAATCTCTTCATTGTTCTCCCACAGTCGGGGGCCTCGAGCCCTTCGTTGACTGGCTGATCTTGACTCCCGTAGCTGGCGGTCGGGCCCTCCGCATTGGGGCGATCAGCTCCTGCCTCGGGGGATGTCAGCTCCCCCACGCCAGCAGTCGGACCCCGGGTTGCAGCTGGTCGAACCTCTGTGGCGTTGGAGCTCCTGACATCCATGGTCTCTCCTGAGACGGCAAGCTCACGATGGTAACGTCCGCAGGTCGCGGTTGGAGCGATCCCAGGCAAGGGATCGGCTCCGATGTTAAGTCCATGGCCAGAGGTAGGGCTCAAGGCCAGTCCGAGGAGGCCTCCAGCTCCATCGATGGTCTGCTGCAGAGCGACTGGAGATGCGATACGGAAAATAATTGCATCTCCAGGAAGGTAAGAAAGTGAAAAGAAGTTTCCCTCGACCTCCTCCCCCTCCCCCCACATAAAACAAACCGGAGAACATTTACATGAACTTTTAACACACACTAAAAATAAAAAAATAAAAGTAAAAACAGACAGACTGTTGGCGGGGCTGCCAATCGTGCGGCGCCCCTGGTAGTATTTGTTTCTAGTTTAGCATTACAGGGGAAACAGACCCTTTGGCCCACAAAGTCCATGCCAACCAGCGATCCAGCACATTAACTCTACCCTACACACAAAAGGGACAATTTTTAAAACATTTTTTATACCAAGCCAATTAACCTACAAACCGGTACGTCTGTGGAGCGTGGGAGGAAACCGAAGATCTTGGAGAAAACCCATGCCACAGGTCACATGGAGAACGTACAAACTCTGTACAGACAAACAACTGTAGTCATGACCGAATCTGGGTCGCTGGCAGGCAGAAGCTCCACTGCTTTACCACCGTGACGCCCGTAATTAATCCCATTAGAGATAAGGGGCTTGGTGTAGATATCAATTCAAATGCAGATGTGCGTGCTGGTTTGCAGATTAATCCCTACACAGATGTGGGACATAGTTTATAGATGAATCACATTGCAGAGATGTGACCTATATTATATATTAATCATGCCACTTGGATCATCATTAATCACACTGCACTGATGATTCTTGATTAACAAATTAATGACAATACCCTTGTTAGATGCGGTATTTAGATTAATTACACTTCATGTGCATTGCATATTGACTTCTGCAAACCGTCTGTCTGTTTTTCTGTGTGCTGCTGTATAGCTTTCTGTTGTCTCTTTGCCAGCATGTGCCTCTGTAGAAGAAGGATTAACAATGTCTTAACCCATCACATAGCTGAGACTCTCTCCAAGTCACGATGTGCCTGCAGTTCAAACCGTCTTATGTGCCTTGCTGAAGGCCTTTTTCATACCAAAGAGTCCAACCTCCTCTTGCCTCTGCAATGGTTTGAGCAGGTTTGGTGAGCAAATAGCCATAAGCCTTCAATAAACCCGATAATGTCATGTGCTGCCATGTTGGTTGATACTGCACAGAATAAACAATTTAAGAAACACTTAGACAGGTACAGTACATGGATAGGACAGGTTTGGGAACACTTAGACAGGTACAGTACATGGATAGGACAGACCAGATGTAGGCAGGTGGGACTAGTGTAGATGGGATATGTTGGTCGGCATGTGAAAGTTGAACCAATGGACCTGTTTCCACGCTGTATGACTCTTATGAACCTATGACTGTTTCATGGATGATGTCCTGGCTGCAGCGGTAGAAGCAGAACATCTGTTAACCCTGGAGAATATCCTGGGCAGGATATAATGATACAGAATTGGTGTGATGGGACCAAAGTGGGAATTCTTGCCAAGGTTTGTGGAATACCAGGGCTGTCAATTTGATTCGCTGACTCAAGGCAAAGTGCATGCTGCAATTGACGGAAATTTAATCTAAATGTGGAAATACCGACGTACTGACTTGTACAATTCACCACATACATCCACTTTTAGGTTCTGTGCTTGCCAGTTTACCAGAAGAGTGGAGTGTGTGTGTGTGTGTGTGTGTGTGTGGGGGGGGGGGTGTGTTCAGGAGGACAAAGGATAAAGGTGGCTCCACCCAGATGTTCACAGCACATTCCTCGGGTTCTCTCTGTGTGGTAACAGCTAAACCCGTTAAAATGGGGGACTAGGTTTGTAGATTAATACACTGCAGATGAGTGACATGGCTAAATGCACGGAAATGGCACTAGCATAGATGGGCACCTTGGTCGGCATGGAGGAGTTGGGTTGAAGAGCCTGTTTCCATGAGACGTTTGCGCAGAATTAGCCATTCAGCCCATTGAGTCTGCTCCATAATTTGATCATGGCTGATCTATCTTTCCGTCAACTCATCTCCTGCCTTTTCCCCATAACCTTTGGCTACCTTACTAATTACAGCATTCCATGCTGTGTGATACTATGACATTGTGAGATTGACATAGAATATTCACTGTTGCTGTGAGACCTGATCCATGGATTAAACATATGTTAATATTCAATGTTTTCAAAGAATAGGTCGCCATCTCTAATCGCACACACATTCAGGGGCTACAGTTGCCCAGGTATCAGCAGAGTCAACACTTGATGACTGCAGCACCAGAACAGCCCTTCACAGAACCTTTACAATCCAACATAGGAAGGAGACAGTGGCCCATCTCTGAGTCTTACAGCACCGCGTGTATAGACCACTATTGTCAGGCTTCTTAACTTGACCATCAAAGATGTTATGAGCCGCTTCAAAGACAGTGTTTCCTCAGAAATCCAACCATCGTATGGTGTTGCAATATCAGCTGAGAGTGATTAGCGAGCTTTGGCCTGCTTATTTCATGGGAGAATAAAACCAGCCTCTATTTTAAGCCATGTAATGTCATTGAAATCTTTAATAGTTTCAGTCTGGCTGTGACGTGAAGTGCCAACAATTGATCGAATGGGACACTGTGCTGACAGTGACACTGTGTAAATGATTTGGTGAATGAGTGGGCAGGAAGTGGTGGATGTTACGGGTCTTGTGAAACCATTGGGATGAATCGCTGCCTCGCTGTCTGTCCAGAGGGGTGTTTCCTAGGGGAAGTCGGGCATACCCTCCTACTGCTGTGGAATTAGAAGAAGCTGTCCATCTTGACTACTGGCAGTGCAATCCTTCCAGTATCATCCCCTCCCTCTCTCATGTGGTCCTGGGAATGATTGCCCCATAATTGTTCATCCTTTGATTAACCCTCCAGATCATATCTACTCTCTGTTTTTAAAAGCATTTCCTTTGATTTATCATTCCCTGTTCAATTGCTCTTCATTCTGAATCTACATCTCCAGTGCTTAAATCAATAATTATCTAAACTTCTTGCCAATTGCTCTTCCTGAGCCTCTCATCATCTTGTCCACCTCTATCAAATTTTGTGTTGATCGTTTTCTTGGAAAAGAAGAGATCCGGCTTCTCCACTCTGATCTTGGCAATGTCTTAGCAAAGGGTAGGTATGTTACAAAACTTACCTTCAGCGGCGCTGTAGTTCTGTCACTGGCCGTGTGCGCAGCTTTGGTGCCTTTGAGGGGGGGGGGGGGGGGGGCGGGGTTAAAATGCGGTTTTCCCCTGCTGACAGAGTTTTATTTTCTCGGGGTGCGAGCTTTTGCTGAAGATTTGTTCCGACTGCCAGTCTGTGAATTTTTTTTTAAAATCGCTTGACAATTTCAGCGCTGGAGTAAAATAAAAATTAGCTTCTAATGCCGTGAACGCCGACAACGGGGACGGATTTCACGTACGGGACAGGTAAAGGAAAGCCGTTTATTTTACATATAAACATGCTTCTTAGGATGCCTTTAATCCACAGTTTACGTTGTGAAAAGGTGATTTAGGCCCCATACGAACCGGCAGTATTTTTCCTGCCGGTATGGGGTTTAAATTCACTGCAACCGCAACGTTCCAATCGATCGCGTTCCACAAAATCCCACTCGCAAGATGATTAAAATGGCCATTAATTTACGGGAATTAAACACTAAATTCCATCCATTTGGCCCATAAATTCAAGACAATGAGATTAAAAAATCATGTTATATTGTGAATTCTTGTGTGAATGTTATTTGGACACTTAGGCTATTTAAAAATGTTAACCTTTTCTTAAGAAATGGATAAATGATTAGATCTAGTAATTGAATTTTGTAATTAGCTACAATTGGGTATCTAACTAATTATATGGTTTAATTTCAGGTCATCCAAGTGAGATTGTTTCATATTTGTTTCAGAATGCTTCAATCTATAATAACTGGACATTTATTTCAGTTCTCTTAATTTTTAAGAAAGTTATGGGCTTTTGACTATCCTCAATCATAGTTTTTGTGTTATGTCAATGGAAAAGCAATAGGGAACAAGATGCTAATTTCCGAGTATGAAAATGGCCATAACTTTTTTAATATTGAAGATATGAAAGTGAATTAGGTGTCAAATTAAACTTCTTTTTATGCTTTATCTGGTGGGATAAATTGCAGACTTGATTTTGTAACATTGCTACAAAGGGTGGCACGGTGGCGCAGCAGTAAAGTTGCTGCCTTACAGCGCCAAAGACAGAATCAGAATCAGAATCAGAATGCCGTTTATTGTCATTTGAACCTAAGTTCAAACAAAATTTCATTTCTGCAGTCATACGAACAAGAAAAAACCAAGACACACAACTAACACAATTTACACAAACATCCATCCCAGTAAATCTCCAAACACCTCCTCATTGTGATGGAAGGCAAAGTCTTGTCTCTCCCCTGTTCTTTATTCTTCTCCCGATGTTAAAGCCCCCGCGGGCGATTGTAAGTCCTGCGGCCGTTAAGGCCGTGCCGGGAGATGTAAGACCCTGCTCTGGGTCTTGATGTTGGAGCCCCCAGCGGGCAATGGTAATCCCCGCAGCTGTTTAACCCGATGTAAGGCCCCGCTCCGGGTCGTTTTTAACCCTGCGATTCGGGCGGGCGAAGTTGCCGTTGCGGGAGCTCCGAAAAGCGGTCTCCCACCAAGGACCCGCGAGCTCCCGACGTTACCACCCACCGGGCCTGCGGCCGAAACCTCTCAGCTCCGAAGCTGGGTCACAGCCGCGCGCCGCCACAGTGCTCTGCACTCCAAAGTCGGCCAACTCCGCGATGGTGAGTCCACAAGCTCTGCGACAGGAGCCCCAGGTCAATTCCGGTTGGAGGACGTCGGCTCCACGATGTTAGGCCCAACGACAACGACAATGGAGACTCAACAAGGAAAAAGTTGGGTCCCCATACAGGGAAGAGATTAAAAACTAAAACCAAGACATCCACTTAACAGGACAAAAAGAAAAAAAAGACAGACGGACTGCAGAGGCCGCTGCCGACAGGCACCACCATCTTTGATCCTGACTGATTACGGGTGCTGTCTGTACGAAGTTTGTAAATTCTCCCCGTGACCCTGTGGGTTTTTCGCAGGTGCTCTGGTTTCCAACCACGCTCAAAGGACGTACAGGTTTGAAGGTCAATTGGCTTTGATAAAGATTGCAAATTGTTCCCAGTGTGTAGGATAGTGCTAGTGTATGGGGATTGCTGGTCGGCGTAGACCCAGTGGGCCAAAGGGACTGGTTCTGCGCTGTATCTCTAAACTAAGCTAAACTTCTACTGCACCCTCTCTGGGACCATCACCTGATTCAAGGTTCAAGGTTCACGGTTCACGGTTCAAATTTATTTGTCACATGCACCAATTAAGGTACAGTGAAATGAATTACCAGGCAGCCATACAATTAAAAAGGACACACAATACAAAATATAATTTAACATAAACATCCATGGAAGGCAATACAGTTCAGTCAATCTTCCTCCTTTGTTCACCCATAGTCGGGGGCCTTGACCCTCCATAGTCGCCACTATGGTTGGCCTGATGTGCAAGCCCTCTCGTCGGGATAATTGAAACTCCAACATCGGGACGGATTGCTGCACACCCGCTGCTTGGAGTTCCCGAATCGGCCACTTCCGTACCGGAGACCACGGCTTCAGGATGTTATAGGCTGCAGGCCGGCGGTCAGAGCTCTTCTCCGGTGATCCCCGGCAAGGGATCCTAGGGTCCAAATGGTAGGTCCACGCCACACCCGCGACTAGAAGCTCTGCAGACCACGGCCCCATGGTGGCAAAGTCACCAGGCTGGCGGTCGGAGAACTCCATTCTGGCGATCCCCGGCAAGGGATGGCCCCGCTCCGTGATGGAAAGTCCACGCTGTGCCTGCTGCTGAAGCTCTCGGCCCAACTCCGGGAAAGGCCGCTTCAATCCAAGCTGTTAGGTCACGAGGGGGTCGAAGAAGGGACATGGAATAAAGTTGCATCTCCGTCGAGGTAAGGTGACTGAAAAATGTTTTCCCCCTATTCCCCCCCACCACCCCCCACATAAGACAAACCGAGAGACATTAATACAAACATTTGGACATAGTAAATAAACAATAAAAAGTCGAAATAATGGACACGCTGCTGGTGAGGCATGAGGACCAGAATTGAATGTGGTATCCCAGTTGTGAAACAAACATTCAGTGCAGGATCAGCCCCTTTGGCCCACTTTGTTCATGATTAACATCAAGCACCCACCTATACTAATCCCAGTTGCCAGCACTTGGTCCCCAGCCTTCTAAGCCTTGGTGATTTGAGTGCCCGTCTTAAATGTTGGAAGCGTTTGCCTCCACCTCCCCCATCGGCAAGGCGTTCCAGATTCCAATCACCCTCCGGGTAAAAAAAATCTTCCTTATGTCCCCTCTAAATCTTTTACTTCTTTACTACTTAGAACCATTTAAATATTCCTACTAGGAAGCAAATTAATTCCTTGGCAGGGTAGCATTTTTAAAAAGGAATGGCATATGATTTTGCTGCTGTATTCCAAGAGACCAAATTCCAATTAAGGAAGTTTTTCAAACAGCTGCAAATCATTTTGAACTGCATATGAACAAGACAAATTTGGTGTTTTGTGCAGGTAGTTCTATAAAAATAGATAGATGGGTTTCTAAGTGGCTTGATGATATAGAAAATCATGTTGCAAAATACATTTGTGTCAATGGGGAAGAGGTGGTTGGGGCTGGTGAGTTTCAGATTCGCAATAACAAGGTTGTTTTTCCTGTTCAGGATTTTCAAATTAAAAGATATTTTTAATTTCTGTTAATGCAAGCTAAAATTACTAAAGGCTATATGTTATATTGTTTAATAGAGTATCCTTGTACAAGTCCCAGTAGAATCACTTGCTTGTGTACTTCAATAGCCAGCTGAGTTTAAATTAGTTGTGTTCTTTAAGAGAAGATGTGGTCTGACCACTTGGAAAGTCATAGTGTTGTAGAGTTATAGAGCACAACAGCAGTCCCTTCGGCTGAACCTGTCCATGTTAATCAAGTTGCTTAACCTAGCATCACTTGCTTGTGCCTGGCCAATATCTTTCCAAACCTTTCTTATCCATCTACCTTCCCAGTGTCTTTTACATGTCGTAATTGTGCCCGCCTCTACCACTTCCTCCGGCAGCACGTTCCATAAACACACCACCATTTCTGTTAAAAAATTGTCCTTCAGTTCCATTTTAAATCTTTCTCCACCCCCCTTAAACCTATGTCCTCCAGTTTTAGACTCCCCATGCCCTCTGGAGAAGGCTGTGGCTGTTCACCTTATCGATTCCCATCATGATTATATAAACCTTCCCTCACAGTGGGAACCATTGTGGGGGGATGTTTTTATGTTTATTGTTAAATTTTTAATGTTGTGTCTTATCTTCATCTGTGTGCTGCATAGCAAGTCAAATTTCACTACACCAATTGGTGTATGTGATAATAAATCTCCTATGTATCCTTTTAAAGGTCACCCTTCAGCCTACTACATTCCAGAGAAAAAAGACCTAGCCAATGCAGCCTTGCCTTCATAAGGTCATATGGTCATAAGTGATAGGAGCAGAATTAAGCCATTCGGCCCATCAAGTCTGCTCCCCCATTCAATCATGGCTGATCGACAGTATTTCTCCCTCCTATAACAGGGTGACCTGAATTGTACATAGTACTCCAAAGTGGCCTTATCAACATCTTGTACAGCTGTAACATGACATCCCAACATCTGTACTCGAGAGTTACACAAAAAGCTGGAGAAACTCAGCGGGTGCAGCAGCATCTAAGGAGCGAAGGAGATAGGCGACGTTTCGGGTCGAGACCCTTCTTCAGACTGGTCAGGGATCAGGGAAACAAGAGATGCAACCGCAAGAGATGCCACACTTGTCCCTTCACCTCCCCCATCCAATCCTTTCAGGGACCCAAGCAGTCATTCCAAGTCCGACAGAGGTTCACCTGCACCTCCTCCAACCTCATCTACTGCATCCGTTGCTCCAGATGCCAGCTGATCTACATCGGTGAGACCAAGCGTAGGCTGGGCGATCGTTTCGCCGAACACCTCCGCTCGGTCCGCAATAACCAACCCGACCTCCCGGTGGCTCAGCACTTCAACTCCCCCTCCCACTCCGTATCCGACCTCTCGGTCCTGGGCCTCCTCCACGGCCAGAGTGATCAACACCGCAAGTTGGAGGAACAGCACCTCATATTCCGCTTGGGGAGTCTGCATCCTCTGGGCTTAAACATTGAATTTTCTCAATTCTCTTAACCCAGACTGCCTCCCCCCCACCTCTCCCTCAGCCCTCTGGCCCTGACATTCCTTCTCCATCTCCCCCCCCCCCCCCCCCCAGTCGCACTAGCTTCTCATTTTCACACCACAAACAGCTTACAATGGCCTGCTTCCTTTATCAGCAATACTTTTTTGCATATCTTTCACTCATTGTTCCTTATCTCTCCACATCACTGTTTATATCTCTTGTTTCCCTGATCCCTGACCAGTCTGAAGAAGGGTCTCGACCCGAAACGTCGCCTATCTCCTTCGCTCCTTAGATGCTGCTGCACCCGCTGAGTTTCTCCAGCTTTTTGTGTAACCCTCGATTCTCCAGCATCTGCAGTTCCTTCTTTAACAATCTGTACTCGAGACACTGGCTGATGAGGAAAGAGTGCCAAATGCTTTCCTCATCATCCCACCTGTGTTACCACTTGTTTCGAACTATGTACCTGCACCTTTTGATCTCTCTGTTGTACAGTACTCCTCAGGTTCCTACCATTTACTGAACAAGTCCGACTCTGGATGACTAAAATGCAACACCTCGCATTGACCCGAGTTAAACTTGATCTGTCATTTCTCAGCCCTTAGGCTGAGTTGATCAAATCCCATTTTAACCTTTGATAGACTTCTTCACTGTTCATGATAACCACCAAATTGTAGTGAAATCCACAAACTTACTAATAATTTGAGAAGGGAAATTTGAGGTTCTTTGTGGGAAGTAGAGTTAATCCAGCAAATTATAGGCCAGTGTGCCTCACATTAGTGGGGGGAAGCTATTGGTGAGTATTCATTGGGATAGGATTTTTCACATGTGGAAGCGATTGTCTTAATTATGGACAGTCAGTCTGCAGCATTGATTAATATTTTTTGTGAAGATGATAAAGGTGATTGATGTTGGTAGGGCAGTAGATGTTGTCTAATGTATTTTTAGTAAGGCACTTGATAAAGTTCCTCACTGGTAGGCTAACCAAGAATATTAAGATCTATGAACTTGGTAATTTGGATTCAGAACTGTTACCCGTAGAAGACAGAGGGTAATTATGGAAGCATATCATTCTGACTGGAGATCTGTGACCAGTGCGGTTTTCCGCAGGGCTCATTTGATTGATGTGCAGGAGATCACATTAAAATGTTCGATCAGATGAGGTGAGGAGACTCTGCACAATGAGCCCTGTGTGAAAAATGTAACAATAAATCATAAACATAATTTAAGCTTAATTCTGTTTTGTAAAAGTTTGGAATCCTTGTTGCAATTTAGGGGTGATTTTGGATAAGTGCAGAAATGGGCTGATGGTTTGAGGCAGAGACACTGGGGCAGAGACACCGTCAATGTTGGACCAATGGTTGCTCTCTTCTGCAAGTCAGCAGGAAAGGTCATGAATTAATTTATCTGCGACCTCACAGTGGGGAAATAAGACAATGAAATCAGTCTTCTCTTTCAAAATAGATCAAAATAGATCTGGAAGCCAGAGGTAAAACAAAGGAACGGTTATTGAGTGAGTGCTTTTTCAATTCTCTTATCTGATGTCCATGCCAGACACTTTTCTCCAGATGGGCTTTCTTCAGTGTGTGCCAGTGTGTGCCATGATTATCTGTACCAACTACCATGACAGAGAGCCACCCATCTTCGCCATGTTCTCTTCCCAGGATGGACCTTCCCTCACCTTCTCCATATGGACCGTCATGCTTCTATGACTCCTATTTAATTCTGACAAAGGTTGTTCGAACTGAAATGTTGGCTTTGTTGCTCTTCCCATAGATGCTGCCTGACATGCAGATGAGTCACATTCTTTCAAACAGGGATTGGTATCTACAAACCAATTTTTCATCTGTGCAGACAGAGAGGTGGATTTTCCAGCTGAACAAATTGGGAGCCCATTCCACATATGGACTACAGCTGTGTGTGAAAGAATTGCTCCTGATGTCCTTCTTAAATCTCCCCCTCTCATCTTAACCTTCTGTACTCTAAATTTTGATTCCTCTATCCTGGGAAAAAATAATATGAGCATTTACTTTATCCATGCCCCTCTTGATCATGCACATCTCAATACGATCACATCTCCACCTCCTATGCCCCAAAGATAAAACTCCCAGCCCATCCAACCCCCAATAACTCAAGCCCACAAGCTTGTGAATCTCTTTCACACCCTTTCCTAGTTAATGATATTCTTTCTATAGCTGGGCAAACCGAAATGCACATTATTCTCAAAGTGTTGTCTCACCAATGACGTACACAACTGCATCATGATGTCCCAACTTTTGTACTCAATACCCTTCTCGCGTCTCCCCTCAGTCTCCCACGTTCCAGAGCCAAAAATCGAATTTTGACCGACCTCTCCTAATAGATAACACCTTCCAATCCAGGCAGCATCCTGACAAATCTCTAATGGGATGAACTGGACTCCAAATGCAGCCAAATGGACTCCAATTTTTTAATAAAGCTGCAATATGATTTTCTGACTCATACTCAATGTCCCAACTGATGAAGGCAAGCATACCGTATGCCTTCTTTACCACTTGATCTACTTGTGTTGTTACTTTCAGCAGCCTTGGCGCTGGGCCCTAAGATCCTTCAGTACATCAGTACTGCTATGGGCCTTATCATTAACTGTATAGTTTCCACTTGCAATTGACGTCCCAAAGTGTAACACAACACATTGCTTGGATTAAACTCCATCTGCCATTTTTAAACCCATATCTGTAACTGGTCCTGCTGCTCCCTTTGACAGTCTTTTTCACTGTCTGCAACTCCACCAATTTTTGTGCTGTATGCAAACTTACTGACAAACCCATCTACAATTGTATCCAAGTCATTAATATGTCACAAAAAAAGCATTCCCAATACTGACCCCTGTGGCACACCAGTGGTCACAGAACTCCAGCGAGGATAAATCCCTTCCGCCACTACTCTCTTTCTTCTGTGGATAATCAAATTCTAAATCCAACCTTGTTTCTGTGGATTCCATGCATCTAGCTCTTCTGCGTCAGCCTACAATGGAAGGCTTTTCGAATGCCTCACTACACTCCATGGAGATGACATCCATGGCCCCATCATCGTTAATCACCTTTGTCACCTCCTAAAAAAACTTTAAGTTTGTAGATCTTGCCCTGGCCCACATAAAGCCATGCTGACTGCTGCTTTTTAGTCCATTGTCTTCCAAATGCGAGTAAATCCTATCCCTAAGAATCATCTCCAGATACAGTGGTGCAGAGGTAGAGCTGCTGCCTTACAGCGCCAGAGACCCAGATTCAGTCCTGACTGCGGATAATGTCTGTTTTGTGTTTACATTCTCCCTGTGACTGCATGGGTTTTCTCCAGGAAGTCCAGTTTCAAGGTTTCAAGGTCAAGGTTTCAAAGTCAGTTTATTGTCACATGTACCAGTTAAGGTACAGTGAAATGTGAGTTACCATACAGCCATACTAACTGAAAAGGAACAAGACACACAGCCACATAAAATAAAAGTTAACATAAACATCCATCACTGTGGATTCCGCATTCCGCACTGTGATGGAAGGCAATAAAGTTCAATCTTCTTCCTCTTGTTCTCCCGCAGCCTGGGCAGTCAAACCATCTGCAGTCGGGAAGATCGAAGCCGCCGCAGCTGACAATCGAAGACCCCGTTGGGGTGATCGAAACTCCTGCGTCGGGGTGGTTGAAGAATCGGCCTCTTCTTACCAGAGACCGCGGGCTTCACGATGTTAAAGTGTACAGGCACCACGATTAGAGCTTCGATCCCCGGCAAAGGGATCGCAAGTTCCGCGATGTTAAAGTCCCGAAGTCTCCCGCAGCTAGGAGTGCCCGTCGGTCTCCAGGAAATTCCGCCAACTTCACGATGTTAGGCCGCAGTGGGGACGGAGATATGATTTGGAAAAAAATCACATCTCTGTCGAGGTAAGAAATTGAAAAAAAGTTTCCCCCAACTCTCCCCCCACCCCCCACCCCCCACATAAAACAAACCAAGGAACACTAAAACATACTTTTAACACATACTAAAAATTACAAAAACAGAAGAAAAGACAGACAGATTGTTGGCGAGGCAGCCACTGCTGGTGGCACCACCCGGTTTCCTCCCACATTCCAAAGATGTGCAAGTTCATTGATTGATTGGCTTCTGTGTAGGATAGAAATCTAGTGTGTAGGATAGAAATATTGTATCGGTGATTGCTGGTTGGCACTGATTAGCAGGGCCGAAGGGCCTGTTTCCACACTGTATCCCTAATTAAACTATTGTATCTGCTGTAGAGTTGAGAGGGAGCGATCATCACTGTAATAATGGCCTGGTAGCATCATGGTTAAAAGGTATTGGACTGATAACCACAGTTCATGATCACACATCCAGAGACACAAGTTTGAATCCGATCAAGGCAGCTGGGGAACTTAAATTCAAGTAATTCAATCAATCTGGAATCTTAAAACAGCTGGAATTGGGAACAGTTTTCATAAAAACATCAACTTGTACACTAATGAACATAAAATCAACACCATACCTGGTCAGTTCTAAATGCGAGTCTCGTCCCACCAACTTTAGTCAACTCTTACTGCACCCTGCTGTTTAGGGATGTGCAATAAATACTGGCATTGTCAGTGGGGTCTCTGCCCAGTGAATGAATGGATAAATAAATAAAAGCATATGTTATACAGACTTTGCAATATGGTAGGGCTATGGCTGTGGTTACTGGACTGACTTGCAGCCAGAATTTTGAACCTTTGATCAGAGACCAAGTTTGAATCCCAACATGGCAGCTGGGGAATTCAAGTTCCACCAATTAAACAAATTTGCAACAAAAAAACCCCACTATTGCTAACAATAGTCAAGAAATTACCAGATTATCATTAAAAATACAGTATATATCACAAGAGAACAAAATCCTTACCTATGTGTAGGAAAGAACTGCAGATGCTGGTTTAAATCAAAGGCAGACACAAAATGCTGGAGTAACTCAGCGGATCAGGCAGCAACTCTCTAGTTTCCTATGTCTGCCTATCCTTACCTAGTCTGTCAATGTGTGTATCATAGAACATAGAACATAGAATAACACAGCACAGTAACAGGTCCTTTGGTCCACAATTTCTGTGCCAAACATCTGCCTGCCCATAATTCATTTCCCTCTATTCCATACACATCCATGTGCCTATCCAAAAGTCTCTAAAATGCCGCTACCATATACGCCTAATTGGGCAGCACCTTCCAGGCAGTCACCCATCTTTGTGTAAAAACTTGGCCCACACATATCCTTTAAACCTCTCACCTGAAAACTCTGCCCTCTATGCCATCTTGAATGAATGGAAGATATAATATTCTGAAGTTGTCGTCCTTTACGTATTGTGTTATGTGACTGATCACAAAAACCTGTACAGCGATTTCCAGAGGCACTCTGTGAAAAATCCCTTGAATAAACTACACCCATATTGGAAGGCACCAATAATGGTTAAGGGAATGTGAGCACTTCAACATTGAAAGGATGAAGATTTAATATCCCCAATCCAGTCTGGGTGAATAACGTTTTGAAATGGAAGATAAGTACAAAGATACTCAGAACGAGATTACACAATAAAGAAGACCAGATCCCTTGGCAAACTTATTTGCAATGCATTCTCCCAATTATTAAAGTAACAGAGTGGCTGGAAACTCATTTCAGCCAGCATTTTGAGACAGTGGGAAGTTACGGGTGAAGATCCCCAAAGGAGAGAAACTCCCAGATTGTCATAGAAAATACAGAATATATCACAAGAACAATATCATCCTTACCTAGTCTGTCCATGTGTGTCTCAAAGAAAATAGAACATAGAAGAGTACAACACTGCTGTACCGGTGGCCCTGGTGTCGGTTGCCTCGCCTGCAGCAGGTTCGGTGTTTCGACATTTAAAAAAAATATATCCAAAAGTTGTTTTAGTGTTTCTCTGAATGTCTTGTATCGTGGGTGGTGGGGGGCGGGAAAGGGGGAAACTGTTTTTCAGGCACCAACCTCGATGGAGATGCGACCTTGCTCTTCGCTTCTCTGCCCCCTGCCTCACGGCCTTGCAGCTGGTTTGGTGCGGCCTTTCCCGGAGTCGGGCCCAGAGCTTCAGCGGCGGCACAGCGGGTACGTTAACATTGTGGAGCAGGGCGGCCCATTGCCGGGGTCGCCGGATAAGCGCTCCGGCCGGCGACCTGCGGCCTACAACATCTTGGAGCCTCGGTGTGTGGAGCTTCTGGCGGAAGGCGTGGAGCAGGCGATCCCTCTCCGGGGGTCACTGGAGAAGAGCTCCGACCACCAGCCTGCGGCCTACAACATCTTGAAGCCACGGTCTCCGGTAAGGAGGTGGTCGATTTGGGAGCCTCTGGCTGCTCGACCTGCCCCGACTTCGGCGTTCCGACCATCCCGACCAGAGGGCTTGAACATCGGGCCGTCCGTAGCAGCAACCATGGGTGAACAATGGAGGAGGACTCTCTGAACTCTATGTCCATCCACCACAGTGAAGAATGTTGTGGTGGATGTCTGTGTTGAATTATGTTGTGTATTATGTTCTTTTTTAATTGAAACGCTGCATGGTAAATTCATTTTACTGCACATTACGGTGCATGTGGCAAATAAATTTGAACCTTTGAACCTTTGAGCATAGTAACAGGCCTCTCGGCCCACAATGACTGTGCCTAATATGATGTCAAGACAAAATCTTATGTGTCTTAATTAACCATATACCTCCATTCCCTGCATATCTATATGCCTATCCAAAAGTCTCGTAAATGCAACTATTATACCTGCCTCAACCCAGCAGCATGTTCCAAGAACTCACCACGCTTTGTGTAAAAAAACGTGCCCCGCGCATCTCCTTTAAACTTTGCTGAAAAACATATTGATTGTACTGATTGTACGTTTTTTGTAAGGTTATAGCTATCATGTGTCTATCGAGAGGCAAGTTTAATATATGTGGATATTCAGTCCAATTTCTTCAAGACTCCGGATCTGATGTTCACACAGATGGGCAGGATGCTCTGTAAACAATAGTGACAGGATTTCAGCTGACACAGACCTTTGGTGTATGTCTCAAGAATGGATCAACGGAGAGATCTCTGAGAAACTAAGGGTCTAAGGATGACGGTCTAAGAAACTGTGCTGTTGGGAAACCTTGTTGTCATTACTGTGGTTTAGGGTGGGAAGATCTTTTCAATGCAAGGAGATCAGGCTGCTGCATGTACGACTAAAAATATTCAAAAGCCTCAGTTTCTCCATGGCAGAGAAAGTATTGGAGTCCGAGTCTATCTATGATTCTACAAATCTTACATTCTAAAGTAACCATTTGGCAGATTCCATAACCTTGAATTAGACCAACAAGGTTATATAAACACAGTGATTAAATAGAGTACAGAACATCGAACAAAGCAGCAGAGGAATGGGCCCTTTGTGTCTGTGCCGAACATGATGCCAAATGAGAGGGTGGAAATCCCCGCGGGGACGGGGGGCACGCCCCCTCCATGTTTTGAGAGGTGGGGGACAATATCCCCCATGTTTTGTAATCCGGATTTTGAAGTTCGGTAAAAAAAATCTATTAAAATCTCCACTTTCCGCGAGACAGTGGGGGTGGGACTGATGATTGAGCGCGCCGATTGGACGAGAGAGACATCGGTAGGTCAGCAGGCAATGGGGGGAGCGGGACATGATGATTCAACGCGATGATTGGAGGAGGGAGACGTCGGTCAGAGGAGGAAGTAGGGGGGTGGGACTGAGGATAGAGTGCGGTGATTGGAGGAGGGAGATGTCCTGGTGAAGCAAAGATTATAGAGCGGACCTTGAATCGGCCCGTTCGCAGGACCTTTCATCGCCTGGTGCGGCGTAAAATCGCCCATGGTAATGCGTTCCAGCCACCCAACACTCACGACTGTGCAGCCAAATTTTGCTCTAACTCCATTTACAAGTTTGCTGATGACACCACTATAGCGGGCAAGATCTTGAACAATGATGAGATGGAGTACAGAAAGGTGTAAGAGAACTTAGAAACATGGTGACACACAATTATTGACTTCAGGAAGCAAAGTAGATTGCATGTCCCAGTCAGCATCAGTGGTGCCAAGGTGGAGATGGTTGGGAAATTTGAGTTACTAAGCATAAATATCACCAACAACTTATCCTGGACCAACCACATTGAAGTTAGGGCCAATAGAGCACACCAACACATCTGCTTCCTTAGAAGACTGAGGAAGTTCAGCAGTTCTCGACTGACAACTTAATACATGCACCATGGAAAGCATACTGTTGGGATGCTTCACAGCTTGGTTTCGCACCAACTCTGCCCAGGACCGCAAGAAATTGTAGAGAGTTGTGCAATGTAGCTCAATCCATCATACAGACCAACCTCAAGTCCATCTACAGACCTAAGAAGGGTCTTGACCCGAAACGCTGCCAATTCCCTCTCTCCATAGATGCTGCCTCACCCGCTGAGTAACTCCAGCATTTTGTGCCTACCTTCGACTTACCAGCATCTGCAGTTCTTTCTTAAACATCAACTCCATCTACACTTTGCGATGCCTTGTAGGAGCAACCAACATAATCAAGGATCTTTTTCACCCTAGGGTAATTTCCTCATGTTCTCTCTATTGTCATGCAGAAGTTACAAAAGTTTGAGATAATCAGACTGACAGAAGTCAAGGTGAGGGATGGAATAATACGTTTTACGCGATGGCATAGAAGTGGTTTAGAGTGTTAACACCGTATGTAGAGCAGACACTTTTCAACAATTTTCATCAGAACATTTCAGACCATCCAGCTTAAACACTAAGTCAAAATAAAAAATATCTGTAGATACTAGAAATATGAAAAATTAAATGTTCATTTTATGTGGGACGGTAGCACAGTGGTAGAGTTGCTGCCTTATAACGCCAGAGACCCGGGTTCGATCCTGACTATGAGTGCTGTCGGCACGGAGTTTGTACGTTCTCCCCGAAACTGCTTGAATTTTCCCCAGTTTCCACCCACACTCCAAAAACGTATACATTTGTAAATTAATTGGTTTAGATAAAAAATGTAAATTGTCCCCAGTGTGTAGGATAGTGTTAGATTATGGAGTGATCGCTGAGCAGCACAGACCTGGTGGGCTGAAGGGTCTGTTTCCAAGCTGTGTCTCTAAACTAAACTAAACTAAACTAAACTAAACTAAAACAGAAGATTTTGGAAATACTTAACAGATCAGGCCACGTCTGTTGGAAGAGAAACAGAGACAACACTTCAGGTGGAAGACCTTTCATTGGAACTGGGAAGGAGACAAAATAATCTTGTTCAGCTGCAGAGAGGGCAGGAGGTAAATGTCTGATAGAGTAAAACCAGGTTGCACCTGTCTAAATGAGAGGTGATGTTTTGGTTCAGGACCGCTCTTCAGATCAAGGGTCTGATAACAGTGGAGAAGAAGCAATTTTTGTGTCTGGTGGTAAATGCTTTCAAGCGTTTGTATCCTCTGCCTGATGGGGGAAGAGAGAAGAGGGAATGATGTGTGCGAGTGGTTCTTGACTACGTCAGCTGCTTTCTCAGGGCAGCGTGAGGTATAGATGGAGCTGATGGGGGATGGGGGGGGGGGGGAGGGGAGGTGTTGGGGAGGGGGACTACATTGTGTGATGCACTGGACTGTGTCCATCACATTGTGCCATTTCCTCTTGGGGAGAGCAATTGCCAAAAGAAGCCTAGCTGCGATGCATCCCAATAGCACATTTTCTCTTGCGCATTTATAGAAATTGGTATAATTGGGAATAAGCCAAACTTCCTTGATCCTCTATTGATGTGTTTGCTTAGGCGACATCCTCCAACCCCTCACTCTTGTACACAGCATTCTAATCTGCACTTTATGTCCAAACCAATTCTCACCAAAGCTCCTTTTCTGCAGGTGTTCATTGACGTATACTGGTTTTGTTCCGTTCATTATGCAGTGCCACAGTCCAAAATCTCATCTCAAGTGAAGGCAAAGTTCAGTCCTTCAATCATGTAACATCTCCAAATGGCCTCCGGACAAACCCAGTAATGCAGCTGCAACTATATTTAAAATTGTTGAAAGAAATAGATTTAAAATGAGTCAGAATTTAAGTGCAAGTTAGACATTGATTACTCAGAGAGGATGCAAAATTGAAGATAAGAGAGTGTGAGAAATGGCTGCCAGTAAATATAAGAACCGGGAACAGGAGCAGGTCAATTAGGCCCTTGAGCCCTCTCCACCATTTAATAACACCAATGCTGATTTAATTTCAGTCTCAGCTTTCCTGCTCTCCCCATACCCCCCAATTCCATTATAGTTAAAATATCTAGCATTCTCAGCTGTAATTCTACTTCGGAGTCACGTGAGTTACTACGTGAAGAACCCCGTACAGCCGTTCGTGCGTCATTACGTCAGACGCTTTGGTGCAGTCGGCTGGTTGGAGCAGCAGCGCTCCGCCAAGCGGTAAGTTTAAAAACTCGATGTAAGTTTTAAACTTTTTTCAGTCTTCATTTTCTGTGACAGCAGTTGGAGTGGTCCCGTTAGTGATGTTGCAGAAGGTGAAAAAGGTGGCCGCGAGATGCTCCGGAGGGAGAAAGGTCGATGACCAATAAAGTGTTGTAAGTGGAGGCCCGTCTTGTGCACCTAGTCCAATGCCGGCTGTAGAGCTAGCGATTGTGGACCCACTGTCTGTGAGCAGTGTAGGCTTACCAGTAGGGCGGAAGGCCACTGGGAAGTCAGTTAGGTCCGTTGACCCAGAGTCGGGCCAGGAAGTTGTACCCTCTACCGGAGAGACCGTTTGCTCATGGCTCTCCCAAGTCAAGATTCTATTACAGAGATTGCTCGACAGGGACCAGCTCCGTGAGGAGGAGTGGTGCCGAAGCCAGGCCATGGGAGAGCCTGTGCTCGCAGCACCCTTAACAGGGCTGCCAGAATATCCTGCCTATGAGGAGGACATTCCAACGGTGCAGTTTGCTGACACCGAATCAATGGTGGGAGAGAGCAGTAAGGATGTACAATTAGAAGTCATCCCTAATATTGCTGAAAAAGTTACTGTGCCTAGAGAGGCAGGAGAGCCGATTGGGGAAGAGTTGGCTACAGCAATACAGTACATGCTCTCCCACCAATTACAGGAGTTGGCCATGGATGAGACGGGCAAGAAATATGAAGCTCCTATAAATTGTGATTTACTGAAAGTGCCGGTAGTTAATCATCAGATTTGGACACAGTTGGGGGTGTCAGCCAGGGCTCAGGAAATTAAGTTTCAGAAGGTGCTCAGATTATTCTCAGCAGGGTTTATGGCTTTTGTGAAGATAGTGGATACAGGGAATTTATCTGAAGCCCATCAGGATGCACTGGGACTGTTTTGTAGTGCATTTTTTGAAATTAATAACAATAGAAGAGCCACTATAAGGCCGGTGATAAATCCCAATCTGGCGGCTTTGTGCAAGCCGCCCAGCGTACCGCGCACGCAATCTGTTATTTGGAGGTGATCTTGCTAAGCGAGTTAAAGAATGCCATGAGGATGTAAAAACAATGGGCCTCATTAAGCCAGCTGGAAAACAGGGGAAGAGGTTTTATCCTTACCGAAGAGGCACCAGTTCGGATGCAGAGGAAGGAATCAGCCATACAGGTCTGCAATACCGGAACTAGCAGGCTGCCACCGGTGTGAAGGGGAAGATGCCTTTGCCTACAAGAGGCCGCGGCCAACAAGGTCTGAAAGGATGCTTGCAGGTAAGGAAAATGCCTCTGATGTTGCAATTTGGGGTAGGTTACATTTGTTTCTCAAACAATGGCAGGAGTTAACATCAGATTAATTTATACTTAACAGTATTGAGGGGGTGAAAATTGAATTTTACTCTAATGAGAGTCCACCTAATCAACATGTTCCAAGT